>OU342742.1:79466591-80066591 GCA_910589775.1 Avena eriantha
TGGATGTGTGCTCTTTTCGCGAACCACAGCTAAAGTCATTGCATGTGTGTTCTTTTCAGAAACCACATAAGGATCCACCAGTGTCATTGGATGCGTGTTTTTTCATGAACCACCCCCAGTGTCATTGCATGTCTGTTCTTCTCACAAACCACATATGGATCCACCAGTGGCATTGCATGTCTACTCTTTTCATTAACCACAGATAGAGTCATTGCATGTATGTTCTTTCCACAAACCACACATGGATCCACTAGTGTCATTGCATGTGTGTTCATTTCATGAACCACACCCAGTGTCATTGCATGTGTTTTCTTTTCATGAACCACAGCTAGAGTCATTGCATGTCTGTTCTTCCCACAAACCACACATGGATCCACCAGTGTCATTGCATGTCTGTTATTTTCATGAACCACATATAGAGTCATTGCATGTCTGTTCTTTCCACAAACCACATATGGATCCACCAGTGTCATTGGATGTGTGTTATTTTCATGAACCACGGCCAGAGTCATTGCATGTTTGTTCTTCTCATGAACCACACATCGATCCATCAGTGTCATTGCATGTCTGTTCTTTTCATGAATCACAGCTAGAGTTATTGCATGTATGTTCTTCTCACAAACTGCATAAGGATACACCAGTGTCACTAGATGTGTGTTATTTTCATGAACCACACCCAGTGTCGTTGCATGTGTGTTCTTCTCACAAACCACACATGGATCCACCAGTGTCATTGCATGTCTATTCTTTTTATTAACCACACCCAGTGTCATGGCATGTTTCTTCTTTCCACAAACCACATATGGATCCACCTTTGTCATCGGATGTGTGTTCTTTTCATGAACAACACCAGTGTCATTGCATGTCTTTTCTTGCCACAAACCACACATGGATCCACTAGTGTCTTTGGATGTGTGTTCTTTTCACAAACTACAACTAGAGTCATTGCATGTGTGGTCTTTTTCACAAACCACATAAGATTCCACCAGTGTCATTGGATGTGTGTTCTTTTCATGAACCACACCCAGTGTCATTGCATGTGTTTTCTTTTCATGAACCACAGCGAGAGTCATTGCATGTCTATTCTTCTCAGAAACCACACATGGATCCACCAGCGTCATTGCATGTCTGTTCTTTTCATGAACCACAGCTAGAGTCATTGCATGTCTGTTCTTCTCACAAACCACATATGGATCCACCAATGTCACCGGATGTGTGTTTTTTCATGAACCACACACAATGTCATTGGATGTGTGTTCTTTTCATTAACCCCACCCAGTGTCATTGGATGTGTGTTCTTTTCATGAACCACACCCAGTGTCATTGGATGTGTGTTCTTTTCATGAACCACACCGAGAGTCACTGCATGTCTGTTCTTTTCACAAACCACACATGGAGCCACCAGTATCATTGCATGTCTGTTCTTTTCATGTACCACAGCTAGAGTCATTGCATGTATGTTCATCTCACAAACCACATAAGGATACACCACTGTCATTGGATGTGTGTTCTTTTCATGAACCACACCCAGTGTCATTGCAATATGTGTTATTCTCACAAACCACACATGGATCCACCAGTGTCATTGCATGTCTGTTCTTTTCATTAACCACAGTTAGAGTCATTGCATGTTTGTTCTTTCCACAAAGCACATATGGATCCACCAGTGTCATTGGATGTGTGTTCTTTTCAAGAACCACACTAGTGTCATTGCATGTCTGCTATTTCCACAAACCACACATGGATCCACCAGTGTCATTGGATGTGTGTTCTTTTCACAAACCATAGCTAGAGTCATTACATGTGTGTTCTTTTTCACAAACCACATAAGGGTCCACCAGTGTCATTGGATGTGTGTTCTTTGCATGAACCACACCCAGTGTCATTGCATGTGTTTTATTTTCATGAACCACAGCCAGAGTCATTGCATGTATGTTCTTCTCACAAACCACACATTGATCTACCGGTGTCATTGCATGTCTATTCTTTTCATGAACCACAGCTAAAGTCATTGCATGTGTGTTCTTTTCACAAACCACATAAGGATACCAGTGTCATTGGATGTGTGTTCTTTTCATGAACCACACAAGGACCCACCAGTGTGATTGCATGGGTGTTCTTTTCATGAACCACATATGGAGTCATTTGCATGTCTGTACTTCTCACAAACCACATATGGATCCACCAGTGTCACTAGATATGTGTTATTTTCATAAACCACGGCTAGAGTCATTGCATGTCTATTCTTTTCACAAACCACGGCTAGAGTCATTGCAGGTCTATTCTTTCCACAAACCATGTATGGTCCACCAGTGTCATTGGATGTGTGTTCTTTTCATGAACCACACCTAGAGTCATTGCATGTGTGTTATTTCCACAACCCACATAAGGATCCACCAGTGTCATTGGATGTGTGTTCTTTTCATTAACCACACCCAGTGTCATTGCATGTGTGTTCTTCTCACAAACCACACATGGATCCACCAGTGTCATTGCATGTCTGTTCTTTCCATGAACCACAGCTAGAGTCATTGCATGTGTGTTCTTCTTCACAAACCACATAAGGATCCACCATTGTCATTGGATGTGTGTTATTTTCATGGACCACAGCTAGAGTCATTGCATGTGTTTTATTTTCATGAACCATAGCTAGATTCACTTCATGTTTATTCTTCTCACAAACCACACATTGATCCACAAGTGTGATTGCATGTCTGTTCTTTTCATGAACTATAGCTAGAGGCATTGCATGTATGTTCTTCTCACAAACCACACAAGGATACACCAGTGTCATTGGATGTGTGTTATTTTCATGAACCACACGCAGTGTCATTGCATGTGTGTTCTTCTCACAAACCACTCATGGATCCACCAGTGTCATTGCATGTCTGTTTCTTTTCATTAACCACAGTTAGAGTCATTACATGTTTGTTCTTTCCACAAAGCACATATGGATCCACCGGTGTCATTGGATGTGTGTTCTTTTCATGAACCACACCAGTGTCATTGCATGTCTGTTATTTCCACAAACTACACATGGATCCACCAATGTCATTGGATGTGTGTTCTTTTCACAAACCATAGCTAGAGTCATTGCATGTGTGTTCTTTTTCACAAACAAAATAAGGGTCCAACAGTGTCATTGGATGTGTGTTCTTCTCATGAAATACACCCAGTGTCATTGCATGTGTTTTCTTTTCATGAACCACAGCCAGAGTCATTGCATGTCTGTTCTTCTCACAAACCACCGATGGATCCACCAGTGTCATTGCATGTCTATTCTTTTCATGAACCACACTAAAGTCATTGCATGCGTGTTCTTTTCACAAACCACATAAGGATACCTAGTGTCATTGGATGTGTGTTCTTTTCATGAACCACACATGGATCCACCAGTGTGATTGCATGTGTGTTATTTTCATGAACCACATATGGAGTCATTTGCATGTCTGTTCTTCTCACAAACCACATATGGATCCACCAGTGTCACTTTATGTGTGTTCTTTTCATAAACCACAGCTAGAGTCATTACATGTCTATTCTTTTCACAAACCACAGTTAGAGTCATTGCATGTATGTTCTTTCCACAAAACACGTATGATCCACCAGTGTCATTGGATGTGTGTTCTTTTCATGAACCACACCTAGAGTCATTGCATGTGTGTTCTTTTCACAAACCACATAGGATCCACCAGTGTCATTGTATGTGTGTTCTTTTCATGAACCACATCCAGTGTCATTGCATGTGTGTTCTTCTCACAAACCACACATGGATCCACTAGTGTCATTTCATGTCTGTTCTTTTCATTAACCACAGCCAGTGTCATTGCATGTCTGTTCTTTCCACAAACCACACATGGATCCACTAGTGTCACTAGATGTGTGTTATTTTCATTAACCACAGCAAGAGTTATTGCATGTCTCCTATTTTCATGAACCATAGCCAGATTCATTCCATTTATGTTCTTCTCACAAACCACAAATGGATCCACCAGTGTCAATGCATGTCTGTTCTTTTCATGAACCACAGCTAGAGTCATTGCATGTGTGTTCTTTTCAAAAACCACATAAGGATCCACCAGTGTCATTGGATGTGTGTTCTTTTCATGAACCACACCCAGTGTCATTGCATGTGTGTTCTTCTCACAAACCACACATGGATCCTCCAGTGTCATTGCATGTCTGTTCTTTTCATTAACCACAGCCAGTGTCATTGCATGTGTGTTCTTTCCACAAACCACATATGGATCCACCAGTGTCATTGGATGTGTGTTCTTTGCATGAACCACACCAGTGTCATTGCATGTCTGTTCTTGCCACAAACCACACATGGATACACCAGTGTCATTGGATGTGTGTTCTTTACACAAACCACAGCTAGAGTCATTGCATGTGTGTTCTTTTTCACAAACCACATAAGGATCCACTAGTGTCATTGGATGTATGTTCTTTTCATGAACCACACAAAGTGCCATTGCATGTGTTTTCTTTTCATGAACCACAGCCAGAGTCATTGCATGTATGTTCTTCTCACAAACCCCACATGGATCCACCAGTGTCATTGCATGTCTGTTCTTTTCATGAACCACAGCTAAAGTCATTGCATGTGTGTTCTTTTCACAAACCACATAAGGCTACCCAATGTCATTGGATGTGTGTTCTTTTCATGAACCACACATGGATCCACCAGTGTCATTGCATGTCCGTTCTTTTCATGAACCACATATGGAGTCATTTGCATGTCTGTTCTTCTCAAAAACCACATATGGATCCACCAGTGTCATTGGATGTGTGTTCTTTGCATAAACCACAGCTAGAGTCATTGCATGTCTATTCTTTTCACAAACCACATCTAGAGTCATTGCAGGTCTGTTCTTTCCACAAACCACGTATGATCCACCAGTGTCATTTGATGTGTGTTCTTTTCAGGAACCACACCTAGAGTCATTGCATGTGTGTTCTTTTCACCAACCACATAAGGATCCACTAGTGTCATTGGATGTGTGTTCGTTTCATGAACCACGCCTAGTGTCATTGCATGTTTGTTCTTCTCACAAACCACACATGGATCCACCTGTGTCATTGCATGTCTGTTCTTTTCATTAACCATAGCTAGAGTCATTGCATGTCTGTTCTTTCCACAAACCACACATGGATCCACCAGTGTCACTGGATGTGTGTTATTTTCATTAACCACAGCTAGAGTCATTGCATGTCTGTTATTTCCACAAACCACATATGGATCCACCAGTGTCATTGGATGTGTGTTCTATTCATGAACCACATCTAGAGTCACTGCATGTGTGTTCTATTCACAAAACACATTACGATCCACCAATTTCATTGGATGTGTGTTCTTTTCATGAACCACACCCAGTGTCATTGCATGTCTGTTGTTTCCACAAACCACATATGGATCCACCAGTGTCGTTGGATGTGTGTTCTTTTCATGAACCACACCAGTGTCATTGCATGTCTGTTATTTCCACAAACCACACATGGATTCGCTAGTGTCATTAGATGTGTGTTCTTTTCATGAACCACACCTAGAGTCATTACATGTATGTTCTTCTCACAAACCACACATGGATCCACATCAGTGTGATTACATGTGTGTTCTTTTCATGAACCACAACTAGAGTCATTGCATGTCTGTTCTTTTCACATGGATCCACCAGTGTCATTGCATGTGTGTTCTTTTCACAAACCACAACTAGAGTCACTACATGTGTGTTCTTTTTCAAAAACCACATAAGGATCCACCAGTGTCATTGGATGTGTGTTATTTTCATGAACCACACCTAGTGTCATTGCATGTGTGTTCTTTTCACAAACTACATAAGGGTACACTAGTGTCATTGGATGTGTTTTCTTTTCATGAACCACATCTAGTGTCACTGCATGTGTGTTCTTCTCACAAATCACACATGGATCCACCAGTGTCATTACATGTCAGTTCTTTTCATTAACGACAGCTAGAGTCATTTCATGTATGTTCTTTCCACAAACCACTTATGGATCCACCAGTGTCATTGCATGTCTGTTATTTTCATTAACCACAACTAGAGTCATCGCATGTCTGTTCTTTCCACAAACCACATATGGATACACTAGTGTCATTGTATGTGTGTTCTTTTCATGAACCACACCAGAGTCATTGCATGTCTATTCTTTTCACAAACCACACATGGATCCACCAGTGTGATTGCATGTGTGTTCTTCTCACAAACCACATAAGGATCCACTAGTGTCATTGGATGTGTGTTCTTTTCGTAAACCACATGAGCATGTGTGTTCTTCTCACAAAACACATATGGATCCACCAGAGTTCATTGCATGTGTGTTCCTTTCATAAACCACATATGGATCCACCAGAGTTCATTGCAGTGTGTTCTTCTTACAAACCACATATGGATGCACCAGAGTTCATGGCACGCCCTAACACTGTTGTTCTGCATGACGATTGTTACATACCGTTCGATCGGGGCGCTTGGACGACTAGGATGGTATTCGTGAGAGCGATCTGCGAGTAGGCTATTCTGCGGCATGATTAGCCACGCTTGCTGCCCGCTTGCTCTAGACAAACTGGCAACACCGGGCGCTCCCCTGTTGCGAGTGTCACGACTCACGAGTTTAGTGGGCCATATTCCAGTGTCACGTCCCCATTACTTCTCTTCCTCCCCGTACTTATCTTCCTTCCCCTCGAAGTCACTTTCCCCACTTCACTCCCATCCTGTCATAGCCACAAGCCGACGGCGCCTCCATCCCAATCCCCTCTCCGGCAGCCACCCCCCTCCCCTCTCGCCATTGGTTCAAGGGGACACAGCGAGGAAACGCGTCGTGACGACAAGGACGGTGATTTCGATGTGAGTCATCTCATCTCTATCTCTATCATCTGTGGCCAGTTATCTGTTTTGAGCTATATCTACTCTGTTTACTCATGCATGTATGATGTGTTAGGCCAACCAGACGATGTATGACTCCGACTATCACGGTTTAGCGGATGAAGAAAGTCCTCTGCTATATATACATGGATATGTGCCCACTAAATTTGTAGCGTTTGAAGGACGAAACGCAGACAGGAGGTTTTTACGGTGTCAAGGACATCGTGCAATGATGCAAGGCGGAAGTTGCAGTGTTGTCAAATGGGTAGATCCAGAGTGGCCCAAATCGATGCAGAAAACGTTGGACAAACTATGGGAAATGACTGTTGAGTTGAAAGAATCCGTATTCAGCTCACTTTCTTGACAGTGTTGAGATGAAGCTATGGGAACATAATGATACGACCAAGCTTAACCGAGATCTCAGGAGGGTGCAAGACTAGGTTAGCAAAGTCGAGAAGGAGAGGGATGTGGCGTTGGCCATGAATGCTAAAGCAGAGCAAGAATTGACTCAAGCAAGGAATGATCTTCATCAGGCCAAAGTCTTGCAGTTTACAACTACGAGTATTAACAAGTGCATGAGGAAAAATGCAGAGAAACAATTGAAGTTGTGCAAGGAAGATGCTAAAAGGAAGGAGCATACGATTCGATCCTTGCTCTCGCAGGAAGATGCGCATCGGGCTAAGATTAGGAAGATCAAGGAGATGTGTGATACCTAGTTCTATTTAGCTTGAGCTCCGTGCCTTTTGAAGTTGTAATAGTTGTACTTGTTGACCTAGCGATCTGAACTAGTGGTCCCGAAGTCCTGGGAGGAAAAAAATTGGTCGCCCGTTAATATGTCTTAACCCTGCATTACTTCATTTTGTCTGATCATGGTGGTATTCTGACATTGGTGGTTTGTTTAAACATAATCTACGTGGATTGTGCCGCATGCAAATGGCACAAACACAATTTATAAAGTGGAAGCACATACACCCGGTTACTGGAGATCCGGGAGCTTCGCCAGATGCAGGGGATGCAGGAGCAGGGAGGCGGTGAGATAGATGGGCTCAAGATTAGGCAAGAAAATGGTACCAATTTCCTCCTCATCTAGGCATTATCGGTTGCCATTGTTTTTTATGTTGCCATGTCATTGTGCAGTAGCTGAAATAAGTTGCTGCTTTGTAGAGTGTAGCAGCTTAAATAATTTATTTCTGTGCCACTTACATTCCATTGAATTTGGACACATCCTGCCCCTCAGCAATCGTGGAACCGGTGTTGTGTGTTTTCAGATAGTAGTGGCACAGTCACAATTTCGGATTCAACTAATGAATCAGGCGTTTCCAAACCCTAAGTCACGGTACATTTTACTCAGAGAACGTGGGTAGATTGTTTCGCCCAGCAAAGTTCCACACACAGAGCTCCAGAATTTAACTGAATTACATATGTAGGTTCAAGTTCAACACATTACTATGCATATTCATTGCCAACAACCTTGTTCCGCAACCTGGGTGCCAAGCCTTCACGTCCACTAGCTTCTTCATTTCCTTCCTTCTTCCTCTTCCTCGGTGCCAATTTTCTTAGCTTCACGTACTCTGTATCGCCGGGACAATCAGCACCAGAATCGTGTCCAACATCATCTTTCCACTCGTTTTTACCTTCTTCGAGCAGCAAAATTACTGACCCGACAGTCATGTTTCTAACCTTGCGGCGCTTCCTATCAAAGAAACAGGACTGTTGCATAACTACCCAATATCTACAGAGTAAATAAAACAAAAATTACGATTCAACACAAACATGCGAACCCCAAGAGACTTTTGCTTACCAGGAGCTAATTGGGTTAGAGCGACCACCCTGTCCAGGAATAGAAGGGAGACTCCTAGTTGCAGCAGCTTCCACATCCAGTACATCACAATTCAGCTCAAACATGCAAGACGAAGCATACCTTTTCATCAACCCAATTAGCTGACTGTCACACGTTAGAGGAACCATGATGCCACGTTCATCCATGAAGCTGAACTTTGCAGTCTTCTTCGGCTATAATTCATCATGATTACGCAGAGCAGGAACCATACCAGATATAGTGCATATCCGCGCAGGCGCTTCTTCCATCATGATACAATGGTATCCATACCACTTTCCCTTCACCCTTGCTGATTTAGAGTTGTACCTGAAGAGGACTACCGTAACCAGGTAAGGGTGGTCCACGGAGATCCCACCTGATAGAAAACTATGGACAAAATATGTTTATCAGCGTTGGGCTAACAAACAATGGTTGGTTCAGTAGCTAGTTAGTAGTTATAATTAGTGCGAACAGCAAAGAGAAGGGTAGCTCACCCGCATGTAGCTAGAACTGCTTCTTCCCTGGTAGTAGGATCCGTCATCCTCCGAGTTGCTCGGCTCATCGGCAGCGGAGGCGGGATAGAGCCTCACAACGGTGGCTACATCATGTGCCATTGGAGCTCGGGATCAGCGACTGGGCGCAGCAACTTGGCGCCAGAAGTCAAATGTCTGAAGGGATCGTCCTGCCTAGAGGGTGGATTTCGACGCCGCCGGTGCTAGGGGAAAGGAGGGAATGGATTTGTGAAATTGGTCAATGCATCCAATCCATTTAGTTCCTCGATTTGCCTAAGAGGTTTCCACATTGGCGCTCGTATCACGGACAGATGACCGACATGTGAGTCCCGACCGTCTACTTCACGGGGCAGTTTAACGGAATGTTTGTATTTGGCAGGGGTGATATGAGTTTGCCTCAAAATGGCCCCTCTGAGTAGTTGGCAGCCCAACTTTACGAAACGCGGCAATTACAGGGAACTTGGGTATCGCCATGCGCTCGCCCAGGAACTTTTAGGCCGCAAACGAACAATCCCGCATGCGACCAATGGGTGGCGGTGGGGCTCCAGTCACCGGTGCATCGGGTGGTGGTCGCTTGCTGCCGCCAGGCGGCGCGGTCTCGTAGTATTCGCACTTGGCTGCGCGTGCGGGGTCGCTCTCATTGTTAAAGTTCAGGACGCGACCCTAGACATTGGAGTTCAGGCGGGTCCTGATGCGGCGTTGATGGTAGAGTGACAGCTCATGCGCTATTTCCCGCTCGAGGCGGAATTTCTCGCGCTCGGCTACCTCCCTACATCGTGCCTCCTCCTGTCGCAGGTGGGCTTCTTCCACTGTTGTCGCCGTTGTAGTTGGCGGGATCGGCGTGGAGAATGGATCTGGCGGTCGCTCGTGCTACCCGCCATGTAAATCGCATTGAAGCGATTGGATCTGGCATGGAAGTCCTCAGGGGACTCTGACCCGGAGTCAGAGTCGAAGATCCCGAGGATTGAGCGGTCCTCGAAATCCTCAGGGTTGGAGACCCGTGTGATGGAGTCCTCCCGTGATGCGACGGTGATGGATCGGGAGACCAAGGCTAGGGTCGTCGAATCAGCATCATCGTGGAGAGCTGCATCGTCCGCGGTGACATCATTCATGGCCGCGTTGCTTGCGGCCGAGTCATACTCGGTGGCGAGGCGGCTGATTGAGCGGATCTAGTCCTCCGAGAGCAGATCGCAGCGTGGTGGCGATCCATCGACGATCACCGTTCCTGCCGGGTCGACTGCGTCGGTGAAGCTGACGAACAAGCTGGTGGTGTCGATCGGCATCACTGTGCTGTGCGTGATCGGGCGTGACGCCGTGATGTAGCTGCTAGGCAGGATCTGCAAGATCCCGCCACTGGCGATCATGCGGCCGGTGGCGATCGGCCGATCGATTGGCGTGTAGGGTCTCGCCGCAGAACTCAGGCCAGACCGGCCACGCCCCACGGTGGGCGCCGCTGTCGTGGGAATGGCCATGACAGTCGCTACCAGGGGTAGCGATTGATAGTATTGGGGGCGAGAGCTAGCGGCCATCTACGGTGCGAGATGGGGGCGGATGCACATGAGTTTACCCAGGTTTGGCCCCCCGGAGGGTAAAGACCTACTCCTGCTAGATTGTATTGGCGGAGAGCGAGTTACGGGGGTGGCGAGCTCGGCGTCTAAGCAGTGAGTCGCTTGAGGGGGTGTATGATGGAACGTGAGTACAAAGGGAACCCTAGGGAGGTTTTTATAGCAGGAACCTCACTAGGGTTTACAATGTTTACAGTCGAACTAGTCTATGATTCAGAGGATTTGACCTAATCCGACTGGGATTTGACTATGCTTCTGGGTCTCCAGCTTCCAGTCGCCAGGCCTGCTCCTCAGTCGCCTTCCAGTCGCAGTCCTGTAGGCCGACTCGCAAGGTCCTTGGGCCAGTCGGAACGTCCTGCTGGGCATACCCCGTTCGGCGTATCCCCATCAGGTAGTACTAGAAATCCTGCTCTATACATGTTGTTATTGGTCGACAATTTTTACTATCATTTTTTCTGTCAAAAACAAGGTGTTTCGCTAAGTTTCAGGATAAGAAGGTATTCTCGAAGAAATAGAATTTTTTTTGATGGATACTGAAGGTTTAAAGACCAACTATACAGCGGGAATAAAAATTCCGGCCGTATAGTTTGGTCGTATAGATATGTTTGCCATCAACAAATTTTCTTTCAGAGGTATAGAAGATTTAACGACCAACTATATGGCAGGAATAAAAATTTCAGCCGTATAGATATCGATGCCTTCATCGAATTTCTTCTCAAAGGTACTGATGGTTTAACGACCAACTATACGGCGAGAATAAAAATTCCGACCGTATAGTTTCGGTCGTATAGATATCGATTCCTGTTTTAGAAAATTTATCTCGAGGACACAAAAGGTTTGAAGACCAACTATACAGCAGGATCATTATGATCTGGCCGTATAGTTGCGTCTGTATAGATGTGTTCTGTATAAAGAAATCCTAGTTGGCGGCGCCATCGCAACTATACAGCGGGAACTACATATCCCGCATGTATAGTGACGGCCTTATAGTTCGGCGCGACCTCATAATTGTGCCAGGGCGGTTAGGTTTATTCTTCCTCCTCACTTTTTCTCTCATATTCTTTCTCCAAACCTCTCAAAATCCACCTAGAACTCTTGATTCTTCGCATATTTTGTTTGTTTGAGTGGGGGAATCAACAGATCGTGCATCAAGATGAACAAAATTGGTAGCATTTGTCGCAAGAGCAAGCGCCAACATGGCGAGAGTTCGGGGCACCGGGCTGAGCTCAACCCCAATCTGGCCATAGTTTCATCAAGGAGGATGTTTCCCACACGTTTGGCTGATGATAGCTTTCTCACCGCGATAGGATTGAGGGTGGACTTCGACCTCATGTGTGCAAATTCAAGGCTATCACTACTCTCCTATGCAAGCCACGATACCTACGTCGAGCTCACCTATGAGTTCCTTGCCTCCTTCTACGATGACCATAGGGAGAAAGGTAATGCGTGCACGGTAAGCTTCACATGAACCAGCAGCATTATGAAATAACTTTCCAACAATTTTGGATGCTTTTGGTTTCCCTCACGATGGGGAGCCAACTGTTAAGAACTTGTACAGCCTCTCAAGTGGAGAAACTTGGGAGGTTATTTCTGTTAACGGTGGCAGGAAATTCTACCAGAAGAAGATGTCCACCATTCAGAATCCAACAATTTTCTACTATGTCTTGTTCCTAGCCAATACACTACTAGGAAGAGGAGATACCGGCTCCATGGCCAATGCGGACATGGCCATGATCACCAAGGAACTCTTCCCCAATGCACCGCAAAGCCCCAATCCTGCAGCTCTACTCATCCAGCACTTTCGTCACCAGGGCAACAAGCCGAAAGGTGACATTCGCATTTGTGGATTGGTAACCCACCTTTCCCATGCATTAAATATTACATTACCTGTTATGCAACCTATTGACAGCTCCAAACTTATGGATGTCAAGTATTTAACTGCTTGTGGCTTCCTTTGTGTTTACTAAGCTAACAAGAGGCTCTGAGCATATCAGTTTAGTTATCTTGGTGATGCATAGGGTGAGCAGGTTCCGTTCCCTGTCCACAAGCCTTCTCGATTGTGGAGAAGGACACTTGGATCCTCACCAAGGATCAAGTGATGGAGATCATGGATGAACTCCAACCTAATCAATAGGAAGATGAAGAAGGAGAACAGCAGGATGAGGATGAGAAGGAGAAGGAAAACGACCCTGCTTGGGAGGGACATCATCAGCAGGGGGATCCTGGGACCCATGGCCCAATCAGCCGCATCAGGGGTTCAACTACGTCCCCTATCAAGAATTTTAGCATCTCAACCAGCTTGTTGGGGAGATCGACCACACTCTACAAGGAGTGAATGAAGATGTGAGTGCCTTAACTCAAAACTTCAGTCACTTCATGACCAACTTCCCCAACTACTACCATCAGTATCCGCACCAGCCACCGAATGACGGCAACAACTGAACCTGGCACTAGCCTAAGCTTGGGGGAGGTTTGAAAGCCTCCAAACTTTGCATTCATATTTTTATTTCTTCTTTTGATTTATTTTACTTCTTCAAAATTGCATTTTACTTTCAGTTTGCATTCCTAAACCAAAAATACAAAAAAATTAGTCGTAACTTTTATTGCAAATTCGTTTCTTTGTTACTCTCGAAGATTTCTCAATTTCAGGTGACTTGGCAATAGGGACGTATAGAGGGGGATCGACTCAAGTACGAGAACGAAGCAAGCAAGAGGAGGTATCACATTCCTTTCATCACCTTTTCTGCAACTTTAAATTGATCCTACAATTATTTACTCGCTTGCACTGGAGTCACTCCCCACTTAGCTTGCTATCCTATAAGTTATATTCCTTTGCTAGTGTCTCCTTTGTAGATTTGAAACAATGAGCAATGAACTTGGTTAAAAATATTTCCTACACTTTTACAACAAGAAAAAGCATCCAAAAGATGACTTGAGTCCATGTTTAGCCCAAAGGATTTGATTTTAGAACTACTCCATCCCATTTGAGCTTAATGTAAATAGACTCGATAGCACCCTTGAATGAAATTGTCTGATAAAATAGATGTTTCGAAGTAGTAGAGATTATTCCACTACTTTTTCTAATATTGCTTTACGCGTGTCATTACAACACTATCGTGATCCATGGGGAACTATTAACTCCACTGGCCAACGAACAATCTAAATGTGGGAAACCACTTGATTTCGTCTATTAAGTTGTAACACCCCGTCCACTGGGCCTAGGGGGTGTCACTCTTGGCAGCTTAATAGGATATCTAGACTGGCCCCACAGACCAACACTAGTCTTTTCTGCGCACTTTGTCCTCACTCGTGCGTACTCGGTACCCACTTCCTGGTCGGTCACCCATCCTAGAATTGCTCTAGGCCAAGCATGCTTAACCTTAGAGTTCTTTTCAAATGAGCTTCCGGAAAAGAAGTTGCAACTTCTTGGTATGAGTATTCTATCAATCATATTAAGCCATGTGCCTAGTCTCACATACACCCACCCTTTAGAAGATCGACGCCCTCATCGATCAAGCCCACCCCAGGAATGTTCCCTCTTGGCACGCGTTTGTGCGTCTAGTGCCGGCACATGCGACATGTCGTGTCCACTCCGGGCCACATGCGCCATGCTCCACATGTCCCGCCACTAACCCGCACACACCCGTTTAACCACGAGGATCGGCTCTGATACCACTTGTAACACCTCGTCCACTAGGCCCGGGGGGTGTCACTCCTGGCAGCTTAATAGGATATCTAGACTGGCCCCACAGACCAACACTAGTCTTTTTTGCGCACTTTGTCCTCACTCGTGCGCACCCGGTACCCACTTCTCGGTTGGTCACCCATCCTAGAATTGCTCTAGGCCAAGCATGCTTAACCTTAGAGTTCTTTTCGAATGAGCTTCTGGAAAATAAGTTGCAACTTGTTGGTATGAGATTCTATCAATCCTATTAAGCCATGTGCCTAGTCTCACATGAGTTATGTAAACATTTGTAGTAGCAATGCTATGACGGGTAAAATTTTAGTCTCCCCATGGTTTCACGTTCCAAGTGAAGTTGTAGTACTCCTCTGACCCACTATTTCTCAACAATTATTTATTGGCATGGTCACGAGTGCACAACACAGTCCCAATTAACATGTTAAAAACAGTGGCATGATTTCTCTATAAAAGAGCTAAAGTTTTTGAAAGGCAAGGAAAGGAAAAAAGTGCTTTGAGAGTCTTGAAATTTTGATGTGGGAATAGATGAGTTGTTCTTAAATAGAATGTTCTTGGTTCCAACTTGATCACTCTTAATTGAGTAAAGAAACAAGAGCAAAAAGTGTTCATCTCTCGACAAAGAGAGACACCAAAAGAATTTGCCTCACTTTCCTAGCTAAACTTTTGACACTTGCTTGGGCATATGATTTATTTGCTAGCAAGATATATGTGGATAGGAAGTGGATTCAGTGCAATCTTGTGAATACTTGTATGATCGTGTTTAAGATTGCAGGAATTGTGAAGAAAAGAATTTGACACCAATTCGAGCTTGTAAGTTCTTTTATTTCAGTCTCGAATCTCCATTGTTCTTCCTTATTTTCTTATCACTCGAGGGTGAGCAACATCTAAGCTTGGGGGAGTTGATAGCTGTGAGATTCGACATATTTTTTATTGGTTTTATTGATAGTTTTCTTCTGGATTTGAATGTTTTCTAGCTTTACCTAACGCTAATACTTCGGTAGCAAAGAAAACTTGGTTTTTAATGTGTGTTTTAGGTTCTAAACATGAACAGAATGTTTTAACAAGGGAAACACAATATTCAGGTGAAAACAAGCAAGTATCTCTTTGGAAGCAATCAAGGGAGGCAAACAGACACTTTAACGAGCAACTATACGGCGAGAACATTTTTCGGCCGTATAGTTCCCACTGTATAGCTGCTGACGAGGGTTTAACTCGTCAATGCCCATTGTTATGGGCTTGGGTTTTGGAGAAGGAGGGAGCACTGGAGGCATTAGTTGGCTAGCAAACAGGCACACAGGGACGCAAGGTTTACCCAGATTCAGGCCTCGTAGAGGTCCCTACTCTTGCTTGTCTGCTCGTGGAATTAATGAAGGAATCGAAGATTACAATGGTGCGCAGATGCAATCTGGCGAAGGTTGTGGAAACTAGGGTTGTGTGTGTCCTTCTCGCCGCCCCCTCCTGGCCTTT
Source organism: Avena eriantha (assembly GCA_910589775.1). Classification (NCBI taxonomy): domain Eukaryota; kingdom Viridiplantae; phylum Streptophyta; class Magnoliopsida; order Poales; family Poaceae; genus Avena; species Avena eriantha. The sequence continues at coordinate 79,482,539 of OU342742.1, forward strand.
ATATAGGTAGGGTGGGTCTCGGGTAGCAGGTCGAGTCGGTTATAGATTAGGGTTTTCCCTTTGAACTTTCTATCTTGAGTTTCTTCTTGTCTGGCAAGCAATCGAGAGTCCGTGGGCCACTCGAATTCTCCACTGGGCCTTGGCAACACCATGGGCTTCTGCCGTATCTAGACCGTATATACAGAACTCGAGTACCTGTAGGGTATACCCATGTCAGTAGCCCCCGAGTGTCCAATGGAATTGTAGATTCGACTGGGGACTTTATGAAGCCTTTCGAGTGCATGACTGAGCATTTTTCCAGTGTTCTGTTTGTGTCATAGGGATTGTTGATATACGTGCCTGATTTAACCGATGTATCGGTGCCAGTTAACTGCCTTAGGGCAAAACAACACAATCTACTTAAACTCGAGTCCCTAGACTCGAATTCGGAAAAGTGCTGGCGTAATTCGACTTAGGCCGCGGAGGTCTAACAGAAGTTGAATTCTAGTATATAAGTGTGAGCACTCGACGCGTCCATCAAGGCATGTTCATCACACTTGTAGGTACGGATATGTTTCTGGAAGTGCGCAGCAGATGTGTTGTCAGGCCTTATTCAAGTCTTATCTTCACGCTGTAAGCGTGACATCCGAATTTTTGTCATCGCGGAGATGATTCGGGTGTCCCAGGAGACGTAGTCTCTTTGTAGGGAAAGTATGAGGCGGAATCGCCGTAGCATTCGAGTGTGGATGTTATCGACACACAGTACGATGTACAAATAATCATAGGGTGCGCGACCAGCGCTCCCTATGGTAGTATCCCCCAAGTGCCTGGTTGAGTCGAAGACTTGAGCGGGGACTAATTACTTTTTGCGACTGGTGTCGTCTTTTGTTGCTTGTTTCAGTCAAATTTGCTTCTGGCGCTCCCTATGGGAGTAACCCAGATTTTCACAATCGAATCGCAGATTCGAGTGATGGGTTATCTTGAATGCTTATAAACCTGCATAAAAATAAATGTAGGGTGCGCGACCAGCGCTCCCTATGGGAGTAGCCCCCGAGTGCTTGGTTGAGTCGAAGACTCGAGCAAGGACTAATGTAGTCAAAATCTTCAGTTGCTGATGTTGATGATGTCAGTGCTGACGATGCAATGACCTTAGTTGCCCGCGTGAGCGGTTTTGACGGGACGTGACGAGCGGTGGGTCCCACTTTCTGACTTCGATTTGACCGGGCATGTGTAATCTTCTGTTTTAACTGCATCTCCTCGATTTCCGCGCGTAATGGGAATAGTGGGGGTGGTTCGTGCTTCATCTTCACCACGTGTCAGTGCCGATGTGCGCCACACGTGTAGTAGGGTTTCTTCTGGTCATTGGATGGATTCTTCGAGGAGGTTAAGTAGCAGCGACGCTGCGGTAATTTCTCCATCTGTCTTCGTTGTTCTTGCCTCCATTGTCATTGCTGCTGCTCTCTGCTTCCTTGCGCGCATTATCGTTGCAGCGCTAGACCAGCTCCGCACTTTCCCCAGCTACTTCCTCCGTTCCCATCGCCATCAGAAGATGGGCAAGAAGAAGGGAGGCACTGCCACGGGTCCGCCATCACCATTGTCGCTGCCAAGAAGAAGGGCGGTTCCGCCACTGTGGGTACCAGCGCCGCCGGCGCCGGGAAGAAGAAGGGTGCTGGTACCCGCATCACCAATGGCAGTTGGCGAGTGTCTATCATCAGGCCCGCTGAGCTACAACTTCATTGTCGAGATGGGGTTCTTCCATCTGCAGAGGACGATTCGCGAGTGCCCGGAGAGGAGGTAATCCCATGTCCTCCTCCTGGATTTCGGGTGATGTTCCTTGCGTTCATCATCCGTGGTCTTTCTCTACCCCTGCATCCTTTCTTCAGGGGCCTCCTTTGTTTCTACGGGCTCCAGTTGCATCAGCTGTCCCCAAATTCTATTCTTCATATTTCCTACTTCATCACTCTTTGTGAGTGCTAGCTCGGAGTCAAGCCACACTTTGGCCTCTTTAAGAGGCTTTTTAAGTTGAAACGCTAGTCAGCATCTGGCTCTGTAGTCTACGACGTAGGAGGCTACCGAATTCATGTCGACTCCTTCGTCACCTACTTTGCCATCAACCTCACCGTGTCCGTCCAAGGGTGGAGGGACAAGTGGTTCTACATCCGCGACTAGAAGGCCGATGGAGAGCACTATGGACTTGCACCCTTTGACCCCGCGGCGACTTGCAAGAGGAGGCGCTCCTGGAAGAACGTCATTACGCCCGGCGAGTCCGTGGAGACAGAAGTGATGTATGAGCGCGTCTGCGACCTCGAAATCTGCATAGGCAAGGAAGAGGGTGGCGCTGACCTTATTCGCACCTGGTTGCACCGCCGTGTTCAGCCTCTGCAAGCCAGAGCACATCCTATGTTCCGCTGGACTCGTGCCGGTGATGCCACTCGCGTGTCCGCCGAGGGCATTTCCGCGAGTGAAGTAGATAAGAGGGTGCGACTGGTGACCAAGTACACCGCCAAGGAGGATCTCCTGAGTGAACCAGTCGTGCCTCCTTTCGACGCCTCTAACCCTCCTCTTGAGGTAGAATTATACCGTGAAGTAATTTCTGCTTTCAATTGCCTTTATGATGCTTTGATATGTAATGTTGTCTCTTCTAAATTCAGGACTATAAGGTGTCTCCAAATTTTCCCCTTGTCCTGAGGGGGTTATTCCTCGCGAAGTGCATGAAGAGGACAAGTCGGAGTCGACCGTCCCAATTGAGGAGGAGGGAGCCCCCGAGTCCAGCGACCCGGACACTCGCAAGCATTCTCGCAACGAGGACTCGGATGCTTCATCGCCGATGACGCTAGAAGGCCCTGTCGTTGCTGCAGAGGAGCCTATTCCCGCCATTCATGTACACTCCGTGGCACCTCCTACCCGTGAGAAGATGTGGCTGCCAAAGGAGTCGTCAGAGTCAGAGGAGCAAACCTTTGACTTTGATAAATTTGACTGGTAGGTCTGCAATTTTTGTCTTGGTTTCTTTCAGAGCTACTTTCCCTGAAGTTTTTTGCTGGGTATGTTTTGTAGTCAAGCGGTGTCATCATCTTCTGGCGACGTCCAATTTGTGAAGGAAACTGGAGTCGCAGACTCCAATGCCAAGGAAGTGGTTGAACGATCTTCCTCTCCTCCATTGGTGGCCCACTCTAGGCACAACTCATCGAGTTCCCCGCATGCTGGGGAACACCAGATGGTTGCCCGGATGACTGCGCGGCATCCATCTTCGAAGTCTCTGGAGGAGCACGTAAGCTTCCTTTTGATAGTGCATTCGAATTTGTAATTCATGCTATATATTGATCCTTTGTTTTCTTCTAAGGCAGCTCGTCGTGAAGGAAGTGGCTCGTTTAGCGGAGCAGGTCCTTGCGATGGGTCGACAGCATGCAATGCTGGACAATCGCCACCATGTTGTCGAAGGTTGGTATTGGTTTGGTCTTTGTCCTTGCGAAGTTTATAATTTCGATTGATGATGCATCATGTGTGTTGCAGCGGAGCACAACGAACTTCTTCGCAATGTTGCTTCTCTTGGAAAGGCGCTCGCCACGGCGGTAAAGAGTCGCGACGAAGCAGTCGCTGCACTGGATGAGTCGCGGAAGCGTGAAGAGGATTTGCGCACCTCCACTGCTGAGAGGGAAAAGTTGTTCAAAGAACAACTCTTCTCGATTGCCAAGTCTCTCTCAGGTATTCTTTCGGCTGGATTTTCATTGTTTTTCTTCGACATCTTGCCATTTGTGTTGACTCTTTGCTCTGTGTAGATGCTAGTGGTCTGGGCATCGATGCCCAGGCACTTTGTCGCGATGATGCTTTGGCAGGCGTCATCGCGGCAGTCGAGGACCACATCGCTTCCCTTCAGGGGATGCTGACTAAGGCCAAGGGTGTGCTCAGTCGCATCAGCGAGGAGCTGATACCCAAGGCAGAGCTGATTGAGAACCTGGAGGACCTAGTGGAGTCCCTCACTAGAGGTATTCCCGTGGACTTCAGGAATTCTCAGCGGGCGGTTGGCGCTACCATGGCACTCGCAATGGTGCAAGCCCATGGCATGGAGGTGGACCCTGCTGCAATCTCCAAGGCGGTGCCCGTCAGCGCAGATGGTCAACAGGTAGTGTTTGCTCCTTTTGCAACTGTCTGCGGTAAGTACGGGCCACAACTCATCAGCACAGTCGCCAAATACTCTGAGGAGCTGCAACGAGCGAAGAAGGTGGCGAAGGCTGCGGCGTCAGGGGCTGGCAGAAAGTCCGTGGCGTCTGAGACTACCACGGACTCGATGAGGCCCCCGAAGTCGAAGTCCAAGTCAAAGAAGCAGGCTACTCCTCTGTAGTTATATTGTAATAGTTTAGTTTGACTTTCTTTGTTGAAAAACATTCTTTTGGCCAAGTGTCTCTGTTGATACTTTTGCCATGCTTGAATGCATTTGAGCCTTTGATCCATGTATTGCTTGGTCCCTTATTCGCTCTTGCTTGGCTTGTGATAGGGTACGTCGAGTGGTCCTTCAAGTGATCCTCGTGATCAGCCACCCACTGATGAGACCTTGGCGCAGCCGCGGTCAAGGGTGGATGAGTTGTCCCTGCTTTCGCGACTGTGCGATCGCGTTAAGCAGCTGGAACGTGAGTTGCCCATCCTTCGCGGTAACGCGGATGTATGGAAGTCGAGGGAGGAGAAGGCTACCGCCCGCGAGCATTATCTGTTGGAGGAGGTGACGCAGCTGGGCGATCAATTCAAGTGTTAGCTTTCTGACCTCTTAACTTTTCTTTTGGTCAGTCGTGGCAATTCTTTGACTTCATCCCTTGCCCTTTTGCTTGGTGTACTTTTCAGTGCTCGTCATCTGATGAGAAAGACCGAATCACCATTCGAATGAATGACCTGACCCAGGAGTAGTTGCAGGAAAGTGGGTGCTTTTGGGTGGACCATGATTGTGCGATCGCACTTGCGACCCTACAGGATCGTCCTTCTCGAGTACTCCATTTTTTGAAGAAGGCGCAGTCACGCCTTAGGCATATCTACCAAACAATGTTTCCGCTGGACGCCATCCCTTCAAGCATGTTGGCTATTCTGGGGAAGTTCAAGATCTGAGTGCAGTTCGCGAGTGTGTGCGGCAGCAGTTAGTGGCTAGTGCCAAGGCTGCTTTGTCGCTAGTGCGACTGCATAGGCCAGATGTAGACGTTGCAGGTGTTGCTGCTGGGCTGCCGACCCCGCCGGAAGGTTTGACCTGGAACATGGTGCCACATTACCAGGTAGTTGAGCGCTCAGCAGAAGAAATCGTCGACTTCTTCCAGGAACAGATGAACGTTCTTCTGTAGCAGTAATAGCTTTAGGTTGTGTCCTGCGCACAATTGTGTAAGTGTTGTAAAGTTCATATAGATATGTTGGGTGTAATTAATTTATATTGATATGTAAAGAGCTTGCAAGCTATATATTTTTTTGAGTGCGTCGCACTTTGCGATTCCTTTTCGTTAGCCTAACTTGTGTTTATCTCAGCACCTTCCCAACCTGTCAGGTGCGTTGTAGCTAGGTTGGTGTTTTTCAAGGGTTCGATTAGTGTGTCAGCTACTCAGGATATCGCGATTGGTTCATAGAATAGGTGTGTAAAGGGTGGCACAACCCCCGAGTAATAAGATTGCAAGAAAATAATAGAAAACACAGAGTTTTGGGGCAACTTAGCTTTATTTATTCGTAGAACAGTACAAGGTACAATGTGTGGCTAAGTAGCCTGGCTGAATAGCCTTATTTGTAAATGTAAAAAACGACCAAGGGTAGAAGCAACGCAGCTGCGCGACGTTCCAGGGGATGGAGTATGCGACTCCTGTCTCGAAATCGTTGAGGCGATAGGCGCCACCTGGTATTACTTCTGTAATCACGTAAGGTCCTTCCCAAGGGGACTCGAGCTTGAGATGCCCTTGTTGCTTCAGTCGCAAGACCAGGTCTCCTTCGACGAAGGACCTAAGGCATAGCCTTCTGCTGTGGTAGTTGCGGAGATTTTGCTGGTAGATCGTTGATCTTTCCGCTGTGATTTCTTGTGCCTCGTCGAGGAAGTCGACGGAGTCTTCGAGTGCGAGAGTGGACTCTTTCTCGCTGTATGCGACTACCCGTGGGGTTTGTAGCGTACTTCTGCGGGTAGCACCGCTTTGGCACCGTGCACCATGAAGAACGGGGTGTATCCCGTGGCGCTATTTGGAGTTGTGTGCAGGCTCCAGAGTACGGATTGCAGATCATCAGGCCAGCATCCAGTAGCTTGCTCGAGTGGTCGTAGGAGCCGTTTCTTGATTCCACCACTAACGAGGCCATTGGCCTTTTTGACTTGACCGTTGGTCTGTGGGTGAGCCACCGAGGCGTAACTTATGTTGATTCCAGGTTTTCGCAGAATTCCTGGTGAAGTTCGTCCCGTTGTCCGTGATGATACTGTGTGGCACTCCAAAGCGGTAGACGATGGACTCAAAGAACTTGACAACGTTGGCCCCTGATTGATTTCTCACCGGCATGGCCTCTATCCACTTGGTGAATTTGTCGACTGCGACTAAGAGGTAGACGTAACCTCCTCGTGAGGATCTGGGTAGCTTGCCGACCATGTCGAGTCCCCATTGTGCGAAAGGCCAGGCCAATGGTATTGTCCTGAGTTCTGCACCAGGTGCATGAGGCTTGTCCGCGAATCGCTGGCAAGCGTTGCAAAGCTGGACGATGTCCTTAGCGTCGCGCATGCCCGTAGGCTAGTAGAATCCAGCTCATAGAGCTTTAGCGACGAGGGCGCGACTGCCAGCATGGTGTCCACAAGTGCCTTCGTGGATGTCGAGGAGGGGCCCTTCTGTCTCCGTTGGAGACGCACCATTGGAGTACTCCTTTGATGTTGCGCTTGTACAGTTCGTCGTTGATAATAGCAAACACCTTGGATCGCCGTGCGATGTGCCGCACGTCGATCGGATCATCTGGCAGCCTCTTGCTGAGTAGATATGTGATGTAGGGTTGTGTCCAGGATGGCTCGATCATCATGAAGACCATTGGTCCTTCGAGTCCTGTGTCCAGCTCCAGGTCGTCAAGTGCCATTGGCTCGTCGGGTAGTGTAGCCCCCGAGTCCGCTGATGCGCCTTCTTTCTTCTCTGGAGCCTTTGGCTTGATGGAGCATTCACAGATGCGCTCCAGAAATACTCCAAGTGGTATGGGGCCGCAGGTGGAGCCAATGTTGGCGAGTGTGTCCGCCTCTTCGTTGCTTTCGCGGCCTATGTGCCATAGCTCACAGCCGTCGAAATTCCCTTCGAGTGTGTCGTAGAAGTCGTTGTAGGCGATCATATTATCGCTCAGTGCATCGCACTCGTGCATTGTTTGGTTCACCACCAGTTTGGAGTCGCTGTAGATGATGAGCCTCTTGGCGCCGCAGGATTTTGCCATCCTCATCCCATCGAGCAGGGCTTCATACTCAGCTTCATTGTTGGAGGACGTGAACTGCATTTGCAGAATGTATTTCAGCTTGTCTCCCTGGGGCGATGTTAGTATGACACCTGCGCCAGCCCTGTCCTTTCTTTTGGACCCGTTGAAGTGCATTGTCCAGAGATAGGACATATCTGGCTTTTCAGGCAGCTGGTTCTCCATCAAGTGCACGAGGAAATCAGGGAGGACTTGTGACTTTATCACGTCGCGCTTTTCATATATGATGTCTCGTGGAGACAACTTGATTCCCCAAAGCGCGACTCATCTGGTAGCATCAGGGTTGTTGAGGATATGCCCAAGCGGGACGTCGTTGACTACCACGATTGCGTGCTCCTGGAAGTAGTGGCATAGTAGCCTGGCTGTCATGAAGACGTCGTACGCCATCTTCTCGTAGTGTGGGTACCGCTGTTTTGTCGGCGTGAGCACCTTGCTGAGGTAATAGACTGGGTGTTGTACCCGTGTACCTTGTTTTCTTCGGCTCGTTCCACTATGAGCATTGTGCTGACCACCTGGTTGGTGGCGGAGATGTAGAGCAACATCGGCTCCTTTTTGCGTGGAGTCACCGGTACTGGCGAGGTGGATAGTAGACGCTTGAGGTCTTCGAATGCTGCTTGCGCTTCGTCTGTCCACTCGAACTTGTCAGTTTTGTGGAGAAGTTGGTAGAAGGGCAGTGCCTTTTCGCCCATTCGACTGATGAATCGACAGAGCGCTGCAATTCGCCCAGCCAGCTGTTGAACGCCTCTTACGTTCTTTGGCTTCTCCATGGCCAGTATGGCATTTATCTTCTTCGGGTTTGCTTCGATCCCTCTCGTGGAGATGAGATACCCGAGTAATTGCCTAGATGGCACGCTGAAGGCGCATTTATCCGGATTGAGCTTGATCCGATAGCGGTCGAGGTTGGCGAAGGTCTCGCGGAGATCGTCGATTAGCGAGGATTCTTCCTTGGTCTTGATGACAATGTATTCAATGTAGACTTGGATATTGCGACCAAGTTGGCTCTTGAGGCAGGCCTGCATGCACCGCTGATAGGTGGCTCCTGCGTTTTTTAGCCTCAAGGGCATGTTGTTGTAGCAGAACATACCAAAGGGCGTTGTAAATGATGTCTTCTCTTGATCTTCCTCCTTCATTCGAATCTGATTGTAGCCTAAGTAGGCATCGAGGAAGCAGAGGCGTTCACATCCCTCGACGGAGTCGATGATGTCGTCGGATTGAGGACAAGTACGCCATGAGGGGGTCCTCAAGGCGTGCGGAAGAGAGGGGTGTGAGACGTACGGTGTTCCGAGATGGTGAGCACACAAGTTTACCCAGGTTAGAATCCGCCGGCTTTGGACGGATCCTACTCCTGCTAGCAATCTAGTAATACGGCAGAGCCGGAATATGGGTTACAAGGGTTTCGCCTGTGCGAGTTGAGATTGTAGACTACTGAGGTGTTGCCCTAAAGGCTCTCCCTAGGACGGCTTATACAGATATCCGGCATAGGGTTTACAGGAGAGATTTATCCGGCTACGACTAAGAGTCGGTTACAGAGTACATCTTGAACTACAAGTAACATTATGGGCCTAAGTCGGTAAGTCTTCTGGGCCTTCCCATAGCCGGATTGGACTCCGTATTTCTCCCTGACTGGGTCGCGTGAAGCAAAGCTCTAACCCGAAGTGGGCCACCCTGGTCAGTGAGGAACTATGAGGATACCCGGAAAATATATCCCCAACAGCAGCCCCCGGATGCCTCCAAGATCCAAAGTCGGATTCATCATCGTCTAGCTTGACCTTCGGCTTGTAGAATCTTGAAGGGTTCCTGAAACTTCACAACAAAAAATACGATCCGGGTCTTAAAAAATAAGTCGGACCTATCAACAGGTTACTCGGATTTTCCAGCTTGATTTAGGGACGAGGCTGCTCCGGCTCTCACCGACGATCTGATCCTCGCTAATAGGCGGATCGAATACTTGATCAAACACAAGGGACTGAAGGGATCCGATTTGGTCCAATGCTGGGTCTCACGCCGGATCCAGCCCCTTCAGTACCATGGGGATCGACTGATGCACTCCATCACGTCATCCAAGAAAGACTCCCTCCGCATCAGCCCCAAATCCTACACCGCTCAAGGCTACATAAGCCAGATCAAGTGGCTGATCCGGGAGCGGATCGAGAGGAGAATCCCGGAGGTTTCTCTGGATATGCATACGGCGGAAAACCCCGTAGTGCTGGTAAGCTTCCATCAGTACACTTTTTATGTGTTTCAATCTTCGAGTTATACTGCAATACTGATATGTTTTCTTATTTTCAGCTTGCCGACCTCCCCGAGTCGGAACTTGCTCCGCTCAAAGGATATCCTCCTGAGTTTTCTCAGGAGACAGAGGTGGTCCCATTGCCGGACCTTGCGCTCAAGAAGCGCAAAGCTCCGACAGTGGCTGTTGGCACAAAGGAGGTGCCTGTCGTGAAGAGCTAACTTTCAGTCACAACTTCCGCCTTTGTACTTTACTCAAATTTCTTTCCGAGATGTAACGTTTCCGACATTACTACATTCTCATAGCAAAACCGCTCATCAAGGGCAAGGGGAAGGGAATTTCTTCGAAGCCCCTGCGACAGACGAAGCTGACCATAGCTTCCCCTGCCGTAGCTCCTCCGACTCCTGCCCCTCAACCTTCTGCAACGCCGGCAACCATTCCTTCCCCGGTCGTCGCAGAAGATCCAGCTCCTTCAACAGAGCCCGCGATCCTTGAATCGCACACTGACATCACCATGGGTGAGTCAGATCTAGATAAGGGTGAACCCTCTTTGGGTCATGATCCCTCGGAAGAAACCTTTGCCGAAAACCTTATCAGCAATCCGGGACTTGCCAAGTTTGGCCTGTCTCGGAAATCTGCTGAAGAAATCCAGCGGCTCGCCAGGCAATGCCTGGAGAAAAGTACTTTATATGCCGAAGAAGAAGTGCAAGAAGCAGAGGACGTCAAGTTCTCCGACCTTCTTGCCCAGGTGCGCCTTCGCGACGAGAGGATTAGGACTGGTGAGCTCCCAACAGCCCTAGTGATTCCTCTGACTCTCGCCGAAAAGGTGGTCGCTGAAGTGAACGCAGGTTTGGATAAACTCACCCGCGAACAATATGTAAGTCGGAATTCCAACTCCTATTTTTTCCATTCTTTTATATCATAACCTCTAGCCCCCAAGCATGAAGTAGGATATATAATCCAGGTTTATGCTTCATTAGGATGCCAAAGAACGAACTAGTGTAGCCCCCAAGGCTCGTGCTGATATTAGCAAAAATATTAGCCCGAGTCTTAAGTAGCTTTCTGACTTTGGGTATTCTGACTTACAGAAAGTATGTTCCTATAACCAGGATTTACTGAAGAATGTCTGCGATAAGCGGAGAGAGATCAAAGCTCTACGACTTAAAAATGCTGAACTTAAAGTTTCCAAGGATGAGGCCGAAGGTAAACATTCCGAGACTCAAACCTTGTCTTTGTTATTTTCAATGTCGATTTTTCTGAACTGTTGTTCTTTTTGACTTACAGCGCTGGTGAAACAATCTTGCGCCATGATTGAAGAGGCCGAGAACCTCAAGACCTTGGTGGTCGAGAACAAGGAGCTTCGCCAAGAGCTGGATAATCTCAAGGTGGATCATGAAAAGAGCATTGCTCAAATCCTTGAATCCTCCTCCATGGCCACTGATGAGCGTGATCGCAATATCGCTGCTCAAGATAAAACAATCTCGGACCTCAAGAATGAGCTTATCAGAGAGAGGGACCTTTCCTAGGCGCTCCGGGCTAAACTCCAGAGTCTCTGGGAGGAGAAGACCAAAATTGACGACGTCATTTTCGGTACGTTCCATCTGTCTGACTTGTCTTTTTCTTCGACTTCCTTCAATGTCGGATTTTTCTTAACTTGCTTTGTATATAGGTCCTCTGAACTTGACGGACTCTTCTCCACCGAGCCCCGCACCCACCGGCTTACCCAAGTCGGTGACCTGCTTCATGGCTTCCGCCAATCCCTTGAGGACATCGGCGAAGCTCTAAAGATTTCGGACATGCACAGCATGTCAGATTTTCAGGTGTGGGACAAGGCAAAGGAGATGTCGCAGCTCGTCCAGGATTGGAACATGTCCTACGCGCGATCAGCAGCGCAGAACGCTCTCACCATGGTCATGAGCCACCATGGAAACATGGAGATATGGCAAGTGACCAGAGGGTACTCTATAGTGGATGAAGATGGCCAGGAGCAGGACATCAAGGCCATTATGGACTCCTGTGCCGGATATGGGTGTCATGTAGCTGACTTGACCAGCTACGATACTCCATTCTTCAACCGCGTGGACACTCCGCCTTCGCCTCTAGAAGAAACAGCAGAAATTTCCGACGATGAACGCACTAACTCGGATGCGGACATCTCGGAACGATATCAAGGCGACGTATCCAGCAAGCCGGCAGCTCCTTCATCTCCTCCTGCATCATAGATCAGAAATTTGTGTATTATTCCGGAAAAACATGATGCGTTTGTAAATATGTAGTATTTTAACTTTGCTAGTGCTAAGCTTTTGATCTATTCAGCACTTTTTGGCTTTGAGTTTTTTTTGTGTGCCTGAAATGTTTACATAAGCACTTGTTTTTTTCCATCTATACTTATCATTCATCTAGCTTTCCGCCTCGTCCCTTTCGTGAGTCGGCTAAACCTTCCGCCGGAAACTTTGCCGAGCAACGGAGCTCAATTGCTAAACCAGTTTAAACTCGGAAACAAAGTTGGCTTCTAGTACCAACAATTCACTACTCGGAAAATGCCCGCATCCATCAATCAGACAAATAACCAAAGTAAAGACTAGAAATTTTAGAGTTATACCCGAAGGTAGCAATTTTAGAATCAGAAATCTAAACCAGAACGAACATGAGCATAAAGTACTTTCAAGCATTCTGGGATTTTCGACTATGGCATGATCATTCGGAAATAAGATGGTAAAAACTTCTCAGAAAAATCTTGAGGCAACCAAAACTTTTATTTCTCACAAAACATGTACATATATATGATTACAAAGAAGGATAAACTAAGAATAAAAGGGATGTAGTTGAGCAATATTCCACGGTCTGTCTAACTCATCCGGATTTGTACCGCCTCCATCTCTCTTTCTCTTCTTAGTAGCAGGTCTTTCTTTGACTGGCCTCATATCAATTAAGTAGTACGATCCATTGTGCAATACTCGACTAACTAAAAAGGGCCCTTCCCATACTGGGGAAAGTTTGTGCTTTCTTTGTTGCACAAGCCGGAGAACCAAATCACCTTTATTGAAAGATCTATTTCGGACTCTCTAGCTATGATACTTGTGTAACTTCTGCTGATAGGCTGTAGATCTCATTTCAGCAATGACGCGAACTTCTTTGGCCAAGTTGAGATCGTTTTGTCGAGAAACCTCGGTATCCTCTTCAATATACGTGGCCACTCTAGGAGAGGTTTGACTCAAATCACTAGGAAGAACTGCTTCTGCGCCATAGACCAAGAAGAAAGGCGTGTATCTTGTTAACCTGTTTGGAGTTGTTCGTAAACTCCAAATTACAGAGGGTAATTCCTCTACCCAAGCCCCCGCAGCACGTCGTAGTGGTGCTTCGAGTCTCGGTTTTAGGCCTTACAGGATTAAACCATTTGCTCTTTCGACTTGTCTGTTAGCCTGTGGATGTGCGACTGACGCAATGTCAAGCCGGACATTTTGCTCGTTGCAGAATTCAGCCGATTCTCCCATAGGGAAGTTACTCCCATTGTCCGTGATAATGCTATGCGGATAACCATACCGGATTATAACATCCTCGACAAATCTTTTGGCTGTTGCTCCATCACAACTAGTGACAGGTTTAGCCTCAATCCATTTAGTGAATTTATCCACCATCACTAAGAGGTGAGTAAATCCACTCGGATCTCGTTTAAATGGTCCTACCATATCAAGCCCCCAGACCCCAAAGGACCATGTTATAGGTATTGTTTGCAGCTGATCAGCCGGAACATGAGCTTGCTTGGCGTACTTTTGGCAGCCTTTGCACGTCTTGACTAATCATTCGGCATCTGCCTGAGCTGTAAGCCAGAAAAATCTGTGTCTAAAAGCTTTTGCCACTAAAGATTTGGCTGCAGCGTGGTGACCACACTCGCCTTCGTGGATTTCTCTTAAGATTTCCACTCCTTCTTCCGGAGATACACAGCGCTGAAAGACCCTAGAAACACTCCGTTTATGGAGCTCACCTTTAACAATAGTATAGGATTTTGCTCGTCGGATAATCTGCCGGCTTAGCACCTCATCTTCGGGTAATTTGCCATCTACCAAATAATCGAGGTAGGGTTGAGTCCAGCTGGGAATTACAGCCAAAACTGCTATCAAAGGTGAGTCGGATTTGGTCGGATATTCCTCATCTACTCCTTTATGGAGGGAACTTTGAGGTGCTCTAAAAAAGCGCCATCCGGGACCTCTTTCCTCGTAGAACCTATCAGAGATAGTGTGTCTGCTTCCTCATTTTCTGCTCGAGGGATGTGTTGAACTTCGAACCCTTCGAACGATTTAGATAGATCATCCACGATAGCTTTATATGCTGCCATGTGTTTATTCGCATTACAAATATCCAACACTTGTTGAGCAACAAGATCCGAATCTCCGTAACACATCAAACGTCGGATGCCAATATCCTTAGCAATCCGGATTCCATGCAGCAGTGCTTCATACTCGGCAATATTGTTTGTCGCCGTGAAGTGGATCTTCAACACGTATAAAAGTTTATCTCCTTGGGGTGATTTGAGCACCACGCCAGCCCCCGAGCCCCCTCGAGCCTTAGACCCATCGAAAAAGAGGGTCCAATATTCCGACTCAGGGAGGATCATGTTCTCCTTCATCTCTGTCCAATCAGCGACAAAGTCAGCAAGGATCTGGGATTTGATTGTTGTCCGAGGTTTATATTCAATATCGAAAGCTGAAAGCTTTATGCCCCATTTGGCGACGCGTCCTGTGGCATCACTATTGTTAATTATATCTCTCATGGGAGCTGTGCTCACCACGGTAATTGGATGCTCCTGAAAGTAGTGTCGTAACTTACGAGATACTAGAAAAACACCGTAAGCCAACTTTTGATAGTGCGGATACTGCTGTTTTGATTTTGTCAGGACCTCGCTGACAAAGTAATTCAGACGTTGCACCAGGTGTTCCTGATTTTCCTATGGTATCTCCACCACCATGACGATACTAACGACTTTATTTGTCGCAACAAGATAGAGCAACATCGGTTCCTGAGGTTCCGGTGCTACAAGGATAGGAGCAGATGAGAGTACTCTCTTCAGATCTTGTAGTGTAGCTTCAGCTTCGTCAGTCCAAACAAAATCCTTGGTCTTTTTCAGGAGTTTGTATAATGGTGCGGCTCTTTCACCAAGCCGGCTTACAAATCGACTGACCGCAGCGATGCAACCAGTTAATCTTTGTACGTCCTTCAGGCGAGTTGGCCTAGAAATATTGAGTATAGCCTTGATTTTGTCTCGGTTCACCTCTATGCCTCTTTGAGACACGATGAAACCTAACAATTTTCCGGCTGGTATTCCAAAGAAGCATTTCTTCGGGTTAAGCATGATGTTGTATTTTTGTAGATTGGCGAACGTCTCCTCCAAGTCGGAAATCAGTGTTTCCTTCTTTTTGGACATCACCACGATATCATCCACGTATGCATGTACATTGCGTCCGAGTTGGTCGTGGAGGCAACGCTGCATCGTGCACTGGTACGTAGCTCCTGCGTTCTTCATCCCAAAGGGCATCGTAACAAAACAAAAGGTTCCGAAAGGGGTTATAAATGAAGTTTTGACTTTGTCAGATTCCTTCATCCGGATTTGGTGATAACCGGAATATGCGTCGAGAAAACAGAGGAGTTTCGAGCCTGCCGTAGAATCGATGACTTGATCAATTATAGGCAGAGCGAACGGATCTTTTGGACAAGCCTTGTTCAAGGCAGTATAATCAACACACATCCTTAAATCAGTGGTGTCCTTTTTAGGGACCATTACAGGATTGGTCGACCACTCAGTGTGGATGACCTCTTCTATGAATCTGGCTAACTCGAGCCGCGCTAATTCCTTAGCTATTGCCTTACGCTTTTCGTCGCCAAACCGTCGTAAGGACTGTTTGACGGGTTTAGCGTTCGGGTTTACATTTAGAGAGTGCTCGGCAAGTTCCCTAGGTACTCCGGTCATGTCAGATGGCTGTCATGCGAAGATATCTTGATTTGCTTGGAGGAACTTGACTAGCGCGCTTTCCTATGCGCTACCTAGGCCTACGCCTATCTAGGTCACCTTGCAGGGGTCATCATCCTTCAACGGCGTCTTCTTCGTCTCTTCTGATGCCTTCAACTCCGGATTTGGCTTTGTCACCTCCTTCTTCGTTGCGGGCATCTCGGACGGATCTATGCTCTTCTTGATCTCCTGGTACTCCTGGGCGTGCAGCACGGCTTCGGCAAAGGCGGCATTTCCATCCCCGCACTCTCGCGCTTTCTTCGGGTATCCCCTGATGGTGATCACGCTGTTGGGACCTGTAATTTTCATCATATTGTAAATGTAACACGGACGAGCCATAAAAGCCCAGTAAGCCGGACGTCCGAATATAGCATGGTATGCGCTCTTGAATGGGACCACTTCGAAGGAAAGTGCCTCCGTCCGATAATTCTTTGGAGTTCCAAAGGTAAGATCCAAAGTAATCTCTCCCAGGGAATTAGCTTGTCTTCGTGGAACAACTCCGTGAAAGATCACAGAGCTATGGTTCAGCTGGGTTTCCGAGATCTTCATCCGGCATAGCGATTCGACATAGAGAATATTGATGCTGCTACCACCGTCCATGAGGGTCTTGGAGAAACCATAACCGTCAATAAGTGGGTTGACAATTAAGGCGTATTTTCCTCGCCTGTGTAACTTAGGCGGATGATCAGCGCGGTCAAATGTGATTGCCACTTCCGACCAGTCCAGATATTGGGGGACAGCCTGAACTATTGCATTGAGCTCATGGAGAACTTCTTTCTTGACCTTTGCTGGTTGAGATCCGAGGAAAGTGACGTAAGTGTCTTTCTTGGTGGGAAAAGTCTTCTTCCCTTCCGACTTGGGATTTGAAGCATCAGCTTCCTCCATGTCGGAATCTTCCTTGGTCTCTTTGTCCTTTTCGGGATTTTTCTTTCCCTTCTTCCGCTTAGCTTTGTAGCCCGCGGTATCATCTCTCTTGATGTCGTCATTGAAATGACATTCAGCGTTGGTGTGGGACGAACCCCCATTGGCATCTAGGTGATGCACACATGGGTTATTGGCAATGTCAGCCCAAGAGTAGGTTTTTCCTGGTTGCTGTTCTCCTCTACCTTGGATCCTTGAAGTCCCACGGCCACGCCCGTGGCCTCCGCCATGTCCTCCTCGTCCTCCAGACCCAAAACAGTAGTAACCACCGCTGTTTCCGTGTTGGGTTTTTCTTCCGAGGTATTTTTGCGCTTCTGAGCTTGTTGCTTTGGTTGTCTTGCCGACTGAGGCACAGCTAGGACGTTGAGTAATCCCTCTGCATCGTCGTGAGCATCTACATACTTGCTCGTTGTGTCTATCATCTCTCCCAAATCAGTGACCTTGTCACATTTCAAGCGGTGACGTAGTAGACCAATTGGGAGTCCTGCGATGAAAGCTTCAATCGCGGTTTGATCGTTTACTCCTTCACAGGAGTTCTTGGTGTCGATCCATCGTCCGAGGTAATCCCAGCAAGTTTCTCTGGCTTTCTGGGTGCAACGCTGTAGGTCTCCAACCGTACAGGGCCTCCAATATGTGCCTTCGAAATTCCGAAAGAACGCACTTTGCATGTCATACCAGTTATGGATGGTATTCTCCGGAAGTTCATTGAGCCATGATCGCGCCGTCTTCCGCAACATAAGTGGGAGATATTGGGTTGCGACCAGGCTATTTTCGCCTTTGGCGATGCAGCAAGCTTGGAAAAAATCCTGAAGCCAGCTATCTGGCCGAGCAATGCCGTCGTAGGCTTGGATATGCCTTGAGATAGCAAATCCTTTCGGGAATTTTGTAGCTCTCATGCGTGGTCCGAAGCACTTTGGGCCCACGTAGATGTCATTGTTTTCGTAGCGCCGCGCCTCTATGTTGGAATTGATCCTGTGCCTTGCGTCGTTCAGGGATAGAGATCGCCCCGAATGTCAGCTGTGCCTGCGGTGCCTTGGAGCCGGACTTCGTCTTCTGCCACCACCTCCTCCACCTCGTCGTCCTCCTTGCCCTCCTTGGGAGCCGTTGTGATGACTGCTTGGTGGATATGGTGAGGCAGCTGAATTATTTCCGGCTGATCGCCGGCCTCCGTCCGGAGCGTCATTATTCCGGTTCCGGGGAGGATCTTGACTACGACAAGCCCCCTACCGGCTTGTCCCAGCATGGTTTCCGCCGTTCCTTCGTCCGTCGTTCCCACCACGGTGAGGCTCAGCCGGACGGCTTGCATGTTTAGGAGGTGGCATTTTTTGACGATCCTCCTCCCGACGTTTCTCTTTATCTTCTCCCCTTCGATCGTTAGATTCTCGTCGGGGAGGGTTCCTCGGATTCAGTGCAGCAATGGCATCTTTCTTAGCCGCTGGAGTGACGTTGCTCCAGTTACGCTTAGTTCTGTAATGCTATCCTGACGATCCGGTTCTTGAATAATTGTCTTCCCGGCGTTTGGGGCGAAGATACTGCTCTCGGACGTAATGGGATCTTACGTCAACCCATGCCGGATCTGTGTGACATTGGTCGGAATCCGAGACCAGTTTTTGACTGGTCGATTCGCGGCAGCAGGAAGTGATCCTTTGGGCAGTGCTTATTCAGGGAGGTGAAGTCCACGCACATCCGCATGATATCCGTGTCTTTTTTGGGCACCAGCACTGTATTAGCGAGCCAAGTGCTTTCCTTGATCTCGCATATGAAGTTTGCGTCGAGGAGTCTATTGATCACCATTCTAACCGCTTTTGCCCGTGGTTCAGACAGTCGCCATATGGTATGCTTGACTGGCCTGGCGTCTGGATTCATGTTGAGTGCGTGCTCGGTGAATTCCCTGGGAACCCCTGGCATGTCCGCAAGGCACCAGGCAAAGATTTCCCAGTGCTCACGGAGGAATTCGACGAGCGCGAGTTCCTATGCGGAACTCAAGTTTTTGGCGATGAGGGTCATCTTGGTTAGGTCCGTTGGGTGGACCTGGACTTTCTTCGTGTGCACCGACGAGTCAAAGGACAGGTCGGGTGAGCTTGGCCTGCTTAGGGGAGGCAGATTGTTGTCTATCGACTCCTTCAATCTTGCGAGCTCCTCCTGCATGTCGAAGGACTGGGAGATTCTGTTGAATTCCCTGTCACAGCTGTCAGACCTCTCGAAGCTCCCGTTGATTGTGATGACGCCGTTTGGACTTGGCATTTACATCTGCAGGTAGGCATAGTGCAGCACTGCCATAAACCTAGTGAACGCGATGCGTCTGAGGATCCAGTGGTACTGTGAAGGTCAGTCAACGACTTCAAAGTCGATGCGTTCACGTCGAAAGTTTCTCGGCGTGCTGAAGATGACGTCGAGGTTGATTTTTCCCAGGGGATATATGCCCTTGCCTAGGATGATGCCATGGAACGTAGTGTCTGAGACCTCCAGACAAGTCAGAGGGATCCGTATTGCGCGCAAGGTACTCGCGAACATGAGGTTAATGCCGCTTCCGCCGTCCATGAAGACGCGACTCATGTCGAAGCCTCCGATCTGCGCCTCGAGTACGAGGGGAAAGTGGCCTAGACGAGGGATTTGGCGCGGATGGTCGTGCTTGTCGAAGGTGATGCAGGAGTCGCTTCCACTAAGGTACCCAGTGGTGGAGGGAAGGGAGTTTGTCGCCAAGTTGACTTGGCGAGGGATAGCCTTCTGCACCCGATTTGAGGGGCAACCCTTTTGGATCATCATGTTTCCTATGGCCCGTGGGTACAGCTCGCCTCCGTGATGCTGGACTGGCATAGCCGCGGGTGGTGGTGGAGGAGCTCCATGTGCCACAGCGCTTGGGGCGGCTAGACTGTGTTGATCATGTCGCGATTCATTCGGGCCAGTCCCTCATGGAGTTGGAGGAACTCGCGGTAGTCCTTGAGGAGTGGCTAGATTTCTTCTTGCCATCGTGCTTGTCGATGTAGAAGTGCACGTTGCACGGCCCGGACAGTTTGTCCTCGATAGATGTCACGGGTGCCTCTTCGCGAGTGCGGTGTTGCCATACTTGCATGGTTTTCCCAGAGTCGCGGTATCCACCGTTGCGATAGCCGCCGTTGCGGTTGTCGTTGCATTTGTCGGCGTAGCTTGCTACGGCCATATTGACGTTGTCGCAGTCATCGTAGATGCGCATTTGACGCTTGCTTCGGCGGTCGTGTCTGCGTTCAAGTTCCGCTTCGTCATCAGAGTGAACGCGGTTTTTCACCGAGTCTTCTCCATCCACCCACCGATTCGCGATTTCCATCAGGTGGTCAATCGTTTTGGCTTCGAGCGGCCCAGCTCCTCCCTGAGCTCTATGCGGCAAACACCGCCGTTGAACACGTTGATTGCGCGATCCTCCGAGATGTTTTCTATGGAGTTCTTGATGATGGACCACCTTTGGATGTACGAGCACAGCGACTCGCCAGATCTTTGTTGGCAACGTCTTAATTCTTCGATTGGTGTGGGCCTTTTATAAGTGCCCTTGAAGTTGCGGACAAAGCTGTATACCAGCTCTTCCCAGCTATGAATAGATCCACGCGGGAGGTTGTTGAGCCATGCGCGAGCGACCCCCTGCAGATGTAGCTCCAGGCATTGCATGGCCGTGCTTCGAATCCCACCGTGGAGCCTGACGGAGAAGATGTGGTCCTCCAACTAGATTTTCGGGTCCTGTAGACCATCAAATTTTGGGTTCTCCGATGGGACTTTGAACCCCTTAGGCATTCGCTTCTGCCTGATGGCTCTAGTGAAGCATCTGGTGCCACAGAGCTCCACATCTTCGTCCTCTGAGTCACTCGAACGAGCACGTCGTGCGCGCATCTTGTCGATTTTGCGTTGTGTGATGTCATCATGCGCGTCGTAGTCGTGGTCGTGCCGTCGTGAACGGTGACATTGAGACAGGTCATGGCTATCATCGTTGGACGAGGGCGAGGAGTAGCGCTTTGCTAGAGCCTTGCCCTTCTTCAGCTCCGGCATTGGTTCCTTGTCGAGGACAACCTCGATTAGCCCCAAGCCCGCGATCGTAGACCGGTGCATGGTGGCTCGTGGATCTCCAGCTGGCGGCTGGTTGTTGAGGAGGTACATGGTGGCCGCCGTTACCGCGGCTTGCAGCGTCTTCAGGAGCACGTTGCCACGTGTATCCACCGTCATGGAGCCAAAGTTGAGGACCTTTGTGGCTTCTACACGCTCCTGTTCTATGAGGTGGGCCAGTCGAGATCGCCTCTTGTTGGCGACGTACTCATTGCATTTGGAGGAGGATCCTCCATGGGAGGAGAGCCCAGCTCGTCAGAGGCTGGACTTGTCTGCCGCCTTTTTACGCGCTTCAAGTTGTGCGATTATATGTAGCTGGCGTTTGTATTCTTCCTTCAGGAGCCAGTGGTAGCCCATCAGCAGTTCCTGCAGGGAGCCGAATGGCAGAGGATTGCCTCGTAGGGCTTCTCGACAGCGGGCCCACTCATTGTCATTGAGCCTGATCACTATGCGCTCCCTAGTGTTTTCATTCACAATGGTTGGAGGCTCTGCTCCATTGTTGACAGGCGCACTGTTGCCACTGTTGGTGGGGCCACCGTTAGGTATGCTGCCATTGGGCGGGTCGCTGTTGGGTATGCCATCGTTTGGCGGGCCGGTGCCAGATCCGTTGCCCGCGTTGTCGCGATTGGCGGAAGTGTCGCCAGCGTTGATGACGACGCACATGAAGTGGTTGGGGAAGCTGTTGCTCCCACAACTTTCAGATCCGGAGCCATAGGCTCCATCTTTATTGGCTAGGTCACCCAGATCGGATCCGCGACTGCTGTCGCTATCCGTGCTCCTAGCTGTTGCCGAAGCATTGATCTCACTGAGGGTGCCGATTGGTAGAGGGAACCATGATGCTGGAGCAATCGATGGTGTTGTTGGCTGGTCAGGCATGCAAAGCGTGCCTAACTGGCCCACTTGGAAGCGGAAGCTCCCGATCGCTAGGCTAATCTTGTCGCCCACGGACTCGAAATCCGGGCGAGTGGCCGGCATGTGGACGGTGAAGTCAAACGCACCGAAGAGTTGGCGAATCTCTGCTGTTGCAGAGTTGTAGATCGCGGATGATGGGGCCGAAGAAGCCACAACATCAGCACTCCCAATTCCCACAGACGGTGCCAATTGACGAGGGTTTAACTCGTCAATGCCCATTGTTATGGGCTTGGGTTTTAGAGAAGGAGGGAGCACTAGAGGCATCAGTCGGCTAGCAAACAAGCACACATGGATGCAATGTATACCTAGGTTCAGGCCTCATAGAGGTCCCTACTCCTGCTTATCTGCTCTTGGAATTAACGAAGAAATCGAAGATTACAATGCTGCACAGATGCAATCTAGCGAAGGTTGTGGAAACTAGGGTTGCGTGTGTCCTTCTCGCCGCCCCCTCCTAGCCTTTATATAGATAGGCTAGGTCTTAGGTAGCAGGTCGAGTCAGTTACAGATTACGGATTTCCCTTTGAACTTTCTATCTTGAGTTTCTTCTTGTCTCAAAAGCAATCGAGAGTCCGTGGGCCACTCGAATTCTCCACTAGGCCTTGGCAACACCGTGGGCTTCTACCGTATCTGGACCGTATATACCAAACTCGGGTACCTGTAGGGTATACCCATGTCAGCTGCCGCCACCTCCTTCTTGTCAAAAGGGACAACTTTCGTGAAGAGGCCAGACGTAAAATCATAACACAGCAGCCACCATCCCATCCAGAAAGGAGAAAGAAGAGATTCGAAGAAAAAGGGGAAGACGTTCTTCATCTTGCTCCATGATCTTTGACCTCCTAGCCATCACACCCTCATAGCCATTACTTGTACTAGAGAGAGAGATCTTCACCTTGCAAGATTAGGGTTTGAGATTGTTTATTCCTATCTTGAATTGTGTTGGATTACTTTTCTATTTCTTATTGTGGATCTCCACAGTAATATCGAGAAGAACTCCCTTTATTTAATTATATTGATGATGCTTTCTTGTCTCATGTGTGAGTAAGTTCCTTGGGCGCGGGAGATGTAAGGGATTGGTGAGATGTGATGTGCCTCCATATATTTTCCATTAGTTTGTGATTGATTTTAATTACTATATTATGTGTGCTTGACTATCTGTGGGATGCCTAATGCTTGTTGTCCAATTAAGGGCCCAGACAACATGATGCTTTGTTCTACATAGATAGGATCTTGTCCGCTAGCAGACCCCCGTGTGACATGGGGATATCAATGGACAACTAGTAGACTCGAGGATAACGAGGAACCACCATGCTTATTGCATTAGTCCGATCCAAGGAGCTTAATTGCAAAGCAACCTGAAGGGTCTTAATCGTCTAGTGTCTGACCATGGTTTTGGTAACAGACTAGTAGGATTATTGAAGTTGGGATGAAATCTACCAAGAGGAGTTCCGGCTAATTATGGTTGCTCGCCTACACATATACTTATAAGATTAAAATTGTTAAACTTATCATTCGTCCACCTGGCATAGTCACTATCACCATGAACTGTATCTCCCTGCGCCTTCTTTGTCATCTGCAGAAAACAACAAACAATCAAATTCGACCTAATATAATTTCGAAAAGACATTTAATTTTGTTAAAAATTTTGCTCGTGACTTCACTCGAGAAATTGAGAATGCTCTTTCCTGATAGTTGGAAACTCACACTGAAGATATTGTTTACTACAATTATATGCACCCATCTACCTCCAAAAATAAATTTAATTCAAGAGCAATCTATCGTGCTTACTTGTAGCTCAAGTTTGACCTAAATTCATTCAATTGGCAAGAAGTTTTTGAAGTGTGCAAAATTAGCAAGGAAGCTTGAAAAATTCCTAGTACTACAAACTTGGGTATTACGTATAAGAAACCATGGTCCACTTTGTGTGATATATAATTGGTGCAATTGCATTTTCTTTTAACTGTGGTTGGTCCCGTAGGAGCGACGTGCTTGAGTTAACACGGTCGGTGGAAGTACAAGTTACATCAAGGACCTCATAATAAATGAAAATTGCATCCAAGTCCATGCATTTAGCATAAGGAACCTAAACCCTAAACCTTAAAACCCTAAAACCCTAAACACATGTCTACTCATTTGTCTAAAAATGGGTGGTGGAAAGCTCTCGCGTGGCAAGTTTAATGAGCCCTAGCTCGTCTAGTCGATTCGTTTGAGCTTGGTTTGTTTTCTTAACAAACTTATGTGAACAACATTTTTTCTCATTGATGTTAACGTACTAAACAATATAGTTAAAGAGTTTCATGAACTACTCGTTAAGAGCTCGGTCACAATAATGAGTTTAGAAAGTGCGTTCACCTAATTTCTTGTATGCTAGTTATTTAATTGTGTACTGTGTACTATACAAGAGAGAGAGAGAGAGAGAGAGATCGAGCTAACCCGTGGTTGGATGGTTCCGAGGGAAGTGGTACCCCTAGCCCACCAGAGTTCAAACCCCACCAGGTTTGGCACTTTGGTGTCTCATAAAAGGTGGAATATTATTCTTAAGTGGGAAGCAATGTCCCCGTCTATAGCGAGGTGTGTATGGTGACTTTGTCCAGCTCAATCCCCGCGGATTAGTCTCAAGACACAGTCTTTCGTAGGTGGTCATATATAGGTAGGGTGTGCATGCCTTCATAGGGGTGAGTGTGTGTATGCATTTGTGAGTGTCTCTGTTTTGTATTGGGTTTTCACAAAAAAAAAGTTTGAGGGAACTTTTGTTTGTATTGAGTTTTGCTCGGTTATCCAAAAGTACCTATGATGCAAGTCAAACTAGGTCATTAAGAGCATGCGCAATGTTGGAATTTTGGGGTGTACTCTAACAGAATCTATTTCTTACTAGAACTAGGTCTAAACAGTGGAGAGGGTGAATCTTACTAAGTTTTTGGACCCTACAAGACACATGTCTAAGGGAATCAAATGGCAGTCGGACCCACTTGTTAGTGTCTAGAAGGTTTTCTTTATTGTTTCTTTCTACTTAGATGAATGGGTCCCCTATCTAGTCTAAATGGTGGAGCAGATTTTATTTTCTTAGACATGAGGCTTGTAAATTTCTTAGCTACATCTAGTAAGGGCATGTGTAGTGTATAGAAGTAGATAAGAAAACTACTTCTGCTCCAGCATTTAGAACTGAAGTGGGTCCACACAGCCATGCTAAAAATAAAAAATAAAAATAGACTGTTATCCACTGACTAGTGGGCCCTCCTACTAATTGATTCTCTGAGACATAAGTCTAGCACTAGCTCACCTTGAAGAATCTTTTTGTTAGCACCACCCACTCCATCGTTTAGACCTATGATTAAGACTTGACGTTATGCTTGCTCTGATGTCTAGGGCCTATGGGCTCACTACCGTGGGGCCACGTTGTTAGTAGTGGTCCAGTTATATCCTATAGCAGCCAATGATTGTGAGCTCTAACTCCTCTAGATCTTCCTTCTCGATGAAGCCTTGACGCTTGGATTTGTAGGATGGCTACGAGGGCAGTAGGAGGCGACGTTCCCATCGATAACGAAGTGCCTATGGTGACTTCGTCAAGCTCAAGCCCCACCGGACCAGGCTGAAGACACAATCTTTTGGAGGTGCTCATAGGGGTAGGGTGTGCGTTCATGCGTTCATAGGGGTGAGTGTGTGTATGCACTTGTGAGCGTGTGCATTTTGTAGTGGATTTTCACAGAAAAGAGAGATGGGCCTTCTGTTTATATTAAGTTTTGCTATGTTTTCCAAAAGTAGATGTAATAGTCATTGGTGTCTAGGGTCTATGGGCTCACTACCATGGGGCCCCATTATTAGTGGTTCAGTTATATCCCATAGCAGCCAGCGAATATGAGGTTCGACCCCCTAGCTCTTCCTTCTCCACGAAGCCTCGATGATCGGCTTTGAAGGATGGTTATGAGGGTAGTGAGATGCGACATTCCCATCGATATATAGCAAGGTGACTATGGTGACTTTGTCAAGCTCAAGCCACACTAGATCAGTCTCAAGATCTAGTCTTTCTGAAGTGCTCATAGGTGTAGGGTGTGTGTACCTGCATTCATAGGGGTGAGTGTGTGTACGCATTTGTGAGCGTCTCCGTTTTGTAGTGGGTTTTCACAAAAAGAGAAGGGGGGCTATGGTTTATTTATTTATTGAGTTTTGATTTGTTTTCCAAAAGTATATGTAATGCAAGTCAAACTTGTCACTAATGTTTGGGGGCCCATGGGATCTCTAGCATGGCCCCCAGTTATCAGTGGTCCAGTTAACCCAATAGTAGCCAACGAATGTGAGCACCGGCTCTCCTACCTCTTCCTTCTCCATGAAGCCTCTATGCTAGGCTTTGAAGGCACGCTCGTTTTATGAGCAATGTCGGCGGATTCAGTCATGCCGGTCTGGAGAAAGACGGGGGATCTTGATGCACAAGGCGGCCGGGTTAGGGTAAGTATGCCAGAGTTCATGCTCTCAGTTTATTTTCTCGAATTCAGCTTATGGGTTCTCTCCTTTTGGGGGTTTTCTCTATTCTGCCTAACTCAATCGATGATGTTTCTTGGGTTCAGATGTCTGCATGGATGGTATACACGGAGTGGTATGACATCGTTACCAATGTAGATCTTCGGCTCTAGTTCGACTACACCCTGGTGCCCCGTCGCAACATCGCGTTCGAGGGAACGAACTTCGGCCGCAGGTTCTTGGGTTGCAACTACGAATGAGAGCGCTACATGTTTGTACACTAAGTCGATCTACCACACTCACTTTTGCTATAGCGCATGATGATGTCATTGTGGTTACAACTCGAGATCCGTGATAAGTTCGAAGAGGAGGAGCAGGAGCGCCATCAGATGCATGTCGAGGAGATGGCTGCAGAGTTAGCGGATGTCTCCAACTCACTACACTTGGTCGTAAATAGGATAGATGATCTTAGATTTAGGTAATTAGAGCTGGACATCAGGTTCTTAACCAAGTATGGTCTACAATCTAGATATTTAGCATGCTCATGATGCTTTTGATGGCTGGCTGTAGATTTCACTAATAATTAAGTAATCCCCTTTTGCTTACTAGTATTCACCATCTCACTATACTACCACGTTAAATTGCACTAGGTTAATTAAGATGGGAGTAGTTGACAGTCTACTTATAGCCTATCTGGAGTTTGTGGTTACTACTAATCGATCTGGTTTATGTGTTATTGTTATCTCTATCTATATACGAGTATTGCTACATTTTTTGCACATTTGTGCACCTCTCTCGTCGTGTGCCTTCTTTACCCAGCAGCGTCCACCTTTCCATCGCATTAGCACAATCTCCGGTGAGTCCGCAACCATCCGGATAGTTGTTTAGGTGATTGCTATTTGAAATAGTAGATCTATATGTCACATTAGGAAGCTAGGATCACCATGGATGTAGCCATAGAATTAGTTATAACGTCCACTGAAAATAGGTAAGTATATGCTACCAAGAAGAGTCTTATGAGGATGGGAAGCTTACCTCCTAGCTTTATTTCACAGAACGTTCCTATGCTGAACAATGCAGATGTAATTTGTTGCATATCGTTTATAAATAGATTGTTGTTTGCTGGTGTCCTACATTGCTAAGTTCTTTATATTATAATTTTTGGTAAAGGGGAACACGCCCAATCCTTGGCATCAGATTAATGCATGTATCCTTCTTTGCATTGCGAAGTTG
Organism: Avena eriantha; assembly: GCA_910589775.1. Taxonomy (NCBI): domain Eukaryota; kingdom Viridiplantae; phylum Streptophyta; class Magnoliopsida; order Poales; family Poaceae; genus Avena; species Avena eriantha. The sequence continues at coordinate 79,509,772 of OU342742.1, forward strand.
ATGTGTTCTTTCCAAAAAATTACTGGTTTTGCTGCATTTCATTTAGCATCATGCGCATGTCCCACCCGTGGAGGAGGCATTATCAAGTGACAAGTGTTTTTATGTATCTAGCTGCTTTGCTAGAATTTCAGTAACCTATGCTTTGTCCCCGAAAATATTTTTTTGATAAAGGGCGCTTTATTACTTAAAATGTCTCCTAAAATATATTGATTATTTTCTTGCATCATGATTTGCAGAAACAAATTCATTCTGATCTCTTGCCACTTGCTAAGGCTAGGACAGCTCATGTGCCAGCTAAGAAGGAAAACCCTAAAGTACGGCCCTTTTTATGTCAGTTATGTTTCCCATGTTTGGGCAATATGCCTCTATGGTTCTTTGCCATTTGTAGTACAAATGTGTAGCTTACACGATGTGTGCAGCTGAATTTGCATTTTTTTAAACGAGAATTTGGTTTAATTTTTTTAAATGAGAATGTGGTTTAAATTTTGGATTTGTTATATGCAGTTTCCACCTTATTCATATCGCTCATGGTGTAATGGTGTTGGTCACTACAAGGGTTTGACAATTGCCCGTATCCAAGAGAAATACAAAGCTCATAGACACATGATTTCGTGCCTTCAAGAAAAAGAGAAACACCAGGATGAACATATTAGGCGCCTGAAAGAAGAAGTGGACACATACACTAAGCGGATAGCTGATTTGATTCCAGGATGGAATACATCAATTTCAGTTGCTCATGATGCTATTTATTTTCAAAGTTTCGTGGCTCACAACTTAGTTCCCGAGTCGCCATATATGGATGGGAGCTGATTGGGCAGGCATACGATCGGATCTTGGAACAAGTGGGAATGCAAGCTAATAATCTTTTCAAATCGGCTCTAGAAGTAGATGAGACCCTAACAAAAATTTGAGATTCTCCACGCCCATATAGTCCTGGTCTTGCAAAAGATGAGGAAATCTGTAAACCATATTGACCGCTCTACTTTCATTTTTGAAGGGTTTGGGGTCTCTTGTGAGGATGACTATTTGTTAAGTCAGGTATTATAACTGTTTTTTTTTTGCCCTGCTAGTGTGTGGTTTCCACAAATCTATATATTCGATGTACTAATATGACATATATATTGGACCCAACTTTATGTGGCTATATTTGGTAGCACCATCAGATACATGTGAAGCAGATGGGTACGCCGATGCTTGTACCACATCAGAGTCTTGGGCAGTGTTGAGTGATGCTTGGAAGGCGGTGGAGGCGCAGACAAAATCCTCGTCGGCTGCTGCTAGAACAAATTTGGCTATGTTGGTTGCCGCGGTGAAAGCGATGGCTGCATGGATGCTAGGAATGCGTAAGCTCATGGTCGTGCTTCTTCAGCGTTAACGGCTGTGGCTCATCATTTGTCGGCGGCGCCTGCTCCATCTGCTCAGAACTCATTGGCCCCATTATAAGTTCTGCATTGGATGTTGTCTCCCTGACTCCCTCCCTCTTTTGTGTATTCTACTCTGGGTTTTTTATGGACATAGTGGATATTAGTTTAAACTAGTAGTACTAGGAACATAAAAAACTATTTATTCACAAACTAGTGATCCGAATGGGATGAAACTTTCACATGATTCAAACCTAGGCACCTATGATTTACTAAATTTTTGTCAATTTTTTTTAATAGTTTTACTTTGTAGTTCAAAATCTGAGCTACTGTCATACGTTGGATCTAAGATGGAAGGTGGATCTTGGGGCAAGTCACCGTAAGACTTAGGTTCACCAAGTCACTAAAGCTGCTTCCGTTTTTTCTCTCCTTCTTTATGATAAAACGAGAAAATTCAGGTGGGGCCTTTCTGTCCTCCCTAGTGACCTCAAAAAATGTTCTTCATTCCCTTTGCCCAGTTCTGGAATGGTGAAGCATTTTGCGGTGCTTTCGTACTACTCTAGTTGATTCATTGTGTTGTTTAGGTTATTTTGTTGACATAATCTGCTTTCTAGGTAGTTTTTCGGATGCGTGCAGTTTAGGAAATTTTTATGATAAATTTTCCTATCAAATTATATGATGCATTATGGTGTTTACTTAATTCTTTTAGGGTTGTGTATTGTGCATTGTGCTGTTTACTTAATTCTGATGGTGCACTTGTGCTATTTGCATCATCATACCAGCTCAGTGGAAGAACATATACAACAATCAATGACTTGCAAGGTGATGTATTTTGTCAGATTCTTGTCAGGCTTCCTCCGCACCCATCCTGCATACCAAGGGCATCAGTTGCCCAAAAACGTTGGATGGACTTCATAGGAAGCAACATTTCAAAAGGCTAACCTTGTCACACAACATAGGAATGTTGTTACTCAGATTTTTCACCAACATCTCCAAGGACACTCGATTCTTAACAATCATAATCTTGACCAATCCATCTTCCAGAAGATGAACAGCCTGGTGGAAGTACATAAAGCCTACAAACCATATGTACACGGATGTCACAATGGTAGGGTGACACAAGGGTCTAACATGATAAAGGCCTAGGATCCAATCAGTGGAAGTGAAACAGTGATACCAGAACCACCAATTTGGCAGAGACGTGAGTATGACAGCGGCATAATTCTCTGTTCGAGAAACCATGGGCAATTGTGTTCACACTATTGCAGCAATTTCTGGGATGTTTGGATAGTAACCAATGGTAACGAAGCACTAGTCCAAAGTTACTCATCAGAGTTATGAAAATGGGAGGAATGGATTGAACCTGTTGACATGCTGGCTAAGATTGATCGCAGTCCGTCAACTCTCACAGTGGACATTTTGTACTGGCCAACAATGAACTCCAGATATATAATTGCCTTCGACAACGTGACAACAAAACTGTGTTATATTGAGTGCCCACATGAGACACATGATATTTCCAGACGCAATTTTGTCATCGCTAAGGGGCATAATGGAGATGTTGCCCTTGCGGTTATAAGAGACTTCACTCTAAACACATGGTCTAGTGCAAGATCATCAATAGGCAAATGGGAAGCTTGGGTGCCTCATATAAAGGTTGAGTTGGATACTCTCCTTGGCCTTGAGAAATCATGGGCATATGGTAGGAAAGATGCAGTAAGGTTACTCTGCGCATTTGAGGATAGAGAAATGGTGGTTATATGGGCAAAGGAGGGAGTATTCGAATTAGATCTCAGCAACATGCAGTCTAAGAAGTTCAGATCTCATAAACATTGGTGTACTTTACATCCCTACATAATTACACCTGGTTACTGCAGTCATTCATGTGCAACCCTGCATTTTTGTACACCTATGATTTTGCTGATCATTTTGTTCATTTCCTTCAGCAACCGACGTGATTTAGAGTGCTAAATCAAAGAAATAAAAAGGAAATCTTGTTAGCAACACAGCTGATTCAGTCTGCAACATCAAGGAGATGAAATAACACTCAGATGAACAAGCAAGACTTGTTTGGGCAAGCATGTTTTAGCCCACGTTGTGTTATTTGGAGCTACAGTGTTTGTTTATTTTGGTAGCTGATGGAATTGTGGTGGCACCTTTGTTTGTGCTGCAGTCACAATGGCAGGGGCTTTCTATTCATTTTGGAGGCTTATGTGTGTCTGATGAAACATTGTTTTATATGATGAAATGGTGTTCTCTATATAGTAGTGTATGTGTGATATCTTGTTCTATGTAATCTACATATACTTGTAGTTGGTGTTTGTGTTTTGATAGTACGCAGTAGTAGGAGTATTCGTTTTGTAGCAGGCTTTTTATTTGATCAAAATTAGTACTACCATTTAGTTAGTACTTCTGGTAGAAGAGTCTGTGCCGACACCTAAATAATTAGTAGACCTTGGTTGCATACCATTTTCACATGCTTGAATCAGAGCTACTTCAGACATTTGTTTGTTGTTATGTTAAACAAACATTTTTGTATCTAAGATCTACATTTTCATACGCAGTCGACCGCCATTCTCCCCGACTTGGATCCATGAAATAAAGGGAGAACAGCCTATTTTTTAAATTATTCTTTGGATGATCTCTAAATTCAAAATCACAGTCGACCGCCAAAACCTACCGCCTACCCCATTTGAATCAGAGGCATTAGTTGATGTGACTCTCGCCTTAAATTCCTGACCAGATGGCATTCGATCTACATAACCTTTTTTCTAGTAATAGAACTTGTTCAGCATCCAAATTGAAAATCGTAATCGAGCGGAAAAATAACCCCCTGACCCCGAAACATTTCGCACCCCCTGTTTCAAACATTTTGAGGAAAAATCCCCAACCGAGGTAGTGCTATTTTTATATTATTACTTGGATGCTAGCCAAATTTAAAATCTCAGTCAAGCGGCAAACATTACCGCCTATGCTACGTGAATCGAAGGTATCCAAGTTTTTGTGCAAAATATGGTTATGGATGATCAGTTGATGCGACTCTCGGCCTTGAATTCCTAGACAGATAGCGTACGGTATACTACCTTTTTTTAATTAGTAGATGGACAGTAGCCAAATTCAAATCTGAATCGAGCGGCAAAATCACCAATCTACCTTGAAGCATTTCCTACCCCACCATTTCAAAAACTTTGAGCCAAAATATGCCATCGGAGGAGTACCATTTTTCTGTTATTATTAGATGGCACTAGCCAAATTCAAAATCTCAATCGAGTGGCAAAACCACACACCGACCTTGAAGCATTTCGCACCCTTCTATTTCCAAAACTTTAGAATTTAAAATTCCCACTCTACTCATTCTTCATATGACAAATGGGCATTCTAAAGTCGGTAGTTGTGGGGCATGATTGTAATTATTTTTCCTGTTCACCTCTATGGTCCGGATTTGCCCAGTTTTTTCCGCCGGCCATGCCAAAAATCCCAAGCTCATCTATCCCCTCCACCACCACCATGCGCACCGGCTTGAGCTACGGTCTCGTGCACCGTCACGGAGCCGCTTCACCGATGCTTGATGGCTAAAAATGTAGAGCTCGTTGGGAACCCCAAGAGGAAGGTATGATTAGCACAGTAACAAGTTTTCCCTCAGTTATGAAACCAAGGTTATCGAACTAGTAGGAGCAAGGAAACAACTCCAAGGTTTTGCTAACAACTTGGAATCCTGCACAACACAACCACAGAACTTTACCCCAACTGACAATGAGGTTGTCAATCTCACTAGTTTTGCTGAAAACAAAGGATTAAACATATAGTGTCGAAGATAGTAATTTCTTGCAGAAAGTAAAAAAGTAAACAGTAAACAGTAGATGGTATATCAATGGTAAAAGAATGGACTGGGGTCCATAGTTCACTAGAGGTGATTCTCCTTAAGATAAATAGCATGTTGGGTGAACAAATTACAGCAAGGCAATTGACAGATTTGAGAAAGCATACATTGCATATACTAGACATCTTGACTCCTATGAGATTTGATTAGGCATTACAACATTATACATAGACCGTAATCCAACTGCATCTATGACTAATAATACACCTTCAGGTTATCGTCTGAACCCCTTCCAGTATTAAGGTTCAAGCAATAGATAATTGCATTAAGCAAAGTGTGTAAATTAAACAATACAATTGCCCCATGGACAAAGTATTGTTGTTTTCTCCCTAGTAGCAACAACATATCTACAACCTTAGAGATTCCTGTCACTTCCCTGGATTACTAGAGGCATGAACCCACTATCGAGTATAAATACTCCCTCTTGGAGTTGCAAGTATCTACTTGGCCAAGATAGTTACTAACAACGGAGAACATGCAAGATCACAAATAACATAGACATGATAGAATCAATAATCAATCTGAAATAGCATCTCAATATCCATCGGATCCCCGCAAACACAACATATAGGATTACAAATAGATGATCTTGATCATGACCGGAGCTCACAATATCTAAACATGATAGCACAAAGGAGGAGAACCAACCATCTAGCTATTACATGGACCCATATTACAAGGATGAACTACACACGCATCACACCGGAGGCAGACATGGTGATGAAGAAGGCCTCCAGGGTGATCTCTCCCCTCCGACTGGGTGCCAGGAAGAGCTTTGGATCCTCCCGATCTAGGGATGGAGATGGCGGTGGCTATAGACTCTTTCGTGGATTTCTGATCGGGTGCTTAGGGTTTTCGTCCCGGGAGGCTTTTATAGGCAAAGAAGAAAGGTCGGTGGAGCACCAGGGGGCCCACACCACCTGGTGGCGCATCCCCCAGGCCGTGCCACCACTAGGTGTGGCGCCCTGGTGCGCCACTTCGTTTCCCCTCCGGACTACGTATTGCTTCGGGTAAAATATTGACTTTCGCTTTTGTCACGTCCAATTCCGAGAATATTTCTTTACTAGCTTTTCTGAAACCAAAAACAATAGAAAACAGGCAACTGGCACTGTGGCATCTTGTTAACAGGTTAGTTCCAGAAAATGTATAAAAATACCTCAAAGTGTGAACAAAACATAAGAAAGTAGATATAAAACAAGCATGGAACATTAAATATTATAGATACGTTTATGACGTATCAACCATCCCCAAGATTAACTCCTGCTCGTCCTCGAGTAGGTAAGAGACAAAAAGAATAATTTTTGAGGTGACATGCACCATCACAATCTTGATCAAGTTATTTGTAAAGCATTGATAGTTGGGATCATAGTACTCTAACATAGACATGAAAGATAGAGTTCTAACAATAAGACATAGCAACTATGTTGTAACATAAAAAGGTACAAACAGAAGATCATGAATAATAATACAGTGAAAGATGTTTGTTTGTTTCACATATAGAAAACATAATAAGAGTGGTATTCAGCTTGTCCCTCATGGTATAGCAAAACATAAATGCATAGGACACCTTCAAAGTTAATAAGGGTGACTAGATACAAATAATTTAAGGACAAGCAATATCAAAGTTATGAATCAATCAACAAGTTTTGGGAAAATGCACATTAAACTAAGAATGACCACTATGCTCTCTCAATTGATGCATAAAGATAGAAGATGGAGACTCAACATAAAAGTAAAAAAGAAAGGCCCTTCAAAGGGAAGCAGGGATTCAAGTCTCATAAAGAGCTTCCAAAAATTATGGTACTTATTATATTTCAGCTCTCATTGCCCCTATCATTAGCATCTTGAGGTGATTAAGCTTAAAGTGACAAAAATATGAGGATATGCTTGACAAGTTATAAGTTGAAAATCGCATGCCCCTTGCTTACGAGTACCGAACCTCATGCTACTCAACTTTAGTCACAAGTAAGTTCTTGTCATTGTAAGTACATGTGTATCATGGAGAACCGCCAACGGGGTACCCCTTGCCCCAAGACACAGGAGCTATCCCATATCAAAATGACAAGGCAATAGACAATGAGCATCTCAGCGATCTTTTTATTTGCTATTTGCGTAGGTTTTTATTGAGGATGCTTCACAGAATGCTCACTATGGTTATGCTGCAAGTTTCCACCATGATTAGGCATGGATTAGGCTAGCTGCCCAGGCGTTTCTCTAACACACATACAAACTCCATGAGCTTACAAGCTCCCCTTTTATTTCACACCGCCGGGATCCATAAACAAAAGAACATGATATCAACTAAATAATAAGTGCAATGTTGAAAGCGTTCCCCATGGTACATGGTTATGCTAATTCACAACTTATAAAGTGCGAGCATATAAGCAACATAGATGGACACAATAGTTCAAGCTTATTAAGTACAAGAAAGTAAAGTGTGCCATCAAGTTTGTGAGAGCTTTAATCACTAATTTTCACATAACAAGTTTAATTTGGAAGGTAGATAAAAACATGAATATACTTGGAATGGTGTAACACACCATGCATAGGAATTTATAGTGGACTCTTTGGAATAACTTGGTTTTCTTGGGAGGATGCATGAGTGGAACTCACACTTGGTACAGGTGGAGGCTAGCAAAAGACTGGGAGCGACCAACTAAGAGAGCAATAATGGCCATAATCATGCAAAGCGACAAAACATTATTAATTAAGCATAAAGTGATATTAAAAGTCATAAACTAAATGATCATAGAGGCTAAGGTGACTGGTTCATAGTCTTAACATGGTGTAAGCATGCGCCAAGTTAACCCAAATAAAGCATCAAAGGAGAATACCACAATATTATGCTTTTGTATGCTAAAACAACGCATGATTCTTTCAAGGCACATTAAGCAATCTCAATTGTTTGGAACAATTCATGCTATAGAAATAATCACTAAGAATAAAGTCAAAGCAATATCAAACATGACATGATAAAGTCTAGGCCACAGTCTAAACAAGCTCCTTATGTACCACTTATAAGCATGAAGCTTCCTACTCTTTTCCAATACCAATCAACTTATTTGAAACAATGTATGAATGTGGGGGTCCAACCAATTTATTTAAGCAAATCAAACAAAAGAAAACTAAAAGAAAAAACAAAGACGCTCCAAGAACAACACAATTGTGCATGAAACAATAAAAATGAAGTGTTTGGAAGAAAACCTAAGATTTTTATTGATGAAGAAGGGGATGCCTTGGGCATTCCCAAGCTTTGACGCTTGTACTTCTTGAATATTCCTTGGGGTGACACGGGTGGCATCCCCAAGCTTGAGCTTTTTCCCATTCTACATCTCATCACATTATTCCTCCCTACACTTGAAAATTTCCTTCATACAAACTTCACACGATCTTCATTAGCAACATTAGTGTATTCAAAATAATAAGTCTTTGGGTTTAATTTGAACACAAGTAAAACTTCCATTAAAACACAAGCTACTGTAGCAATTCCTTCTAAAAGCTCAAGTGATCAAATAGAACTCAAAGAGAAAGAGATTAAAAGGCAAATGCAAATAATGGTAGAAATCTGTCAAAACAGACCAACAGGTAAAAACGATTTTTCTAAAGCCTTCTATTGCTCAAATCGAAAAGTGATAAACTAACGAAAGTTAGATAATAACCTGGGGCATAAGCACAAAACATTACAGCTCAATCCGACAAATAGGGATTTTTCACGATTTTTTATAGTGAAGCACAAAAATCTGTTTCGGGACAGCAGCTTTCCCAAGTCTTACTTCTCTCTTATTAGAGGTTATTCTTGGCACAAAAACCACACAAAAAGGATAATGATAGGTTATTACTGAAGCAATAACTTCCAATACTCAACAAAATAAAAACTTACTGAATAAAAATTTGGGTTATCTCCCAATAGTGCTTTTCTTTAACGCCTTTCAGCTAGGCATAGGAAGCAAGATTCAAGTATTTTAAAATGAAGAAGCATTAAGAGAAAACTTTGTTTTAATAGGAGAGTCAAAAGGTATCTTATCTCTTCTTAGGGAAGTGTTCTATACCTTTCTTAAATGGGAATTGATATTTAATGGTGCCTTCCTTCATATCAATAATGGCACCAACAGTTCTAAGAAAAGGTCTTCCCAAAATAATAGGACAAGAAGCATGATATCCAACATCCAAAACATAGAAATCAATGGGGACATAGGTATTGTTAACCATAATAAGAACATCATTAATACTCCCCATGAGTTTCTTTTTAGCATTATCATCAAGTTGGACATCTAAATAACAATCTCCTAATGGTGGAAAATCAGGCATTTCATAAATATTTCTAGGCATAATAGAGACACTAGCACCAAGATCACATAAAGCTTTGAGATCAAAATCATTCACTTTCATATTAATGATGGGTTCCCAACCATCTTCTAATTTCATGGGAATAGAAGCTTTATGTTTCAATTTTTCTTCTTTAATTTTTATGAGAGCATCTGTAATGTGTTTTGTAAAGGTCATATTCATAGCACTAGCATTAGGACTTTTAGCAAGCTTTTGTAGGAACATAATTACTTCAGAAAATTGCAACCATCAAGATCAAAATCAAAATTACCATCCAAGGTGATCGAACTATTGTTTCCCATATTTCGAAGAATTTCAGCATTTTTATTGGAAAAGGTTCCATTGGTTTTAGGCATTGTTGCAAAAGGAATGGGAATTCATGTGGTTTGCTAGCATCAACATTAGTGGTGGAAATAGTACAAATACTACTATTTCTAGCAATTTCATCTTCTCTTTCCCACTTAACATGCAATTCAGCTAACAGTCTAACATTTTCATCAATTCTAACTTGTATGGCATTAGTAGAAGCAAAGGGGGTTTCCATAGTTTTAGGACCATTTTATTAATCAAAGAAGATTGTGCTTCAGACAAATATGATATATTTTTTCAGCATTCGAAAGTTTTTCCTCAACAGTTTTATTGAAAGAAGTTTGTTTACTAATAAAATCTTTAAGCATGACTTCAAGTTCAGAGGGTGTAGTTCTATTGTTGTTGTAGGAATTTCCATAAGCATTACCATTATTGGGAGGATATGGCCTATAATTATTATTACCAAAATTATTCCTGTAGGCATTATTGCTAAAATTATTATTTCTAATGAAGTTCACATAAATTTTCTCTTCTTGAGCAACCAAAGAGGCTAAGGGAATGATTTGGATCAGTATGAGCTTTTCCATTAACAAGCATAGACATAATAACATTAATTTTATCACTCAAGGAGGAGGTTTCTTCAACAGAATTTACATTCTTACCTTATGGAGCTCTTTCAGTGTGCCATTCAGAATAGTTAACCATCATATTATCAAGGAGCTTTGTTGCAACACCCAAAGTAATGGTCATAAAGGTGCCTCCAGCAGCAGAATCCAGCAGATTTCTTGAAGAATAATTCAGTCCTGCATAAAAAGTTTGGATAATCATCCAAGCAGTCAGTCCATGAGTGGGGTAATTCATTACCAAATATTTCATTCTTTCCCCAGCTTGAGCAACATGTTCATTATCAAATTGTTTAAAATTCATTATTTCACTTCTCATAGATATAATCTTAGCAGGAGGATAGTATATTCCAATGAAAGCATCTTTGCATTTAATCCAAGAATCAATACTATTTCTAGTTAGGGATAGCAACCATTCTTTAGCTTTTCCTCTCAAAGATAAAGGAAACAATTTAAGCTTAATAATATCTCCATCTATATCCCTATGTTTTTGCATCTCACAAAGTTCAACAAAGTTATTAATGTGAGAAACAACATCATCAGTACCAGCACCAGAGAATTGTTATTTCATAACAAGATTGAGCAAAGCAGGTTTAATTTCAAAGAAAGCAGCTTAAGGAACATGTGGAGCAATAGGTGTGCACATGAAATCATTGTTGTTTGTGCTAGTGAAGTCACACAACTTAGTGTTTTCAGGAGTATTCATTTTTGTAAGATTAAAGCAAGCCAACAGAAATAGAAACTGAAATAGGAACTATTTTTTTATGTTTTTGATAAAAGAAGCAAACCAGGACAACTATTTTTTTGTATTTTTGATAAAAATAAACAAGCAAACAAAGCAAAAATAAGCTAAGCAAAACAAAAAACAAAGTAAAGAGATTGGTTGTGAGGGACTCCCCTTGTGAAGCTGTCCTTAACTCCCCGGCAACGGTGCCAGAAAAAGCTTGATGGCTCAAAATGTAGAGCTCGTTGGGAACCCCAAGAGGAAGGTATGATGAGCACAGTAGCAAGTTTTCCCTCAGTTATGAAACCAAGGTTATCGAACCAGTAGGAGCAAGGACACAACTCCAAGGTGTTGCAAACAACTTGGAATCCTGCACAACACAACCACAGAACTGTGCCCCAAATTACACTGGTTTTGCTAAAAATAAAGGATTAAACGTATAGTGTCGAAGATAGTAACTGCTTGAAGGAAGTAAAATAGTAAACAGTAAACAGTAGATGGTATATCAATGGTAAAAGAATGGACCGGGGTCCATAGTTCACTAGAGGTGATTCTCCTTAAGATAAATAGCATGTTGGGTGAACAAATTACAGCGAGGCAATTGATAGATTTGAGAAAGCATACATTGCATATACTAGACATCTTGACTCCTATGAGATTTGATTGGGCATTACAACATTATACATAGACCGTAATCCAACTGCATCTATGACTAATAATCCACCTATAGGTTATCGTCCGAACCCCTTCCAGTATTAAGGTTCAAGCAATAGATAATTGCATTAAGCAAAGTGTGTAAAGTAAACAATACAATTGCCCCATGGACAAAGGATTGTTGTTTTCTCCCTAGTAGCAACATCACATCTACAACCTTAGAGATTTTTTTCACTTCCCTAGATTACTAGAGGCACGAACCCACTATCGAGCATAAATACTCCCTCTTGGAGTTGCAAGTATCTACTTGGCCAAGATAGTTACTAACAACGGAGAACATGCAAGATCACAAATAACATAGACATGATAGAATCAATAATCAATCTGAAATAGCAGCTCAATATCCATCGGATCCCCACAAAGACAACATATAGGATTACAAATAGATGATCTTGATCATGAACAGAGCTCACAAGATCTAAACATGATAGCACAAAGGAGGAGAACCAACCATCTAGCTACTACATGGACCCATAGTCCAAGGATGAACTACTCACGGATCACACCAGAGGCAGACATGGTGATGAAGAAGGCCTCCAGGGTGATCTATCCCCTCCGGCAGGGTGCCGGGAAGAGCTTCGGATCCCCTCAATCTAGGGATGGACATGGCGGCGGCTACAGACTCTTTCGTGGATTTCTGATCGGGTGCTTAGGGTTTTCGTCCCAGGAGGCTTTTATTGGCAAAGGGGCAAGGTCGGTGGAGCACCAGGGGGCCCACACCCCCTGGTGGCGCGCCTCCCTAGGCCGCGCCGCCACCAGGTGTGTCCGCCCTAGTGCGCCACTTCGTCTCCCCTCTGGACTCCGTATTGCTTCGGGTAAAATATTGACTTTGGCTTTTGTCCCGTCCAATTCTGAGAATATTTCTTTACTAGCTTTTTTGAAACCAAAAACAATAGAAAACAGGCAACTGGCACTGTGGAATCTTGTTAATAGGTTAGTTCCAGAAAATGTATAAAAATACCTCAAAGTGTGAACAAAACATAAGAAAGTAGATATAAAACAATCATGGAACATCAAAAATTATAGATACGTTTACGACGTATCAATGCTCACCCACCGGATCTAGTTCACCGGGTCTCTCTACCACTGCATCGGAGCTGCGGTGTCATTCACCATGCCGATGGCGTCATCGACCGCCCAAGCTCTGCTTCCTCGCCTCCAAAAGGTACCCAACCAGATCGGATCTGCTTCACCAGTGTCCACCGGATGTGATCTAGTTAAGGAGTTCCATGTCCACTGCTCTAGACCAGCTGCATGGTCGTCGTCGTTCACTACACCTGATATGCCTCAGCGACGCTCTCGTCCACCGCGCTCAAGCCAGCATCGACCGCCCAAGATCTGCTTCCCCGACGCCAACAACCACCACAACTATAGCACCCTCGGTGACCTGGATGTCACCCACACGGTATAGATGATGCTTAGACGCCTCTCCTACCAAGTTAACCAAATCTCCAACCCATTTTTGTTTTGTTAGAATTATAGCAAGTTTAAGCTTGTCACAGTGAATTGCATTTTTGTAATTGTGCTACACACCAAGTCAATGTGCACGCATGTTCTTCGTGCTACATACAAGGTCACTAGACATGTTTGTTTGCATTTGCCGCTCTACAAATTTAAAAGTCATGCACATGTTCTTAGCTACTCCGTACAATAGTAATTGCCTCCTACCGTGTAATTCTTGCAAAATTTGAAGTCAGTGGAAAATATTAGTGTGGATTCCCTACTCTAAAGTTACTAAATCTATCTGGTTCATCCTGAGATCAGTTCCTGTTATTATTTCCTCCTTGGCATCGTGCTACTATTCTGTAGTAGCATTTAAACTCTTCGTACTAATTCTATTATAATTTTGTTTTTACCATCTAGTTCTTCAAAAGCTGCATTACTAACTATTTTCTTTTTCATGCATAGAGCTCAAAATGGAACAATGAACATATTGGTTTGCATAGCCTATTCTACAGGTTCACAAGCAACGCCATTATTTTCTTATATGGTGTTGGTTCGTCCTGAGCAACAATATAACTGTTCTCTACTATGTAGTTCACTCGTGGTTTGCATTCCTGCTCTAGAAGTTCTCTTATGATGCCTTCTATCTGGTTGATTCTTAGCTATGACAGTAACTGCATGCCATTGTGTAGCTCACTGCAAATTCTGAGTCACCCAATGTCTCTTGCATTCCAAGAGATACCATTGTTCCATATATATTTGCTAAAATGACCTGGCTAGTTTATATTTGTTGAAATTCTAAGAAACATTTTGTTTGATTGCTCATTTCATTATAGGCACACTTGTCTAATGCTTGTTTATCCTATTCTACAGGTTGAAGAGTAACGCCATTATATCTCGCATCTAGTTCTGGTTTGTCCTAAGCAACGACATAACTATCCTCTACTATATATAGTTCATTCGTGGTTTGCATTTCTGCTCTACAAGTTCTCGTATGATGCGGTTATAATTTCTATCTGGTTAATTCTTAGCTATGATAGTAACTGCATGCCATTGTGTAGCTCAGCACAAATTCCGAGTCATCCAATGTCTCTTGCATTTTAGGGTATACAACTTCTTCCATATATATTTGTTGAAATGACCTGGCTAGTTTATATTTGCTAAAATTTTAAGCCACACACACACATATTTTGATTGCTCGTTTCACGGTAGGCACACTTGTTTAATGCATGCTTGCTTGTCCTATTTGTTTGACATGTTGGTCAACAATTGAACCATTGACTAGTTGTAAACTCCAATTCATAGCTCTTGTCATATTAGTCAAATGAGTAGTTTGTCTTGTTTGATGTATTGACTTGTTATTACTTAGTTTCAGACTGCAGTTATTGCTATCGCTAACAAAGAGGGGGCTGCAAGATCATGTATCCTCCAATGCAGCTGTCACACTCAAAGTAAGATGCAGGTGATCGATTGAGAAAGCAATTGAGGACCCTGCTATCAACTTGATTGTCAACTGAAATGCCGAATTTTCTTTCCCTTGAGTTGATAATATGTAATAATTTGAAGAAGTTTGCAGCTGATGTAATATCTAGATAATCGCATAGGCCATGTAGGCATTTAGTTGATACCGTCTACACATGGCGGTAGGCGGTACCATAACTATGCCAGCAAGGTCAATTAGGGAACAATATAGGGCTTTCTTATTGGCCCGTCTTGTATTCGGCCAACGATGAACAGTAAAAGATGCTCGCTAATTATACACCTTTTATGATATTGGCATGGGCTTCAGAAAGGCCGAAACTGTAAAAGATCGTAAACATAATGGGTCGACCCACATGTGGGAACTAGTAACAGTAATATGCCATAACAGTAATAAGCCAGAACGGTAGCATGCCAGGACAGAAACATGCCAGAATAGTAACATGCCACAACAGTAAAAGGCAAGAAACTGTAAAAGGGCAGAAAAGTAACATGCTAGAGGATTAACGGTACAGAATAGTGTCAGGCCACAACAGTAAAGAGCCAAAATAGTTAAAGTCCATAATAGTAACAAGTCAGAATAGTAACAGGCTGAGAAATTTCTAGACAAGAACAGTAACATGCCCACAAAATTACTAGGCTAGAACAGTAACATTTCGCCTGTGGGCCTGAACAATTGACGACCGGAATAGTAAAAGGCCAAAACAGTAACGGATCTTCTCAAAGAAGGGCAGGTAGTAGGCGGCCCATGATGGACTATGAGAACAGTGATGGGCCAATCACAGGCCTTAACAGTACAGGACCGACTTGGCGCAGGCTGCTAATGGGTCGCACAGTGTTGCCAACATGGGTCTTCTATAGGCCGAAACAGTATTGGACCCTGAAAGTTCACGGGTCGTAGCTGGCTGCATTAATAGGCCTATTTCAAGCAGTGCAAGACGAAACATTAATGGGTCGTCTTATTATTGGGCTCTCCCCATGGGCTGGCCCACGTAATAATTAGCAGGCCTTGGCTGGGCCAGGCTTCTACCATAGTTTATGTGACCGTTAACAACGATAACCAGCTGTTAACGGCGGCTGCCACATGGCAGTTTGCATGACGTCAGCAGTCAACACGGTTGGCGAATAGATCTACAACGGAACAAGTTTTCGTGGCTGAAGCGTGCGATCCGCCACGGTCAGAGAAAAAACCGTGGTTGATTCATTTGTGATAGGCCTTTTACCACGAATGCCATTCGTCACGGAAGACTTTTTAGCCACGAAAAAGGGCCTTCAACCACTAAAATCGTCCGTTGTAAAAGTCAACTTTTCTTGTAGTGGTTAAGAGTCTAGACTTGTTGTTTCTCCCTTTTGGGTTTTGGGAAACCCTAACCTATTGTACATATGTTGTAACTCTATCCTTTTTTTAATTTAAGAGCGATAGGAGACTCTCCTGCTGTAATTCCTCAACAAAAAAGGAGTACATTGTGTTGATGTTCAATAAGACCGTCGACTTCAAAAAGCCCGATAAGAAGGGTAAGGGCAAGAAGGGAAAACCGACTAAGGATAGCAAGCATGTTGCCAATCCTCTCAAGGCGCCCAAGCCCGGACCCAAGCCTAGCATCACGTGCTTCTACTACAAAGTGGATGGTCACTGGAAGCACAACTTCTCCAAGTACCTAGAAGATAAGAAGGTCGAAATATCGTTGGGAAAGACAAAGGTATATGTGATATACATGTTATTAATGTTTTCCCACAAGTGCTCGTAGCAACACCTAGGTATTTTATACTGGTTCGGTTTCTCACATTTGTAACTCTCAGCAAGAGTTGTGGAATAAACAGTGCTTGGTGAAAGACAAGGTGAAGATGCATGTGTTGGAAACACTACAAAGTATATGTGGTGGTTGTCGGCACTCTCCCTCTGCGTGCACCTTCGAGATTAATTTTAGTCTTGAATAAATGTTACTTTGTACTCGCGTTGAGTATGAATATTTAAGTGGGTCTTGATTTTTTCAATACCGTTATTCATTTAAGTCAGAAACAAGTGGTTATTCTATTTATATGAATAATGTCTTCTATGCTCATGCACCAGAAATTAATGGTTTGTTCTTATTAAATCTCGATAGTAGTGATTCTCATATCCATAACATTGATGCTAAAAGATGTAAGCTTAGTGATGATAATTCCATGAATATGTGGCATTGTCGTCTAGGTCATATTGGTGTTAAGTGCATGAAGAAGCTCCATTCTAATGGACTTTTGAAGTCACTAGATTTTGAATCTCTTGACATATGTGAACTGTACCTTATGGGCAAGATGACCAAGACTCTGTTTTCCGGTATGATGGAATAGGCTGCGGACTTATTGGGAACCATAAATACCGATGTATGTGGACCGATGATTATCTCAACATGCAATGGATATCGTTACTTCGTAACCTTCACTAATGATTTGAGTAGATATGGGTATATTTACTTAATAAAGCATAAGTCTGAAACATTTGAAAAGTTTAAAGAATGTTAGAGTGAAGTTGAAAATCAACTCAACAATAAGATCAAGCACCTTTGATCTGATTGAGGAGGCGGGTATTAGAGTTATGAGTTTGACATGTATCTTAGGACTTGTAGCATTGTACCACAACTTACGCTAGATGGAACACCACAACGTAATGGTGTGTTAGAATGATGTAATTGCACTCTATTAGATAGTGTGCGGTCTATGAGGTCTCTTACTAACTTTGATATTATTTTGGGGGTATGCATTAGAAACTGCAGCATTCATTTTAAATAGGGTGCCACCAAATCCATGGAGACAACACCATATGAGATATGGTATGACACAGAACCAAAGTTATCTTTCCTAAAAGTTTGATATCGTGAGACTTATGTTAAGAAACTACAGCCTGATAAAATCAAACCAAAAGCGGATTTTGGCGGGTGGGCGAGAAGGAGGGTATTGGGACATAGGGCGATAGGATAGGGTGGCGTCGGTTCTTATCCAACGCGATTCAATGCACCTAGACGCGTAGAGGCTGCGGGAGGCACGCGCGAGCGAGCTCCATCGATGGGAAGCTCGGCGAGGCAGGCAGAGGTTGAGGAAAACACATGATAGGCGGGCCCCGCGACGCAAATGCATTTAGGAGAGAGTAGGAGCGTGGATATCGTGGGCGTCGCCTGGTCTCGATCGGATGGACGAGGGGCGCCGGTACCGCTTTAGCGGTTAGTTGGGCCATTGGGATGCTTTGGTCCCAATAGTAAAGCGCGCAACACAAAATAGGTTTTTTCTTTAACCTTTTATTTTTCTTGTTTTCATAGTTTAGAAAAATAAAATGACCTATAAATGCCAATTCTTTTCTAGAAAATTCTCATAAATCAAAAATAATAAATAGGTTAAAGGAAAAAATGATTTGCACCCTACTATAATTTTATAAATATCACTTTGTTCATAAAAAGTATTCATAGGACTTCACTAAATCCTTAAAATTGATTTGTAGGGTTTAATAAATCCTATCTTGATTTGGAAATTCAATTATGCAAATAAGACATATAATAATATATTTCCCACAAATGTTTATTGTATTAAACATGGTTGGAAAAAGTATCCCAAAATCCCAAATAGGTTAAATAGAATCCAAATTGTACAAGAGATAATTCCTCCAACCAAAATTCATATTAATTTGAACAAGGTTAAGATAAATTCAAACTAGTCCACAAAAAAGTTTAATTTCTTCAGAAATTTCACACAATCAAACAACTCATTTAATAAAATGTTTATTTTATTGAACATTACAAAATGGTAAATTTTGGGATGTATTCCTCGCTTGAAAATTTTGTCATATTGTAGACGTTCATTTCTCCTTCCTTCGTGACTAGTTTATCTTATAACTCACCATAGGCCTTACCTCTAGCTACGCTCACCGCTTGCTTTGCATTCTTTTTGGCTTGTTTGTACGTTTCCATGTTACTTTTTCTTCTATCTTAATACCAAGTCCTATAACACTCCTTCTCCTTGATAGCGTTGTCGACATCCTCATTCCACCACCACTTGTTCTTAGGATCCTTTTTCTTACCTTTCGCCACCCTAAGAACCTCCCTAGCTACCTTCCGAATGTGCGTTGCCATCTTTAGCCACATGATCTATGCATCTCCTTCTTTGTTCCATGGCCCTTCCGCAAGCATCCTCTCCTTGAAGGTCTGCTAGGCTTCCCCTTTAATTTTCCACCATTTTGTACTTGTGATTTGGACACATTTGTTCTGCAGAACACGAGTGTGAAACCTAAAATCGTCACCACAAGCTTATGTTGCGCCATAACACACTCTCCAGGTATCACCTTGCGGTCCAAACAATCTCACTTATCCATCCTTTCTAGTAAGGACAAAGTCTATCTGACTAGTGTGTTTGGCGCTACTAAATGTTACTAGATGAGATAGCCTCTTCCTGGAGAGGGTGTTAGCAACCAACATGTTGTAGGCTACTTCAAAATCTAAAATGTTCTTGCCTTCCTGATTTCTATCGCCCAACCCACAACCCCATGCACCCCTCAAACCCTGAGTTATGCCTACATGGCCACTCAGATCTCCTCGTATGAAGAGCTTCTCATTTGTGGGTACGCTACTAACCAAGCTCCCTACACACTCCCAAAATTGCTTCTTAGTGCATGTGTCGAGCCCAACTTGTGGGGCATAAGAACTGATGGCATTTAAGACAAGATCCCCTACGACTACTTTGACTAGGATAAACCTATCCCCCTTTCTCCTAACATCCACCACTCCATCCGCGAGGCTCTTATCTAACAATATGCCAATGCCATTTCTGCTGCTAACTGAACTAGAATATCAAAGCTTGAAATCGGTGTTCTCTACCTCTTTGACCTTTTGACCCACCCATTTAGTCACTTGGACACAAAGGACGTTTACATGCCTCCTAATCGCTACAGGAACCTATGTTCCAACTACCCACCCGAAACTTGGTTTTCCTGACTAGCCTCCATACTCTTTGCATCCCTCGAGTGAAATGCGAAGATCCATGCTCACTTATCACTACACTTAGATGAAGATCTAGCGCGCCACTAAGGGAGTGAAAAACCCGCCCTTACTCATTTAGCACCACACCTAGGTGTCAAAGGTCTTGTAATAAACTTATAAATATGGTTTGTCAAAGATTTTAAAGTTTATATCTAATATTATGTCAAATGAAGGAAATAGTTATGTCAAACAATGATGTACACCGGAAGTAGTAGGAAGAACATATCTAGCAGATAGCGCATCCCGCTCCGAACCGCAAAATAACCGCCCGTTTGCGGTACAAGGTGAAAACATGGCTTTTCTAGATGTTGCATATCGTACCGCATCCGAATTTTTTTACGTCTCCCCGCATATCGACCTCCGCATACCGCATATTTTCGGTTTCGCCTGGCACTTTGCCACTCCTCGCAAACGCTCGTGAGTGGAGGCGCACTGAGGATTCATGACTCCCGTCTGGGGATCTTCCTCCGCCGCTTTCCCTACCACCACCGGCCTGTACGAATGCCCCGGTTCCCGGAAAGTGCGTGGCGGCGCCGCCCTGCGCTGCCACCCGTTGCGCTCCACCATCACTTTGGAGTTCTTGTCACCGTCTCCACGCTACCACACCGCATCGCTGCTCGATCTACGGCAGAATTGGTGCATAGCCTCCGTCTCTCCCTGCCAATCTACCGCTCGTGAACTGGATCTGCTACTCCACCCGTCCGCCGCCGCCATCCGAGATGGTAAACCCTCTTTCTCCTATATCATTTTGGCTGAAATTCAAAATTTCTTAGATTTAGGATCCGTGCGGCGGCGATTTGTAGATGATTTCATCGTGGAGTGAGTCCTGGTGTTCTGCGACGAGTTCTTCCATTCGGTTTTTGATGGGACAATGTCCTCGACGATGACGACATGGAGGACCTCCTCATGTTGGCTGCCGTCGACGAACTGGAGGTGAAGGAGAATAGCCGAAACAGGAGGAGGGGATCAACTATCGGCCGATTGTGCATCCCATGCAACCGTGTTCTAGGGCACGAGATGCTTAAGCGGGATTATTTTGCCGATGTACCCATCTACCCTGCTCGTCTATTTCGCCGCTGGTACTGGATGATACGACCCCTATTCTAGAAGATTGTGAAAGCTTGCGAGGCCAACTGCTGGTACTTCAGGCAACGTAGGAATTGTGCTGGGTTGCTTGGTTTCAGTTCGTACCAGAAGATCTCTGCCTCCATGAGGGTGATCGCCTATGGAGTGTCAGCTGACTACACTGATGAATATCTTCGTATTTGTGAGGATACGACCATGACATGTGTGCGTAAGTTCGTGAAGACATTGATCAAGGTCTTTGGTCTAACGTACCTGCGAGCACCAAACGAGGAGGACACGAAGAGGCCGATGGCAGAGAATGAGAATAGAGGTTGGCCAGGATGCTCGGAAGCCTCAATTGCATGCATCGGAGGTGGAAGAACTGCCCAAAAGCATGGCACAGGAAGTACATTGGCCATCACCGAGATGCAATAATCGTGCTCGAAGTAGTGGCCTCGCAAGACTTGTGGATATGATATTGCTTCTTTGGTCTAACGAGTTCTCCGAATGAAATCAACGTTTTGCAGAGATCTCACCTATTTTCGAAGCTAGTAAATGGAGAATAGTCGGCCTGCAACTACAAGATCAATGGTCGTGAGTACACCATGGGGTATTATCTCATAGATGGCATTTATCCATAATGGGCAACATTTGTGAAAACAATAAGTGAACGCCCAAACCCCCAGGAAGCTTATTTTGCCACTTGTCAAGAAGCAGTCCGCAAAGACATTAAAAGAGCTTTTAGTGTGCTCCAAGCTAGGTTTGTAACTGTCTAAGGGTCTGCTTGTTACTGGCAAAAGAAACACCTAAACAACATGATTATGGAGGATGAGAGGGACAAGAATTGGTTGCCGTGTTAAGCCTAGAAGAATCCCTGTCAAATAGAAGCATTCCTTGGAACCTACCGGGAGATTGAAAATAGAACTCAACATTCCAATCTTCGTCAAGATCTTATTTCACACTGCTAATCCTTGCCTGGGAGGAGTTTCCACTAAGTTTTCTTTGTATCCATTTGTATTTTATACGTAACTCTCATTCATTTGTGCTCTTGAATTCTTTATTTCCGAAATGTTGTTATAAACTATGGAATATTGTTGATTTGTAATTCTATAACATTGATCAATTTGATGATTTAAATCTGCATATATTGCTTAATTTAATGTGCAAATATATTTGTGAGGTGAATAAACGGTTCTGTTTTTTGGCCGAAAAACGGCGTCGCGCGTATCTGTTCCGCGCCGCCATTTTTTGGCCTATTTTTCGGCAAAAAAAAGTTCGTGGTACATGTTCGCCGGTACCGCGGGATACGGTACTGCTAGAGACGCGGTGAGGAGACTTTTTTTTTTTGCCGAGAGTAGTAAGGGGATTTGGAGATGGAGATGATTGATTTCAGGTTACGAGTTGCCTGCTGAAATGGTAGTTTACTGTCCCATCATGCTACATCTAGCTCCCACGACTTCCTGGGAAAAAAAAGTTTTAGCTGCCACGAGCTGACGAATTGAGTAAAGTAACGAGCATGCTCGACAGGCTTCTAGAACCCTCCTTTTCCTTCCATAGCTGAATCGAAGGTGATCTCAAAAGGAAAAACTGAATTGACGCCTCCACCTCCCTCCGATCTATACCCCGATCGACCGTTGCCACAAGCTTAGCGGCATCTCACGAGCTGCGGCCCGCCCGCCCGCCGCCATGTTCGGCGTCGTCTTCCCGGATCACACCTTTCCCCTCGACGCCACCGCCTTCGCGCAGGTCGCGCCCACCTCCTGGCTGCTCGACTTCGCCACGCTCTCCATCCCCTCCACGCCCCGTTCCGCCGTCGTATTCCTGCTTCCGCCCGCCGCGGCCGCGCTGCCGCCGGGCAAGGCCGTCGCCGTCTACTACCAGGCGGCCGCCAACCGCCCCTTCGCCTTCCTCGGCGCGCTGGGCCCCACGCGCCCGTCCGCCACCTTCCGGCTCCCGGAGGCCGGGGACGAGCCGGAGCCCCCGGCCGGGCCCGCGAAGCTCGGCGTCGCCGTGGAGGACGCCGCCGCGCTGCCCCCGCCCCCCGAGGAGCAGCGCGCCGAGCGAGTCGCGCTCCGCGTCGGGGAGAACCTCTTCAATTTCATGCAGTCGTTCTGCGCCGCCGACGGCGGCAAGCTGATTGTGCCCACGGATATTATGGACCGCTGGTTCCGCAAGTTCCAGGAGAGGGCCAAGAAAGATCCCTCCTATCTAAAGAGCTTTGACTTCTGAGACCAAAGCTTGCTTTAGGTATTTCCTACTCTCAGTCTACTGGTTCTCTCTATTCTAAATCAAATTAGGTTCCGATTGGGGTGATCTGATTCTGGGAGAAAAAACCGTGGTGCTCCATTGTACTAGTAGGAGTTAGTAGGACTTCCCTGTAGTAGTTTCAGATCGTGATCCACGAGAGGGGAAGATTTCTTAGACAATGTCTACTAGACTGTATAATGTACCTACTACCAAGAGCTGGCCCAACAAGGTTTTTGGACTTCCAATGGAGCTATATTGAATCCGATTATCTTGATTATTAAATTGCTTTATTTCTTCATTTCTTGCATTTCTTAGCTCGTCAGTATCTGCGATCTGGTGCAATATATATTTTTCCCATTTGCAAGTTTTTTATGCAAATGGTTTGTGCGAGTTTGTGAAGTTGTTTGGAGGGTAATGTGAATATATCTTGCTGAGATTAAAAGCGCATCCTGTCAGGAGAGAGATCAAAACCTGTGCGCACTGAAGTTTCTGGCGCAGTGTAAACAATTTGGGGCTACCATTTGCTTAAAATCTTGATTTACTGTCAGAAATTATCCCAAAATTGAATCGACTGTCAGCAATCAGCATGTAGTGTATGATTGAGGAACTCATTAGCTTCGTGGTTACACCTCTCTACTCATATATATGTTAATTCATGGTGGTGGTGCGTTCTTCTCTTCCACCTTACATATGGTACCATGTAATTTTTTTTGGCATAATCCTATATCCCTATGTGGAGACTCCAAACTCGAAAACTCAATTCTGCCACACGAAGCTATGTGAAAAAAGTTGAGGGAATGTGTTTTTTGTCTGGCCTCTGCACCAATATGATATTATGAAGTGGTTCAACCTGCTAATACAGTTTAATTGTTTTTTCATCTGTAGCAACACGCAAGATTTAGCTTGTAGAAGATGATTTTATTTTCCATTTGTTGTGGTGGTGTAACCTGCAAATCTGCGCTCCTGTCTAAATTCAATCAAGTTGCTGTGGATTAAACATGTTCGCAGTTAATACACATCCAGCCGAACAACCAACATACATAGTTTTTGCCCTATAGCTCTTCCATTTTGCTGATCACTCGGTTGTGTAATATTGTGCATAGGAGATTTTGCTCGTGGATTGTGGGGGACTAATTGTCTAATTACTTCCAAGGCTCCATTGAACTTCTATTGCTGCTGTAAGAAACTATAGGGAATGTATGTGATAGCTATGGCTGACTGTCATGTGTTTGCAGATTTCTTCAGCTATTTCTCAGATATGTGTTTATGTACTAGGGATTCAATGTTCAGATAGATTATTTCCCCTCAATCACATTTGGAATTACATATGTGTATCCCTACACAGACTCATTCTTCAGGGCCCTTGGACACTTCTCTAGATTTGTTGCTCCTGTGTATGCAACAGAGTAGATTGGTAGACACTGGAAGGTAGATTTGTTGCTCCTGTGTATGCAACAGGGTAGATTGGCCTTCCATGAGGCCTTTTTCTCCTTTCATGGATATTTTTTAAGCTTCACCCTCTTCTCTCCTTTCATGGATTTTTTTGCCTGCCCTGAGGCTACATATTCAATTGGTTGATATTGGTTCAGCATATATAGAACAAAGCATGCTGAAAAAATACTAACTGGAGTTGTGAACTTGTTTGTGTTGCATTTCCAACATCTTGACATGCACATTTCTATTTATTAATTTGTATAATTACTGACTCCTATGTCTTTTGTTTTGGTATACTGGACCATACGGGTTTATTAATTTCATTTGTCCATTTGTTTGTCAGGTTATATGTGATGGATAGGAGGGGTTTTTACGCCATCTCAGTTCTCCTATGTTTGTACACAGACTGGCATGTCTTCTAGGGACTAGACAGACTGAATCAAGGTTGCCAATCCAGCTTCTCTGTTTGACAATTGTAGTGAGAGAAGCTACAACAATAGTGACCGGATAGATTAGATGGTGTGCTGCACCAAAACGACATATCTTGTTGGTAAACTGTAGAAAAAGAATTCTTTGTACAATTCTGCTTAGTACTTGAATCCATATTCTGTTCAGAAGTTAGACAGAGAAATGTTATGGTAACTGGTTTTCCGGCGTTTTGACATGAACTTCATTTTCCACTGTCCGTGTATTTTCTTCATCTTTCCTGTTTCGTTAGACTGGTAAAATTGGACAGTAGGGGTGTGGATTCAGATGAGATGATCACCAAGTTGTTTGGCCTTAATTCATGTGGCACTTGCAGCAACATGTCCAGCTGCTGGGAACATAGGAATGCTATTCGGAGATTATACAAGTGGCCAACAAGTAACAAATCATGGGGCCAGCAATGTTCAATTCTCATGGGCAACAATACATCCGGTACAACCGGTGGCCTGATGCACAATACAACACCCTTCTGTGATACAAGAAAAAATCCACCATCTTCTTTCACATCAAAACAATGATACACAACTACAAATAAAAAAAAGCAATTAGCACAAAACAAATACATTGACATCTTGCTCATGTTCCTAACCACACTGATCAAACTCGCAGCTGGATGTACAACATCACCACAAGTGCTAGGTCATGTATCTACAACTACAAGCAGTCTTTATCTAAATCTTGTCACAATCTTTCGTCACACATTAGCATTGCCAACAGCTACTCAGAATGGTCCAATCTTCTGTATAGCCTTCATCGTCACCCTTCACCCCAATAAAGTCTTCCTCCCTGGCAGAAATGTTTGCGTTTAGTAATCAAAATCAGCACAAGTTCCTACTACAAATCTGGAGATCACTCAAAACAAAACGGTGGGAGATATCGTACTCAGTGCAAAACCAATGGAGAACCAGGTTCCGAGCCGCTAACTGAGGCAAAGGATGACATGCTATCATCCTTCGAAGCTGTCGAGAAATTGAGCGGCGCCGCTGTCATCCGCCTGTTCTCCTTGAAGTAATTGTTGTACCGGCCAGAGTGTGAGCGTGGTGTCAAGAGCTCAGGAGTGGCACCACCTGCAGAGACCCTGCGGGGCATCGGCGTCATGAAACCGGACCCGTTTCCATTTGGATGATGGCCACTCATTCTCCTGTTAAAGCTGCTTGCTTTCCTTGGAGAAGGCTTGGACCCAAAGATCAACTCCTTCTCTTTAAGCAACAGGTTCTGCAGCTTCTTCTGGTCCTGTGGTAATGAATCAACAAGAGTGATGACAATTGTCTTGATGATTGTAGCGCCAGTAGTAGTACATGGTGTAAAATTCATACCCGGTATCGTCTCCTATCTTCCTCTTTTTGTACTCTTCTGAGCTTTTGCTCTTCCAAAATGGCAACCAAACGTACCTTCACATGCAAATTCAGTATATCTTTGATATTATGGAATACAGGTAGTGTGCCTGATTTCTGAAAATTTATGGTGAGCTAGCTCAGTGACTCACCCCGTCATATAGAAATGGTGTATTACTTTCATCCTCCCAGGTGAATGTCTTGTCTATCAAGTTGTCAATCATAGCTGCACAAAAGATGTAGCTTCTGATCAAATTAAGCACCAAATGAGGGAGTGGCCCAAGGTGGATCTTTTCCAAAAGTACTCCCTCCGACCCATATTAGTTGACTTAGATTCATCTAGAAACGAATGTATCTAGTCAAGTTTTAGTGCTAGATACATCCGAATATAGACAAATTTGAGTCAACTAATATGGGTCGGAGGGAGTAGAAGATTGTGCGTATGAATCATGAAGCATACTTGCATCAAAAACATTATATGGAAGTCACTACAGTGCCCAAATGAACATAGCCATGCCATGTGAAATCTACAGAAACGAAGACTCACTTGGAATCTTTTGAACAAGTACCCTCGCTTTCTCCGCACGCTTGAGATTCAAATGGGCACCCCTGCCAGCACTGTACCTGTTATCATCCTGCACCGGGACATATGCAAACATTAAAGATGACATTAACCAAATCATAGCAGAGGTATGTGCTGTATGACGTCAGACAATTATATCTGAATACACTAACATGCCATAATAGAGGAAAAAATGTGGAAATCGTATTCTACAATAGCATATTTTCATAAATAAAAGCATACTTGGTTATATTCCTCAAGCCAAGTCTCTTCATCACAAGCTGATAGCCATTTGTCAACTCTCTCCATGATATCTTTCCTTGTTAGGGATTCTTCATTTGCTTTCGCAATTTGTGCTTCGATGCTGGACAGAAGTTCACAAGGATCCACTAGACCTGCAAGTGGGAAATTCTTGGATTGCTCAAGATACTGCAGAGGCATTTTACAATTGTATTCGCAAGAGAAAGATAGTAACAGGATAATACCAGAATCAATTAGAGCGACGATCTTCTCTGGTGCTGTGCTTGGATCAGGTTCCATATGTGCATTTCTACAGATATTTTCTAGTTCTAACCTTCTCTTCAGAACAAGCTCCTTCATTCTACTCGCCTTTTGTTTAGTTAGTCTTTCGACTTCCTCTTCTGTCTAAAGAAGCGAATAAGAATACTAGTAAGTTTGAATTACAGCTTACACAAAAGCGAACAACTTGATAAAAAGTTGCCAAACCTCCTGAATTGTCTCAAATGAGAGTACACTAGGTGAAGTGATCTCCTCCTCAGAAGATCCAAGAACAGCGGCTACTTCGGTGAAGTGTCTCCTTTCTTGTTCCGTTGACTCCATCAGATTCCATAACTTATGGAGTTTTCCCGCAATTTCTTGCAACTGAATACATCAGCATAACCAACAGGTAGTTAGAGAGGATACGGAAAAAAAATGCTGCCATAGTTTTGCCAAGAGGAATCACCTTCGAGACTCTGGTCCTTTTTTCCGCTTTGAGTTTCAGGATAGTCTGAGTAAGACCTTCGAGAGTACTATCACTGATATTCGTTGAATTTTCTGAGTTGGTTCCATGCAAACTTGGATGAACATCTTTTACCGTATTTGCAAAATCCATCCCAAGCACAGCACATAGGCATCGCACTTCATCCACATATACATATACTTTCTGAAGGCGATCAGACTGAACAAAAAGGGGACAAAAATTGATTTTACTAATATGTCATAGTCAAGAAAGGGATTTAGCCAAAATAGTACTGTATAAGTATATAGCTAGTTGGTAGCAAACATGGCATAGTCAAGAAAAGGATTTAGCCAAAATAGCATGAGTTGTCCTTTCAAGTGTGTTTCTGGTTAAAGCAGTAGACAAATCTATGATAATTACAAAATACCTTTGCGCGAGATGTTTTAGGTCACATTTAATAAGATTCAACTGAATATATTCTTTTTATACGAATTGAAGATTTTGATGGCTCAACTCATATGTATCTGATTCTGATGACTGGATAGAAGTGAGCTATGCATAGAAACATTTATGTCAAGGTTATCATTACCTTCTCTTTTTGTAAATGGCGTAGCTGCGTTTGAAGATCAGCAAGCCTTCTGGTTGACAAGTCATGATCATTGTTAAGCTTGAACGAACCAACATCTTGTTGGCAACTGTAATCACAAATTTGTGCATTTATCTTCTCGATATGGGATTGCACTTTTGAAAATTGTTTGATTCTTTCTTCTTTCATGGCCCTAAGATCTTCCAAGAGAGGTGTCACTGTAGCAAGCTGTTCTTTCAACGATGTATGTTTTTCATCCACCTATAAATGGGTATCCATATTACTAAACAACGGAAATATACCACTTTATTTATATTGTACAAGGATGTCAGCTGCAAGAGTTTCGGCTCTAGTAATGTTAACATGAATCTTCATGATTCTCAAAACAGAGTATCTAGTAATTCACCACTGTTTGGTGCAACTTCAGTAATGTATCCTTGACATCCCAAAAGCAATATCTTTCTGTAGGTGCTTGCTGATGCATGTTGAAGCTGTGGCTTGTGGGGCAAAAGGCCGCACAGTTTTGTTTCGGAAAAAATAAACCATGAACTGAAGGAATTTCACTTGAAAGCCCATTGTACTATCACTAGGCGAACATGTCACAGAGATCAGACTCATGCATAAATGGAAATTCTAGATGCGCGATCCAGATAACCTTAAATAATAATAAATCATCATGTCATAAATCTTCAATCAAAAGGATGGTTAAACATTATACATAACCACATAATCTAGCTGTCATATATTGGATCACTCAAGCCAATTTCTGTACTTCCTTTCGTTCATACCCATCGCCATCCAACATAAATACGAATCAAAAGGATGACTTAGCTGTGTATGTCAAAGTCCTATCATCACTAAACGAAAAGACAGCCAAACCGCAGGATATGATAATATTCTGCACAAGGTGCAGCATGTCATCAACAATAAATTTTATTACAGTACTTGTTGTACGCAGAAAACTACTTCTAAGTTTTTGTAGACAAACCAAAACTTAGAATAACATGAAACGTGAGTGAGAGCATATGCAAGGAGGTCCATACGTTCAACGCTTTGAACGAAAGCTGAAATTAGAGACGATAACAGAATATATATACCTTAAATTGCGGGGTATTTTCACCTATCGAAGCCACTAAAGCTTTAAGCTCTGCTTCTTTGGCCATCAATGACTGGCGGAGCTGGGATCTATCAGCATTGGCACTGTCAACCTTACGGTGATACACACGCATACACTCCGCTTCCAGTTCTTGGAACATGCGATCCTTATCTTTTTCACGCTCCCCGATCTCTGTCCATATTTGC
The DNA here is from genome assembly GCA_910589775.1 of Avena eriantha. Lineage (NCBI taxonomy): Eukaryota > Viridiplantae > Streptophyta > Magnoliopsida > Poales > Poaceae > Avena > Avena eriantha. The sequence continues at coordinate 79,539,611 of OU342742.1, forward strand.
TAAGATAAAATTCATGTGTCAGATAATCAAAAAAGAGGGACAGAAACACCGCAAAAAATAAAATATAAGCTCTTAATAGTTACAAGAAAATAAATATCCGAATAACCTCAGGACCTTTAAATTCAAAACAAACTACTTTCGTGTGATGCTGCACCTATTGTTAGTTCATATAATGGAAAACACAAGCAACAAAAAGACCCTACTGGCAATCTGGCAGAACTTTTGCTGAACAAGCAAGCTGATTGCTTGCCTCCCAACCCTCCAGGCCCTCATCACACCAAATAAATAAAAAATAGTAAGGCACAGTCAGATCACACAAAACATAAATGTTCATTAGATGACTATCGAAATGGGCATTGACAATGGAAATTGAATTTGTTCCATATTCCATTCCTTCGTAATTTCTAAAAAGTTGGGAACACACCATAATTATTTGTTTTTGGACATCAGAGGTTGCATAATCAGCACCCTTTATTTTATTTTATTTTTGCAAAAGGAAGCATTTTGCTGATTCTTTGTAAAAGTATCTAGTAGGTGATACATCCAAAAAAGAGTTGAATCATAATCAGCACACGATAACGTCCCAGTTATAGTTTCCAATTTAAGCACACCTAATGCTGTTATGCTGGAAGCACTGATGAGTAGTAATAAAAACACTACAGTAGATTAAAACAGCAAGGATAACATTATTCTGCTCTCTAGTTAGGCTGTGCCACACAGATTGGGATTTGAGCAGTACTGCTCTTAAGCCCTTTCACCTCCAACCGTTGAAGTGAGAGGGAAAAGTAGATCTCTGGTCTCATTGACTTCTTATGAAATAAACAGTGATACGAATCAACAAAGGAACTTGACGGTGAACTAAAAGCTCTACTTACAAAAAGAGAGTTCTTCTTCTGGAAGAGAATATAAGAAGCTTGGAACTGAAGAAAAGAACAGAACATTCTAGTAGGAAATTATTCCTATATTGTATCTCCAAATGAATACAGGACAGTTTCGAAGAAATCAAATCCAGACGGTTCAAAATCTGCACCGCTCTGAGGAACTATCAACATGATGATTGTCACAAGAGAAAATCGTTACTGACAGAAAAATGCAAAATAAACTGGACCGAACAAGCGTTTTTCGAAAAAGAAAAAAAAATGGAGCGAACAAGTAAGCCAAAGAAACCGGCATGTTCCAGACTTTGGCTCTCTTCCGAAATCTGAAATCCACACAGTATTACTGCAAAAAAGAAGAAGCAAATCAAGAACAGAGACCAGACGGGGTCGCAGAGAGAAACGCACCTCGAGCTCGCGCAGCAGCGAGCCGCACGGCGTGTCGAAGCTGACGCTGCACCTGGCCGCCTTGTCCAGCCCGCACCCGGCCATGACGGTCGTCTCGCCCATCTCCCCTCTCTCTCCCCCCAAGACGGAGAAAGAAGCGAAGGCTGCAGCGCCCTCTAACTGTACCACCCGTCCTCTTGTCCCCTCCTTGGTCCTTGGTTTTCTTGGTCCCGTCGTAATGAAAGAACCAAGAATCCGAACTCCAATGCCGGCCGCCTCTTGGCAACGCAACCACCAACCCAACCCCTCCCCCTTCTTCTCCTCTCTCTCTCCCCTCGCACGCGGCGACCCTCTGTCCTAGAGAGAGGAAGAGGGTGGTGGTTGATTGGTTATATATGGATCTCAGTCGACTCGAGTCCAGTGCAGCAGTTGGTAGTAGTAGTAAGAAAAGGGAAAAGAGAGCGAGGCGAGAGGTTGGAGAAGGAAGACGGAGCGGGAGGGGGAGTTGCTCGTGAAACGCAGACACTGCGAGGGTGTTTCTTGCATTGCATGTGAGGACAGTGAGGAGTTGGGAACTGATAAGTGCGGTAACGGACAAAAGAACTACAGCTGTTTCCTTGATGATGATGCGGGTTTTCTGAAGAGAACGGTTTTTTTTTTTGCCCTCGTTCGTTTCCAAAAGCATGTTTTGGCAGCGAATTGTGGCGACAAGATCTGAAATCTTGTAACAATGCACTTTGAGGATTTTAGTACTCACTACGTTGTGTTTTATCTGATTCTCTGCTTCGACTTTTGATTACAGATTTTTCACACTTGGAACATGCTACCCTAGCTAGCTCCACTCCCAACGGTTAAGTCACATATTTTGTCCTTTTATTGTACACACACATATATGGATATAATCATATAACAAATGCCGAGTGCTGTTGTACACGCAGGAAGGAACCGGCCGGCCGGCCGTTTTCCATGGAGTTATGGGGGAAATTGCCCTTCTAACAACACTGCTTACTCTGAAGTCAATTAGAACGTGATGTGTGCTACTACTCCATAATGAATCGTGTCAGTCTTGGATTTGTGAGACCAATACACACATCGCTGATTGGTAACCTGAAAGTTATACGCCGGTGTAATCATACCATCACATCCATGAAGGTGAGGCATCTAGCTACCTACCATTTCCAGTGTACAAATCCAATGCCGAAAAGGCGCCCGGCCCGGCCACGCCAAACACCACCAATTCATGGACCGCTTTCGCTGACGCCGTAGATTGTAAGCCACACTCGGAGCCAACCCGGTGGTGGTCCAGATCACGTGCACCGCAGCTCGCGCACCATCTGGATCCGACGGACGGACGGACGGGCGGATGGATGGATATGGGTTTTACACACATTGATCATCGTAAACTAATGATAAGGGACATCTAAAAAAAAAAATGACAAGGGAGGATGGGATGTGATGGGATGAGGAATCAACGGTTCTATATCTCCGTGCCGATCTGACAGTTTATGCCGACCGTTAAGCGGTGGTGTGCAGGAAGAGTTGACTGAACATGTAGTATTAGCTAGCTACGCCAGATGATATGAATCTTTACAGTTGAAGGAGTATATACTAATTCTGTAGATTATTGGTCCGTGCCTGCAAATTCCACATGTACAGTGTGACGACTGACGAGCTAATAATGCCATGTGATGCTGAGGTCAACCAGATAGATTAGGAGGAAAAGACATCGAGTTCAGATTTCTTTTATTCGGTAAAGCTAGCATAAACAATGTAGTGCTAGATCTAGGCTTGCATTGCATGTGCACCTTGTTGTTGGTGGCGAGGCAGCTCGATCATCCTCACTTCGGAGAGTGAAGTACGCCCACAAACTCCAGGTGCTGCAATGTTTACCTTCCGCACTGCACTCAGCCGTGATGACACTTTGATGGTTCCAATTATTCCACTCTCGGGTCTGAATTTTGTTCTTTGGATGATGTATGTTCTCTTCACGGGAAAGACGCGTCGTCATGTGGATTCGTACGGGCGGCAGCAGAAAGGCTGGGAGTCTCTGCCACGAGGACTGTACTGTCTCTAGCCATCATGAGACATGAGTTGATGTCAAGTGTGAAACAGAGGTTTCACATGGGCCCTTGGTCTAGCTCGCCAATCGCCATTAATCCCGTCACAGTGACATCCACGCGACAGTACGGTTACGGTGCAAGTGCACACGCCGTCGCCTGCCCTCCTTTGGTCAAACAAACCAACCCCCAATAATAAATCGTCAGAAGAAAAAGTATAGTGCGTTTCGATTTGAGGAGTGAACAGATGCAAGAAGGGATGAGGTGCTAGTACACTTGCACATGTCTTATTTCGTGCAAACTTTCAGGCTCTTTTGTCTGATTTATTTATGACTAGAAGGGGTACTGTTTGTTGGTATTATGTCCTCCCCTGTCCTTGCAACCAAGCAGGTCCAAAAAAACCGGACAAAATTGAAGTCAATATTACTCATGAGCCATCACTAGGGACGGTTGACGCGCGCAGTGCTGGTAATGCCTACTATTTTGGTCAGGCGCTATAATATGGTACTCTCTCAGACAGAATGCACTGGTCATTCTTCAGTTAATCAGAGTAGTACTGTATCAAGTTCGTACTCTTCGTCTCCTCTCAAAAACTAATGCAGCACGTACGTCCTTTGAGCTATCCTCGCGTACGCTCTACTGAACCTGCGGCCTGCAAGGGTCAATTCGGTTCTTTGTATTTTCAATTTCCTAGGGTTTAGAAGCCAAGCTCTAGTTGTTTGGTTTCGTGCATTCTTGGTTTTTAGAAAATTGGTACTTATTTGAGTAGTTGCATTGTCCCTGGTAGCCTTAACTCCTGGCCGGTCTGATGAGCTTACCCAACATCAGCAAGACAGAAAACAAAATTTAGACAAGTACAATTCAGAGAACTACTAGCTTATATTAAAACTGAATAGACATAATCAGTCATGGCGTGTGGGTTGTAGCACAAGTTCACGAATAATTGCTCGTGATGCAGCACAAGTTCATCATACACGGAGGGGTTATAACTGAATACCACATTTCAAAATATACAAACCAAATTTCAGGGATCATCGCAACTAAAGTTCATCAGCCTAGCTACTCCAAAATACACATCACAGTCATCATCATCAACACCGCTACCATCACCTCATTGAACAGCTTAGTCTGCTGGCCAGAGCTAGTGTTTGTTCAGGAAGACCGTGAACCAGCTCATCCTGCGCTCAGGCGTCATGGAAAGATACGTGGTCACCTGTCCACCGTGCTCTATCAGGTGGCTAAGAGCACAGTGTATCGCGGCCAGAGAGACGGGCGAAACAGGAATGCGAGGACCGTAGATCATCTTCATCTAAGCATAGTTCTCAATGGGCTTGTTGATCAACTCGGTGTCCTTCGACTGAGCCTACATGAGAACCACAGTTAGTTCAAGACATGTAGTTCATATGTGAGCTTTACAACTACTGATGCAAGGGCAAATATATCGAACCTTGATGTGCACATAGTAATCATCATCGTCCATGATGATAGCAGAGGTCTCCTCAACCCAGCGTTCTCAAGCCTCACCTGAATCCACCTAACTCACCAATGCCTCATGTGGTTGTACACCTGGTTCGAAGTGACTGTCTGACCACAGAAATTCAAGACATCGTCTACAGTTAGCCGCATGTCCGCTTCTCTGAATCCCCGAACAACTGAATTCCCTTTCTAGATCAACTGGTAGACCCGATTCAGGACGAAGATGGACAGAGATGCTGGCTATGACATAGACAACTTCTTCTTGCACACCGCATCAGCAATCGGCACATAACGCAGAGGCCGCACAGAGATTGCAGACATATCAAGGGACACAACCTTCTTCTACGGCACCAGAGATACGCAGTGTGTTCAGTTCTAGGGAAAGAACTATGCTTGTAACATTAATCCTACCTACAATAAATGGCAATCCTCACGGTACAACATGAATATTGATTGCCAAAATGCACCACGAAAGGTCAAGATCTACTATAAGCGAGCACAGGTGAACATATGAACTGTGAGCTAGAACATGATAACAGATCTAAGCTGCGGGAGCTAGGGTTAGGTGTCTCTGATCACGATCTCAATCTCGACCGACGAGGACGATATGTCAGATAGCCAAGGACGAAGGCTTGCCGGAGATGAGCTACACCCACCGGAGTAGGACGCGCCACTTACCTGGTTGTCGGTGAGAAAGAGGATTTGAAGGGAGTGCTCGAAATTGGGGGAAATGATGGCGGGGATTTTGAAGACGGATGGGGGACGGTGTAAATAGCTGGTGTGAATCGGCTGGCGGTAACCCCAATTTATCTCTCCGGATTTTGCGAGCTCCCGCCATCCCTCCTATGCACGCGCGCGTACATCTTCTTCTCTCACCAGCGCGAGAAGAACTTGGCTCCATGGAAACGTCCGATTTAGGTGTTCCTGCAGGACCTGACTGAGAGACGCTATAAAACTCGTATGGTGCAAAAAATTCCTCCGTGTGTGCGGAACCAACTGCCTTTTATTTTCCCCCGTCCTATGCGAGATACGGGAAACGGGCAACAAACACGCCCCTGGTAATTTATGTGGCACTACTGCACTACACTGTCAAACATGGCCCTGTACCTACGACACAGGTTCTTCCGACAAAAAAACCATAGTACTAGGAGTACAAAATTCTGCATGAAATTGCGGTCACCGTATGCGTACACTCTTTGGTGCGTGTTGGAGCAAGATCGCCGTCATCTCAGCCGGTTGGTGGTGCGGGCAAATGGCACGTATACCAGTACATGGAGTGTAGAGGAAGGCAAAGAAAGGTCGAGCTCCAATGGATTCCCCATCATTGGGAGGTTGGCCAGAAAATCTGTCGATCACAACTCTGCTCTGCCCCAGGGTTCCAATTCCCAACCATCTTAAGTTCAGGGTAGGCTATCATTACTCGCGTAATTGCACCCGGGCCCTAGCTACCAATCATAGTAGTACCTCTCCAGATAGTACAATGATTTGATTTGGTTCCTCTGCTTAAACATATCACTAGTACCCGTACCTCCTTCTGGGCCCTGCCATGCTCATAATTCAAACCTAATTAGCTAAAAAAGTTTTCCCATCCCTGTGACATGAGGCATATTTTTTAAGAAAGTAGAGTATCTCGTTTGGAAATGCAATTGGAATACATTTATCTCTGGACTGTAGGTGCCATCTCTTCGGTAGACCCTCCTTCTTCGGTAGATCTCGTGTCACTCTCTGCTGCTACTTTGCTACTACAATGCTACACATCGGTTAGTTGCGTAGTCTCCATATGCTTTGTATCTGCGATGCAATTACCACTCGGAGGAGAAATACAGGTCAAACGAGAAAAGGATGCAAATGTGACGCCTCACCTGCTCCCCAAAATTTTCAGATAAACACCTCGCCTCGCCAGCTGTAGTTGGTTCACGGAATTATCCTCACGCCAATGACAATGCACTCGGCAAAAGCAGGTCTCCAGCTAAGTGATGTGTGTGGTGGTATCTGTCTGCCTGCCTGCCTGCCTGCTTGACTGTGTGCAATGATTAGTACATAATCTAGACAGTTCAGATAAATACTATGTTGCAGTATAGCTTAGCTTACATATGTCTGTAGAAATAGTCAATCATTATACAATCATTTGTCTGTGGATAGAAGGTTGACATATTTTCCAGGAGCTTTTAAGTATGATGAACCTGCAGGTAGCTAGCAGAACCTAACACATGCAGCAGCAGTTCGGTTTATTCAGTACTACTACTTTTTCCTATACAGAAGCAGGGGAATGGGTAGTTAGTTACAGCCTAGACATGTCAGATAAGTTGCTTGCATTTCAATACATGTAAGAGACCGGGAGCATCTCGATATATACCTTTGTCTCCACAAGGGGACATGATCCTCTGACGCTTTGCTTAAAACAATTAAAGTTTCCTTTCCTTCGAAAACTGTAATACTCTACCTTTTCATGGCACCTGTTTGATTCCTCCCTTATCTACACATAACCGAACTATGCCACCGAATATAATGTTAGAAACAGTCTGTAAAATCATATACCCGTACGTATTTTAATTGTATTATACTCTATATAAATAGAGGAGAGGTGGAGGCTTAGACCCCACGAAACCCTAAACCTATTCTTTAAACTTGGTATCAGAGCCAATACCGCCGTAGCCGCCGCAGCGAGATCCGTCCGTTGCCGCAGCGAGATCCGTCCGCCACCGCCCCGATGACGTCTTCCGCTCTCTCCCTCTCGGAGTCCATCGGGGCGATCGCCTCATCGTCAACCGCATCCGTCGGGTCACACGTGGTGTTCCCGGCAGTCTCCGTCCGCCTGGAGGCGGGAAACTTTGCCCTATGGAAGGGCCTTCTCCTCCCCAACCTCGCCGGTGCCGGCCTTCACCATCATCTCGACGAGAACGTCGCGGCGCCCGAGAAGATCGTCACCCAGGGAGAGGGGGACAAGGCCATCACCATCGTGAACCTGGAGTACGCGCGCTGGTGGTCTGCCGTTCAGAAGGTCATCGGCTATCTCCTCGGCTCCATGGAGCCTGACATCGCCAACTAGCTCCTCAGTTGCAAGACCGTTGTTGTGGTGTGGAACAGCATCCACACCATGAACGGTGCCTAGAGTCGCGCTAATGTGCGCCACATCCACCGTCAACTGTCCTCCACTCGTAAGGAGGATCTCTTCGCTGCCGCGTACATGCACAAGATGAAGTCTTTTGCCGATGCCATGCCCGCCACCGGGTCACCCGTCAACAACGACGAGCTCGTCGATTACATCATCATTGGGCTCAGGTCTGCGTACAACTCCATCGCCGCCACGCTCACCTTCAGCAACAAATCGATTCCGTACGACGAGTTCTACTCCGCCATCCTCTCGTACGAGTCCCTCCGGGCTCAGCAGGCTCAGGCCGAGGGTGGGTGGTCCTCTTCGGCCAACGCGGCGCAACATGGCTACGGTGCCTCTTACGGCACCCCATACGACAACCCTGGCTGCCAGCGTGCGCTAGAGTATCCTCCTCCGTATCAAGGGGGAAATCGTCCTCCTGGCAATGGTGGTCATCAAGGACAAGGTCACCCCAACATCGGCAACTATGGATGCAACGGCGGTGGAAGAGGCCGCCAAGATGGCCGCAACGGCGGCAATGGACGCAACGGCGGCAACAGTCGCAATAACGATGGTGGTAACGACAGGAAGTGGAGACCGCGCTGCCAGATATGTGTCTACTAGGGTCACGAAGCGTATGAGTGTTATAGCCGCTTCGACCAGGACTACCGCATAGATAACTCATGCGCGGGAAACGCTGCCACCACGACCTCCAACTCGATCCCTCCCTAGATCTTGGACTCTGGGGCTATGGATCATCTGACGAGCAACCTCGAGCACCTCCACGTCCATGAGCGTTATGGAGGAAAAGATCAGGTCCAGGTGGCCAATGGTGCAGGTTTGTCTATTTCGCATATTGGTCATTCGGCTTTAACCGGTTCTTCTCTCAAATTGAACAATATTCTTCATGTTCCTAATCTAAGCAAAGATCTCTTCTCCGTTTATCGTCTTGTCTGGGATAATGACGTGTTTGTTGAGTTTCACCATCGCTTTTTCCTTGTTAAGGACAAGGTAACGGGGAGAATCTTGTTGTCCGGTAGAAGTCGGGGAGGTATCTACCCTATCATGTTTGCTCGCGCGTCATCGTTATCGCGCCATGCCTCTGCTAGTGCTATCATGTCATCTCAGTGGCATCAATGTCTTGGTCATCCTACAAATAATGTAGTTCAGTATATAGTTAAACGCATGAGATTTCATGTACTTCAGACAATTCGTCCTTGGTGTGTGATGCCTGTCGGCGTGCCAAGAGCCCTCAACTATCTTATAGTGCATCCTCTCTTATTTCTACTGTCCCTCTTGAACTTGTTCATTCTGATGTTTGGGGTAAAGCACGTACATCCTCTGGGGGTACCAATACTATGTTAGTTTCATAGATGATTATTCTCGTTTCACTTGGATTTATCTTCTTAAGAACAAGTCTGATGTTGAACAAGTACTTTATGCTTTCCAGGCTTATGTTGAACGCCTTATCGACACTAAAATCAAGGTTGTTCAGTCCAATTGGGGGGGTGAGTACCATCGTCTCAATAGCTATGTCTAGCGCACAGGTGTTGTTCACCATGTTTCATATCCACATACGTCTCAGCAGAATGGGATCGCTGAGCGTAAACATTGTCATTTGGTTGAGACAGGGCTTCCCTTGCTTGCTCACTCGTCGCTTCCCTTCACTATTGGGACGAAGCGTTCTTGATGTCTTGCTATTTGATAAATCGCATGCCCACTCCGGTTCTTGATAAGGAAACACCGATCTCTCGCTTGCTTCGTGTTCAGCCGAATTACGATTTTCTTCGTGTCTTTGGATGCGCGTATTGGCCGAGTCTCCACAAATACAACTCTCACAAATTAGACATTCGTTCTAAGATGTGTGGGCTATAGCTCCATGCATAAAGGGTACAAGTGTTTAGATTAACTACGGGTAAAATTTACATCTCACGTGACGTCGTTTTCGATGAGTCCGTGTTCCCTTGTGCTACACCCGATGTACCAGTTGATGTGTCAACTCTTGTAGACTCTATAACGTTTCCTTCTAATGAACCGGTTATGAGTGTACCTATGTGAAATTATGACTTGACTTACCTATCTACTGATCCCCTGTGGTAGGTGTAGTTCCTCTTGTACAGGTGATCGACATTCCTAGCGCGGCCAACCCTTGGCCGATCGACATGCATGGCGTGCATGCCTTGGGGCACGCGCCGACTCCCGCGTCACCAGCCCCCGCACCCCTAGTGCTACGGCCTCGCCCGAATTGGGCCGGCCCGCGTCGCCGCCCGCGCTTACTTCTTCTGCACCGCTCGTGGTTTCAACCTAGCCCATGTCGCCTCCTGTTGTGTCTTCATCGGCCGCGGCACCTCCGGCTGGGTTGCTCGACGTCCTCGCCTCATCCGGTGGTCACCCAATGGTGACACGTCACCACGACGCTGCTCAGAAGAAGGAGTACACGGACGGTACCGGCCGTTATGATCCTCGTCGACGAGCGTTCTTTGCTGCCCCGACATCTCATCATGACGCCCTTCACGAGCCTGTGTGGCGCGCGGCAATGGCAGATGAGATCGCTGCCATGCGTGCTACAGATAAATGGGCTCTTGTTCCTCGTCCTCCCAGGGTGAACATCGTTGGCAGCAAGTGGATCTTCAAGACTAAACATTGGTTTGTGTTGGGGTTACGCGTATGAAAACAATAAATTTTACTCTACGCCGCTGAACCCCTGAAGCTGGCATGACCTATCTATTAGTAATACAGTAACAGGAGGGGCTTTTCCCGAACTTACCCTTGAAGACCGAAAAGCGTTGTCAATGCTCAGGAGAGCGTGGTTGATGTAGACGAGCCGAAGCCGACCTCAAAGTCTTGATGAAGTCCTCGTGTTCCTTTGGCTCCAACGACTTGAGTGCCTCAAGTGCGACACCTCACAGGGAGTTACACACGTCCGGTGCCTGACGATGACTCCCGCTTCCCTGATCCAGCAGCAGTTGCGGAAGTAGAGCTCCCGGATCCGAATCCCGCAGCACGACAGCGCTCCGCGGTGAAGATGTCTCTCGTTCGCGCAGTCCAGACTTGGGACCACGGTCACGAGAGAGAGGGAAGAGAAAAAATATTAACTCGAGGTCCTCCCAAAAGTGAGAAGACCTTTATTGATTATTGGTGTATTTAATTTGGCCAAATACCCCACTATATATAGGGGGAGGGGAGGTACTACCTCCCTCAAAGTCCCGGGGTGGGACTAAAGGAGAGGAGGGGGAGGGGTGGCACCACCGGCCACCCCCATGGGCCTGCGCGGGGGGGCTGGCCCACTAGGGCGTCGGCCACCCCCTTGGCCCCTTCTCCCTCTCTCCTTTCCCTAATGGGCCCTCTCCCCTCCGGGAATTGGCCCATTAAGCCTTTGACCATTTAATTGATTTTCTCTTTATTAAATAATTATGAATAAATGATTAAATCAACATTTAACATTCATTCACACATTATTCAATCTCTGGTTCGGGAACACTCCAGACATGGTCGGTACACTCCCGCACCAATGATCAACATAGGGACCTGGATGGCCATGTGACCCCTGTGCGTTCCACGAAGATCTTTCGTCGTTTAAACCGGGACAGTCGTGTCTTATTCCCTTTGTCACTTAATACTTGCATTGCCCGAGATTTGATCAATGACATCACCATGTCGTGTTCAATCTCGTTACCGAACAATGCTACTTGACTCGTTCCGAAAAGTGATATCCCCGTGATCAAATCACACGCTGTGCAGCTATTGGATATAACTTCTCCGAGTGGGCCCTTTAAGTATCTTCCCGTCACATGGACAGACAAATCCCGCTCTTGACATATATTGCCTCTACGGTTTCCTCCGAATACCTGAACACACCTTTATAACCACTTTATTACCAAGTGGCGTTTGATGCTATCTAAGCACTCTCGAGAGATAGTGATTGATATAGCCTCACGGTCTAAGGAATAGTCTACGAGGATGCATTTCTAATCATCGTAACTTGAACTTCGTGACATGATCGGGTCATGATGTTTAGGTTGGGTATTGGTTCATCATCTCATTATCAGAATGAGATGACTCTATTTCCAACTAGCATAAATGCCACATGATCAGGAAACATGATCATCAGTTGACCAATGAACCAGTGACTAGAGTTTCACTGGGAACCCCTGGTTGTTTATATATCACACGTTTATTGATGTTTCCACTCAATACAGTTATAGCATGATATAAAACTTAATCATAAACTATATGAAATATGATAATAGTCCTTATTACTATTTGTCTCTAGGACATATTTCCAACAGTCTCCCACTTGCACTAGAGTACAAATACACTAGCTGCATTTGTTCTCAATCATTGGCACCATATATCCGGTACCCTAAACATGCTTGCTCATGGAAGAGGTTGAGTCTTGGGTCTATACTTTACAGTCTCAAATCCTTTGCAACTTACTAATGTCACCTTGATTGACATTAATACTTTATCATCACATGATAACATCTATGTGTATGTATTGTCGCTATGGCAATAGAACGAGGCCTGATTCCAGGAGCCTACAGTGACTTTAGATCAATCTCGAGGGCTTTCTCATGGGCACTGTGCCCTGTGACACATCATTCTATGTTAAAAGCGAACTAGCCCTGCCATAACATTATACAACACTTTAGATGGTACCCTTATATATTATTATAAATGTATTCATCGAAACACCAGTGCACTTTGTGCAACTTTCGATGTTTTTGTTCACCTCGCTTCCTACTTGACTTCAATTGGTATTTACAGGACTTTCCATCATATCTCCTTATAACATAATCCTTTATGTTTTAAGATATGTCATCCTTTATGGATTTGGAAAACATGTATGCGGTTCTCTACTAGATACTGCGGACAAACTTAGCTCAATGTTCCGTGATTCAAACTTGATCACTTTCAAACGTTCCTTATTTGGATCATATGTTATGCTAAGTTATCATCATGGTTTACTAAGATAGAACCTATGTCTCAACATAGTGGACGATGATCATCCTTTTCTTTCTATCAACCATTGATGTTAAACTTAATACTATTCCTAATTTGAGTTATTAAGGACCAGTTCCTTAATTAACTTCTATTCTGAAACCCCTTTCAGAATTCCTTAAGGAATACTGCATAATATCATAATACACCTATTATCAACTTCTACATCTTATAAATCATTATTTATAAGTATTTGCGCTTTCATTCTCAACATACTTAAGAATTACTCCTATAAGCTCCCACTCAAAATATGTTCCTACATACTTGAATTTGAGACTTATATTGCTACCTCTCAAAAATATGTCAATCACATATTGTTTCAGGAAGACTTTCATAGCTCCCACTCAATTTTATGCAAATTGCACATCCACTCACTATTTTGAACAACTTCAAAATTCTTTGATCAAATATCAAACTTGGAGTTTTACTATGAGATACTAGTACTTTACTAATTTTAAATCCTCTAGACATTCAGCACACTTGAATCAAATTCATTTGAATTTGTCTAATATTTGACAAATTGTGCTTTTGTCATTCACCCACTTTACCACTATGGCTTTGCAGTCATTTGGGAAAGTTCAAGCAACTCCTTTTACTTGTGAGATTCAGCAACCAATTGCTTTCTAATCTCAAGTGAATTTTACTTTTAGGATTTCTCATAATTTAGTTCACCATTATTTCCTTAGCAGTTCGCAGGTATGTCATTTTCCAAGAATCATGACAAATGATTCACAAATGTCTCCATACAAGATATGGATCACATGAATCCTACTTCATGTAGTGAAAACACTAGTGGGGAAAACACAATGATCAATATCATTGATTATTTCCTTCTGTGAAGAGAATCGTTTACGAAGGTTGTCCATTGCACTTCTCAACACTTTGATGCTAGGATATGAATCCTCATTGTGTTTTTCACTATCTTCCATTTGCTCCATAATCGAGAAACATCACAAAAAGTGAGCTTTCTCAAGAATGTACCAAAATCCAAGCAATACAAGTTTTGCTTTCCTTTTGGTTTCAGCTATGGATTTCGTATTCAAAGTTTCTAATGAATACTCTACAAGGACTTATTCGCTATTGTTTTGGTTATATCGAATAACCCCAAAGCTATCATGAATTCAAATGGTTCACTACATTCTAATTGAGCGCTAACTATTTCTAACTAATGGTCTCTACATCTACACTACAATGATTTATTTGGTGCCTTCTATTCACCCCACTTTGATATCTAATATCACATTGTGATGTTTTGCATTTTTACGTTTCAAAATGTTTTGCATTCCACAATTTCTTTTATGCCATTCTTATAAAGTTGAATTTCATTACTATTGATCAAATCATAGTAATTAGATTCTCTTTCATCTTTATACCCTTTGTTGATGAAACATTTTGATCAAATCAAATAGTTTCATATTCATGTTTCCTTTGGTAAACTTCTTTACACTTTTAAACAATCATTTAATGATAATTATCATTTTCGTTAAAACACAATACATCGAATATGTATTTATTTTAACAATTCATTAAACACTTTGTATTCAAGTAATACATGGTGTTCAAGTTATTTTGCCGAACTTAGGCATGATTTATATGTGATAAGAAATCGAATGACTTTCACATATTATCACATAACTTTGAATTTAAATAATGGTTTTCATTCATTAATGAAACATCATTTAAGTTGGGTATTTTAAGGCATTTCAATATTTTACAAATGTCCATGCATTATCAATTAGTTTCAAACAACAAGGATAATTCACACATAATCAAACAAGATATGAACACGGATAGAAATCATTCATAACAGTGGAACAACTGTTTGTTACAACCTCATATGAATAACCGTCTCACGAAGTGTGAGACACACTAAAGAAGTTCACATTCTCTTGATTACAATAATCATCCTAAACATAAACTAAGTGATAAATGTCGAGGGAGAGTGTCGTCGGCCATCATCATCATGCTCGCCATCAACACACAACGTCACCTCCTCTCCAGCAAGCACCTCTCATGCAGAAGGACATGTTTTCAGCAAAACAGAACAAGTATCAGATATGCTTAACACTGCAAACATGTTTGCAAGATTATAATATTTACAAAACAGTATATCAAATATATACCTTTGTCATTGATGACCTGAGCGACATCTGGTTCAACCAACACATTCTTGAGATGTGTCACGAACCGGTGGAACTCCATTGATTTCGCGTCGCCCCTTGATACATTGCAAATGTATCTAGAATTTTTGATGTTCCATGCTTGGTTTTATCCACTTTCTTGTGTTTTGTCCACACTTTGGAGTACTTTTCATATGATTTCTTGGACTAACCTATTAACAAGAGCCATAGTGCCAGCTGCCTGTTTTCTGCTGTTTTTGGTTCCAGGAAAGTCAGAAAATGAATATTCTCGGAATTGGACGGGACAAAAGTCAAAAATCCTATTTCACCAGAAGACCCCCGGAGCCAGAATATGAGACGGAGTGGGGCTAGGGCCCAGCCACACCACCTGGCCGCGCGGGCTGGGCCTAGCCCCGCCAGGGGGTGGTCTGGCCGCCCCAGACTCCCCCCGGTCTCCCTCTTCGCCTATAAGTTGCCTTCTGACCTAAAAGCTTAGGGGGTTCGACGTTTTTCCAGAAGGAGTTCTGCTCCGCCGCCACCACCAGATTCCACGAAATAGCACCAGAAACTCCGTTCTGGCACCCTGCCGGGACATGGAATTAGAGGAGATCATCACCATCATCATTACCATCGCTTCTCCATCGACCATCCATGTTTCCCCCATCTATGAGTGAGTAATCCCCCGCTGTAGGCTATGGGGATGGTAGGGATGGGATGAGATCGTTCATGTAATGGCATCAGATTGTTAGGGCATGGTGCCTAGTATCTTTTATTAGTGCTTTATGACTTTGTTGCGACTTGTTATGCTTAATGCTTGTCACTAGGGCCTGAGTGCCATGATTTCAGATCTGAACATGTTATTGATTCATTATGATAGTATTGTTTATGGTCTTATCTGCAAGTTGTATACACACGTTGTTGTCCGGAACCAATGGCCCCGAAGTGACAGAAATCGGGATAACCGGCGGGAATGGCTTTGATGTGAGGATCACATGTGTTCACGGAGTGTTATGCTTTGCTCCGGTGCTATATTAAAAGGAGCACCTTAATTGCCAATAGTTTCCTTGAGGCCCCGCTACAAATGGGCTGGCAGGACAAAAGATGTTGTGCAAGTCTTCATTGCGAGCACATATGACTATATATGGAACACATGCCTAGGATTATCTAGTACTTGGATGCTTTATCTTATTTATCTGTAATTGCCCTATGTTCTGATTGCTATGTGAATTGTCTTGTCCATGCAACGCCTGTCCATCCATCCATGTAATCCTACTGTTTACTGCTATTGTTACTGCTGTCTTTACTTTACTACTACTGCTACTCTACTATTCCTACTACAAAACTGTTGCTACTGATAAACTACTGTGAGCAAGATTGTTTCCAGGTGCAGCTGAACTGACAACTCAGTTGTTAAGGCTTATAAATATTCTTTGGCTCCCCTTGTGTCGAATCAATAAATTGGGTTTCACTTCCCTCGAAAATACTCCGATACACCCCCTATACTTATGGGTCATCAAGACTATTTTCTGGCGCCGTTGCCGGGGAGCATAGCTTTATTTATCAAGTCTACTTGGAATCACTATTGTTCAAGCTTAGTTTATTTCCATCTTGTTTGCTTGTTTCTTTATCAAAAATACAAACAAATAGTTCCTACTCTAGTCGTTATTTTCGTTGGTCTGTTATTGTCTTGCTTTATCATGCTTGCTGTCAATGGTTGGTTTCTTTGAAACTGAATCTTATTGGCAAGGTGGGTTCAGGAATATCAAAAATACTATTATAAGGAACACCGCTTGTCACAAAAAGGGAAACATTTATGGGAACAAATTGATAAATTGTATACCATTGCTAGAAATGTGTGCTCTACTTATAATGTTACTTATTGCTTGGATACATCTTGTTGCTGTAAGAGGTATAAACACCTCCCTTTTCAATGTGAGTATAATGATAATGTTACCATATCTTCTTATGCTAAGGGAAATTATGACTTTTATGATGCGGAACAAATTGAGGAATTTATTGCTTGGAAGGGTGCATTTGAACTTGCTAGTTTGCTTGAAAATATTGATGATTCAGCTTATAAATATGAGGTTTATGATATACTTAGATTTTGCCTTGATAATTACAAGGAATAAAATGGCTATATTCTTGAATATATTAATAGATGCTTTACACAAATGGAAGAGACTAATGCCTTGTAGGATCCTATGGAAGAAGAAATTGATGAACCTGAAATCTCATTATATGAAAAAGAGGAGGATAGTGATGAACAAAAGGAGGAAGAATGGATTAGCTACCCATGCCTACCTTCTAATGAGAGTAACTCTTTATCCCTTACATTATTTGATTGTCCCCCATGCTTAATAAAGAAGGATGAATGTTATGTTCCTGAGGATTCTTTTGAAGATGTTTATAATAAAGCTCTAGTGCTTGTAGATCATGAAAAGCATGCTTTATGTGATAGTTATATTGTTGAGTTTATTCATGAGGCTACTAAAAATTATTATGAGAGAGGAAAATATGGTTGTAGAAGTTTTCATGGTATTGAAACACCTCTCTATGTGCTGAAAGTTTTGAAGTTACTCTTGTTTTATCTTCCTATGCCCGTCACTTTGTTCTTTGTGAATTTATTTGCATACACGATTCCTATGCATAGGAAGTGGGTTAGACTTAAATGTGTTTTGAATTTTCTTCTTGATGCTCTCTTTTACTTCAACTCATATTTCTTATGTGAGCATCCTCTCAAACTATCATGCCTGAAGATGATAATATGTCTATTATTCTTGGGAGACCTTTTCTTAAAATACTGCAGGAGGTGTTATTAATTGTAATTAAGGAAGGTGACCTTCAATGTTAATGACAAGGAACATACTGCCTATTTCCCTAAGAAGATTGATAGGACTTATGGTTTTGAATTCAATTGAACATGTTGAGGGCATTCAAGTTGGAGAAATATATTGTCCCATACCAAGAGAAAAATTTGAAACTATTATGATTGGGACCATTGCTATCAAGGTTGAGGTAACATAATAATTAGTGGAATACAAAGTTTTGTATCATATGAAATTGTTTTGGTAACAAGACGTGATCAACCTTGTTAATGAAAGGATTTCATTGAACAAAACAATGTTTTCACCATGATTATCTCCGCTTACTTCTATTCTATCCATTTTAGTTTTTGCTTACGCCTAACTTAAAGGCGTTAAAGAAAAGTACTTATTGGGAGATAACCCAAAAGTTTTAGATGAGTTTTGGAAGTTATTACTTCAGTAATAACCGCTCCTTATCCTTTTATTTGCTTTTTGTGCCAAGAGTGACCTCTAATGAGAAAGAAGTAATGATTAGGAAAGTTGCCATCCCGAAACAGATTTATGTGCTTCACCGTAAAAATTCGTGTAAAATATCTGAACGTATTTTTGAGGCATGAATTTTTGTGCTTCTGCCCCAGGTTGTTATCTAACTTTCGTTAGTTCAACACTTTTTTGATTTGAGCAATAGAAGGTCTTCTAAAAAATTCGTATTTAGCTGCTGGTCTGTTTTGATAGATTTCTGCCATTTTCTGCATTTGCTTCTTGTTGGTTCCTTTTTGAGTTATTTTGGGGAATTGAGCTTTTTGAGGGAAGTTCTACAGTAACTAGTGTTCTAATGGAAGTTTATTTGGTGTTATAACTGAACCTTAAGACTTATTATCTTGAGTGCACTAATATTGCTAATAAAGATTGTGTGAAGTTTTGTATGAAGGAAAAAATTTAGGTGTATGGAAGGAATGAGTAATGAGATGAAACATGGACTAAAGCTAAATCTTGGGGATGCCACGCATGTCACGCCAAGAAATATCCAAGAAGTACAAGCGTCAAAGCTTGGGGATGCCCAAGGCATCCCCCTCTTCATTAATAAAAATCCCAGGTTTCTTCCAAACGCTTCATTTTATTGTTTCATGCATAGTTGTGTTGTTCTTGGAGCGTCTTCTTTTTTGTTTTCGTTTTGGTTTTTTGTTTGCTTTGTTTGCATAGTTTGCTGAATAAATTGGTTGGACCCCCTCTTTCATACATTGGTGTTCAAATAGTTTGGTTTGGTTTGGAAAAGAGTAGGAAAGCTCATGCTTAAGTGGTAAAGAGAGCTTGTTTTTGACTGTGGCCTATGCTTTGTCATGCCATGCTTGATATTATTTTGGATTTATGCTTCGTATTCTTTGTTGTAGCATGACTTGTTATAAACAATTGAGATTGCTTAATGTGCCTTAGAAGAATCATGCGTTGTTTTAGCACATTAAAGCATAGTATTGTGGTATTCTCCTTTGATGCTTTATTTGGGTTGACTTGGCACATGCTCACACCATGTTATGACTATCCCAAGTCACCATAAGCCATAATGATCCTTTAGTTTTCAACTTGTAGTATCACTTTATGCTTTGATCAATGATGCTTTGTCGCTCTGCATGATTATGGCCATTATTGCTCTCTCGTTTGTCGCTCCCTTACTATTGCTAGCCTTCACTTTCACTGAGTATGTTTTACTCATGTTTCCAACACCCTAAAACCAAATATTGCCAAAGTGCCCACCATACCTACCTATTAGCATCAGTTGCTACTTCCGTGCATATTCAATATGCCTTGTTTTCTTCCGAATAAAATGTTTGCTTGTTATGAGAAAGTTAGTTAGTAAAGCTCTCACGAACTTGATGGCACACTTTATTTTCTTGCATTTAATAAACCTGAACCATTGCGTCCTTCTTTGTTGCGTATATGCTTGCGCTTTATAAGTTGAAGTTGGCAGAACCATGTATCATGGGGAACGCTTTCAACATTGCATTGGTACTTAGTACCTCGTTGATATCATGTTCTTTTACTTATGGATCTCGGCGGTGTGAAATAAAAGTGGAACTTATAAGATCATGGAGTTTGTATGTATGTTAGAGAAATGCCTAGGCCGCTAGCCTAAGCCATGCCTAATCATGGTGGAAACTTGCAGCATAACCATAATGAGCATTCTATGAAGCATCCTCAATAAAAATCTATGCACATAGTAAATAAAAAGGTCGCTGAGATGCTCATTGTCTGCTTGCCTTGTCATTTTGATTATGGGATAGCTCCTGTATAATGTGCAAGGGGTACCCCGTTGGCGGTTCTCTATGATACATATATACTTACAATGACAAGAGCTTACTCGTGACTGAAGTTGAGTAGCACGAGGATCGGTCTTCGTAAGTAAGGGGCATGAGACTTCGATTTATAACTTGTCAAGCATATCCTCTTAGTTGTGTCACTTTAACCTTAACCATTTAAAGATGCTTATGATAGGGGCAATAAGAGCTCAAAGTTAATGAGTACCATACTTTTAGTATTTGGAAGCCTTTCAAACTTTTCAAAACCTATTCATTTCCTTGTTGAGTCTCCACACATTCTATGAGCACTTTCTTGAGAGCATAGTGGCCATTCTTAGTTCTATGTGCATTGTTTCAAGACTTGTTGATTGATGCATACCTTGATATTGCTTGTTTTAAACTATTTGTATCTAGTCACTCTTGTAAACTTTGAAGGTGTCCTATGCATTTATGTTTGTTACTCTATGAGGGACAAGCTGAATGCCACTATGCTATATTTTCTTTATGTGAAACAAACAAACGTCTTACAAAGCATTGTTATTCATGAATCTTTTGTTTGTGCCTTTTCATGTTGCAACATAGTTGCTATGTCTTATTGCTAGAACCTTGTCTTTCATGCTATGATTGAAGTACTATGATCCCAGCTTTGAATGTTCTACAAATACTTTGATCAAGTCTTTGATGGTGCATGTCACCTCAAAAATTATTGTTTCTTTTTATCACTTACCTACTCGAGGACGAGCAGGAGTTAAGCTTGAGGATGTTGATACATTGCAAATGTATCTATAATTTTTGATGTTCCATGCTTGGTTTTATCCACTTTCTTGTGTTTTGTCCACACTTTGGAGTACTTTCATATGATTTATTGGACTAACCTATTAACAAGAGCCACAGTGCCAGCTGCCTGTTTTCTGCTGTTTTTGGTTCCAAGAAAGTCAGAAAATGAATATTCTCAGAATTGGACGGGACAAAAGCCAAAAATCCTATTTCACCAGAAGACCCCCGGATCCAGAATATGAGATGGAGTGGGGCTGGGGCCCAGCCACACCACCTGGCCACGCGGGCTGGGCCTGGCCACGCCAGGGGGTGGTCTGGCCGTCTCAGACTCCCCCTCGGTCTCCCTCTTCGCCTATAAGTTGCCTTCTGACCTAAAAGCTCGGGGGGTTCGACGTTTTTTCAGAAGGAGTTTCGCTCCACCGCCACCACCAGATTCCATGAAACAGCACCAGAAACTCCGTTCTGGCACCCTAGCGGGACAGGGAATTGGAGGAGATCATCGCCATCATCATCACCATCGCTTCTCCATCGGCCATCCATGTTTCCCCCATCTATGAGTGAGTAATCTCCCACTGTAGGCTATGGGGATGGTAGGGATTGGATGAGATCGTTCATGTAATGGCATCAGATTGTTAGGGCATGGTGCCTAGTATCTTTTATTAGTGTTTTATGTCTTTGTTGCGACTTGTTATACTTAATGCTTGTCACTAGGGCCCGAGTGCCATGATTTCAGATCTGAACATGTTATTGGTTCATTATGATAGTATTGTTTATGGTCTTACCTGCATACTACAAGGAATGTGTCAACTAGTGACCTTTTCTTAACGACCATGAGTTTCTTTGTCATAGATCTATGATCGTTTTAAACCAGATGGTCGTAGGCCATTTGGGAGGGTCCAAACCTTGAAAAACCACGACCTTTTCTGGTAGAAAGGTCATAATTTGATTACACTAGTAGGTCATAACATAGACAAGTATATGACCTTAATTTTAGGACACTACGACCAATTTAAATGGTCGTTACTGTTAATATATGATTCGTTGAAACAGACAGACTGCCAACTAATCAATTTAACCTATGTGTCATATCCATGTGTCTGTGTCATGTCCACATGTCTGTTTTTGCCTACGTATTATATTTACGTGTCTATTTCTTTTTATTTGTCATTTTTTTGTTATGTCCATGTGTCAACTTTTTGCCTACGTATATCAATGTGTCAAATTTCGTCCACGTGTCTCTGTGATGACCGAGAATGACTGGGCTGACCAACGCATGCCTAGGGAATTAAACATTAAAAAAATCATGGCAGCGGGAGCAGGAATCGAACCCACACCCTGACTCCATCCTCTATGGATCTTACCACTACGGCAATGCTTCGCTTGTTGAAATATAAGCACCCGTGAAATATAAGTGTTATAGCGTTTTGGGTTGCTCGGGCCTCGGGATGAGGCGGGCCCCGACCTGAGCTAGATCGGCCTACTGCTGGGCTTGATTTTGGGCCGACACTGGCATGCCAGCGCGCACAGCTTGCTGGGCTGGCCATTGGGTTTGCCTGGTCGGCGTCTCCAGATAGTTTTTTTGTCTTTATAGTTTTCTAAAAAATTGTATGTTTTTATTCATAACTCTAAATTGAGTCAAACAAAATTCATAGAACTTTTAAAATTCCAGAGAATATTTTTAAGGCATTATGGAACACTTTTAACCTTTAGGAAAAATACATAGACATATTTATATATAAAACCTTAATAGGTGTAAATAGATATTTTTAATCATGGTTTTGATAATAGGGTTTCGACATGAATTTGTTTTTTTTGCCAGGGGTGGACAAAATGGTTTGAGATACCCTACTCAGGACATTGTCCATGTAAGGTTGTATACTAATTTTGCAAAATATGTTTTTAGCATTTTGAATTAACCATTTGGTGGTTGCTTCACAAAACACCCCTTTTTTACGCTTGGAAAATAGAAAATGCATTTTCTGTGCGACGAAAAGGAAAACTTCCTCCTGCAACATTGTTAGACATCCCAAGATGCACATGCGTGCACAATATGGGCATAATATCACAAACTATGCCATGACTCTAGCCATAACATTGGTCTTTTGACCGAAATCCATGAAACCTCGAATAAGATAGCTCATTTCTGTGAAAGTTTTTTCAAGATGTTCGCAATATACCAAGTTTGGTATTTTTTATTGCAAATATGTCATATAATATGACACCATGCGAAGGATTTATCTCATTTGGATCGTTTTTGAATTTTTTATGCCCGTTTCAAACTATAGTCAAAACGACGGGCTTTAAGGTTCATAGATAGGGGATGCTCCTCGCTAAACTCTTAATGGATCTCTGAAGAAACATCATATTGTCAGTCTAAAAATGACTTTTTCAAAAAATCATGAGCATCAGATCATGTACCTGTAGTTCAAATCGGACCCACTTCCTACCGATTCAGCAGGAATTTGTCTTTTTGCCAGGGGTGGATAAAATGGTTTGAGATACCCTAGTCAGGACATTGTCCATGTAAGGTTGTATACTAATTTTGAAAAATATGTTTTTAGCATTTTGAATTAACCATTTGGTGGTTGCTTCACAAAACGCCTCGTTTTTTACACTCGGAAAATAGAAAATGCATTTTTTGTGCGATGAAAAGAAAAACTTCCTCCTGCAACATTATTAGGCATCCCAAGATGCACATGCGTGCACAATATGAGCATATTATCAAAAACTATGTCATGACTCTGGCCATAACATTGGTCTTTTGACCGAAATCCATGAAACCTCAAGCAAGATAGCTCATTTCTGTGAAGGTTTTTTCAAGATGTTCGCAATATACCAAGTTTGGTATTTTTCCTTGCAAATATGTCACATAATATGACACCACGTGAAGGATTTACCTCATTTGGACCGTTTTTGAATTTTTTATGCCTGTTTCAAACTATGGTCAAAATGACGGGCTTTAAGGTTCATAGATAGGGGATGCTCCTCGCTAAACTCTTAATGGATCTCTGAAGAAATATCATATTGTGAGTCTAAAAATGATTTTTTCAAAAAATCATGAGCATCATATCATGTACCTGTAGTTCAAATCGGATCCACTTCCTACCGATTCAGTAGGAATTTGTCTTTTTTGCCAGGGGTGGACAAAATGGTTTGAGATACCCTACTCAGGACATTGTCCATGTAAGGTTGTATACTAATTTTGAAAAATATGTTTTTAGCATTTTGAATTAACCATTTGGTGGTTGCTTCACAAAATGCCCCGTTTTTTACACTCAGAAAATAGAAAATGCATTTTCTGTGCGACGAAAAGGAAAACTTCCTCCTGCAACATTGTTAGGCATCCCAAGATGCACATGCGTGCATAATATGGGCACATTATCACAAACTATGCTATGACTCTGGCCATAACATTGGTCTTTTGACCGTTTTTGAATTTTTTATTGCCGTTTCCAAATTTTCCCGTTTCAAACTATGGTCAAAACAACGGACATGAAGATAGGGGACGAGCCTCGCTAAAACTTTCAGTGTATCTCTGAATAAACATCATATTGTGAGTCCAAAAATGATTTTTTCAAAAAATCAAGGGCATTAGATCATGTACCTGTAGTTCAAACCCGACCCACTTCCTACCGATCCGGTAGACATTTGTCTTTTTCACGAGGGGTGGAAAAAATGTTTTAAAATCCCCGGTTGTGACACTGTTAATGTAAGATGGTCTAGTATTTTTGAAAAATGGGGTGGTGATATTTTGAAACTTTCATTTGGTGGTTGCTTCACAAAACGCCCCGATTTTGGCTTTCCGAAAATGGAAAATGCATTTTCTGTACGACAAAAAGGAAAACTTCCTCCTGCAACATTGTTCACCATCCCAAGATGCACATGAGTGCATAATATAGGCACATTATCACAAACTATGTCACAATTCTGGGCACAACATTGGTCGTTTGGCCTAAAAGCCATGAAACCTCGAACATGATAGGTCATTTGTGTGAAGGATTTTTTGAGATGTAATCAATATACCAAGTTTGATATTTTTCCTTGCAACTATGTCACATAACATGACACCACACGAAAGATTTACATTGTTTGGACCGTTTTTGAATTTCTTGTGCCTGTTTTAAACTATGGTCAAAACGACGGGTATGAAGGTTCTTAGCTAGGGGCCGAGTCTCGCTAAACTTGCATTGAATCTCTGAAGAAATAGCATATTGTGGACCTGAAAATGATTTGTTCTAAAAAGCACGAGCATTGTATCATGTACCTGTAGTTCAAATCAGACCCACTTCCTACCGATTTGGCAGAAATTTGTCTTTTTCATGAGAGGTGTACGGAAAGATTTGAGATACCCAAGTTGGGATATTGTCCATGGGATATGTTCTAGTATTTTGAAAAATAGGGCAGTAGAATTTTTAAATTCATTTGATCTTTGCTTCACAAGACACCCATGTTTTAATCGGAAAATGGAAAATGGCTTCTCGATCTCTAGCCAATCAGATCGCTGGAACCTGTCTCTGCGGATCACCCCAAAAGACAGGATCCGAGCCGTACGTGGCCCATCGATCTAACGCCCCTCGGTTCAGGGAGAGGGGAGAGGACGCACGCACGTAGACGGCTTTGTCCCTCGATCCACTCTCCAACCCTAGCAACCCACCTCGTCCCCATCTCATCCCCGCGCCGCCTCTCGTGCCAGGCCGCGTCCGCCCGGTCTCCATCTCCTCCCATGCCGCCGCCGCTAGATCCTATGCCTCCGACGCCGACAGATCCCAACCGCCGCTAGATCCTATGCCTACCACCCCGCCGCGTCCTCCCTCTGACCTAGCCAATTCGCCCATCTTCCCACATATCCACAGCGCCGCCACCATACCTACCCTCAGCCGCCACCCTCTACACTTCCCCAACACTGAAAACCGCCGTGCATACCGTGGGGCCTGGTCTGGAAGCACAGCTCCGAGATCTTCCACCTCACCCTCATCCCCACCTCCGCGGCTTCTAGCACGTCCTCTTGCCCACCTCCACAACGAATAGCGACTTCGGCTACCACATCGAGCTCGACTGGTCCATCAGCAACGACGAGGACCAGGTGGCGCTGTGGCTTTAGTCCCAGCTCATGGTCGCGCTGCCCCTGCCCCACGACATCGTCTCCGTCGATCTTCCCACAAATCCACAAAGACGGAGAGGGGTGGAGGTGGAGATGCGGGTCATCAGGAGCCATGCCCATGCTTGCCTACCACTGGCGCTCCGTCACGGTGCTCAGCCTCTGCAACTGCATCCTGATGGTGAGTCCATATTCCCTGATTAATGTAGGATCCGGTACTGTTGTTCATATCGGAGTTGCCATCGTACTTTTGAGGTGTTCGTCACGGATCTATGTATACGACGTTTTTGGTTGATCTGCATTGGAGTGTTACATGTTGATTTTGCAGAAAATGGGAGGGGAACAATGACAGAAATAGAGAAAAGGTCCTCAGTTCATTACTTGTATGGTTTTGGTTCCCATGAATGATAATAGTAGTCTTCTCGCCAACCACACCGTGTCTCCTATTCAGTTTCGTGCACACCTTCAATACTCAAGCAAAGGGGTTCGATTGTCCGGCTCAGGTCTCATATTATTGTTTAACAGAAAGAATCTAAATAGCACATCCGCCTCCAATTAACACTGCCTAGAACTTGGTACATCTGCCTCAAAGTAACATAGCCTAGAACTTAGCTATATCATATTTCAGACATGCCTGCTATGTTGCCAGTTGAGCTATCTAGTTGGTTATGGTATAAATTGGCATTATAAAGTCTGCTCAGTAATGTATCCATTACTTATGATCCACTTCATGACTAAGTTTCTTGTTTTCTCAGGCTCGTAACCACATGTTATATTTGTCATTGTTCGACATACTTGGCAGACTGGACTTGTCCCAGCTGGAGGTCTACCTATCGGTATGAATGCCATTCTTACCCCTCTCCCATCAAAATTCCTGGAATCACCAATTGAACCCTCTCCATATCTGCTCTCCAGCTGCAGCATCTTTTTTGAGACCACCTCGACCTGTGTGAAGAGCTGGAGAAGTTCAGACCCCCTTACCCACAATACGAATTAGTACATGCCCATCTCTATATTCAGAGGCTTGTGTGCACTGTTCTAAGGCTAAAATTTTGTGTATTGGTGTCTGTTTTAACTGTCTGTCTCCTTTCCCTTCCTATATATATTATTCCTATAGAAAAGCTTATTTAGTTGTCTCATGTAATTCCATGAACAGTTCATACCTTAGCAATAAGCATGAAGAAACTAAAGATGTCTTAGTGTATAAACAATTCATACCTTAGCAATAAAAGCCTAGAACACTTAGTGTGTACCATGTTGTTACTAAATCTTCAGTTTCTATGTATAAACCGTTAATTGTTAGCTAGTGAGTATATCTGTATGCAAATTTGTGTTTCCTAAAATAATATATATCCATATATGTTACTGCTAATCACGCTATCTAAGTTCATCCCTTTGCTGCAACTCTATATAAGTTACTCTCTGCTTCCCTAAATTGTGCATGTAAGTAAATAGCATATACTATTGGCATACCGATATCTTGAATGAAATTTCGGATATTTGAGTTCACCAAAGAGTTGCACGTAGAAGTATATTATAAATTATTATTTGTAGTAAATTTCTAGCTAGGATTGTACTTTATAGTCACTTGATAAACACATAATGTTTAGTGTTAGTCATACTATGTATGAACACATTTCCGAAACATCTAACCTGTCAAAACTGTTGGTAGTTCCACATATCTTGACTAGAGTACTTTGTTTAGGTCAATTTTAAGTGACTCATGCAACTGAACACTTTCTTTTTTGTCTTATTACTATCATTTATGGTCAAGGAAATTGTGTCCGTGAGCACTGATGATACTGCTGCTCCAACATAATGAGAAGGCTAGCCTAGGTTCGTGCCTCGCTGGACCTGTATCTGTTCTAGATGTATGAACTAATTACAGTTTTCTTAATGCAACTATTGTTGAGGTAGTTTATGTTCCTTGGTCTGTAGATTACTTCTAATTTTTACTGGCAAGCATTTAACTTGCACTGTATTTCATTAACAGTTTAAGTAGATCGGGATGTGATGTCGTTGAGGCTGTTGCTGGTATGATAGAAGATCAGAAGAAGCTTGGACCCTGGAGATGTGCACCAAAGTTGTTGTTGATATAGCCACCATGTTTTGGTGCTTTTGTATATGTTAACTTGTAATTAGACTTGTTCTTTCTCTGTTACTATGTGGACTTGTAACTATTGTTGTGAATAATTGATTGAATCATTTCTTGATTTTAATCATTTAATTTGACAGAATTATTGATCGTTTGATGCTGAAATGTCCAGAATTGGAATCATGGAATTTAAAAGGCCAAAAGTCCTACTAGACTAGATAATATTTGTGATTATGGCCCAACCAACAGTGGGCTGGAACGTTGTATATTTATGAAATAAGTAGAACAAAAGGCTGAACAAATGGACAACAAAATGTCCACAACTCTAAAATAAAGAGGCTGAAATGTTGGGCCCGGCCCATCTAGGCTTGCCGAAATTGATTGGGAAAAACATATATAAATAAGCCAAAATGTTGGGCTTGGCCCATTTAAAAGCTAAACTAGACCGGGCTAAATGCTATCAACGACCAATTGGTTTGGTCACAGAAATCTGCCACGTTGGATTCGCTGACGTGGATATGATAGATTCTGCATGACCAAAATTTTGGTCATAGACTCTATGACTATCTGTTTTGGTCATAACTGTCTATGACCAATTCAAAAAAAGGTCGTTAGCTGTCTATAGTGACCCTCGGTATGTGACCTACTGTTTTTGGTCATAGATGAATTACTATGACCTTTCTATGACCAATATTTGTGGTCACTAGTTAGCACATTCCTTGTAGTGGCAAGTTGTATACACACGTTGTTGTCCGGAACCAATGGCCCCAAAGTGACAGAAATCGGGATAACCGGAGGGAATGGCTTTGATGTGAGGATCACATGTGTTCACGGAGTGTTATGCTTTGCTCTGGTGCTCTATTAAAAGGAGCACCTTAATTGCCAGTAGTTCCCGTGAGGCCCCGATGCAAATAGGCTGGCAGGACAAAAGATGTTGTGCAAGTTCTCATTGCGAGCACATATGACTATATGTGGAACACATGCCTAGGATTATCTAGTACTTGGATGCTTTATCTTATTTATCTCCAATTGCCGTATGTTCTGATTTCTATGTGAATTGTCTTGTCCATGCAACGCCTGTCCATCCATCCCTATGCCTACCGCACTCGAATCTGACTGTTTACTGCTATTGTTACTGCTGTCTTTACTTTACTACTACTGCTACTCTACTATTCCTACTACAAAATTGTTGCTACTGATAAACTGCTGTGAGCAAGATTGTTTCCAGGTGCAGCTGAATTGACAACTCAGTTGTTAAGGCTTATAAATATTCTTTGGCTCCCCTTGTGTCGAATCAATAAATTGGGTTTCACTTCCCTTAAAAATACTGTGATACACCCCCTATACTTGTGGGTCATCACCCCTCATTACACAAGTCCTGACTTGTGCTTGGTAGCTTGGTGGCAGCGACCGTAGCACAACGCCGTTTGCAAAAGAGCATGTCATCCAGCTATCTAGGAAGTATACAGACCTCATGTACACATCATGCATGCAGTCCAAGTGGTCGTCCAGTGATGAGTTATCCTCCATCTTAATGGAGAGGAAGTCTCCCATCAGCTCATGCTCCCATATGCGTGTCTGTTCCACGAAATGTGTCCTAAGCTGTAGCATCACCGAACGAGGGTTGACATCACCCAAAAAAGGCCACAGCTCATCCACCATTCTGAAACGCATGGTAACTGAAATGAAGGAGGCCATCTCACGACGGAGATAGCGGTCTTTCCGCTGCTCTGGGGTCTCTAGGTCAGTGGGCTGATCCAAATCCATCCCATCGAGTATGTAGTCGACCACGTTATTCTCGCTAAGAAGAACATGGAGACGTGCAACCCATATGGAGAAGTTTGATCCATCTAATCTGAGCTTCCCTCCTTCTAACCAATCAATCGTCAACAGAAAAGGTGCCATCTACATTTATAATTGGAAAAAGGAATTTAGACTAAGTTTATAATTAAATGAGTTAATAATACTCAGAACACCTATCCCTACAAGGGTTCCTAGTGATAACACGACCCCTATCAGCCACATCTCCTCCGATTGAACACGACCATTGATATGGGTTCAAAGGTGGATGCTAAACGTCGGTTATATCATTCATGCAACTCGTGCTCAATCTTTCGACCATCCGTGTTCTGAGGCCACGCTTCTATGGCGTGATAGGCTCGCCAACTCAACCTTAGTGTATTCGTTGTATGGCTTACACCCATTGTATGCGAACGTAGATATGTCTGACACCCAGGCCTGTACCCTGGATCGCCTCATACCGAAGAACTTTCTTGGTGGTGCACACTAAGGGGGAACACAATCATTGGTAATTTTAACAGGGATCATCTTATTAGGCTACCATCGAGTATCTAATACTAGCACACAATAAGATATCCAAACAATAACATTGAATGTAAATGCTATGTGATATGGTCCTTCACGTCGTGATCTCCATCCGCCGTCACCGGGTTCCGGCGCCAGGGATCTGACGCCGTAGACACCAGGGTACCGGTGTCATTCCGGCGTGGTAGTCCGTCACCTCCATGACTATCTACTACTACTTAACAAAAGGCAATCACTTTACCTTTTCCACAACCATATCACAAAGCAACGCCCCCTGCAAAACAAAGTTAGACGCCTCTATTTTATCTTTGCATGTTTTACGTGGCTGAATGGGCTTTCGCACAAGAACCGTTCTTACCAATGAACTTTCAGCACAACATTGATCAAGTAGTTGTCTCTACTACACCCCTTTCGGGGCCCTCCGTTGCAAATGGTATACCAACTAATGCGAGAGAGACATACACCCCCCTAAGCCACTTTATACGGTACAAGCCGTATGTCAAGCGTGGACCAGTCTCGCAAATGAACGCGTAAAGTCGGTTGGGGGCCGCTTCATCAAGCATTACTGCGGTATACACAAGTACACGTGGGAGGGTAACAACTAAAAGATCAACGCCCACACGCTACATCTCGTGTATTCTACCCGTACTAGCATTACTATGCATAGATCTAGTTGTGATACCACTATTGGGGTTCCGTGTATGAAAACAATAAATTTTACTCTACGCCCCTGAACCCCTGAAGCTGCCAGGACCTATCTATTAGTAATACAGTAATGGGAGGGGCTTTTCGCGAACTTACCCTTGAAGACCGAAAAGCGTTGTCAACGCTCAGGAGAGCGTGGTTGATGTAGACGAGCCGAAGCCGACCTAAAAGTCCCGGGGTGGGGCTAAAGGAGAGGAGGGGGAGGGGTGGCACCGCCGGCCACCCCCATGGGCTCCACGCAGGGGGCTGGCCCACTAGGACGCCCGCCACCCCCTTGTCCCCTTCTCCCTCTCTCCTTTCCCTAATGGGCCCTCTCCCCTCCGGGAATTGGCACATTAAGCCTTTGACCATTTAATTGATTTTCTCTTTATTAAATAATTATGAATAAATGATTAAATAAACATTTAACATTCATTCACACATTATTCAATCTCCGTGGCTATGGAACACCTTCCACCTCCACTCCGGACAACCTCCGGACTTACCGAAACCCTTCCAGTTTTCTCTCTACTATTCTTCGGCGATTCTACCGATTCTATAAACACTCTCTAAGCATCATCAAGCCCTTAAGCATGATACCCCATGGTTCGGGAATACTCCATACATGGTCGGGACACTCCCGCACCAATGATCAACAGAGGGACCTGGATGGCCATGTGACCCTTGTGCATTCCACGAAGATCTTCCGTCGTTTGAACCGGGACAGTCGTGTCTTATTCCCTTTGTCACTCGGTACTTGCATTGCCCGAGATCTGATCAATGACATCACCATGTCGTGTTCAATCTCATTACCGAACAATGCTACTTGACTCATTCCAACAAGTGATATCTCCGTGATCAAATCACACACTGTGCAACTATTGGATATAACTTCTCCGAGTGGGCCCTTTAAGTATCTTCCCGTCACATGGACGGACAAATCCCGCTCTTGACATATATTGCCTCTACGGTTTCCTCCGAATACCTGAACACACCTTTATAACCACTTTATTACCAAGTGGCATTTGATGCTATCTAAGCACTCTCGGGAGACAGTGATTGATATAGCCTCACGGTCTAAGGAATAGTCTATGAGGATGCATTTCTAATCATCGTAACTTGAACTTCGTGACATGATTGGGTCATGATGTTTAGGTTGGGTATTGGTTCATCATCTCATTCTCGGAATGAGATGACTCTATTTCCAACTAGCATAAATGCCACATGATCAGGAAACATGATCATCAGTTGACCAATGAACCAGTGACTAGAGTTTCACTGGGAACCCCTGGTTGTTTATATATCACACGTGTATTGATGTTTCCACTCAATACAGTTATAGCATGATATAAAACTTAATCATAAACTATATGAAATATGATAATAGTCCTTACTACTATTTGTCTCTAGGGCATATTTCCAACAGTTTGATGGTAGCATCGACAAGCACAAGGCACGTTTGGTTGCTCGTGGTTTTACCCAGCAACATGGCATCGATTACGGAGACACGTTCAGTTCAGTGGTGAAGCATGCCACTGTGCGTCTGGTTCTCTCATTGGCAGTGTCTCAGGATGGTGTGTTTGTCAGATATACGTCAGTAATGCCTTTCTTCATGGTTTCTTGTCTGAGCATGTCTACATGCAACAGCCGCCGGGGTTCGAGGATGATCGGTTCCCTATCATGCGTGTAAGCTCCAGCGGTCCTTGTACGGTCTAAGTTGTCACCTCGCGCTTGGTATGCGCGCCTGAGTCAGCTCCTCCTTCAGCTTGGTTTGTGGCCTCCAAAGCTAATACGTCCTTATTCATTTTTGCTCGGGAGGGTGTTCAGATTTATATGCTGGTCTATGTGGATGACATAGTCATTACTGGCTCGACGGCGGATGCGGTTGATCATCTCATCAAGTCACTTGTTGTTGCTTTTCCCATCAAGGACATGGACAAGTTGGAGTATTACCTCATATTGGAAACGTCCTACAATTCAGGGGGATGACTGTTACTCAACGGAAGTATGCGCTAGATCTTCTTCGTAGAGTTAACATGGAGAATTGTAAGTCTACTTCCACTTCATTGCCGTCATCCGAGAGTTTGTTCAGGAGCACTGGTACATTACTTGGCACCGAGGACTCATTCAGGTACCGCAGTGTTGTGGGTGGTCTGCAGTATTTGACACTTACAAGACCGGATATCTCATTTGTTGTGAACAAGGTGTGTCACTTTATTTCACAGTCCACTGATGTGCATTGAGAGGCA
Source organism: Avena eriantha (assembly GCA_910589775.1). Classification (NCBI taxonomy): domain Eukaryota; kingdom Viridiplantae; phylum Streptophyta; class Magnoliopsida; order Poales; family Poaceae; genus Avena; species Avena eriantha. The sequence goes on from OU342742.1 coordinate 79,572,950, forward strand.
GTTAAGCATATTCTACGATATGTCAAAGGAACGCTGCATACAGGCTTGTGTTTCCGCAAGTCACCCTCCACTGGTATTAGCATATTTATAGATGCTGACTCGGCAGGCTGTGTGGATGATCGTCGCTCCACAAGTGTCTTTGCTCTGTTTGTTGGACCGAACCTGCTTTCTTAGAGTTCGAAGAAACAACCTACAATCTAGAGATCGAGTACCGAGGCTGAGTATAAGGCACTAGCGAACGATGCTGCTGAAGTAATCTGGGTGGATTCACTTCTCAAGGAGCTCGGCATGATCCAGCAGCGCACACCTATACTTTGGTGTGATAATCTAGGGGTCACTTACCTCACAGCAAATCCTATTTTTCATGCTCGTACTAAGCACATTGAGATCGATTTCCACTTCGCGCGGGAGCGAGTTGCTGCAGGTGCACTCTAGGTTTGGTTTATCTCCTCCAATGATCAGCTGGCTGATGTGTTTATAAAGCCAGCCTCTTGACAGATGCTAGACCGTTTCAAGTTCAATCTAAATCTAATTTGTAATAGTCTAGATTGAGGGTGTATGTTAGAAACATCTTGACACGTACATGAGGTCCTATTACCGTACGTATTGTAATTGTGTTGTACCTTGTCGAAGTATATAAATAGAGGAGGTGGAGGCTTTGACCCCCACGAAACACTATACTTATTCTTCAAACTTATAATTCACAGTGATTTTCCAAGGATAGTTTTCTAGGACCCGGAAGACCGTGGAGGGAGTATTTTCGAGGATAATGGAAAGAAAGATATGCGTAAATGTAATAGTACTCTGGAATGAAAACTTGGGTAAAGAGATTTTGCTTAATATAATGTATATTAGCTTAGGGTGTTTTGCAGTCTTGTATTAGTTCTGGTGCTATTCTTTAGCTCTGTGCATTGACTTTTTGGAAAATTAGAAAAATATAAGCTGTACGGAAACCTTCTATAAAATCTCAGAAAAAAAAAGCATGAATGATGATGTAAAAAGCTCTTTATCAGAAATTAGGTACTGTAGTAACTAATACTAACATGGCATAAAAGCCACACAAAATACATAGACAGTCCACAAAGACATCCTAATTCATGCACTAATAAGCTTCAGTTCACATGCACAACCAGATGTTGGACAGGATAATATGTTTGGATTGATCTAAACAAATAACATGTTCCGTTTGATATTTTAAGGATGCAGTCAAAAAAGTAAAGGAAAACAAAAAGTAATTAAATAGGAAAAAACAGCGAAAAATATATTGCATCGTCCAGAATTGAACTAGAGATCTTCAGCGTGTTAAACTGACATGCTAACAGTTTACACCACGGCACAGTTTATTTCTAATGGTACAGTAATATTTCAGTATTAATTTTTTTTGTTTGGCAAAACAGAAAGAACAGAAAAACGTAACAGTCAATATACAAAAAACATAATGGCATAGTCCGGACTTTAACCGGAGATCTTTAGCGTATTAAACTGACGTGCTAACCAACTACACCAGAACACCTGTTTACTTTACAACGGTACCGTAAGTTTTTATTGACATTTTTTAGTTTGGCAAAAAAGGGTGAAAAGAATTCAAAAAACTATTGGCGTCGTCACCTGACGTCGTAACCAGCTATACCACCCAGCTATACCACGACACCTGTTTATTTTAAAATGTGCCGTATTTTTACCTAAATTTCTAGTTTGCCAAAGAGAAAAAAAAACAAACAATAAGCAAAATACTCCCTCCGATCCGAATTAATGTTCTCAGATTTATTTAAATTTGAACGTATCTAGTCATGTTTTAGTAATAGATACATCCGAATCTAATCCCAGGATCAGAGGGAGTACGAGGAAGCAGAGGAAAATATTGGTCTCGCCTAGAATTGAAATGAAGACCAGTGTGTTGAAACTGACATACTAACCAACTAGATCACCAAACACGTTTATTTCTAGTGGCACTATCATATATTGATTAGTACTCTCACCGTTTTAAAATATAAGATGTTTTAGCTTTTTGAAAGGAGTGTATCTAGATCCCTTTTAGTGTAACATCTTATATTTTAAAACGGAGGGAGTAAAGTCTTTAAGTCGGCTGGTTATGATGTCACCTTGGACTTTTTTTTGCTGACACTACATTTCTTTCCTATCTAATCCGGCATGAAGGGTTCTAAAAAAAAAAAAATCCGGCATGAAGGCACACACACAAGCAACGGCGACGGCCGACGAGCATAGCCTACAACGGAAAACAACAAGCTGTAAATCTTCCATACACCTTGTTTCCAAAAAAAACACTACTTCCATACAAAAGAGTCGGCTTATGGATGAGAAGGCATGGCTTATGAAAGATATTTTTTCCTATCCTTATTTGATTGAGGAGTTAAAACAAGACTAGTCATTTCATAGGCTAACTCCCCCTAGGAAGAGCTGAGTTTGTCTATCATTAGGCATATAAAACATGTAAAGAGGCCACTTGTTCGATCATGATAGTTTACTCTCTTCCTACTAAATCATGGTTTATTCTATGGAAGGGCTTAGTGCTCAATCAAACCAAGATTCTTCTTAATTCTAGATGGATCTACGTCACGAGAATCCCTCTCTATTTTTTTTGGCATTTTCATGTATAACTAGAAAGCCCAATTACAAATCAACATGGAAATCCAAATAAAAAGATTCTATATAAAATTTAAATGTGCACTATGTTAATACTACTTATTATTTTGTTTGTGCTTATTATGCAACTGTTTGTGTTGTGTGATAGAGTTTAGAATGTCTATGTTTCATATGTAAATACTTATGTTTCTTTGTTTCATTAATTTGTTAATGTAAGCAAATGGATCACGTGTAGCTTAGAGTACCATTTGCTAGAACTGTCTACGAGTCCTTACCGCGTCTAGTGTGAGCTCACTTTGCCTTCCAATAGTTTCCACTTGCAAGTGTTCTGAACTTCTCAACAATGTACTTCTTTCTCTACTGCTAAATAATCTGGTGCTTTTTTCAGTACTTCTAAATAAGCATGCACTTATTCTCTTTATACAAGTTAAATGCTCGGTGAAAGCATCCAAAGGATGGACAGGTTGTTTATTATTGAATAATTCCTACTCTTTATACTCCTCTTGGTGAAAGTATCCTTTCGAGTCATTTTCTAAAGATGAATAACTTTTGTGTTTATCTTCTTTCGTGGATCTCTATTGCTGTTGTACATAATTTGGTCAAAACCTGATTTAAGCTTGACGTAGATTGAAAACAATATGTTTTTTACTTTAACTTTTAGCATTTAATGAATTTTAGACATTTTTTTTCATACTATTCACCAAAATAGCATATGGGAATCTATAACAAAAGAAATCTGGTGCCTGGTATTTGTTAGGTACCTAAATTTTCTGCTACTTTATTTGCATCGCTGAGCTTTATAATTTATGAGCAATGTCTGCTAAGTGGCTGTAGGTATAACCCATGTGCTCTTGTGCCTCAATATGTGCAACATAGAGATGATACATGTAATTGTTGCCATTCTCATGAAAGATAATTTTTTTATATTTTTAATGTATTTTTACTATTTGCTACTGCATTGTTATTACACATTGCGAGACATATAAGGGCCACTTGTGGATTGGCAACATAACCATATTTGAATTTAATTTCTTTTGTCTTGTCCTAAACAGGATTTGTGATGATGCCGAGTAAATGTGGTATTTTCCTTAGGAGGTATAATCGCTAGTTCTATCATAGGAGACTTTCTATTCTAAGTGTACTTAATACTTAATTTCAAGGTAATTTAGGTGTAACCAAGAGATATTGGATTGCAATTTTGAGGAGTTTAAGTGAAATCAATCTACTATTGGAATAGGTTTTTCAAGTGCTTCCAACATCACTAAGCCTCATCAAGTATTTCTTGGTTTCTAAAAGGAGTTGAAGTAACATTTATTTCCAGGTTGACATAATGGAATTACCTAAGTAGATCTAAAAGAGGAGCAATCTATCAACATGTAGAAATGAACTTCTAACACATCCACATAATGTTTTCTTGATCTAATTTTTTGTTCTTCAACATTGAGATGTTAGTTGCCATGCTAGGAGGTTGTATATCAATGTACATGTCAAAATCATCACCATGTATACATGTTTGCCTTTGCAGCAAACCTATTGTCTTCTTGAACATAAAAACGAAGACACGTGCCTGATTACTAGTATGAAAAAACAAATGAGAAAATATTTCGCAGCAATGTACGTGCACTCTAGTTTAGTTTCAAGAGATATTCTAGTTTCTTGTTCTTCTTCTAGAGCATTACTAAGAGCTTCTACCTCAATCATGTGCTCTCTTCCTAATTGGCACCTCTCATCTAGAAGTTCTTGTGTGTGTGAAAGTTGATTTAGGAGATCCACAACATGTTTCTTGTGTTCCCCTTGCAAGTTATTCATAAACACATCAAAAGCAACTAGTTCCTTTTTGACCTCAAGAGATAACTCATCATCAAAATCATCATTGATTTAAGAAGTGGGGTGTGATGATGATAATACCTCCGTTCCTCTTGCCATAAGGCAAGTGACGTTCTTGTTGGAAATATTCTCATTTGGAGAGGCGAAGAGTGAGAATGAAGGAGTAGAGGTAGTGGCTAGAGCCGCCACACCACCCGGTGTATCCTCTTCTTCCTCATCATCATCATCGAAGGAGTACTCTTCATGTGTGATCAAGACAATTTCTCCCGGCTTCTTGTTGGTTGGGTTTCTTTTGATGAAGGGTTTCTTGTATGGAACTTTGGAGGTCTTCTTCAACACAAGTTTACCCCCATTATCTTCTCTTTTCTCATAGGGACAGGCTGCAACGAAGTGATAACGGTCACCACAATTGAAACAAGTTCTCAACTTGGACCCATTGTCTCTTCTCCCATTGGGGTTGCTTCTTCGTTGCATTTCCATCTTGGCCTTGGCGGGGTCTTTCCAATAGTTTCTTGCATAGAAGGCCATGTATTCACCATGGGCAGTCTTGACATCGTCCGGGTGGCTCATTGAGGGTCCCTCATCACTTCCTTCATCTTCATCATACTCCACAACCTTGGCCTTCAAGGCAATATTGACACCACTACTCATTCCAATGGCACGAGCACAAGCGTCTTTGGCATTCTTGGCAGCAACCTTGAAGGCAACCATCTCTTGCATCACTTCATTGGAGGTCATGAGATGGTAGTTGTGTCTTCCTTGGAGACTCTTCAAGTCAGTAGGCTCGAAGGGCATGAGAGCACTCACATACTTCCTTTTGATCCAAGCGTCATCAATGTGAGAGGCGCCAACATTCCTGAAGGGGGTGGCTGTGGATTTGAGTCTTCGATACATGTCTTCATGATCCTCACCATCCTTCATAAAGAAACCTTCGGCCTCATTGCTTAAGGCATCATATCTATTTCTCCTCATACTCTCATTGCCAACAAACAAGTCAATGAGAGCATCCCAAGCTTCCTTGGCAGTGTTGTAGTGCTCAATGTGGGGAAAATCGTTTGGCCCCACCCCAAGTTGGATCATGTGCAAGGCAATCGCATTGAGTTGGCTATTGACCACTTATCTTCTCGTCAAGTTGGTTGGATCCTCAATTTTGAGTCCATCTTCGATAATATTCCACAAATCAATGCAAGAGTTACGCACATCAGATTTCATTAACACTTGCCATTGAGAAAAGGTATGTGCAGCTAACTTAGGTGGGTCTCCTCTATTGTTTATATGTGGATGAGGGATAGGAGGGTCAGGAGAGTACCATCCGGGAACCGTATGGAACTCTTCCTTCCCATGACCCCTTTTGGTGGCGGAGTTAGTGGAATTATGTTCATCCCCTACCACTTCCTCCAAAGGCTTTTCCGAAGCATTAGCCTTTGGGTTTGGTGGTGTTTCCACTAGAGAGGGAGGAGGTGAGGTTTGCTTATCCTTAACAAGTTGCTCAACGAGTTGACGCAATTGTAGGATTTCGTTGCCCAAGGTAGATCTCAAGCTTGTTTCCAAATTGTTGAGATCTACCATGGTCACCGAATGGGTAGCCTCACTTTCTCCCTCCTCTGGGTTGCCCATCATCTCTTAGGCGGTTAAGCCCGAATAAAGAGCCGAGGCTCTGATACCAATTGAAAGGATCATATGTGCACCTAGAGGGGGGGGGGGTGAATGGGTGCTACTTCAATTTTTACTCCTTTTTCAAATTAGGGTTTGACAAGAAAGGTAAATTCTCTAGATTATGCAACTAAGGTGAATTTACCTATATGACACACAAGCACAAACTAAACAATAACTAGATAAGTAAAGTAAGGTAAAGGATAGAAGGAACCAAAGTGGAGCACACAGAGACACAAGGATTTGTTTCCCGTAGTTCCTTCCTTTTGAGGGGAAGTACGTCTACGTTTGGAGAGGGGGTGGTTTCAAACCACCAACGCCACGAGAGGCCTCCCTTGTTCTCCGATGAACCTCACCCCAACGGGTTCGATTCACCTCTTCCACTATACGGCAACCTTCGAGGTGGAAGCCGACACCTTTACAACGAGTTCAGGGCACACATCCACAACTTAATTGGAGGCTCCCGAATACAAGCAAGCTGTCAAACAATCAAAGGCAAGCTTGTAAGAACCAAATCAAAACCTAGGGTTTCCAATGAAACACTAGAGCATGGGGGCCCTCAAGTGAATGAGGGGGAAATGAAGATCTCTCTTGGTGAAGCTGTAGATCAAGGCCTCCTCCTTCGATTCTCCAAAGATCAAAGACTTTGGATGGTTGGATGAAGTGATATTGTTGATTTGGTGGCTCAAATGGACATGGTGTTCTTGAGGTGGACGAGCATCTGGAACAAGGGGATAAGGTCCCCTATTTATAGCCCTTCGGTCAGCGAACCGTTTTTCTGCCCGTTGGAGAAGAAGCAGACCGGAGACTCCGGTCACCACACCGGAGACTCCGGTCTACACCGGAGACTCCGGTCTACCTCCGGACCAGCCTCCGGACCCCTTGACAAAATGACCCAGCGCACTAGGGAGCCAAGTGGACCGGAGACTCCGGTCCCTCGACACCGGAGACTCCGGCCTGGGATAGAGACCGGAGACTCCGGACCACCTCACAGACTGACCCAGGCAAGGAAACAGAGGCCACACCGGAGACTCTTGGGGAAACTCCGGACCACACCAGAGACTCCGGTCTGTGAAGGCCGGAGACTCCGGTCTGGAATCCTCAAGATGTAAGAGGACATGCATGGAATGATCCGCAGGCCAATGGTCCTTTTTCCTTTGTAGAATATCAACCTGTAGACAATAGCAAACTGTAAAAAGGGTCTACTAGTTGTTAACGAACACCAAAAGTGATTATGACAGTAAATGTCCTTTCAGAGGGCCACCAGGTCTAGCCCAAACTCCCTTGTCAAAATCGAGCCCAAGATCCCTATGTAGGCCTCTGAGAAGGCCTTAACTTTGCCCTCCTGATCGGTGATGATCTCCCCATCAATGTGCACTGAAGGTATGAATTTTTTGTCCTCCTGCCATTGGCCACCACGTGAAAGAGTCTAGAATTTGTATCCCCTGTAAGAGCCACCTCATCCTGGATCGTTTCCTCGCCATTGTACGTTCCAGGGAAGCTAGACCAAGCACTATTTTCTTTAGAGTACGTCACAGTCACAACTCTCCCTGAGAGAGGGACCTGCTCTCATGAGCCACATCAAACCAGAAGATCATCGTGTTTTCCATGGCAATTTGCATCTTCAGGTTGCTCATCTTATGATGTCCCCAGGCTTGCAGCAACCTAGCTGCATTACAGAACAAGGAGTCTAACCTTTTGACTGGTCCACTACCGTGTCCTCACACTTCCAAGCTTCCTTGACCGCCTCCTCAACCCCCCAGCTATCCAATCAAACTCAAAACGAAACCTCCTCTTAAGCCTGAATCCTGCATTAAGAGATAGGTGCAACAGGGTGTGGTCCGATGTCGAAGAGGAAAGGGCTTGGAGCACCGAATTTGGGTTCGACAAATCCCAGTCCATCGAAACGAATGCACAATCAATTAGTTTGCCATACGATGCACCGTATGTACTGTGAAATCCTCAAAGCTTCTGAGAATGGATCGAATCTATTCCACGAGAGGTCTCTATTGGGGTTCGCAGCATAGAAAACAAAAAATTTCCTACGATGGGAACTATACGCCAAGATCTATCTACTAGATACAAGCAATGGGTGGATATACATCCATAGAGAACTTACCCTCGAAGAAAACAAAGCTTTGTTAACGAGTTGGAACTCGTGGATGATGTAGTCGTACACTTGCCGATCTCAAGATTGTGATGAAGTCCAGCAGGTCCGGCTCCAGCACGTCCATCAGATCCAGCTCCAGCAAGTCCAGCACCACCAAGTCTAGTACCGCAAAGCAGCGGTGCATCCGTGATCGCACACATGTTCGGTACCCCGACAACCTCCGTCCCTCGCTCCAGCAAAGCAGCGGAAGCAGCAACTCCTTTCTAGATAAAGCCACCAGGAACATGTATCTCGCTAATCCGAGACCATGGGGGAATAATACTAGAGGGGGAGAGAGATCCTTCACGAGGAGGTGTGTGTATTAAGGTGTGAGAGGGGGGCCTTTTATAGGAGGAGGGGAGGGTACCCCTCCCATGGCCGGCGCCCATGGAGGGTGTCCCTTCACCTCCCCCATTCATGTGGTGGTAACCCCCTCCACATTAAAATGCCCCCTCACATTCTCTTTTAAAGTCTCAACTTTAAATGCATTAAATTTCTCCAAATTTAATGCTCTCTCATTTAATAGAACTCTTTTATTAATTTTATTCAGAATTTTTTTAATTACTTTAATTAACAAACATTCACATAAAACCCCCTGCAACATTTCAATATTACATGCAGAACCAATTTCAGCAATTTCACCCGAAACAGTTTCGATGTCTATTGAAATAATTCCAGGCCTTTCTTAAATCTTTATCTGAAACATATTTGCTCCAAATGGTGTCGGTATACCTTAAGTGTGTCACCCTACGGTTCGTGAATAATGCAGACATGATCGATACCCCTCTCAGATCAATAATCAGAAGCGGGACCTGGAGATCCATACTGACTCCTACACATTCAACGATGACTTCTGTGATCGTGAGAACCTTTAACGCTAGTAACTAAATCCCTTTGTCTCATGATATAATACATGTCCGAGATTCGATCATCGGTATCCAAATACCTAGTTTGATCTCGTTACCGACATGCACTCTTTTCTCGTTCCCGTGATATAACATTCTAGTGATCACATCACTTGCTTGCAAGCTATCTTAATGTGATATCACCGAGAGGGCCCAGAGTATATCTATCCTTCATCGGGATTGACAAATTCCACTCTTGATCCATGAGCCTCAACATAACACCTTCGTAGTACTGAACCCACCTTTATAGTGACCCTGTTACGGTGTGACGTTTGGTGTTATCAAGATACTCTTGTGGTGTTAGCAATTAACATGATCTCATGGTCTAAGGACTAAGATTACTTCGTATGATGTTATAGCAATATAAACATAATGACTTTGATCGTAATGCTATACTTCGGATGAATGTTCATCACATCATTCCACCAATGTTGTGACCTCGTTATTAACAACATCCATTGTCCATGATCAGGAAACCTTGATCATCTTGTTAATCAACGAGCTAGTTTATATGAGAGGCATTACTAGGAACTTTGTATTTTGTTTATTAAACACACATGTATTAACGTTTTCAATTAATACAATTATAGCATGCAAAATAAACATTTATCATAAACATGGAATAAGATAATAACCACTTTATTATTGCCTCTCGGGCATATTCTCTTCAGTCTCCCACTTGCACTAGAGTCAATAATCTAGTTTGAAAAACTTTCCATATTGAACACCTATGGCTTTCTGGTGTTGCATATACACGATTGCTAGTGGTTAACATAATCTCCGGATCTGATAGTTTCAGGTCCGTGTGTATTTGCATGTCTTTGCGTCTCTACGCATCACTCATTCTCAAATGAGATGGCATTGTATAAATATGGTCCTTTGGTGAGACCTTTAGTTCGTTCGGGTTTAAATATGTTGATATTATTGTCATACAATATATCTTCATAGTATTAGCCCACTTTGAACCACACCTAGTTTGATAACAAACTACTTAACACAAATGCCCTCCTTTGCTGCTACTATAGCAGTCATATACTTAGCCTTTTGTTGTAGTATCCGTCACAATGTCTCAACTTTGAAACTTATCTAAATCCATCATGGAACATCCTTTCCATTACATTGTGCCACCCATAGTCTAAATTGAGATAAATTTAATTTGTATCTTGTGACAAAACTAGTATCAATGTAACACTTTACAATGAACTACCTTTAACTATTTGTCACTTATACATGATATATTCTTAGTTCTTCCAAAGCTCATAAGAATATCTTTACTACTATCCAATGATCATCTTATGAATCATTCTAGTATGTGCTCATAAAATTTAGAGCATAGGACATTCTGGATATATACATATCATGGTATAATCAATCAAAACCTTAATGTGATTTTACTCACCAAGTGTTGAAACACTTGAATCTTCATACAATCCTTTCCATGCAGCAATAACCTTTCTTGTTGTTTCCATATTGAACCCTTTCAATATCTCATATATGTATGGCACAACCATATTAGCGCCTCAATATATCCACATAGATATTGATGCCAAATATTCCGGTTTTGCCCAAGTCTTTCATCGAAATCTTATTTTAATGAAATTCTTAACTTATGTCAATACAAGCTACATCATTTACAATCAACAATATGGCCTCTACATAATGTATTAGAAATATGTCTCAGCGCTCCCACTTAATTTCTTCCAAATGCAAGCATCTTCATCATCTCCGATGAATTTAAACTATTTTAACAGTTTCATCATGGTGAAGATTCCAACCCCGCTATGCTTACTTCAACTATTGAAGTTTGCATGCCCTTTTAGCACCCTTTGAATTAACAAAACCCTTCAGACCGTGTCTTGTACACGTCCTAGGTAACCATTCTATTAGAAGAACCTTGTTTTGTTTATTCAACTACCATATACCAAATTATATGTAGTGGTTGCTACATTAATCCCTCAAGACTAAATATCGCTATGAAAGATCAAATCTTGTCATAGTCAACTCCATGAACATTGCCGTAAACTTCTTTCCGACATGTCGACTATTTCATAGATGTTAAACATCCATGTCTATTTCTTTATAGATCCAAACATGACCGATAGGCTTTACGCCTTTTTAGAGGGTCTTCCAAGTTCAGAAACTTGATTTCTCGTGTATGGATACTATCACGGATTCTATGAATTCTAGTCATTTTATGGAGTCAGGGCCCATCATCGCTTCTTTGCATGTAGTCGGTTCATCATTGTCAAAACAATAACGACTTGTTTATCAAATCTCACTATTTGATTCTTACCGACCCACACGGTTCAATAGGAACTCTAATCTCCGAGATTACAATCTTTGTAATCACGGGAGCCATGAGCATTGTGGCCGCCACCGGGACACTTTCTGGCGCTGCGCTACTTAGCACATATAGCTAAGGTTCAACAACCTTATCAAAGTTCTATTATCCTCCCACTTAACTTTTCATGAAAAAATCATTCTCAAGAAACTTGACGTTCCAAGTAACAAACTCTTTCGTCCTCGGTGTTATGGAGAAATTCCCAACAAATTCTTTGGGATAACCTACAAAGACGTATTTATCCAACTTTGGTTGTAAACATTTTACTTATGCATAGCATGCCAAAATTTAAGAAAAGACAATTCGGGTTTTATCCCAAACCATAACTTATATGGTGTCATTTCAACGGATCACGATGGTGCTCTTTTCAGTGTAAAAGCGGTAGTCTCTAAAGCTTCAATCCTTAAAACATAATGGCAGTTTTATAAATGACACCTTTGATCTTACCATGTCAAACATGGTTTGATTTCATCTCTCGAATATGCCATACTCCTATGGTTTATCGGGAAACACAAATCATGGAACAATTCCTCAAATCTCAGTTGTTTTGCTAAACATGTAACTCAAATATCTTCCTTGTTGATCAAATCATAAACTCTTTTATTTTCTTGTTACAATGATTTTTCACTTCATCTTGAAAGACTTTGAACAATTTTCAAATGTTTCATACTTCTTCCTTATTAAGTAAATATATAGATATATTCACTCAAATTTCTGGAGAAAGCACATGAAGCAAAAAGATCCATCACATATGGCTACATATAATGGACTATATACATCAATATGTATAATATCCGATAAGTTAGTCATCCGTTCCTCTTTGGCCTATGGACGGAGTTTCAATTATCTCGAGGAAAGTCTCACAAGCGTCAGTTGATCAAAATCAAAGACTCCAAAAATCCATCAACATGGAGTTTCTTCATGTTTTCTTTCCAATATAATTTAAACAGCGATGTCACTTTATAAGTGATCTTTCAATCATTTGTCTTGCAACATTTTAGCAATAGTGTTTATGGATGTGATTTCTCCAACTAGACTTGTAAAAGTTCATTCATCCTTTATGGAATACGGTAATATTTGAACAACCATTGTTCTCGTAATACCGGAACAAAATAACAATTATTAAAACAAATCTCGAAGACTAGGTTTGACGTCAACGAAAAGCACAATAACACTTTATTTGTTTTCGATGATCATCATCACTTATTCTCTTGCTAGTTACTTCGGCCATTGTAGTTCATGAATTGCATTGTCCTGTATGACACTTCATACCAACCAATTCGGTATCCAATACCTTAGAACCACATTGTTTAACAAGCAAGGAATACAACCATAACATGTATATCTTCTATATACCTAAGTTGGACATCTCCAACCTTTTCTTTTCTGCCAAATATTTTATAGATTCTCTTTCAACAATTCCTTTTCTTTGAAAAGAATATATCAACATCAATAGTGGTGTCATTCATATGACACATAGTCCAAAGTGTATATAGTCAAATACTAATACCTTTGAACTTGCACTTTGAAGTGGATCACCATCATCAAATGTTTGGTGTTCTTTCAAAAATCCATTCTTTAGTAATCTATTAGTGTAGTAAACATTTTACTTACATCTTCTATTCATCCTTATCATGACAACTTTCATGATCAAGATACTATAGCCTGTAAGGAAGAATCGCGAGTATAATGTTAGTAACCAAAACCTTTGGGGAGATCCGGATGCTTAGAATCTCCATCCTTCACAAATTCTCATACAATATGAGAACATGTATTTTGCAAAATTAGACGCTATCATAATGCAACCAAAAACATTGTTTTAGATATCACAATATCTTTCACACATGATGGTTTTTGAAACAATTTTGAGCTCCTATATAATCTTGATATTAAAACAACTTTTGAATATCAATAATCATGGAGGCAAACATGATAATTTAGATACTAACATTGGAATTATTACTCTTGATTTAATACTACTTATTAAACTTCATGGATTAAATAGAGTTTGCTGAAAGTTTGCAATAGGACTTATAAACTTTAAATTGACATTCAAAACAATACGATACCAGTTCGTAAAGTAAATATCCTGAATTCTATAGTTCTATTATCTCAATTAAAACTAAACATAAGGTAGTGAACATACGCCAATGACTACAACAAATTATGCAAATTCACTTCAATTTAGTTTATGACAAATTGAGTTCGACTAATCCAAATTAGAAATGAACTCCCACTCAAAAAACGACATCCCTCGTGCCTTTTTGGTGATTACATGAACCAAATCCACTACACCAAGTCCGATCATCACGTGAGTCGGTGTAGCTTCAAAAGCGAGCATCAATATGGCCATCATATCAACTATATGACTCATGATTAACCTTTCGGTCCTTGTTCTAAGGCCATGTCTGTACATGCTAGGCTCGCCAAGTAAGAACCTTAGTACTCGCGTGTGTAAAACTGTCTTACGCCCGTTTGTATGAAAGCGTAGAGTCGAGTACACCCGATCATCACGTGATGTCTCGAAACATGATCCATAGAACGGTGCATACTTAAGGAAGAACACATTTTTATCTTGATATCTAAATGAGGGATCATCTTAAAATGCTACTAAAATGCCAAACTAGCAATATAAGATGCAAACATCTAATGTGTAAAGTGAGATGATATGGTCCATGCATTTGATCTCTATCATATGCATCATGGTATGATCTCTATCATTCCTTTGTGTGTAAGGTCAAGGTCTATGGAACTTACACGTTAGGTGTGTTGTAAGAGTATCTATCATACATCTATTTACAACATTACCATATCATGACACTAGCCCAGCAACAATCTAAACTAGACGCCTCTAATTTATCCATTACAAGTTTTACGTGGCTTAGGGCTTTCGAAGATAGAACCGTTCTTACCTACGAACATGGAACCACAACGAGGATAACGAAGATATTAGCAACTCGTTGTAAATCAGATATTGACAATAGTAGGAGAGACAGATACCCGCCATCCACTTATGCAAAACTAGTTGCATGCCAGTCGTGGAACCGGTCTCATGTACGATGACATGTAAGGTTGGTTTGGGCCTCTTCATCCCACTATGCCACCAATATCCAAAATACATGAAAGAAGCAATAACATGATCATCACCGCCCACATATAAACATATGTGTACTACCCGTGCAAAGCACCGACGCATAGATCTGACTCTGATACCACTGTTGGGGTTCGCAGCATAGAAAAAAATAATTTTCCTACGATGGGAACTATACACCAAGATCTATCTACTAGACACAAGCAACGGGTGGATATACATCCATAGAGAACTTACCCTCGAAGACAACAAAGCTTTGTTAACGAGTTGGAACTCGTGGATGATGTAGTCGTACATTTGCCGATCTCAAGATCGTGATGAAGTCCAGCAGGTCCGACTCTAGCACGTCCATCAGATCCAGCTCCAGCAAGTCCAGCACCACCAAGTCCAGTACCGCAAAGCAGCGGTGCATCCGTGATCGCACACACGTCTGGTACCCCGACAACCTCCGTCCCTCGCTCCAGCAAAGAAGCGGAAGCAGCAACTCCTTTCCAGATAAAGCCACCAGGAACATGTATCTCGCTAATCCGAGACCATGGGAGAATAATACTAGAGGGGGAGAGAGATCCTTCACGAGGAGGTGTGTGTATGAAGGTGTGAGAGGGGGGCCTTTTATTGGAGGAGGGGAGGGTACCCCTCCCATGGCCGGCGCCCATGGAGGGTGTCCCTTCACCTCCCCCATTCATGTGGTGGTACCCTCCTCCACATTAAAATGCCCCTTCACATTCTCTTTTAAAGTCTCAACTTTAAATGCATTAAATTTCTCCAAATTTAATGCTCTCTCATTTAATAAAACTCTTTTATTAATTTTATTCAGAATGTTGTTAATTACATTAATTAACAAACATTCACATAAAACCCCCTGCAACATTTCAATATTACATGCATAACCAATTTCAGCAATTTCACCCGAAACAGTTTCGGTGTCTATTGAAATAATTCCAGCACTTTCTTAAATCTTTGTCTCAAACATATTTGCTCCAAATGGTGTCAGTATCCCTTAAGTGTGTCACCCTACGGTTCGCGAATAATGCAGACATGATCGAGACCCCTGATACGTCCAAAACGTATCTACTTTCCCTAACACTTTCGCTATTTTTTCTCCTCTAAAATTGTGTGATTTGGATACAACTAACGCGAACCGACGTTGTTTTCAGCAGAATTGCCTTGGTGTCTACTTTTTGTGCAGAAAATCAACTATCAGGAAAAATCCCGGAAAATATGCCAAAAATCCTATTTCACCCGAAGACTCTAGGAGCCAGAATACGAGACGGAGAAGAGCCAGGGGGTGGCCACACCACCTGGTGGCGCGGGCCAGGCTAGGCCGTGCCAGGGGGTGGTGTGGCCCCCAGGAATCCCCTCGGTCTCCCTCTTTGCCTATAAGAAGCCTTCTAACCTAAAAAATCTGGGGGGTTCAATTTTTTTCCAAAAGGAGTTCCGCTCCACCGCCACCACCATATTCCACGAAACAGTACCAGAAACTCCGTTCTGGCACCCTGCCAAGACGGGGAATTGGAGGAGATCATCGCCATCATCATCACCATCGCTTCTCCATCGACCATCCATGTTTCCCCCATCTATGAGTGAGTAATCCCCCGCTGTAGGCTATGGGGATGGTAGGGATTGGATGAGATCGTTCATGTAATGGCATCAGATTGTTAGGGCATGGTGCCTAGTATCTTTTATTAGTGCTTTCTGACTTTGTTGCGACTTGTTATGCTTAATGCTTGTCACTAGGGCCTAAGTGCCATCATTTCAGATCTGAACATGTTATTGATTCATTATGTTAGTATTGTTTTTGGTCTTATCTACAAGTTGTATACACACGTTGTTGTCCGGAACCAATGTCCCTGAAGTGACAGAAATCGGGATAACCGGAGGGAATGGCTTTGATGTGAGGATCACATGTGTTCATGGAGTGTTAATGCTTGGTGCTCTATTAAAATGAGCACCTTAATTGCCAGTAGTTCCCTTGAGGCCCCGCTGCAAACGGGCTGGAAAAAGATGTTGTGCAAGTTCTCATTGCGAGCACGTATGACTATACATGGAACACATGCCTAGGATTATCTAGTACTTGGATGCTTTATCTTATTTATCTGTAATTGCCCTATGTTATGATTGCTATGTGAATTGTCTTGTCCATGCAACGCCCGTCCATCCATCCCTATGCCTACCGCACTCGAATCCCACTGTTTACTGCTATTGTTACTGCTGCTACTTTACTATTGCTACTGATAAACTGCTGTGAGCAAGATTGTTTCCAGGTGCAGCTGAATTGACAACTCAGTTGTTAAGGCTTATAAATATTCTTTGGCTCCCCTTGTGTCGAATCAATAAATTGGGTTTGACTTCCCTCGAAAATACTGCGATACACCCCCTATACTTGTGGGTCATCAAGACTATTTTCTAGCGCCGTTGCCGGGGAGCATAGCTTTATTTATCAAGTTGACTTGGATCCTCTATTGTTCGCTGCTATCCATCCATCATGGGTAAGTCTCGTGATGGCGAGGTTCCTATTTTACCATCCACTACAAGAAGAGGTACGGTTCTGAACACCTCTGCTACTCTTGATTCACCATCTGTTATACGTAAGCTCGTTACACCACCACATACACATGCTACACACACTGCTACTACTACTAAATTGAAACTTCTGATGCTTATGATGCTGCTTCTACTGTGCTTGATAAGAGTGGTTCATTAGGTCCTTTCCTAGATGCTACGATTGCTAGAACTATAGCTGGAAATACTTAGACTCCTAATGAAGACACTACTACACCTGTTAGTTCACCTGAGTCTATTGAAAGTTATGATATTGAAGATGGTTATGTTGAGATGACCTATGAATTTATTAAAGAATGTAAAAATACCCATGATAGGAGCGCTGCTAAGAGTCTCCTTGAGAGGCGTACTATTAGACCCAAATTGTCTCCTATTGCTAAGTTTGCTGCTTCTCCCATAAACATTATAGATGAAGATTATGATTTCTCTCTCGATCTATCTTACATAGCTATTGTCGAGAAAGAACCTTTTTGTGGGACTAAGAATGAAAGCGCGGTAGCACATATGAATGAACTTTCTACCATGAGTGGCTTGTTTTCTGATGATATTAAGATGCGTACTTACTTTGTTGCTAAGATTTTCCCCTTTTCAATGAAAGGAGAAGCTAAAACTTGGTTTAGTAATTTACCTCCTGGATCTATTGATAGCCCTGAGTGCTTGATCAGTACTTTCCTACAGAAATATTTTCCTCCTAGTGCTAGACATGCTATTTTGCAGGAACTTTTTGATTTTAAACAGGGAGAAAAAGAGGTATTGCCTAAATCTTGGGCAAGGTTTTGTGCTTTGATTCATGCACAAGCTGGAAGTCCATGACCTAAGAATGAGCTTCTTGATATAATTTATAATGGACTAACCGAAGAATCTAGGACATACCTAGATAGTTGTCCTGATTGTGTTTTCAGGAATAGGACTCCTAAGGAAGCTGAGGAATTAATGGCTAAAATAAGTAAGAATTATGAAGATTGAACTCCTCCTAAACAAGCTATACTTGAAGTAATTGTACCTGAGCCTACTATTCCGGTGCCTATTCCAATATCAAAGAAGAGGGGAGTTATTGAATTAAATGATGAAGTGATGAAGGAAGCTAAGAAATGTCTTAAGGAGAAGGGAATTAAAGCTACAGATGTCAAGAATTTACCTCCTATTGAAGAATTATGTAAGAATATTTCCTAGTCATCCACTATTGAGGTACACTCTTTCCAACACTTTGATGAAGGTGATATCCCTTACTCTAAACCTCCTGGTCAATGCTTAGAAGAATTCGATATATTTATTGTTAAGCAAGATAACTTTAATAAAAGGGTGCAAAATCATCTAATGGAAAACACTAGAGATATTGTTGAGTTGAAAGATATTGTGGAAAGAACCTCTAATGATGTTAAAATGATTGTTAAACACTTTCAAATGGTTCAAACTCAAATAGATCAACTCGTTAAAGTGCAAAACGACTTGCTAGTTAATGCTGCTAAAGAAAAACATGCTTATGAAATTAGAACTAGAAGTGGTGCTGCTACCGAGGATCCTCTATATCCTGAGGGGCATCCCAAAAGAATTGAGCAGGATTCTCAACAAGCTGAAAATAGTGGTTCTACTCATAAGAAAAGGAAAAAGAAGCATAAAACTTTTGTAGAACCCTCTGAACCTGCTATAGATCCTAATAGTATATCTATCTCTGATGCTAAAACTGAAAGTGGTAATGAAGAAAATGAAGTTCCTAATGAAGAAAAAGTTGAAGAAGAACCTGAAAACCACACTAAGAATACTAAATACACCAAAGAATATTTTATTGCTAAGAAACATGGTAGTGAAAGAGAGCCTTGGGTCCAAAAACCTATGCCATTCCCTGATAAGAAACACAAGTCAAAGGAGGATGAACATTATAATAAGTTTTGTGAGTGGATGAAACCTTTATTCTTACAAATTCCTTTGACTGATGCTATTAAATTGCCTCCTTACTCAAAGTATATGAAGGATATTGTCTCGAATAAAAGGAAGATCCCTAATGAAGAAATTTCTACTTTACTTGCTAATTATTCCTTCAATGGTAAGGTTCCTAAGAAACTTGGAGACCCAGGGATTCCAACTATCCCTTGCTCTATTAAAAATAGTTATGTTAGAACTGCTTTGTGTGATTTGGGAGCTAGAGTTAGTGTTATGCCTTTCTCTCTCTATAAGAGGCTTCAGCTAGAAAAATTAATACCAACTGAAATATCTTTACAAATGGCTGATAAATCTACCACTATTCCTGTTGGTATATGTGAGGATGTCCCTGTTCAAGTGGCTCATAATTGCTTAATATTAACTTATTTTGTTGTGCTTGAAATGCCTGAAGATGATAATATGTCTATTATTCTTGGGAGACCTTTTCTTAATACTGCAGGAGCTGTTATTAATTGTAATCAAGGAAAGGTGACTTTCAATGTTAATGACAAGGAACATACTGTCTATTCCCCAAGAAGATTGAAAGGACTTATGGTTTGAATTCAATTGAACATGTTGAGGGCATTCAAGTTGGAGAAATATATTGTCCCATACCAAGAGAAAATTTTGAAACTATTATGATTGGGACTATTGCTATCAAGGTTGAGGTAACATAATCATTAGTGGAACACAAAGTTGTGTCTCATATGAAATTGTTTTGGTAACGAGACCAGATCAACCTTGTTAACAAAAGGATTTCATTGAACAAAACAATGTTTTCACTATGATTATCTCCGTTTACTTCTATTCTATCCATTTTAGTTTTTGCTTTCATTTAGTTTTCTTTTTCTTGTTAGTTGCTTGCATGTTAGAGTGTCTTAGAACTTCTTTAGTTGTATCCTTGTTTTGTCATTGCATCATGTTTCCAAAAACAAATCTGTCTGTTAGAAAATCATTCTTCTATTCCTGAAAATGCCCAAAAATAAAGTGTCTCGAAAAATTCTAGAAAATTCATATTAAGTTTTTGCGTGAAAAAGGGGCAGAGGAGTACCTGGGAGGCACCAGGGGGCCCCACCAGGCAAGCACACCACCTGGTGGCGCGGGCTTCCTTGGGTGGCGCGATGCCCTGGTGTGGGCCACCCCTGGCCCCCACTAACTCTCTCACCTGCCACTTTCTTCTCTCTCCTGAGTAAGCTCAAGTTCATTGCTCAAAATCGCGTTCTTGTTGTGCTTGCTCTCGATTTTTTCGATCTCCTTGCTTATCCCATCTTTCTTGCTGAAATTTGGAGCATTTGTTCCCTGGTATGTGACTCCTCTCCTTGTCCAAGTAGATTTGTGTTTGGTGGATTATATCTTGAGTATTTTGCTGCTGTAGGTGACATGTTATGAGAGCTTGTAAGCTTGTTAGATGCTTAGATATATAGTTTTGATGCATGTTAAGGCCTCTTACAAGTCCCTATGAGTAGAATCCTTCATTATGTTTACTTTGCAATCACTTGTTTAAGAGGTGTTTAAATTTCAAAATACCAAGCATGAACAACCATGCCTTTGGAGAGATTTTGCAGTATTGTAGGTGTAAGCATGACAGGGACCGTGAAGAAAATTCAAGGGCGACCCGCTGATTTGCTGGAGCTTTACCGAGGGGTGACCAATGATGATGACTGATGACCCACAAGTATAGGGGGTGTATCGCAGTATTTTCGATAAGTAAGAGTGTCGAACCCAATGAGGAGCGGAAGGTGCTGGCTAGTGGTATGGATCAGGAATTCTCTGCAAATACTTAGCAACCGGATTTTTAGGGATTTTCGATAAAGCAAGTAAACAAAGTACGAGTAAATAAAAGACAATAGGAATAAATGCAGCAAGTGGCCCAATCCTTTATGTAGTAAAGGACAAGCCGGTTGTATTACTCAAGATGACCAAACATTCTCGAGGACACATGGGAAGACTGTCAAGTGCTTTCGCTTCATATAGTTGATTAATCTTCTTTAGCTTGCTAAGTGTTGTGTGGGTGAACCTGTGCTAATGTACCGACCTTCCTAGGACAAATACATACTTGTGATTATACCCCTTGCAAACATCCGTAAGTATAAGAAAGTAATTAAGGTAGAAACCTAACCACAACTTTAAACTCTAAGACCCTTACGTCCCTTGTGCAATGGTTTCATAATGGGGGTTCAGGTTTCTGTCACTCCGGCAACCCCTACGATTAGTAGCCAAATACACAATGCATTCCCCGAGGCCCATATAGGTGAAGTGTCATGTAGTCGACGTTCACATGACACCACTAGAAGAAGTACACCACAACTTAAATAACAATCTATTGAATCTTTCTCAACACAACTCCACTACTAACAACATGACCTCTCCCATGTCCTCAAGAACAAAACGAACTACTCACAAGACATCATATGGATCATGATCAGAGATGGAATAATGATGTATAACAATCTGAACATAAACAATAATTCAATGGTTCACTCAATAGCATCAACTACAAAGAGTAATCAACACGGGGAAAGTTTCCCCTATGAACTAATGCAAGATTCAACACAATTGTTACAGCAATATGGAGATGGTGATGAGGGTGTTGTTGATGATGATGGTGGTGGTGATGATGATGATGACCCCGATGAAGTCCAGCTTGTTGGTGGTGTTGATGGCGATGATCTCCCCTCTCCAGGAAGGAATTCCCCCGGCAGAATTCTGTCTGCCGGAGAGATCTTTCTCTCTCGGTGTTTTCCGCCCCGCAGTGGCGGCGAAATCTTTCTATGGTCGCTCCCCGAGTCTTAGGGTTTTGGGAGGATGATATACGCTAGAGGGGAGAGCCTGGAGTGGGCCAGGGTGGCCACACCACCTGCTGGTGCGGCCTAGGGCTGCTCGCGCCAGGGGTGGTGTGGCCCCCCTATGGCCCATCTCCAGCCCTCCTTCTGGCTTCCTCCATCTTCTGGAAAAATAGGATTTTCCGTATATTTTCCCGTATTTTCTGATCTTCCCGAATTTTTCCTCCAAACAGCACCTTTTCCATCAGAATCCTGACTGCAGCGGTCCATGCTCCAAAAGTCATCAACCATGCATAAACAGATGAAATAACAAGTATCACCTCTCAATACGAAATATATCAATGAATAATAGTGAATTATGACATAGAATAGTGATACAAGATGGACGTATCAACTCCCCAAGCTTCGACTTCGCTTGTCCCCAAGCGAAACTGAGCTCAATAAACATGGCCTCAGGTTTATGGAGTGAAGAGTCGATAAAAGAATATGGACAAGAAGCATCACATTCATCAAATACATAGATCATAATAGAAGACAACTCACTATTATATAACTCAACTTGTAATGAGTAAAGGAAACACAATAAAGATACATAAAGTAAATCATAATTGGTGATGGCAAACTTAGCTCTTGGTCGAAGAATAGTTGATAATTTGCTGGAGTTCACAAATAACTGGTTTTCAATGATAGCTTTCAAAGTAGTAAACATCAAGATAAGAGCAATGTGCAAAACAAGGAACATAAGAAACATGATTGAATAAATAATCATATGAATGAATGAAACACAACAACTCAAAATACTTGCTGGGATAGAAGGGAGTAGGTTTACTGACTGAACTACAAAGTAAAAGAAAGGCCCTTCGCAGAGGGAAGCAGGGATTGCAAGTCTGATAAAGAGCTCCCAAAAAATATGATACTTACTAGCTTTCAGCTCTCATTGCCCCTATCATAGGCATATTTTGGTGGTTAAGGTTAAAGTGACACAACTAAGAGGATATGCTTGAGAAGTTATAAATTGAAGTCCCATGCCCCTTATTTATGAGTACCAAACCTCATGCTACTCAACTTCAGTCATGAGCAAGCTCTTGTTATTGTAAATACATGCGTATCATTGAGAACCGCCAAAGGGGTACCCCTTGCACATGACACAGGAGCTATCCCATAATCAAAATGACAAGGCAAGCAGAAGTGAGCATCTCATCGATCTTTTTATTTGCTATTTGCATAGGTTTTTATTGAGGATGCTTCATAGAATGCTCACTATAGTTATGCTGCAAGTTTCCACCATGATTAGGCATGGCTTAGGCTAGCGGCCCAGGCGTTTCTCTAACACACATATAAACTCCATGATCTTACAAGTTCCACTTTTATTTCACACTGTCGGGATCCATAAGCAAAAGAACATGATATCAACTAGGTACAAGTACCAAATGAAGTGTTGAAAGCGGTCCCCATGATGCATGGTTCTGCTAACTTCAACTCATAAATCGCAAGCATATCTGCAACAAAGAAGGACCCAATGGTTCAAGTTTATTAAGTGCATGAAAGTAAAGTGTGCCATCAAGTTCGTGAGAGCTTTAATCACTAATTTTTTCATAACAAGTTTAATTTGGGAGGTAGATAAAACAGGAATTTACTTGGAATAGCAATAATGCTACTAGGTAGGTATGGTGGACACAAATGGCAAAGGTTTTGGTTTAAAGGAGTGGATGCATGAGAAGAATTCCCTCTCAGTACAGGTTTTTGGCTAGGAAGGCTGGGTAGCAAGTATAAGAGTTGAAGGAAACAAACAAACATACAGGTGATAAAGACAAACATGCAATCTTCCTTGGAAGCACAAAAGATCTTAACTAGAGAATACTAGACTTATGAGCAAATCAAGAAAGAAAGATGATGAAATTATTTTTCTTTAGAGTACTTTTATCTTTTTCATTCAACTTTCAAAAATAGTGTGCTACTGACCGAGCCAGGTTTGCCAAAACCAACTAAATTAACTCAATGATCCCAAAGTGATACCAATACTAACAACAAGATCAATCATAGAACCACGAATTGAAAACTAATATAAGCTATGCAAGAGAGTAAATGATAGAACTTCTCATTAATATTCCATAACAGCAAGTCACACCAAGGGATACATATCTAACAAGAGAGGGGACACTTCCCTAATGCAAACCATACTACATAATAACTCCTATATTCATGATATGACTCTACTAATAAGGTAAAAAGATAGAAGAGAGTGATGTGATACCACGGCACTCTCCCAAGCTTGGAACAAACCAAGGGGATGCCAAACCTGATGACGAATTACTCCTTTGGTGGTGGTGGTATTATTTTCTTAGTTGGCGTGAGGAAATCTTCCAGCATCTTGTGAAGCCTATTATTCTCCCATTGAAGCATGTCCACCTTCCTCTGGAAGTCTCGGTACTTATCGCATAACTCCTTAGTGACTTGTAGGGCTTCCGTTGATGCAGGGCAAGAGACTAAAGGTACCAACCCCTGCTTGGGGTCTTGGAGATCTTCCTCCATAGGCTCCTTCCCTTTATCCTTGGCAGACACCATTGTGCTTCTAAGCTTCCAAAGATAGTTCCTGGCAGAAAAAGATCAAAACAAAAACATGACAAAAACACGATATACAAACCTCGGAAGATCCGGGGGGTTATATATTATGAAGTTTCATAACAAGAGGAAGGTACTGGGTGAAAACGAGTCGGAGGCGGAGTTCGGGGTGGACTCACCACCTGGTGGCGTGACCAGGGTAGAAACCTGATTGTAGCACCTTTTGTGCAGTTCTATCTCCTGCATGATGTCCTCCATAAGCACTACCATGACATTTACGCAATATCTCCTTTTGTTCATATTCTGGAACACATCTTCGCATAATACCATCCACTCCTTCTTTGTATAAGTGTGGGTCATCCCAAAAATAATGCCTCAAATCATAGTAGAACTTCCTTCTTTGCTGAGCTGTAAAAGTTGGAGGCAAATACTTGGAGACAATAAAGTTAGCAAAATCAGCGTACCAAGGGCTCCCTCGCGAGCTTACCCCTACTACAGCTAACTGTTCATTTGGGAAACTATCATTAACGGGCATAGGGTCAAAATAGATGTTTTCCAATCGAGATAAATTATCAACTACAGGGTTTTCAGCGCCCTTCCTATCTACTATATGTAGATCAAACTCTTGTAAAAGCAGCACCCATCTAAAAAGCCTAGGCTTAGCATCCTTCTTCTTCATAAGATATTTAATAGCAGCATGATCAGTATGAATGGTGACTTTTGAGTCTACAATGTAGGGCCTAAACTTATCACGAGCAAAAACAACAACTAGAAATTCCTTTTGAGTAGTGGCATAATTCCTTTGAGCAGCGTCTAGAGTCTTACTAGCATAATGGATAACATTTAACTTTTTATCGATACGTTGCCCAAGGACAGCACCTACAGCAAAATCACTAGCATCACACATTATTTCAAAGGGTAAACTCCAATTAGGTGGTTGAATAATAGGGGTTGTAGTTAAAGCCTTCTTAAGAGTTTCAAAAGCTTCCTTATAGTCATCATCAAAAACGAAGGGTACATCTTTTTGAAGAAGATTAGTTAGTATCCTAGAAAAGTCTTTAATAAACCTTCTATAGAAACCAGCATGACCAAGGATACTATGAATACCTTTGATGTCTCTTGGGCATGGCATCTTCTTAATTGCCTCAACCTTAGCTCTATCAACTTCTATGCGTCTTTCAAAAACTTTATGCCCAAGAACAATCCCTTCATTAACCATGAAGTGGCATTTTTCCCAATTAAGAACAAGATTAGTTTCTTCACATCTCTGCAAAACTTTATCAAGGTTGCGCAGACAATTATCAAAAGAAGTTCCATAGACAGAAAAGTCATCCATGAACACTTCTACAATTTCCTCACAAAAACCATGAAAGATAGCAGACATGCACCTTTGAAGCAGGAACATTCCATAAACCAAAAGGCATACGTCTATAAGCATAAGTTCCATAAGGGCAAGTAAAAGTAGTTTTTTCTTGATCTTGTTGTTTAAGAGCAATTTGAGAGAAACCAGAATAACCATCAAGAAAACAAAAATGGGTCTTTTTAGACAACCTTTCCAACATTTGATCAATAAAAGGAAGCGGGTAATGATCTTTCTTAGTAACTTTATTGACTTTTCTAAAATCAATGCACATCCTATAGCCTATTACTATTCTTTGAGGAATAAGCTCATCATTATCATTAGGAACAACGGTAATACCTCCTTTTTTAGGAACACAATGAACAGGACTAACCCATTCACTATCAGCAATAGGGTAAATAATACCAGCATCAAGGAGTTTCAATACCTCATTCCTTACCACTTCCTTCATCCTAGGATTTAAACGTCGTTGGTGCTCTACTACTGGCTTTGCATCTGGTTCTATGTTGATAGAATGCTCACATATAGTAGGTGAAATCCCTTTTAAATCATCCAGAGTATAGCCCATAGCTCCTCGGTGTTTCCTCAAAACCTCCAATAACCTTTCTTCTTCCTTCCCTGAAAGTTTAGCGCTAATAATAACAGGATATATCATTTTATCATCAATATAAGCATATTTAAGATCATCAGGGAGAGGTTTTAGATCGAAAACCGGATCCTTTTTAGGTGGCATCGTGGTACCCAAGCTTCTACAGGCAAGTTATGCTTAAGCATCTTAGGTTGATCACGGAGAATCCTGTCAATCTCATTCCTTTCGTCCATGAAGATTTCACTTTCATGATCTTCCATAAATTGCTGCAAAGCATTGTTAGGAGCAAGATACATAGAAGCAAGTTATTCAACTCTAAAATCCTCATTATGGGTTTCCTCTTCGCAAGGTTCTTTAGCAAATTTCGAAAAATTAAACTCATAAGATTCACCATAAAACTTAGTCAAGATTTTCTCCCTCTTGCAATCAATAATAGCTCCACAAGTACTCAAGAAAGGTCTACCAAAAATAATAGGATAAGTTTTACTAGCAGCTGAACCAAGTACTAGAAAATCAGCAGGGTATTTAATCTTACCACAAAGAACTTGCACGTCTCGTACAATACCAATTGGAGAGATGGTCTCTCTATTATCAAGGTGAATAACCACATCAATCTCTTCCAACTCGCAAGGACTGATTTCATGCATAATTTCTTTGTAAAACTCATAAGGAATGGCACTGGAACTTGCACCAATATCACATAAACCATAATAGCAATGATCACCAATTCTAACAGAAAGCACAGGAACACTAGCCTTTTTAGTTCTATTAGGATGTGAAACAATATTAGAAGCATCCTCACAAAAGACTATGTGCCCATCTTCTATGCTTTTAGTGACAAGGTCTTTCACAATTGCTACCACAGGTTCAATGTTTATTTGTTCATCAGGTTTTACAGTTCTCTTTTCACTTTTGGTGATTACATTAGTTATCATAGGATGGTCCTTTACCTTTTCTAGGAAGGGAATCTTCTCGATATAAGGTTTGGGTAAGATGGGATCAATAATGCAATACTCAGCACTCCTAATAGGAACATAGTCAGCAATATCTTTGTAAGGTGCATGGTATTTATTCCATCCCCTTTTTGGAATTTCGATATAGGAAGCAAAAGCTCTAAAGCAATTTGTAATAACTTGCAAATCAAGACCATAAACATTACTAATATTTTGAAAGTCATCAGTTCCCATAAAAGATTCAGTGCATTCGTAATCATAATTTATACCTGACTTTCTACCTTTTTCATTCTCCCAAGCTTCAACATTGTCTTGAATACGGTCCAGAAGATCACATTTAGCTTCTTCTTCCATGCGAGTGAATGATCCAGCACAAGAAGCATCCAATAAATCCTTATCATATAGAGGGAGCCTTGCATAAAAGTTATTGATAATAATATTGTTGGGGAGCTCATGAATGGGACATTTGAGCATTAGTAACTTCAATCTCCCCCAAGATTGAGCTGTACTCTCTCCATCAAGAGGCCAAAAGTTGTATTTTTGATTCCGATCTTTATGAATCTCACTAGGAGGATAAAATTTTGAGTAAAAGAGAAGCACTATTTCCTCCCATTCTTGAGCTTGACCATTCTTCAGCAGCTTATACCATTCCTCAGCTCTTCCTTTCAGCGATAATGAGAATAACTTCTTCTTAACTTGATCTGTGGTAATACATGCACACTTGAACAACTCGCATAATTCGTGTATAAAGAGCAAATGATCACCGGGATGGACAGTTCCATCCCCAACATAGTAGTTATCCATAACACGGTCAATAATTCTTGTAGGTATTTTGAAAACATCATTCTCAGCAAGTGGTGCCTTATATACTACCTTAGCAGTGGTAGTAGCATTACCAAATAAGAAACTCAGCGAATTATCCATAACGAAAATAAAGCAACTAATAGTAGTAAAGAATACTCACAGTAGAAGTTTCCTTTACCAGTTCCACTCTCCAATAGCGCTTCACTCCCCAGGAACGACGCCAGAAAATAGTCTTGATGACCCACAAGTATAGGGGGTGTATGGCAGTATTTCCGATAAGTAAGAGTGTCGAACCCAACGAGGAGCAGAAGGTGCTGGCTAGTGGTATGGATCAGGAATTCTCCACAAATGGTTTCCTCACGCCAACCACAACTTTAAACTCTAAGACCCTTATGTCCCTTGTGCAATGGTTTCGTAACGGGGGTTCAGGTTTCTGGCACTCCGGCAACCCCTACATTTAGTGGCCAAATACCCAATGGATTCCCCTAGGCCCATATAGGTGAAGTGTCATGTAGTCGACGTTCACATGACACCACTAGAAGAAGTACACCACAACTTAAATAACAATCTATTGAATCTTTCTCAACACAACTCCACTACTAACAACATGACCTCTCCCATGTCCTCAAGAACAAAACGAACTACTCACAAGACATCATAAGGATCATGATCAGAGATGGAATAATGATTTATAACACTCTGAACATAAACAATAATTCAATGGTTCACTCAATAGCGTAAACTACAAAGAGTAATCAACACCGAGAAAGTTTCCCCTATGAACTAATGCAAGATTCAACACAATTGTTATAGAAATATGGAGATGGTGATGAGGGTGCTGATGATAATGATTGTGGTGGTGATGATGATGATCCAGATGAAGTCCAGCTTGATGGTGGTGTTGATGGCGACGATCTCCCCTCTCCGGGAAGGAATTCCCCTGGCAGAAATCTGTCTGCCAGAGAGATCTTTCTCTCTCGGTGTTTTCCGCCCCGCAGTGGCGGCGGAATCTTTCTGTGGTCGCTCCCCGAGTCTTAGGGTTTTGGGAGGATGATATGCGCCAGAGGGGAGAGCCTGGAGTGGGCCAGGGTGGCCACACCACCTGCTGGCGCGGCCTAGGGCTGCTCGCGCCAGGGGGTGGTGTGGCCCCCCTGTGGCCCATCTCCAGCCCTCCTTCTGGCTTCCTCCATCTTCTGGAAAAATAGGATTTTCCGTATATTTTCCCGTATTTTCTGATCTTCGCGAATTTTTCCTCCAAACAGCACCTTTTCCATCAGAATCCTGACTGCAGAGGTCCATGCTCCAAAAGTCATCAACCATGCAGAAACAGATGAAATAACATAAGTATCACCTCTCAATACGAAATATATTAATGAATAATAGTGAATTATGACATAGAATAGTGATGCAAAATGGACGTATCAATGACCGCGTGGCACAACGCAGAAAGATAAGAAATATCCAACTCCCCGCTCTTAGATACTTTGCATATTATCTTGGTACTAGCGTACTGGGTAGGGAGAACACAAGTAATATCTCCAACTACCATTTAGCATTCCTTGCTGCTGCGCTGAACAATGATACTCGGTACAACCTGGGCTCACTTATTGCTCGCCGCCTAGCTGCTAGGGGGCCTATCTATGGGGGCATCATTGCCTCGTGTATAGTCAATGCATTAGGTCTTTTAGTGGATCCCAATGATGCTATACTGGCACCACAGAGGCTTGACCTTGTTGCTATGAAAACTCATCACTTTGTCACTGCTACTTCTGATTTGAACAATCTAGTATATAGGATGCTTTTCACTGACGGGGATGAAAGGGATATCTTTTTGCCACAACCTTCTTTGTTTAGTGTTCACAGGAGACCGTGGTCGCGCTCCAAGGAGGAGGTGGACGAGCAGCTTCACTTGCTGGGTTTCCACGAGCAGCACCAGGAGGATGTGCCCTCCTATGATTACTTCGCACATTACGGAGGGACATACTCGAGCTCGCACCAGGACGAGGGGACCTCTTTGTCGTACCACGGTGACACTTCATCTTGGCCAGCATGGGATTGATACCCACTTATGCCAAAAGCCTAAGCTTGGGGGGAGGTATGCCGACACCGCACTCATCTCCATATCATGTTGCGTCAGTACTTTGTATATTCATGTTTCGTTCTCTTTTTAGTTTTCGTTCTTTCTTTGCTTTTGCTTTCTAAAAAAACATAAAAGACCAAAAATATTTCTGTTGTTTCTCTTTGGTTTGCTTCTTCTTTTTGCCTTGGTTTGTTTTTCCCTTTTTGCTTTGTTTGAACTATTCGAAAAACCCAAAAAGATTTTGCTTTGCTTGTTTTCCTCTTTGGTTCTTGATTTTTAAAATCGAAAACAACAAAAATATATGTCGTTCTTCTTTGGCTTTGTGAGTTTGTTGCAGGGTTCAGCAGTCGTCAGTGGGATTTGGTTTCATATTATTATTCAAGCCACACAAGTGAAGGGCAATAATGAGGATTAATGACAACTTGAGGCGTGGTAAGAGGCTGGTAACGAACTCTATTTGTTTTCATTTTTGTACATATACTCATCATTGTGGGCTTGCTTAGCCCGTTCGTGTAGGGTGTATGTTATCTTTGGATGCTTAGTAGTTCTTGCTTTCTTATGATTAGCCCCAGCTCGCTAATAGTTTGTAGCATGTTTTATGAATGTTTGCTTGCATTATTCTATTCATAACTTGGTATGACACTATGGTATCCTCCTCTGAATGTTTCATTTGAATCGACTTAGCACATGCTCACGCATGCACATGACTGTAATAATCAGTTAAGCCTTGATGAATTATTTTGCCTTGAGGATCTTGAATCACTTTCATGCCATGATTAGTCCTGTTTTGTTGCAAGCATGATTATGACAGCTTTTGCTCTCTCGTTGGTCGCTCCCTTACTATTGCTAGCCTTCACTCACACTAATATTGTTTACTCAAGTTTCCAACTCCCTAAACCAAATATTTCCAAAGTGTCCACGATACGTACCCATTAGCATCATTTTCTACTTCCGTGCATATTCATTATGCCTTGTTTTCTTCTGAATAAAATGTTTGCTTGTTATGAGAAAGTTAGATAGTAAAGCTCTCACGAACTTGATGGCACACTTTATTTTCTTGCACTTAATAAACCTGAACCATTGCGTCCTTCTTTGTTGCGTATATGCTTGTGCTTTATAAGTTGAAGTTAGCAGAACCATGTTTCATGGGGAACGTTTTTAACATTTCGTTGGTACTTAGTACCTCATTGATATCATGTTCTTTTACTTATGGATCCCGACGGTGTGAAATAAAAGTGGAACTTGTAAGATCATGGAGTTTGTATGTATGTTAGAGAAACGCCTGGGCCGCTAGCCTAAGCCATGCCTAATCATGGTGGAAACTTGCAGCATAACCGCAATGAGCATTGTATGAAGCATCCTCAATAAAAATCTATGCACATAGTAAATAAAAAGATCGCTGAGATGCTCATTATCTGCTTGCCTTGTTATTTTGATTATGGGACAGCTCCCGTGTCATGTGCAAGGGGTACCCCGTTGGCGGTTCTCTATGATACGTATATACTTACAATGACAAGAGCTTACTTGTGACTGAAGTTGAGTAGCATGAGGATCGGTCTTCGTAAGTAAGGGGCATGAGACTTCGATTTATAACTTGTCAAGCATATCCTCTTAGTTGTGTCACTTTAACCCTAACCATTTAAAGATGCTTATGATAGGGGCAATGAGAGCTCAAGTCTAACAAGTACCATACTTTCAGCATTTGGAAGCCTTTCAAATTATTTAAAACCTTTTCTTGTTGAGTCTCCACACATTCTCCGAGCACTTTCTTGAGAGCATAGTTGTCATTCTTTTTGTTTGTTCCATTACTTGATTATTTGTGTTATGACTTTGATGCTTGTATCTTTGATATCTTTACTTCTAGTCATCACTTGAACTTCAGAGGTGCCTTGACATTTATAATCAAAGGCAAGCGAGATACCACTCTATCATACCTTTTTATGAGCATTGTAATGTTGCTTATGTTTATGCTTCATGCTACTTATTATTTTTTGAGTTGGAATCTCTTCATAGCTTGCAATGCCTATTGAGTAAACTTAGTTGCATACTCTTTATTATGAACTGCCTAAGAAGTTGATCACATTGCTAAGAATATTTACATCATATGAAGCAAATATGTTTGTGAAAGTTCTTTTATCGCACTCAGTTTTCAACTGAATTGCTTGAGGACAAGCAATAAGCTAAGCTTGGGGAGAGTTGATACATCCAAAACGTATCCACTTTCCCGAACACTTTTGCTATTGTTTCTCCTCTAAACTTGTGTGATTTGGATACAACTAACGCGGACTGATGCTGTTTTCAGCAGAATTGCCTTGGTGTCTACTTTTTGTGCATAAAATCAACTATCAGGAAAAATCTCGGAAAACATGCCAAAAATCCTATTTCACCCGAAGACTCCAGGAGCTAGAATACGAGACGGAGAAGAGCCAGGGGTGGCCACACCACCTGGTGGCGCGGGCCTGGCTAGGCCGTGCCTGGCGGTGGTGTGGGCCCCCCAGGCACCCCCTCGGTCTCCCTCTTCTCCTATAAGAAGCCTTCTAACCTAAAAACTCTGGGGGGTGATACATTGCAAATGTATCTATAATTTTTGATGTTCCATGCTTAGTTTTATCCACTTTCTTGTGTTTTGTTCCAACTTTGGAGTACTTTTCATATGATTTCTTGGACTAACCTATTAACAAGAGCCACAGTGCCAGCTGCCTGTTTTCTGCTATTTTTGGTTCTAGGAAAGTTAGAAAATGAATATTCTCGAAATTGGACGGGACAAAAGCCAAAGTGCCTATTTTTCCGGAAGTGATCAAGTGCTAGAATACGAGATGGAGAGGGGCCAAAGGGCGGCCACACCACCTGGCAGCGCGACCAGGCTTGGCCCGCGCCAGGGGGTGGTGTGGCCAGCCCAGTCACCCCCGCGGCCTACCCCTTCCGACTATAAGATGCCCTCAGGACGAAAACCCTAAGGACCCGATAAAAAATCCACGAAAGAGTCTGTAGACGCCATCATCTCCATCCCTAGATTTTGAGGGATCTGAAGCTCTTCCCGGCACCCTGCCGGAGAGGGGAATTCACCCTGGAGGCCTTCTTCATCACCATGCAAGCCTGTGGTGTGATGTGTGAGTAGTTCATCCTTGGACTACGGATCCATGTAGTAGCTAGATGGCTGGTTCTCCTCCCTTGTGCTTTCATGTTTAGATCTTGTGAGCTCCGTTCATGATCAAGATCATCTATTTGTAATTCTGCATGTTGTGTTTGCGGGGATCCGATGGATATTGAGATGCTATTTCAGATTGATTATTGATTCTATCATGTCTTTGTTATTTGAGATCTTGCATGCTTTCCGTTGTTAGTAGCTATCTTGGCCAAGTAGATGCTAGCAACTCCAAGAGTTAGTATTTATGCTCGATAGTGGGTTCATGCCTCTGGTAATCTGGGGAAGTGACAAAAATCTCTAAGGTACTAGATGTGCTGTTGCTACTAGGGAGAAAACAACAATCCTTTGTTCATAGAACTATCTATTGTTTACTTTACACGCAGTTCGTAAAGCAATAATCTGTTGCTTGCAACTTAATACTGGAGGGGGTTCGGATGATAACCTGAAGGTGGATTATTTGTCATAGACGCAGTTGGATGACAGTCTATGTATTATGTTGTAATGCCCATCAAGTCTCAAAGGAGTCAAGATGATTAGTATATGCATGTATTGCTTTCTTGGTGTTTGTCAATTGCCCCGCTGTAATTTGTTCACCCAGCATGTTATCTATCTTAAGGAGAGCCACCTCTAGTGAACTATGGATCCCGGTCCTTTCTTTTACATATAATCTACAATATTTTACTTCTTTGTGTTTACTTTCTGCAAACTTTTACTTCTTTCCATTCGATACGTTTAATCCATTGTTTTCCACAAAACACGGTGAGATTGACAACCTCATCGCAAGTTGGGGACAAAGTTCTGTGGTTGTGTTGTGCAGGTCTCCACATTGCTACTAGCACCGGTAGTGCGCCCTGCCAAAGCTCAGCTAGTAACACCTTTGGGGTGTTTCCTTGCTCCTACTGGTTCGATTAAACCTTGGTTTCATAACTGAGGGAAACTTGCTGCTGTGCTCATCATACCTTCCTCTTGGGGTTCCGAACGAGCTCTACATCAACCACGCACCAAGCACTTTTCTGGGCGCCGTGCATTGAGCCTTCAAGCGATTTTCTGGCGCCGTTTCCGGGGATCGAAGAAGAAGAAGAAACTCCCACGTCAACCACACGCCATTAAAAGACGATTTTCTGGCGACGTTGCCGGGGAGTCAAGGACGTCTTCACAAGGGGATTCCCTTATTACCAATCTCTTTACTTTGTTGTTTTTGTTTTGCTTAGTTTCTTTTTGCTTTGTTTGCTTGTTTTGTTCTTCAAAAAACATAAAAAAATTAGTTTTACTAGTTTGCTTCTTATTTCAAAAACACAATTTTTTTTAGTTCCTATCCTAAGTTGCCATTATGTCTAGCCTTGCTCCAGTCACTATGCAATCGAGGAAATGATTTTCACTTTTAAACAAGGAATTGAGGAAAATTTTAAGGAAGCTTGGTCTAGAATCTCTGATCTACATGAAAAAACTAAGCCTAAAATGACTCAAAGCTTGTTCCTTAGCAGTTTTTACCTTGGGATTGCTCTTTGCTATAGATATGCTCTAGATGATGTTGTGGGAGGATATTTCCTCCAATGTAATGAGGATGATGCTATTAATTCTATAAATAAATTGATCCTCACTTACAACATGCCTAGCCAAACTGATATTTCTTTCGCAAAAATATTTGCTAGGTTAGACACTCTTGATGCTAGCACTACTAGATTACAAAGTTGCTATAATACGCTTAGGGAGCATCACGATTATGTTCCAATAAACTCTGAACCATCAAAGTGGTTCCCTACAATAAATATTGAGATGAACACTGAAACTTTTCAAGCTCGCTGTGATATCATGTCTGAATTTTGCCTTATGCTCAAAGATATTTATAAATGTCTGAATACTTCGGGGCTCACTGAGGGAGGAAAAGAAATATCTCTTACTAAGAATACTACCATATTAGCTCTTGGAATAGCTGAAGGAGTGTTTACAAAGATCCTTGGGAAAACGATTTCTATTGATTATCTTGTTATTGAATGTGCAGGAAAAGGACAAATTACACTTGGAAGGTCCCTATTAGAACTCCTTGGAGCAATAATAGATGTGGGAAAGGGGACCATGAACCTTTCTTCTCCACCAAACAATCATATTTTCCCCAAGGTTAAGAATAAAACTAAGAGAGGTAAGGGCAAGATAGTTGGTTTTAATGCTTCTTCATTTGAGAACACTTGATTCTTTGTTTGCTTCTTATGCCTAACTTAAAGGCGTTAAAGAAAAGTACTTATTGGGAGATAACCCAAAAGTTTTAGATGAGTCTTGAAAGTTATTACCTCTGTAATAACCTATCCTTATCCTTTTTATTTGCTTTTTGTGCCAAGAGTAACCTCTAATGAGAGAGAAGTAATGATTGGGAAAGTTGCTGTCCCGAAACAGATTTTTGTGCTTCACCGTAAATATTCATGAGAGAGTTCAGTACGTCGTATTGAGCTGTAATTTTTTGTGCTTCTGCCCCAGGTTGTTATATAACTTTCGTTAGTTCAACACGTTTTGATTTGATCAACAGAAGGTCTTCAAAAAAATTCGTCTTTACCTGCTGGTCCGTTTTGACAGATTTCTGCCATTTTCTGCATTTGCTTCTTGTGGGTTCCTTTTTGAGTTCTTTTGGGGAATTCAGATTTTTGAGGGAAGTGATACAGTAGCTAGTGTTCTAATTGAAGTTTATTTGGTGTTATAACTGAACCCTAAGACTTATTTATCTTGAGTGCACTAATGTTGTTAATGAGATTGTGTGAAGTTTTGTATGAAAAAAAATTCAGGTGTATGGAAGGAATGAGTAATGAGATGAAGAATGGACTAAAGCTCAAGCTTGGGGATGCCACGTGTGTCACCCCAAGAAATATCTAAGAAGTGCAAGCGTCAAAGCTTGGGGATGCCCAAGGCATCCCCTTCTTCATCAATAAAAATCCCAGGTTTCTTCCAAACGCTTCATTTTTATTGTTTCATGCACAATTGTGTTTTTCTTGGAGCGTCTTCTTTTTCGTTTTCGTTTTGATTTTAGTTTGCTTTGGTTTGCTTAGTTTTATGAATAAATTGGTTGGACCCCCTCTTTCATACATTGGTTTGCAAATAGTTTGTTTTGGTTTGGAAAAGAGTAGGAAAGTTCATGCTTATATGGTAAAAAGAGCTGGTTTTGACTATGGCCTATGCTTTGTCATGCCATGCTTGATATTGTTTTGGCTTTATGCTTAGTATTATTTGATGTAGCATGACTTGTTATAAACAATTGAGATTGCTTAATGTGCCTTGGATGAATCATGCGTTCTTTTAGCATATTAAAGCATAGTATAGTGGTATTCTCCTTTGATGCTTTATTTGGGTTGACTTGGCGCATGCTCACACCATGTTATGACTATCCAAAGTCACCATAGCTTTTATGATCCTTTATTTTTCAACTTGTAGTATCACTTTATGCTTTGATCAATGATGTTTTGTCGCTCTGCATGATTATGGTCATTATTGCTCTCTTAGTTTGTCGCTCCCAGTCTTTAGCTAGCCTCCACAACAAAGTATGAGTTCCACTCATGCATCCAACTCCCTAAACCAAGTTATTCCAAAGAGTCCACCATACCTATCTACTATTCCAAGTATATTCATGCTTTTGTTTACATTCCAAATTAAACTTGTTATGTGAAAACTAGTGATTAAAGCTCTCACGAACTTGATGGCACACTTTACTTTACTTGCCTCTAATAAACTTGAACCATTGGGTCCTTCTTTATTGCGTATATGCTTGCGCTTTATAAGTTGAAATTAGCAGAACCATGTTTCATGGGGAACGCTTTCAACATTGCACTTGTACTTTGGACCCCGTTGATATCATGTTATTTTGCTTACGGATCCCGACGGTGTGAAATAAAAGTGGAACTTGTCATATCATGGAGTTTGTATGTGTGTTAGAGAAACGCATGGGCCGCTAGCCTAAGCCATGCCTAATCATGGTGGAAACTTGCAACATCAATATAATGAGCACTCTATGAAGCATCCTCAATAAAAACCTATGCAAATAGCAAATAAAAAGATCGCTGAGATGCTCATTGTCTGGTTTCCTTGTCATTTTGATTATGGGAAAGCTCCCGTATCATGTGCAAGGGGTACCCCCGTTGGCGGTTCTTTATGATACACATGTACTTACAATGACAAGAGCTTACTCGTGACTGAAGTTGAGTAGCATGAGGATCGGTCTTCGTAAGTAAGGGGCATGATATTTCGGTTTATAACCTTTCAAGCATATCCTCTTAGTTGTGTCACTTTAACCTTAACCACTTCAAGATGCTTATGATAGGGGCAATGAGAGCTGAAAGCTATAAGTACCATAATTTTTGGAAGCTCTTTATGAGACTTGAATCCCTACTTCCTTTTACAAAGGCTTTTCTTCCACCATTATATTGAGTCTCCACCTTCTATCATTATGCACCTACTTTGAGAGCATAGTGGCCATTCTTAGTTCTATGTGCATTGTCCCAAGACTAGTTGATTGATGCATACTTTGATATTGCTTGTTTTAAACTATTGTATCTAGTCACTCTTATGAACTTTGAAGGTGTCCTATGCATTTATATTTGCTACTCTATTGAGGGACAAGCTGAATACTATTATGCTATGTTTTCTTTCTGTGAAACAAACAAACGTCTTGCAAAGCATTGTTATTCATGAATCTTTTGTTTGTGTCTTTTCATGTTGCATCATAGTTTCTTTGCTTATTGCAAGGACTTTGTGTTTCATGTTATGATTGAAGTATTATGATCCCAGCTTTGAATGTTTTGCAAATACTTTGATCAAGTCTTTGATGGTGCATGTCACCTCAAAAATTATTCTTTCTTTTTATCACTTACGTACCCGAGGACGAGTAGGAGTTAAGCTTGGGGATGTTGATACATTGCAAATGTATCTATAATTTTTGATGTTCCATGCTTAGTTTTATCCACTTTCTTATGTTTTGTTCCAACTTTGGAGTACTTTTCATATGATTTCTTGGACTAACCTATTAACAAGAGCCACTGTGCCAGCTGCCTGTTTTCTGCTGTTTTTGGTTCCAGGAAAGTTAGAAAATGAATATTCTCGGAATTGGACGGGACAAAAGCCAAAATGCCTATTTTTCGGAAGTGATCAAGTGCCAGAATACGAGACGGAGAGGGGCCAGAGGGCGGCCACACCACCTGGCCACGCGGCCAGGCCTGGCCCGAGCCAGGGGTGCTTTGGCCAGCCCAGGCACCCCCTCGGCCTCCCCTTCCGACTATAAGATGCCCTCGGGACAAAAACCCTAAGGACCTGATGAAACATCCACGAAAGAGTCTGTAGCCGCCGTCATCTCCATCCCTAGATCGGGAGGGATTTGAAGCTCTTCCCGACACCCTGCCGGAGAGGGGAATTCACCCCGGAGGCCTTCTTCATCACCATGCAAGCCTCCGGTGTGATGCGTGAGTAGTTCATCCTTGGACTACGGATCCATGTAGTAGCTAGATGGCTGGTTCTCCTCCCTTGTGCTTTCATGTTTAGATCTTGTGAGCTCTGTTCATGATCAAGATCATCTATTTGTAATTCTGCATGTTGTGTTTGCGGGGATCCGATGGATATTGAGATGCTATTTCAGATTGATTATTGATTCTATCATGTCTTTGTTATTTGAGATCTTGCATGCTTTCCGTTGTTAGTAGCTATCTTGGCCAAGTAGATGCTAGAAACTCCAAGAGTTAGTATTTATGCTCGATAGTGGGTTTATGCCCCTAGTAATCTGGGGAAGTGACATAAATCTCTAAGGTACTAGATGTGTTGTTGCTACTAGGGAGAAAACAACAATCCTTTGTTCATAGAACTATCGTATTGTTTACTTTACACGCAGTTCCTAAAGCAATAATCTGTTGCTTGCAACTTAATACTGGAGGGGGTTCGGATGATAACCTGAAGGTGGATTATTAGTCATAGATGCAGTTGGATGGCGGTCTATGTATTATGTTGT
Organism: Avena eriantha; assembly: GCA_910589775.1. Lineage (NCBI taxonomy): Eukaryota > Viridiplantae > Streptophyta > Magnoliopsida > Poales > Poaceae > Avena > Avena eriantha. The sequence continues at coordinate 79,612,255 of OU342742.1, forward strand.
AATGCCCAATCAAGTCTCAAAGGAGTCAAGATGATTAGTATATGCATGTATTGCTTTCTTGGTGTTTGTCAATTGCCCCGCTGTAATTTGTTCACCCAGCATGTTATCTATCTTAAGGAGAGCCACCTCTAGTGAACTATGGATCCCGGTCCTTTCTTTTACATATAATCTACAATATTTTACTTCTTTGTGTTTACTTTCTGCAAACTTTTACTTCTTTCCATTCGATACGTTTAATCCATTGTTTTCCACAAAACACGGTGAGATTGACAACCTCATCGCAAGTTGGGGACAAAGTTCTGTGGTTGTGTTGTGCAGGTCTCCACGTTGCTACTAGCACCGGTGGTGCGCCTTGCCAAAGGTCAACTAGTAACACCTTTGGGGTGTTTCCTTGCTCCTACTGGTTCGATTAAACCTTGGTTTCATAACCGAGGGAAACTTGCTGCTGTGCTCATCATACCTTCCTCTTGGGGTTCCCAACGAGCTCTACATCAACCACGCACCAAGCACTTTTCTAGGCGCCGTGCATTGAGCCATCAGGGGGTTCGACATTTTTCTAGAAGGAGTTCCGCTCTGCCGCCACCACCAGATTCCACGAAACAGTACCAGAAACTCCGTTCTGGCACCCTGCCGGGACGGGGAATTGGAGGAGATCATCGCCATCATCATCACCATCGCTTCTTCATCGACCATCCATGTTTCCCCCATCTATGAGTGAGTAATCCCCCGCTGTAGGCTATGGGGATGGTAGGTATTGGATGAGATCATTCATGTAATGGCATCAGATTGTTAGGGCATGGTGCCTAGTATCTTTTATTAGTGCTTTATGACTTTGTTGCGACTTGTTATGCTTAATGCTTGTCACTGGGGCCCGAGTGCCTAGTATCTTTTATTAGTATATTTTATTAGTATCTTTTCAGATCTGAACATGTTATTGATTCATTGTGATAGTATTGTTTTTGGTCTTATCTACAAGTTGTATACACCCGTTGTTGTCCGGAACCAATGGCCCCGAAGTGATAGAAATCGAGATAACCGGAGGGAATGGCTTTGATGTGAGGATCACATGTGTTCACAGAGTGTTTGCTCCGGTGCTCTATTAAAATGAGCACCTTAATTGCCAGTAGTTCCCTTGAGGCCCCGCTGCAAACGGGCTGGCAGGACAAAAGATGTTGTGCAAGTTCTCATTGCGAGCACGTATGACTATATATGGAACACATGCCTAGGATTATCTAGTACTTGGATGCTTTATCTTATTTATCTGCAATTGCCCTATGTTCTGATTGCTATGTGAATTGTCTTGTCCATGCAACGCCCGTCCATCCATCCCTATGCCTACCGCACTCGAATCCTACTGTTTACTGCTATTGTTACTACTGCTACTTTACTATTGCTACTATAAAACTATTGCTACTGATAAACTGCTGTGAGCAAGATTGTTTCCAGGTGCAGCTGAATTGACAACTCAGTTGTTAAGGCATATAAATATTCTTTGGCTCCCCTTGTGTCGAATCAATAAATTGGGTTTGACTTCCCTCGAAAATACTGCGATACACCCCCTATACTTGTGGGTCATCAAGACTATTTTCTGGCGCCGTTGCCAGGGAGCATAGCTTTATTTATCAAGTTCACTTGGATTCTCTATTGTTCGATGCTATCCATCCATCATGGGTAAGTCTCGTGATGGCGAGGTTCCTATTTTACCATCCACTACAAGAAGAGGTACGATTCTGAACACCTCTGCTGCTCTTGATTCACCATCTGTTATAAGTAAGCTCGTTACACCACCACATACACATGCTACACACATTGCTACTACTACTGAATCTGAAACTTCTGATGCTTATGATGCTGCTTCTACTGTGCTTGATAAGAGTGGTTCATTAGGTCCTTTCCTAGATGCTACGATTGCTAGAACTATAGCTGGAAATACTGAAACTCCTAATGAAGACACTACTACACCTGTTAGTTCACCCGAGTCTAGTGAAAGTTATGATATTGAAGATGGTTATGTTGAGATGACCTATGAATTTATTAAAGAATGTAAAAATACCCATGATAGGAGCGCTGCTAAGAGTCTCCTTGAGAGGCGTACTATTAGACCCAAATTGTCTCCTATTGCTAAGTTTGCTGCTTCTCCCATAAACATTATAGATGAAGATTATGATTTCTCTCTCGATCTATCTTACATATCTATTGTCGAGAAAGAACCTTTTTGTGGGACTAAGAATGAAAGCGCGGTAGCACATATGAATGAACTTTCTACCATGAGTGGCTTGTTTTCTGATGATATTAAGATGCGTACTTACTTTGTTGCTAAGATTTCCACTTTTCACTGAAAGGAGAAGCTAAAACTTGGTTTAGTAATTTACCTCCTGGATCTATTGATAGCCCTGAGTGCTTGATTAGTACTTTCCTGCAGAAATATTTTCCTCCTAGTGCTAGACATGCTATTTTGCAGGATCTTTTTGATTTTAAACAGGGAGAAAAAGAGGTATTGCCTGAATCTTGGGCAAGGTTTTGTTCTTTGATTCATGCACAAGCTGGAAGTCCATTACCTATGAATGAGCTTCTTGATATATTTTATCATGGACTAACCCAAGATGCTAGGACATACCTAGATAGTTGTGCTGATTGTGTTTTCAGGAATAAGACTCCTAAGGAAGCTGAGGAATTAATGGCTAAAATAAGTAAGAATTATGAAGACTGGACTCCTCCTAAACAAGCTATACTTCAAGTAATTGTACCCGAGCCTACTATTCCGGTGCCTATTGCAATATCAAAGAAGAGGGGAGTTATTGAATTAAATGATGAAGTGATGAAGGAAGCTAAGAAATGTCTTAAGGAGAAGGGAATTAAAGCTACAGATGTCAAGAATTTACCTCCTATTGAAGAATTATGTAAGCCTATTTCCTACTCATCCACTATTGAGGTACACTCTCTCCAACACTTTGATGAAGGTGGTATCCCTTACTCTAAACCTCCTGATCAATTCTTAGAAGAATTCGATATCTTTATTGTTAAGCAAGATAACTTTAATAAAAGGGTGCAAAATCATCTAATGGAAAACACTAGAGCTATTGTTGAGTTGAAAGGTATTGTGGAAAGAACCTCTAATGATGTTAAAATGATTGTTAAACACTTTCAAATGGTTCAAACTCAAATAGATCAACTCGTTAAAGTGCAAAACGACTTGCTAGTTAATGCTGCTAAAGAAAAACATGCTTATGAAATTAGAACTAGAAGTGGTGCTGCTACCCAGGATCCTCTATATCCCGAGGGGCATCCCAAAAGACTTGAGCAGGATTCTCAACAAGCTGAAAATAGTGGTTCAACTCGTAAGAAAAGGAAAAAGAAGCATAAAACTGTTGTAGAACCCTCTGAACCTGCTATAGATCCTAATAGTATATCTATCTCTGATGCTAAAACTGAAAGTGGTAATGAAGAAAATGAAGTTCCTAATGAAGAAAAAGTTGAAGAAGAACCTGAAAACCACATTAAGAATACTAAATACACCAAAGAAGATTTTTTTGCTAAGAAACATGGTAGTGAAAGAGAGCCTTGGGTCCAAAAACCTATGCCATTCCCTGATAAGAAACACAAGTCAAAGGAGGATTAACATATAATAAGTTTTGTGAGTGGATGAAACCTTTATTCTTGCAAATTCCTTTGACTGATGCTATTAAATTGCCTCCTTACTCAAAGTATATGAAGGATATTGTCTCGAATAAAAGGAAGATCCCTAATGAAGAAATTTCTACTTTACTTGCTAATTATTCCTTCAATGGTAAGGTTCCTAAGAAACTTGGAGACCCAGGGATTCCAACTATCCCTTGCTCTATTAAAAATAGTTATGTTAGAACTTCTTTGTGTGATTTGGGAGCTGGAGTTAGTGTTATGCCTTTGTCTCTCTATAAGAGGCTTCAGCTAGAAAAATTAATACCAACTGATATATCTTTGCAAATGGCTGATAAATCTACCACTATTCCTGTTGGTATATGTGAGGATGTACCTGTTCAAGTGGCTCATAATTGCTTAATATTAACTGATTTTGTTGTGCTTGAAATACCTGAAGATGATATTATGTCTATTATTCTTGGGAGACCTTTTCTTAATACTGCAGGAGCTGTTATCAATTGTAATGAAGGAAAGATGACTTTCAATGTTAATGACAAGGAACATACTGTCTATTTCCCCAAGAAGATTGAAATGACTTATGGTTTGAATTCAATTGAACATGTTGAGGGCATTCAAGTTGGAGAAATATATTGTCCCATACCAGGAGAAAAATTTGAAACTATTATGATTGGGACTATTGCTATCAAGGTTGAGGTAACATAATCATTAGTGGAACACAAAGTTTTGTCTCATATGAAATTGTTTTGGTAACGAGACCAGATCAACCTTGTTAACAAAAGGATTTCATTGAACAAAACAATGTTTTCACTATGATTATCTCCGTTTACTTCTATTCTATCCATTTTAGTTTTTGGTTTCATTTAGTTTTCTTTTTGTTGTTAGTTGCTTGAATGTTAGAGTGTCTTAGAATTTCTGTAGTTCTAGCCTTGTTTTGTCATTGCATCATGTTTCCAAAAAAAAAATCTGTCTGTCAGAAAATCATTCTTCTATTCCTGAAAATTCCCCAAAATAAAGTGTCTCGAAAAATTCCAGAAAATTCATATTAAATTTTTGCGTGAAAAAAGGGGCAGAGGAGTACTTGGGAGGCACAAAGGGGCCCCACCAGGAAGGCACACTACCTGGTGGGGCGGCCTGCCTTGGGTGGCGCCATGCCCTGGTGTGGGCCACCCCTGGCCCCCCACTAACTCTCTCACCTGCCACTTTCTTCTTTCTCCCGATTAAGCTCAAGTTCATTGCTCAAAATCGCGTTCTTGCTGTGCTTGCTCTCGATTTTTTCGATCTCCTTGCTCAGCCCATCTTTCTTCCTGAAATTTGGAGCATTTGTTCCCTGGTATGTGACTCCTCTCCTTGTCCAAGTACATTTGTGTTCGGTTGATTATATCTTGAGTATTTTTCTGCTGTAGGTGACAGGTTATGAGAGCTTGTAAGCTTGTTTGATGCTTAGAGATATAGTTTTGATGCATGTTAAGGCCTCTTACAAGTCCCTATGAGTAGAATCCTTCATTATGTTTACTTTGCAATCACTTGTTTAATAGGTGTTTAAATTTCAGAATACCAAGCATGAACAACCATGCCTTTGGAGAGATTTTGCAGTATTGTAGGTATAAGCATGACAGGGACCATGAAGAAAATTCAAGGGCGACCCGCTGATTTGCTGGAGCTTTACCGAGGGGTGACCAATGATGATGATTGATGACCCACAAGTATAGGGGGTGTATCGCAGTATTTTCGATAAGTAAGAGTGTCGAACCCAACGAGGAGGAGAATGTGCTGGCTAGTGGTATGGATCAGGAATTTTCTGCAAATACTTAGCCACCGGATTTTTAGGGATTTTCGATAAAGCAAGTAAACAAAGTACGAGTAAATAAAATACAGTAGGAATAAATGCAGCAAGTGGCCCCATCCTTTATGTAGTAAAGGACAAGCCGGTTGTATTACGTAAGATGACCAAACGTTCTCGAGGACACATGGGAAGACTGTCAAGTGCTTTCGCTTCATATAGTTGATTAATCTTCTTTAGCTTGCTAAGTGTTGTGTGGGTGAACCTGTGCTAATGTACCGACCTTCCTAGGACTAATACATACTTGTGATTATACCCCTTGCAAACATCCGTAAGTACAAGAAAGTAATTAAGGTACAAACCTAACCACAACTTTAAACTCTAAGACCCTTGCGTCCCTTGTGCAATGGTTTCCTAACGGGGGTTCAGGTTTCTATCACTCCGGCAACCCCTACCAGTAGTAGCCAAATACAAAATGCATTCCCCTAGGCCCATATAGGTGAAGTGTCATGTAGTCGACGTTCACATGACACCACTAGAAGAAGTACACCACAACTTAAATAACAATCTATTGAATCTTTCTCAACACAACTCCACTACTAACAACATGACCTCTCCCATGTCCTCAAGAACAAAACGAACTACTCACAAGACATCATATGGATCATGATCATAGATGGAATAATGATGTATAACAATCTGAACATAAACAATAATTCAATGGTTCACTCAATAGCATCAACTACAAAGAGTAATCAACACCGGGAAAGTTTCCCCTATGAACTAATGCAAGATTCAACACAATTGTTACAACAATATGGAGATGGTGATGAGGGTGGTGATGATGATGATGGTGGTGATGATGATGATCTCGATGAAGTCCAGCTTGATGGTGGTGTTGATGGCGACGATCTCCCCTCTCCGGTAAGAATTCCCCTGGCAGAAATCTGTCTGCCGGAGAGATCTTTCTCTCTCGGTGTTTTCCGCCCCACAGAGGCGGCGGAATCTTTCTAGGTTGCTCCTTGAGTCTTAGGGTTTCGGGAGGATGATATATGCCAGAGGGGAGAGCCTGGAGTGGGCCAGGGTGGCCACACCACCTGCTGGCGCGACCTAGGGCTGCCCGTGCCAGGGGATGGTGTGGCCCCCCTGTGGCCCATCTCCAGCCCCCCTTCTGGCTTCCTTCGTCTTCTGGAAAAATAGGATTTTCCGTATATTTTCTCGGATTTTCTTATTTTCACGAATTTTGCCTCCAAACAACACCTTTTCCATCAAAATCCTGACTGCAGTGGTCCATGCTCCAATAGTCATCAACCATGTAGAAACAGATGACATAACATAAGTATCACCTCTCAATACGAAATATATCAATGAATAATAGTGAATTATGACATAGAATAGTGATGCAAAATGGACGTATCAACTCCCCCAAGCTTAGACTTCGCTTGTCGCCAAGCGAAACTGAGCTCAATAAACATGGCCTCAGGTTTATGGAGTGGAGAGTCGATAAAACAATACGGACAAGAAGCATCACATTCATCAAATACATAGATCATAATAGAAGACAACTCACTATTATATAACTCAACTTGTAATGAGTAAAGGAAACACAATAAAGATACATAAAGTAAATCATAATTAGTGATGGCAAACTTAGCTCTTGGTCGAAGAATAGTTGATAATTTGCTGGAGTTCACAAATAACTGGTTTTCAATGATAGCTTTCAAAGTAGTAAACATCAAGATAAGAGCAATGTGCAAAACAAGGAACATAAGAAACATGATTGAATAAATCATCATATGAATGAATAAAACACAACAACTCAAAATACTTGCTGAGATAGAAGGGAGTAGGTTTACTGACTCAACTACAAAGTAAAAGAAAGGCCCTTCGCAGAGGGAAGCAGGGATTGCAAGTCTCATAAAGAGGTCCCAAAAATTATGATACTTACTAGCTTTCAGCTCTCATTGCCCCTATCATAGGCATATTTTGGTGGTTAAGGTTAAAGTGACACAACTAAGAGGATATGCTTGACAAGTTATAAATTGAAGTCCCATGCCCCTTACTTATGAGTACCGAACCTCATGCTACTTGTTGGGGGGATACCGCCGGGTAGGGTCACGCCGGGGTATAAAGGCCGAGTTAGCCGAGGTACGACAAGGTCAAATCAAGTGTTGGCCGAGTCACCTCAAGTCAGGCTGAATCACGGAGTAACCCGGACCAGAGGATGTCCACCTAACTGAGTCCCGGCCGACCTATGTCATATGCCGGCATGATTTATCTAACTTGTATGAAGGTACCAGTGTGGCCAGATTAACCAGGCATGATCTGGGTTATATCAGGCTTGCAAGAGAAGGAAGGTATCTCGCTGGTCAAAAGGAGGTCAGTGTATGCTGGAGCGAAGTGGAAAGAGGCTAGGACCACCGAGGCATGGCCGACAAGTGTGACGTTGCCTGTGTCGGATGACGCTGGCGCCGCAGAGGCTCACATAGCCTCTGCATTGCTTACGACGGGGAAAAGTGACCCGGTCGGTTTACTATTTTGGGAAGAGGCATATTCCTTGGAATATGCTTCCACGTATGCCCTAATTGGAGACCTAGCCACCCCTATATAAGGAGGGCTAGGGCCTCTGTAGAAAGGGTTGATCTCTAGTTGGTTGAGTTTTACTTGTTTGCTTCTAGGTTCCTGAGAGCTAGTTAGTGGTGAGAGTAAGAGAGTTCCTTCTTCCTCCTCTCCCCAATACGGCTCAAGGAGCATTTGTAACCTTGGAAACTCATTGAATACAAAGCATTTGTGTGTGGAATCACCACACTATCCCTCCCTGGATTCCTCTAGTGCATATTGTCCCCACCTTTAGCGTATCCATGGCATCTGCCGTGACACCACCATGACAGTTGGCACCCATCATGGGGAAAGCGGCGATAGCAGGAGTGAAGATCTGGACGGAAAACCTCATCGGCACCGGCGAACACATCGTCTCTGGGCTTGTTCAGCGCTTTGGAGCGCTGGACTTCGTCAGCGACAACGCTGGCTGCTTCGGCAAACGACCTCTCCCGTGCAACGGCCTCTTCGTCAAGCTTGGCGCGCACAAGATCTACGTCGCAGTCGATGTGTCGTGTGTTCACCCGCGGTACGCCGTCGAGGGAGGCGAGCCACCCCTTACCGCGGCTCGCGGGGCGTGTATCACTCGCTCCCCTGACCGCGCCGAGGTGATGATGACCGCGCCTGACGCTGGCGCGAGCAAGGAACCGGCACCATATCTGGAGGTAACACCCAAGGCACCGAGGAAAAGTAGAGGTCCTCCGCTAGAGAGGCCAGAGAATGTGCTGCAGCAGGCAATAGATAGCTTGGCAAGCCCCGTAGCAGCAGTGGTAGATCCGGCTCAGGCATAGGCCGAGCTAGAGGAAACTAGGCAGAAAATTTTAGAGGGTGCGAAAAAGATAGCAGCGGCTCAGCAGTCATTGAACATGACACTGTGTGAGTACGCAAAGGAAAATAAGGTAGATGCTGTAAAAGTGAAAGGGAGAAACCTCATGAGTGAAAGGAACAAAGAGGGTGATACTAGAATTGAGGAATCAGAGAACTGTCTGTCCGTGGGGTTGCTGAAGTACAGTACCCAGGCAAAGAACCTCAGAGCAGCAGATGCAGCACCATCCAAGTTAGAGGGCTTGATGAGTGAAGCCCGGCAGAGACAGCATGAAAGGGTTAATGAGTTAGTTCGGATCGCAAACAGACAGAATGAAGAATATCTTAGGGCTAACCCAGAAAGAGCTAGGGCCTCCAAGATTGTTTATTCGGAAGTGGGTAATCCAAAAAAATCTGTTGGAGCTGCATCATCACCTCATGGTGGCCCAAGAAGAGAGGAAGTGGTAACTTCGGCCAGGAGGAACAAACAAATAGTCCCATATGACCCGATAAGGGCAGGGAAAGTAAAAGCAGTGTAGGGAAATGAGGATCGACGAAGTGTGAGCCGAGGTGAAGCTGGCCGAGGTAACCGTGACCAAGGCAATGCCGGTCAAGGGAATGCTATGAACGGCAATGCCGGGCAGTGCAACTCGGCGGGTGCAGGGCAACCGTAGCAGCGGAATATACCACAGCAAGAGCGCAGTGCCGGCCAAGGTATGCAACAGAGAGCAGCTCCACAAGAGCAAGATAGATATAATGATGGTGATTCAGAGATGGTGAACGCAGGGTATCCGAGGCCAGACTATCACGCGATAGGGTCAAGATTGGGAAGCAGGAACCTGATGCCTGACGATGCTAGGTTAAAACTGGATCGACTTTATAGGTCGGAGCAAATTGAGTGTCAAGGTCCTCTGGGTCCAGCGTGTTTTGGGCCCCGGATCATGAAGGAGCCTCCGGTACCTAACTTCCAGTTACCTAGAGGCACTAAGACATATGACGGCAGCACAAAGCCGTAGGATTGGTTGATTAACTACGCGACAACGGTAAAAATTGCTACAGGCAACTTGATATGGGTTGTGAGATATGTACCTCAGATGCTGGAGGGGCCAGCGAGGGTATGGCTAAACAATTTTCCACTCGGAAGTATTAACTGTTGGATCGATTTTGAGGAAATTTTTGTCAGTAATTTCTCAAGCACGTATCAGAGGCCCAATAGACCACAGACCCTAGCAATGTGCAAGCAGAGACTGAATGAGACAGACCGAGAATTATTGACCCGATGGTGCACTGTGCGAAACTCATGTGAGGGTGTAATTGAGTCACATGCCATAGCTTGGTTTGTGCAAGGGTGCGGATATGCAAGCATGCTATGGTAAAGGTTGTAAAGGGATATGCCAACTACATTGGCAGAGACAATCCAGATTGCTGATTCATATGCCTTGGGTGATCCGACTCAGCCTAGGCTCATGTCAAACGAGTCAAGCGAGGAGTACTATCAGCGAGATGGAGCCGGGTCATCCCGGCGAAATGATTACCGGGGTAAGAGAAGAGATGAAAGACCGGATTACCGGTAAGTTCGCAGCAAGTTGCTGCTGTGAATCAAGATCAACCCGGAGCAGGAAGCAATCAACGTCAGAAAACTAGAGGGCAGCAATGGACCCCAAGGAGTGATGGCAAGAAAACTTGGACACCCGAACAAAAAAGACAGTGGTATGAGAAGAAGGACAGGTTGAGGTATACTTATGAGGCAATGCTGGATCAGCCGTGTAAATTTCACACGCCAAATCCGAGTAACCCAGCGGGTCACACAACTCGGCAGTGTGAGTGGATGAGGTAGATAGAACAAAGTGGTTCGTGGAATGCTCAGGCACCTCAGAATGATTAACCTCGGCAGGAGTTACCCGACAGCAATTGCTCTCCGGAGCGAACACGCAATAGTTAATGTTGCCACCACCTCCGCCGAGGTATGAAAACCATGAGAGAAGGGATGCAGTGCATCATGTGGAAAACCAACATCAACCAGATCAAAGGTACCCCAGAAATGAGGGGAGAAATGAGTACAGAGAGCATCACCAGAGTTACTGTGTGTTCACTACAGAAGAGACAAATAGAAAGAGCTTGCAGCGCCCACACATGGAAGTGAATGCGGTAATGCCAGTGGCGACGAGGTATATGCCTTGGTCGGATCAGGAAATTACCTGGAGCTTCAAGGATCATCCCAAGCTTATGTCGAGCCCTGGTTCGTATGCGCTGGTGTTGGATCCAACATTCATTGGGCCAAACATCAATGTGAGGTTCTCAAAGGTGCTGATTGACAATGGCAGTAGCATCAACATCATGTATGTGGATACAATGCGCAAGTTGGGTATCACGGATAACATGCTCCAGGCCACAAGGACAACTTTCCATGGCATTGTGCCAGGTATCTCTTGTGAACCCATTGGCAAGGTCCGGGTTGACGTGTTGTTCGGCACGAGAGATAACTGCCGAACTGAGAATTTAGAGTTCGAGGTTGTCAATCTGGAAAGCGCATATCACGCGTTGCTCGGCAGGCCAGCCCTGAACAAATTCATGGCAAGTACTCACATCAGTTACTTGAAGATGAAGCTGCCCAGGCCAAATGGTGTGATTACCATAACAAGTGATTTCTGGCGTTCCATTGAGTGCGCGTCAGCCGGGTCTAACCTGGCCGAGTCACTCGTGATTGCGCAAGAGAAGAGAACAATCCAGGAGGTGGCGGCATTGGCTCAATCCGCGCAACAATATATGCCAGTGCTGAGTAACCCGCATGGTAGTGTCTCATTTCAAGCGAAAAAGGATACCAAGAAAGTGCTTGTTGATGATATGTTCCCAGAGCGCACCGTAACAATTGGTGCCGGGTTAAATGATAAATAGGAAAGCCAGCTCGTCAACTTCCTCCGTGAGAATCGGGATATTTTTGCTTGGTCCACACAGGACTTGCAAGGTGTTCCGAGGGAGTTGGCCGAGCACTCTTTGAATGTGAGACCTGGAGCAAAGCCGGTGAAGCAACCTCTCCGCCGCTTTGCCGAAGACAGGAGAAAGGTCATCGAAGATGAGATAGCTCGGCTCCTAACAGCTGGATTTATCATGGAAGTGCTTTACCCGGATTGGCTATCTAATCCGGTGCTGGTGGAGAAGAAGGATGATCCGAACATGGCAGTGGTTTGGCGTATGTGTATCGATTACACGAACCTGAATAAGGCGTGTCCAAAAGATCCATTCCCACTGCCAAGGATAGACCAAGTCATAGATTCTACTGCTGGGTGTGAACTATTGTCATTCATCAATGCATATTCTGGTTTCCACCAGATACCTCTGAACCCAAGTGATCAAATAAAGACTGCGTTTATCACCCCGTATGGGGCTTATTGCTATCACACCATGCCGTTTGGTTTACGCAATGCAGGGGCAACGTACCAAAGATGTATGCCGAAATGTTTACACGACCAAATTGGTCAAAATGTATAGGTATATGTGGATGATGTTGTTATAAAGACCAAGGAAAGGAAAACGCTCCTTGACGATATCAGGCAAACGTTCGCGAACCTGAGAAGATTCTGAATGAAGATTAACCCGGAGAAATGTACCTTCGGTGTCCCGGCTGGAAAATTACTCGGATTTCTTGTCTCCAGCCGAGGTATCGAAGTTAATCCAACTAAAATCCGAGCCATAGAGCGAATGGAACTGCTGAAGTGCCTTAATGATGTCCAGAAGTTCACTGGTTGCCTGGCATCCTTAAGTCGGTTTGTATGTCGGTTGGGAGAAAAGGCACTGCCTCTCTATCAACTCATGAAAAAGTCGGACAAGTTCATTTGGACGCCGCAGACCAATGAAGCCTTTATCCAATTAAAGAAAATGTTAGCCACTGCACCAGTGTTAGCCTCTCCATTATCAAAGGAGCCAATGTTGCTCTATATAGCCGCAACCAACCGAGTTTTAAGTGCAGTAATTGTGGTAGAGCACAACGAAGAGGGTAAGTCAGCGCAAAGGCCAGTATATTATCTGAGCGAGGTATTATTATCTTCGAAACAAAACTATCCCCATTATCAGAAGATGGCATATGGTGTGTAGCCCCTTATGCGCCACAATATGACATGAGAGAAGCAATCAAGTCTCAGGTTGTGGCCGACTTTTTGTGGATTGGGCCGAAGTGCAATATAAGCCACCATTGCCAGATCCGAATTACTGGGGAATGCACTTTGACGGGTCAAAAACAAAAATCGGGTTAGGCGCCGGAGTTGTGCTTACCTCGCCCAAGAAGGACCAGCTGAAATATGTGCTACAGATCCACTTCGCAACATCAAACAATGTTGCATAATATGAGGCACTTGTGCATGGGCTCAAAGTGGCAAAAGAAGTTGGGATACGTTGGATCCAATGCTTCGGTGACTTGGATCTCGTCGTTCAACAAGTCTCTAGACAATGGGATGCTTTGGATGCAAATATGGCATTGTACATATTTTATGTGCAGAAGATATCAGGATACTTTGAGGGATGCGAATTTCATCACGTACCTCGGGTGGAAAATGAGGCTGCCGACGTATTGTCGAAGCTCGAATCAACCCGACAAGCAATCCCGCCAGGGGTAGCACTAGAGCACCTCAGAAAACCATCTATTCGGCCATCCCCAGAATCCGAGTCAATTTATATCCCGGCAAATCCGGAATCGGAAGCTATGCCCATGGACATTGATGTGGGAAGTGGTTTACGAAACCCGGGGACTGCCTTGGCAAACCTGGGGAATGCTTCGCAAGACCCGGGGACTGCGCAGCGTGATCCGGCTGAGGTTATGCCGGTGGATCAGATGGAAATTGATGAGGATGTGTTCCCAGTACGAGCTATACCAGCTTGGGCACTGCCCATATTTCAATTCCTGAAAGATGGAACTTTGCCCAGTGAGGAGGTGCTTTCCAGGCAAACTCAGAGGAGGGCAAAAGCATACGCGATCATCAATTCCGAGCTATACAAGAGAAGTGTGACAAACGTCCTCCAACGATGTGTTGACCCGGAAGAAGGGCTCGACATCCTCCGAGATATACATCAAGGGGAATGTGGGCATCACGCCTCGTCCAGAGCCTTGATAGCAAAAGCTTTCCATCATGGGTTTTACTGGCCAAGTGCCTTGGAACAAGCAGAGGATCTGGTAAGAAAGTGCAATGGTTGTCAAAGCTATGCTACCAAGACACATATGCCAATGTCGGAGCTCAAGCCATACCAATTACCTGGCCATTTGCCGTATGGTGTTTAGATGTGGTTGGTCCGTTTAAACCAGCAAGAGGGAACATGACCCACATCTTGGAAATGGTTGACAAGTTTACAAAATGGATTGAGGTGAAGCCAATAAGAAAATGTGATGGAGCTACCGCCGTGACATTCCTCAAAGATATCATCGTGAGATACAGTTATCCTCATAGTACCATAACAGATAATTGCACAAATTTCGCTGAAGGAGCATTTGCACGATTCTGCCGGGATAAGAAGATCCGGCTGGATGTTGCCTCGGTAGCCCACCCCGCATCGAACGGACAAGTGGAGAGATCCAACGGATTAGTATGATCCGGGATAAAACCCCGGCTCATTGAGCCGTTGCAAAGATCAGCGGGGTGCTGGATAGAAGAACTACAAGCGCTACTGTGGAGTTTAAGAACAACTCCGAATCGATCAATAGGCTATACGCCATTCTTTCTGGTATATGGGGCAGAAGCTATATTACCAGCCGACATAGAGCATGATTCGCCTAGGGTCACCCAATACACAAAAGCCGAAGTGCAAGAAGCACGGCAAAATGATGTTGATCTGCTAGAAGATGCGAGAGAATTGGCATTGTCCAGATCCGCCATATATCAGCAAAATCTCTGACGCTATCATAGCCAGAAAGTAAACCCCCGAATTTTTCGGGAAGGTGATCTGGTAATCCGGTTGGTACAACGTACCGCTGGCATGCACAAGTTATCCCCCCCGTGGGAAGGGCCATTCATTGTGGGCAAACCATTGCACAATGACTCTTATTATCTCATCGATGCAAAACCACAGGAGAAGAACAAGGCGGACAGGTCCAGCGAGGAATATAAGCGTCCATGGAATGTAGCTCTACTTCGTCTATTCTACACTTAGCAAAGAAGTGTGTGTATCCGAGTCTCTCATACGTCGGTATGTATGCCGGCAATGAGCTTATCAATGAAATGGTGGCACCTCGAGCAGTAACTCGGGGACTACCTTAATAATATTTGCTATCTTCTGTACTTGTTATAATTTTTATGTCGGCTGGGTTAACTTGCTTCTTCTTAAGCCGAATTAGTAGTGTGTGAGCACCAAAAAACTAACTCTTTGACTTGCCACTGTCACCCAAGATTTGGCTTCATGGCAAGCAAGACAACAAGTTTGGAATTGCGTAGCACACGAAAAACGACTAAGGAAAAGAGCGTAATCGAGCCGACATTTGTTATTTGGACTAACCTTATGCTTACCTTGTTTTTGGTATGTTGAATTATTTTGAGCTAGTCCTAAAGTTTCTAAGTATTGTTAAGTCAATTTTTGAAGCTTGAACTCGTAAGTCATAAAACCGAACCAAGGTAGACACGAGCCGAGCCAAGAAATTGGAGAAACAAGAAAATGAAACTCGGGGACTACGCCCAAGTTAATCCGGCACGAGCAACTCGGTAGCAAAATATGATCACTGTGCTTAATACATTTGCACCCGGCATACCGGGGATTTGATAATATTCAAAGTGTTTGTTATCAAGGACCAGCAGGAGGTAATTCGGCACCAGCAGGCAGAACTCCGGCCTCGGCTTCAGCATTATCTTTGTCTTCTTCGACGTCCGAGGCTTCGTCGTCATCATCTTCACCCGAACCATCTTCGACGTATTCGTCGTCAACAACATCAAGGAAGCTTGGGCCTTCATTCCGTTGATGGATGGGGGCATACTGAATGAGGTTATGGGCGCAAGCTTTGCACCGAGCTATCCAATGCGGGTCATTGGACCACCTTGAGCCGGTGCGCATGCGCTCGAGAAGATTGAGATTTATTTTATCATACCATGTGAGCATGTAGTGGAGGACGGTCTCAGCTCCGGCACGTCCGGCGGATTCCCTCTAGAGGTCAAGCTGGGTCTCGCACTCCATTAACTTGTTGATTAGAGCAGCGGAACCCTCTAGAGTGTCCTCACCAGGCCAAAGGGCATTGAAGATCCGGACTACTCCGTTTCAGATATCCTTGCTGTAGTTCTTCTTGATTTCAACTCGGGAGGACAAGCTGACTATCAGATCCCCCAGATCAAGAGGTATGGTGCCAGGGCCAAATGGAGTGCCTCTCTGCTGGCATAACTTGGTAACGGCATTGGATGCAATGGCATCACCCTCCGGAAATTTGTCTAGAAAAACAAGACAAGTGAAATAAGTGAAGGAGGTTGACCCGGAGAGATTCATGTTAGCTGAAGAAAAAGAACTTACAAGAAATATGGCTGTGGATCCGGGTCAGCTCCGTGGTGCAGTTGTCACGCCTCTTCTGGAGTTGCACAAGTTTAGCATTTGCCGACTCAAGCTTAATGTCGGCCTCCTTCAGCAGTTCTTGATCTTTGGAAATTTGGAGGTTGAGACGTTCTCGCTCTTCAGTAAAGTCTTGGCCAGCCTTGTCTATCTCGGCTTTGTGGAGCGCCTTGAGTTTTTTCATTTCCGCCTTGAGCTTGGCAATCTCATCATCCTTGGTCCGGAGGAGGGCGAGCTCATCATCTTTCTTCTTGAGTTCGGCCTGATGCTGCCCTGCTTGTTCGAGAAAATGGAGCATCATATCAGGCACAAGCACACTATCTTCAAGAGATGCTAAAATAGTTTGTTGACCCGGCATAACCGAGGTATGAATATCTGCCGAGCCAAGAAGAACATGAGAGAGGGAGCAAAAGGAGACTAAGCCTTACCTTTTATCTGATCCAAGTTCTTTCGCATGATGGTGTTCTCAGCTTCCACTTCAGCTGCGCCATCCAAATGATGAATTAGTTTGGGGGGGGGGCAAAGAAAGATGGGAAAAAGCTATGGAGAAAACTTACCCCTTTTCTCGAACTCAGCGAGAAGTGTAGAATGTTTTGAGCGCAGCGCCTTATGCGTGTCCAAGAGGCGTTGAAACTCAGCGCTCCGGCGATTGGTGGTAACCTGTCAAAAGCAAAGTTGACTTGATCATGTGCATATTCGAAGTGTACGAAATCCGGGCCAAGTGGAACTTAACCCAGCTCTAGGTGTGTGCATATTCGAAGTGTACGAAATCCGGGCCAAGTGGAACTTAACCCGC
This sequence comes from Avena eriantha, assembly GCA_910589775.1. Taxonomy (NCBI): domain Eukaryota; kingdom Viridiplantae; phylum Streptophyta; class Magnoliopsida; order Poales; family Poaceae; genus Avena; species Avena eriantha. Next base: position 79,629,381 of record OU342742.1, read on the forward strand.
CTCTAGGTGTGTGCATATTCGAAGTGTACGAAATTCGGGCCAAGTGGAACTTAACCCGGCTCTAGGTGTGTGCATATTCGAAGTGTACAAAATCCAGGCCAAGTGAAACTTAACCCGGCTCTAGGTGTGTGCATATTCGAAGTGTACAAAATCCGGGCCAAGTGGAACTTAACCCGGCTCTAGGTGTGTGCATATTCGAAGTGTACAAATCCGGGCCAAGTGGAACTTGACCAGGCTCTAGGTGTGTGCATATTCGAAGTGTACAAAATCCAGGCCAAGTGGAACTTAACCCGGCTCTAGGTGTGTGCATATTCGAAGTGTACAAAATCCGGGCCAAGTGGAACTTAACCCGGCTCTAGGTATGTGCATATTCGAAGTTACTAAGGAGTTATGCTAGTTCTCTAATGAGCATCCGGCCGAGTAACAAGTTACTCCCCCGGAGGCTCGGGGACTAATGGTTATATCACTAATGTTTGGTACTTGTTAAAGAAAGGATAAGGTAGTTTACCTCCATCATCCGGCCAACAAGGTTGATAGCTTTGGCGGCTGTGTTCATCTGCGCGGCAAACTCGGCATGCCCAAATTTCTCCAGGAGATCTTCGTTATGGACAAACTCCGCCTTGTTCCAGTTATTGACAAACTCGATCAAAGCCAGAGGATAGCGCTCTCCGCTAAGCATATGGGGCGCAATTAAACCGTTAGCATGGGCCTCCCTCCTCTCAACTTGTGCAACATCGGGGCTGGTGTGCAAGACAAGTTGCGCATCAGCTGACCCGGCAGAGGTGTCTTTCTTTTGGTGGGGTCTTCTGCGGAAGCATGGACGCGAGCGTGCGCTGTCCAGCCTCGATAGTTGCTGCCCTGGCGGTGTCAGAAGCTTTCTTGCCCTTGGGCTGCTGCTGAGAAGTTGAGGTTTGGGCTGCAGATTTTCCCTTGGGCACGGCCTTCAGCACAACCTTGGTGCTAGCCTTGGTGGTAGTTGTGTCTTCTCGCCGAGTCTTCGAAGACTCGGACGAGGCGGAAAGAGTTGGTGCTGCTGTCACTTGTGCTGTTGGTGCTAGTGCTGGCGCCGATGTTGGTCTTGGCGGGGGTGCTGAAGGAACCTCGATGGTGGCTGGTTGCGGCTGAGCCGAAGAGGAGCTGGGAGCAACCGCAGCCTCGGCAGAACCAATTCCCCCTGCTCCAAGGTTACCCTCCTCTTGACGACATCGGCTAGAACCCGGAGCAGCCGCTGAACCCTCCTGAATGGGGCTCAACAGGCGTGAATCGTCGCCACAAGGGGGGGAAGGGCTTGCCAGAGGGGCGAAGCTATGCTTGATCCGCTCTCAGGGACTTCCACCGCAGCCCTGTCAAATCAAATGACGAATAATAAGTTACAACAGAAGAAAAGCGTGAACCAAAGGGTTGGACAAAGACAAAAGTAACTTACTCATCCGAGGTCAATGGCTCCTTGGGCTTCCGAGCCCTCCGAGTTATGGCCTTAGTTGTAGGCTTGGTGGCGGCTTTGTCTGCGGACTTGTTTTGCCACTTGGTTGGCTTGGGAGGCCCAGAATAAGAAGCAGAAGCAACTCCCCTTTTCTTGGACGCAACCAGGACAGGCTCACCCGTGGCGAGAGGAGGATCTTCATGAATCTGCCCACCCGGGTTAGCTGATGTCGGATAGGCGTAAGAAAGGGGGACAACGTCAAATGCTTCCATCACCTCAACGTCGGAATCATCTTCATCGTCAGGCTAATCTCTAGTGGAAGAGAATTTACCGGTATGTCGCTTGGTCGCGTCGGGGAGTGGCAGGAACATTTCCTGATCCGGCAACTCCTCGTCCGGGGCATCCCGATCCTTCGCCCATTTGAGCGAAGGCTCGGCGCCATCTTCGAGAGTTTGCTGAAGAAACAGCTGAGGGAGAAATACAAAAATATTAGATAAATATTATACTCCGACATAGAATATAACTCGGAAAGAGATTGGAACACGAGAATTACCACAGGAGGAGGCCTGTCCCGGCAGAAATGTTCAATTCCCCACTCCCAATCAGCGGAGAAGTTTCTGTCAGTAGTAAAGAGGGCCTTGACCCGGCGAAATATCTCGGTATTAGTCAGCTCAAATGAGGAAGTCCGGTTGGGGTCAAGACGCCAGCTCATGTGGCACAGCTTGTGTGTGCGTTTCTGGAGAGGGGGGATCCGGTTGCGAACGAAAGTGATCATCGCATCCTCGTTGCGCATCTTGGCATCTTTTAGCTCCTGAAACCGTTTGTTGACTTAGTTCGCTAGGACTGTGGGTTTCTTGGAGAACCGGTCCCACAGATCCGGATTAGGAGGACCCGGAACATAGGGGCGCAGCCGGATCAGATCTTCCTTCGTGCTATTTCTAACATAAAAGAAGGTTTGGGCCTAGCCCTTGCAAGAATCAAGCCCCGTGACTCGGGGAAAGACGACCTGTTTCCGAGGAGAAATAGAGGCAGCGCCGAACTGCGTGAGTTGTTTGTCCTCCGGGTCAAGCTCCTTATTCGGAATCACGTTTCGGCGCAGACCGAAAAACCGGATCCAGAGCTCCTTAGTGGGCCACAATTCGACGTACCCTCAATGGTGGAGGCGAAGGAAGAAAGAGATGTGATGGCGTTCGCCAGAAGGTGGTGCGGTTGAAGCTCATAGGTGTTGAGCCAATTGTGGAAAAAAATCACTAACGGGGAGCCCGAATCCGCGCTGGAAATGGGAGAGAAACACTACGAACTCACCCGGATTGGGTGAGGGAGCGAGCTCCTCGGCGGCGAGACGGGCAGCGACGCCTTCTAGGATATGGCGCGTGCGGTAGAGCCAGTCGAGATCGTCCTAGCATACCCAGGACCCAGCCCAGGCGCCGCGCTCGGTGTTCTCCGCATCCTCCTCCATCTCCTGTTCCGCAACGGTGAGCTCCTCTTCTGTCATGTCTAGGTCGTTGTCCTCACTGGCCCAATCGGTGGTGGGGGGCAGTGCCTTGGACTGGCGCGGACCCGTGGCGGTGGAGATGCGCGGGAGTGGCGGCGATGCTGGTGCGCAGGGAGCGGTGCAGCGGCGGCGCTGCTAAGCAGGTGCGGCGGCGGCGGTGCTGTCGCTCGGAGGAAGAAGAAGGGGCAGAGGGGCACGAGAATGGGGAAAAACACCAAGGGGCACGCCCTCCCCTATTTAACCACGCCCCAGCGGGGTAGTGGGATCGTGCGGTGCAGAAGGGCCACATGGTGTGGCCGTGTATTTTCCGGGTCAGCCAATCCGAGGCGAGCCACAGGAAGGACCACACGACGCAACGAATCCCACGACGTGACGTTATGATACAGTTAACGAGGAGACAGACACGATGTGACGTGTGCAACAGTAACACTTGACATTAACTGTGACAGTCACTGGCGCAGGCCCTTAAAATGAGGCAAGATAATGATTACCCTCCACGTGGGATAGCGTACGAGAGAAGGAAGAATAACCCGGATAACCAAATGATGACCCGGCCAGCGAGTGAAAACTCGGAATGTGCCAAGGGAAAGTAAGCCTATGGGATCCGGACTATGAGATAACTCGGAGAAAGGAGCAGAAGGTTCGGAAAATTGAACCTGCCGTGGCCTTAGCAGCTGGAGCTACTAAGACCGCACCAGCTTCGGGGACTAATGTTGGGGGGATACCCCCGGGTAGGGTCACGCCGGGTGATGCGCTCGACTTTCGACGTAGAGCTCGTTGGGAACCCCAAGAGGAAGGTACGATGAATATAGAAGCAAGTCTTCCCTCAGTTATGAAACCAAGGTTTAATCGAACCAGTAGGAGCAAGGAAACACCCCAAAGGTGTTACTAGCTGAGCTTTGGCAGGGCGCACTACCGGTGCTAGTAGCAACGTGGAGACCTGCACAACACAACCACAGAACTTTGTCCCCAACTTGCGATGAGGTTGTCAATCTCACCGTGTTTTGTGGAAAACAATGGATTAAACGTATCGAATCGAAAGAAGTAAAAGTTTGCAGAAAGTAAACACAAAGCAGTAAACAGTTGCAGATTGTATGTAAAGAAAAAGGACCGGGATCCATAGTTCACTAGAGGTGGCTCTCCTTAAGATAGATAACATGCTGGGTGAACAAATTACAGCGGGGCAATTGACAAACACCGAGAAAGCAATACATGCATATACTAATCATCTTGACTCCTCTGAGACTTGATTGAGCATTACAACATAATACATATACCGCCATCCAACTGCATCTATGACTAATAATCCACCTTCAGGTTATCATCCGAACCCCCTCCAGTATTAAGTTGCAAGCAATAGATTATTGCTTTACGAACTGTGTGTAAAGTAAACAATACAATTGTTCTATGAACAAAGGATCGTTGTTTTCTCCCTAGTAGCAACAGCACATCTAGTACCTTAGAGATTACTGTCACTTCCCCAGATTACTAGAGGCATGAACCCACTATCAAGCATAAATACTAACTCTTGGAGTTGCTAGCATCTACTTGGCCAAGATACCTACTAACAATGGAAAGCATGCAAGATCTCAAATAACAAAGACATGATAGAATCAATAATCAATCTTAAATAGTATCTCAATATCCATCGGATCCCCGCAAACACAACATGCAGAATTACAAATAGATGATCTTGATCATGAATGGAGCTCACAAGATCTAAACATGAAAGCACAAGGGAGGAGAACCAGCCATCTAGATACTACATGGATCCGTAGTCCAAGGATGAACTACTCACACATCACACTGGAGGCTTGCATGGTGATGAAGAAGGCCTCCAGGGTGAATTCCCCTCTCCGGCAGGGTGCCGGGAAGAGCTTCATATCCCTCCCGATCTAGGGACAGAGACGACGATGGCTACAGACTCTTTCCTGGATTTTTGATCGGGTACTTAGGGTTTTCGTCCTGAGGGCAACTTATAGGCGGAAGGAGAGGCCGAGGGGGTGCTGGGGTCGGCCAGACCACCCCCTGGCGCGGGCCAAGCCTGGCCGCGCGGCCAGGTGGTGTGGTCGGCCCCTGGCCCCTCTCTGTTTCGTATTCTGGCACTGGATCCCTTCCGGAAAAATAGGTACTTTGGCTTTTGTCCCGTCCAATTCCGAGAATATTCATTTTCTGACTTTCCTAGAACCAAAAACAGCAGAAAACAGGCAGCTGGCACTGTGGCTCTTGTTAATAGCTTAGTCCAATAAATCATAATAAAAGTACTCCAAAGTTGGAACAAAACACAAGAAAGTGGATAAAACTAAGCATGGAACATCAAAAATTATATATACATTTGCAATGTATCAACATCCCCAAGCTTAACTCCTGCTCGTCCTCGAGTATGTAAGTGATAAAAAGAAAGAATTTTTGAGGTGACATGCACCATCAAGGACTTGATCAAAGTATTTGCAAAACACTCAAAGATGGGATCATAGTACTTCAATCTTAACATGAAAGACAAAGTTCTAGCAATAAGCAAAGAAACTATGATGCAACATGAAAAGACACAAACAAAAGATTCACGAATAACAATGCTTTGCAAGACGTTTTTTTGTTTCACATAAAGAAAACATAGCATAAAAGTATTCAGCTTGTCCCTCAATAGAGTAGCAAATATAAATGCATAGGACACCTCCAAAGTTTATAAGAGTGACTAGATACAATAGTTTCAAACAAGCAATAACAAGTTATGCATCAATCAACTAGTCTTGGGACAATGCACATAGAACTAAGAATGGCCACTATGCTCTCAAAGTAGGTGCATAAAGATAGAAGGTGGAGACTCAATATAATGATGGAAGAAAAGCCTTTTGTAAAAGGAAGTAGGAATTCAAGTCTCATAAAGAGCTTCCAAATATTATAGTACTTATAGTTTTCAGCTCTCATTGCCCCCATCATAAGCATCTTGAAGGTGATTAAGGTTAAAGTGACACAACAAAGAGGATATGCTTGACAAGTTACAAACCGAAATATCATGCCCCTTACTTACGAAGACCGATCCTCGTGCTACTCAACTTTAGTCACGAGTAAGCTCTTGTCATTGTAAGTATATGTGTATCATTAAGAACCGCCAACGGCGGGGTACCCCTTGCACATGATATGGGAGCTTTCCCATAATCAAAATGACAAGGCAAGCAGACAATGAGCATCTCAGCGATCTTTTTATTTGCTATTTGCATAGGTTTTTATTGAGGATGCTTCATAGAGTGCTCATTATGGTGATGCTGGAAGTTTCCACCATGATTAGGCATGGCTTAGGCTAGCGGCCCAGGCGTTTCTCTAACACACATACAAACTCCTTGATCTTACAAGTTCCACTTTTATTTCACAACGCCGGGATCCGCAATCAAAAGAACATAATATCAACGGGGTACAAAGTACAAGTGCAATGTTGAAAGCGTTCCCCATGAAACATGGTTCTGCTAACTTGAACTTATAAAGCGCAAGCATATACGGAACAAAGAAGGACCCAATGGTTCAAGTTTATTAGAGGCAATAAAGTAAAGTGTGCCATCAAGTTCGTGAGAGCTTTAATCACTAGTTTTCTCATAACAAGTGGAAGGTAAACAAAAGAATGAATATACTTGGAATAGCATAAGCTAATAGGTAGGTATGGTGGACTCTTTGTAATAACTTGGTTTAGGGAGTTGTATGCATGAGTGGAACTCATACTTTGTTGTGGAGGCTAGCAAAAGACTGGGAGCGACAAACTAAGAGAGCAATAATGTCCATAATCATGCAGAGCGACAAAACATCATTGATCAAAGCATAAAGTGATACTACAAGTTGAAAACTAAAGGATCATAAAGGCTATGGTGACTTGAGATAGTCATAACATGGTGTGAGCATGTGCCAAGTCAACCCAAATAAAGCATCAAAGGAGAATACCACTATACTATGCTTTAATATGCTAAAACAACGCATGATTCATCCAAGGCACATTAAGCAATCTCAATTGTTTATAACAAGTCATGCTACAACAAATAATACTAAGCATAAAGACAAAACAATATCAAGCATGGCATGACAAAGCATAGGCCACAGTCAAAAATGAGCTCTTTTTACCACATAAGCACGAACTTTCCTACTCTTTTCCAAACCAAACCAAACTATTTGCAAACTAAAGTGTGAAAGAGGGGGTCCAACCAATTTATTCAGAAAACTAAGCAAACGAAGCAAACTAAAAACCAAAACGAAAATGAAAAAGAAGACGCTGCAAGAACAACACAACTGTGCATGAAACAATAAAAATGAAGCGTTTGGAAGAAACCTGGGATTTTTATTGATGAAGAAGGGGAATGCCTTGGGCATCCCCAAGCTTTGACGCTTGTACTTCTTGGATATTTCTTGGGGTGACACGCGTGGCATCCCCAAGATTGAGCTTTAGTCCATCCTTCATCTCATTACTCATTCCTTCCATACACTTGAAAATTTTCCTTCATACAAAACTTCACACAATCTCATTAGCAACATTAGTGCACTTAAGATAAATAAGTCCCAAGGTTCATTTCTAACACCAAATAAACTTCCATTAGAACACTAGATACTGTATCACTTCCCTCAAAAAGCTCAATTCCCCAAAGGAACTCAAGAAGGAACTAACAAGAAGCAAATGCAGAAAATGGCAGAAATCTGTCAAAACAGACCAGCAGGTAAAGACAAATTTGTTCGAAGACCTTCTGTTACTCAAAGTAAAAAGTTCTGAACTAACGAAAGTTAGATAAAAACCTGGGGAAGAATCACAAACAATTACAGCGCAATCCGATGTACATAGCTCTCTCAGGATTTTTTACGGTGAAGCACAGAAATCTGTTTCAGGACAGCAACTTTCCCAATCATTACTTCACTCTCATTAGAGGTTACTCTTGGCACAAAAAGCAAATAAAAAGGATAAGGAGAGGTTATTACAGAGGTAATAACTTCCAAGACTCAACTAAAACTCTTGGGTTATCTTCCAACAAGTACTTTTCTTTAACTCCTTTAAGTTAGGCATAAGAACCAAAGAAAGAATCAAGTGTTCTCAAATGAAGAAGCATTAAGGCACAATTTTGTTTTAATAGGAGAAGCAAAATAAATCATTTCTCTCTTTTTAGGGAAGTGTTCTATACCTTTCTTGAGTGGGAGTTGATATTTAATGGTGCCTTCTTTCATATCAATGATGGCACCAACAGTGCTAAGAAAAGGTCTTCCCAAAGTAATAGGACAAGAAGCATTGTATTCAACATCCAAAACATAGAAATCAACGGGGACATAGGAATCATTAACCATAATAAGAACATTATTAAGACTCCCCATGAGTTTCTTTTTAGCATTAGCATCAAGTGGGACATTCAAATAACAATCTTCAAGAGGAGGCAAATCAAGCATATCATAAATCCTTCTAGGCATAATAGAAACACTACTATCAAGATCACATAGAGCTTTGAAATAAAAGTCATTCACTTTCATATTAATGATGGGTTCCCAACCATCTTATTGCTTTATAGGAATAGAAGCTTTATGTTTCATCTTTTTTCTTTAATCTTTATGAGAGCATCGGTAATGTGTTTTGTAAAAGCCATGTTCATAGCACTAGCATTAGGACTTTTAGCTACCTTTTGTAGGAACTTAATAACTTCAGAGATGTTGCAACCATCAAGATCAAAATCAACTTTATCATCTAAAGTAGTAGAACTATTACTAGCCTCAAAACTAGTGGTGGTAATAGTGGAAACACTAATGTTTTTAGCAATTTCATCTTCTCTTTCCCACTTAGCATGTAATTCAGCTAATAGTCTAACATTTTCATCAATTCTAACTTGTACAGCATTAGTAGCTGCAAAGGGATTCTCATTAGTTTCAGGTTTAGCAGCCATATTATTCAAAGTAGATTGAGCTTCAGCCAAAGATGCTATATTTCTTTCAGCATTAGAGAGTTTTTTCCTCAATAGTTTTATTGAAAGCAGTTTGTTTAGTAATAAACTCTTTAAGCATAACTTCAAGTTCAGAGGGAGCACTCTTATTGTTGTAAGAATTTCCATAAGCATTACCATTGTTGGGAGGATATGGCTTATAATAGTTGTTACCAAAATTGTTCCTATAAGCATTATTACCATAAGCATTGTTGCCAAAGATGTTATTTCTTATGAAGTTCACATCAACTTGCTCTTCTTGAGCAACCAAAGAGGCTAAAGGAACATTATTTGGATCATTATGGGCTTTCCCATTAACAAGCATAGACATAATAATATCAATCTTATCACTCAAGGTGGAGGTTTCCTCAACATAATTTACCTTCTTACCTTGTGGAGCTCTCTTAGTATGCCATTCAGAATAATTAACCATCATATTGTCCAAAAGTTTTGTTGCAGCATACAAAGTGATGGTCATAAAGGTACCTCCAGCAGCTGAATCCAATAGGTTCCTTGAAGAATAGTTCAATCCTGCATAAAAAGTTTGGATGATCATCCAAGCAGTTAGTCCATGATTGGGACAATTCTTTACCAAAGATTTCATTCTTTCCCAAGCTTGAGCAACATGCTCATTATCAAGTTGTTTAAACTTCATTATTTCACTTCTCATGGATATAATCTTAGCAGGAGGATAGTATTTTCCAAGAAAAGCATCTTTGCACTTAGTCCAAGAATCAATACTATTCCTAGTTAAGTAATTCAACCACTCTTTAGCTTTTCCTCTCAAAGAGAAAGGGAACAATTTCAACTTAATAATATCACCATCTATATCCCTATGCTTTTGCATCTCACAAAGTTCAACAAAGTTATTTAGATGGGAAGCAACATCTTCATTACCAATACCAGAAAATTGCTCTCTCATAACAAGATTGCGTAAAGCAGGTTTTATCTCAAAGACTATTTTCAGCCACAGGTGGAGCAATAGGTGTGCTCATAAAATCAATGTTGTTGGTGCTAGTGAAGTCACACAACTTAGTGTTCTCAAGAGTAGTCATTTTTTTGGGGTTTCAAATAAGAAAGCAAGCAAGTAAAACTAATTTTTTTGTGTTTTTTGAATAACAAAACAAGCAAACAAAGAAAAAATAAACTAAGCAAAACAAAAACAACAAAGTAAAGAGATTGGTTATGAGGGACTCCCCTTGTGAAGATGTCCTTGACTCCCCGGCAACGGCGCCAGAAAATCTTCATGCGCTCGACTTTCGATGTAGAGCTCGTTGGGAACCCCAAGAGGAAGGTATGATGAATATAGCAGCAAGTCTTCCCTCAGTTATGAAACCAAGGTTTAATCGAACCAGTAGGAGCAAGGAAACACCCCATCGGTGTTACTAGCTGAGCTTTGGCAGGGCGCACTACCGGTGCTAGTAGCAACGTGGAGACATGCACAACACAACCACAGAACTCTGTCCCCAACTTGCGATTAGGTTGTCAATCTCACCGTGTTTTGTGGAAAACAAAGGATTAAACATATCGAATGGAAAGAAGTAAAAGTTTGCAGAAAGTAAACACAAAGCAGTAAACGGTTGCAGATTGTATGTAAAGAAAAAGGACCGGGATCCATAGTTCACTAGAGGTGGCTCTCCTTAGATAGATAACATTCTGGGTGAACAAATTGCAGCAGGGCAATTGACAAACACCGAGAAAGCAATACATGCATATACTAATCATCTTGACTCCTCTGAGACTTGATTGGGCATTACAACATAATACATAGACCGCCATCCAACTGCATCTATGACTAATAATCCACCTTCAGGTTATCATCCGAACCCCCTCCAGTATTAAGTTGCAAGCAACAGATTATTGCTTTACGAACTGCGTGTAAAGTAAACAATACAATTGTTCTATGAACAAAGTATCGTTGTTTTCTCCCTAGTAGCAACAACACATCTAGTACCTTAGAGATTTCTGTCACTTCCCCAGATTACCAGAGGCATGAACCCACTATCGAGCATAAATACTAACTCTTGGAGTTGCTAGCATCTACTTGGCCAAGATAGCTACTAACAACGGAAAGCATGCAAGATCTCAAATAACAAAGACATGATGGAGTCAATAATCAATTTGAAATAGCATCTCAATATCCATCGGATCCCCGCAAACACAACATGTATGGATTACAAATAGATGATCTTGATCATGAACGGAGCTCACAAGATCTAAACATGAAAGCACAAAGGAGGAGAAACCAACCATCTAGCTACTACATGGATCCGTAGTCCAAGGATGAACTACTCACGCATCACACTGGAGGCTTGCATGGTGATGAAGAAGGCCTCCAGGGTGAATTCCCCTCTCCGGCAGGGTGCCGGGAAGAGCTTCAGACCCCCCCGATCTAGGGACAGAGACGACAGTGGCTACAGACTCTTTCGTGGATTTTTGATCGGGTACTTAGGGTTTTCGTCCCGAGGGCAACTTATAGGCGGAAGGAGAGGCCGAGGGGGTGCTGGGGTCGGCCAGACCACCCCCGGCGCGGGCCAAGCCTGGCCGCGCGGCTAGGTGGTGTGGCCGGCCCCTGGCCCCTCTCCGTTTCGTATTCTGGCACTTGATCCCTTCTAGAAAAATAGGCACTTTGGCTTTTGTCCCGTCCAATTCCGAGAATATTCATTTTCTGACTTTCCTGGAACCAAAAACAGCAGAAAACAGGCAGCTGGCACTGTGGCTCTTGTTAATAGGTTAGTCCAAGCAATCATAATAAAAGTACTCCAAAGTTGGAACAAAATACAAGAAAGTGGATAAAACTAAGCATGGAACATCAAAAATTATAGATACATTTGCAATATATCACCGGGGTATAAAGGCCGAGTTAGCCGAGGTACGACAAGGTCAAAGCAAGTGCTGGCCGAGTCACCTCAAGGCAGGCCGAATCACGGAGTAACCCGAACCAAAGGATGTCCGCCTAACTGAGTCCCGGCCGACCTATGTCGTATGCCGGCAGGATTTATCTAACTTGTATGCAGGTACCAGTGTGGTCGGATTAACCAGGCATGATCCGGGTTATATCAGGCTTGCAAGAGAAGGAAGGTATCTCGCTGGTCAAAAGGAGGTCACTGTATGCTGGAGCGTGAGCGAAGCGGACAGAGGCTAGGACCACCGAGGTGTGGCCGACAAGGGTGACGTTGCCTGTGTCGGATGACGTTGGCGCCGCAGAGGCTCACGTAGCCTCTGCATGGCTTACGACCGGGAAAAGTGACCCGACCGGTTTACTATTTTGGGAAGAGGCATATTCCTTGGAATATGCCTCCACGTATGCCCTAATTGGAGACCTAGCCACCCCTACATAAGGAGGGCTAGGGCCTCTGTAGAAAGGGTTGATCTCTAGTTGGTTGAGTTTTACTTGTTTGCTTCTAGGTTCCTGAGAGCTAGTTAGTGGTGAGAGTAAGAGAGTTCCTTCTTCCTCCTCTCCCCAATACGGCTCAAGGAGCATTTGTAACCTCGGAAACTCATTGAATACAAAGCACCTGTGTGTGGAAACTCATTGAATACAAAGCATTTGTAACCTTGGATTCCTCTAGTGCATATTGTCCCAAACTTTAGCCTATGCATGGCATCTGCCGTGACACCACCATGACACTACTCAACTTCAGTCACGAGCAAGCTCTTGTCATTGTAAATACATGCGTATCATTGAGAACCGCCAATGGGGTACCCCTTGCACATGACACAAGAGTTATCCCATAATCAAAATGACAAGGCAAGCAGACAGTGAGCATCTCAGCGATCTTTTTATTTGCTATTTGCATAGGTTTTTATTGAGGATGCTTCATAGAATGCTCACTATAGTAATGCTGCAAGTTTCCACCATTATTAGGCATGGCTTAGGCTAGCGGCCCAGGGGTTTCTCTAACACACATATAAACTCCATGATCTTACAAGTTCCACTTTTATTTCACACCGCCGGGATCCATAAGCAAAAGAACATGATATCAACTAGGTACAAGTACCAAATGAAGTGTTGAAAGCGGTCCCCATGATGCATGGTTCTGCTAACTTCAACTCATAAATCACAAGCATATACGCAACAAAGAAGGACCCAATGGTTCAAGTTTATTAAGTGAAAGAAAGTAAAGTGTGCCATCAAGTTCGTGAGAGCTTTAATCACTAATTTTATCATAACAAGTTTAATTTGGGAGGTAGATAAAACAGGAATTTACTTGGAATAGCAATAATGCTACTAGGTAGGTATGGTGGACACAAATGGCAAAGGTTTTGGTTCAAAGGAGTGGATGCACGAGAAGAATTCCCTCTCAGTACAGGTTTTTGGCTAGCAAGGCTGGGTAGCAAGTATAAGAGTTGAAGGAAACAAACAAACATACAGGTGATAAAGACAAACATGCAATCTTCCTTGGAAGCACAAAAGATCTTAACTAGAGAATACTAGACTTATGAGCAAATCAAGAAAGAAAGATGATGAAATTATTTTTCTTTAGAGTACTTTTATCTTTTTCATTCAACTTTCAAAAATAGTGTGCTACTGACCGAGCCAGGTTTGCCAAAACCAACTAAATTAACTCAATGATCCCAAAGTGATACCAATACTAACAACAAGATTAATCATACAACCACGAATTGAAAACTAATATAAGCTATGCAAGAGAGTAAATGATAGAACTTCTCATTAATATTCCATAACAGCAAGTCACACCAAGGGATACATATCTAACAAGAGAGGGGACACTTCCCTAATGCAAACCATACTACATAATAACTCCTATATTCATGATATGACTCTACTAATAAGGTAAAAAGATAGAAGAGAGTGATGTGATACCACGGCACTCTCCCAAGCTTGGAACAAACCAAGGGGATGCCAAACCTGATGACGAATTACTCCTTTGGTGGTGGTGGTATTATTTTCTTAGTTGGCGTGAGGAAATCTTCCAGCATCTTGTGAAGCCTATTATTCTCCCATTGAAGCATGTCCACCTTCCTCCGCAAGTCTCAGTACTTATCGTAGAACTCCTTAGTGACTCGTAGGCCTTCCGTTGACGCAGGGCAAGAGACTAAAGGTACCAGCCCCTGCTTGGGGTCTTGGAGATCTTCCTCCATAGGCTCCTTCCCTTTATCCTTGGCGGACACCATTGTGCTTCTAAGCTTCCAAAGATAGTTCCTGGCAGAAACAGACCGAAACAAAAACACGACGAAAACACGATATACGAACCTCGGAAGATCCAGGGGGTTATATATTATGAAGTTTCATAACAAGAGGAAGGTACTGGGTGAAAACGAGTGGGAGGCAGAGTCCGGGGTGGACTCACCACCTGGTGGCACGGCCAAGGGTGGCCCCGTGCCACAGGGTGGTGTGGGCCACCATGGCTCCGGTTTCGTCCTTTTTCGCTTCATAACTTTCCTTATTGACTGAAAACTGCAAAAATATAGTTGGATTGTATTTTCGCAGAACTTTTCTTACCAGAATTGTTACCTATTTGAAAACAGACTCTGCAGGTCTCTGAATTTTGTCCTCGATGAATTTCTCCGGAGTTACAACTTGAAAGGCATCAACATCTTCATTGTAAGAATCTCCAGCAATATAGTGTTTGAGTCGCTGTCCATTCACTATTTGTGTAGTATTATCTTTTAAAGAAGAATTTTTTATTGCTCCTGAACGGTATACTTCTTCTATAATGAAAGGTCCTTCCCATTTTGACAGGAGCTTTCCTGCAAAAAACATGAGAGGAGACCTATACAATAGAACTTTCTCACCAACATGAAATTCCCTCTTAAGTATTCGCTTGTCATGCCATCTTTTAACTTTTTCCTTAAAGAGCCTAGCATTTTCATAGGCTTCACTCCTCAATTCATCTAAAGAACTTAAGTCAAATAATCCTTTCTCACTAGCGAGCTTACAATCTCTATTTAGTTCTTTAACTGCCCAGTAAGCTTTGTGTTTTAATTCTAAGGGTAGGTGACAAGCTTTCCCATAAACCATTTTATAAGGAGACATCCCCATAGGATTTTTGTAAGCAGTTTTATAAGCCCATAAAACATCATTCAACTTCTTAGCCCAATTTTTTCAAGACCTATTAACAGTCTTTTGCAAGATGGATTTAATTTCTCTATTTGATAACTCTACTTGCCCGCTAGTTTGGGGGTGATAGGCTGAAGCAATTCTATGATTAACATCATATTTAGCAAGGGTCTTTCTAAAACCATCATGAATCAAATGAGAACCACCATCAGTCATGAGATACCTAGGCAGTCCAAACCTAGGAAAGATAACACCCTTAAGCATTTTTAGAGAGGTCTCCCCGTCTGCACTCTTTGTAGGAATGGCTTCTACCCACTTAGTAACATAATCAATAGCAACAATAATATGAGTGTAACCTTTCGAAGGAGGGAAAGGACCCATAAAGTCAAATCCCCATCAATCAAAAGGTTCAATAAATAGAGAGTAGTTCATAGGCATTTCATTGCGTCTAGAAATATTACCAACACGCTGACATTCATCACAAGATAAACCAAATTTTCTTGCATCTTTAAAAAGGGTAGGCCAGTAGAAACCTGATTGTAGCACCTTTTGTGCAGTTCTATCTCCTGCATGATGTCCTCCATAAGCACTACCATGACATTTACGCAATATCTCCTTTTGTTCATATTCTAGAACACAGCTTCGCATAATACCATCCACTCCTTCTTTGTATAAGTGTGGGTCATCCCAAAAATAATGCCTCAAATCATAGATGAACTTCCTTCTTTGTTGAGCTATAAAAGTTGGACGCAAATACTTGGAGACAATAAAGTTAGCATAATCAGCGTACCGAGGGCTCCCTCGCGAGCTTACCCCTACTGCAGCTAACTGTTCATTTGGGAAACTATCATTAAAGGGCATAGGGTCAAAAGAGATGTTTTCCAATCGAGATAAATTATCAGCTACAGGGTTTTCAGCGCCCTTCCTATCTACTATATGTAGATCAAACTCTTGTAAAAGCAGCACCCATCTAATAAGCCTAGGCTTAGCATCCTTCTTCGTCATAAGATATTTAATAGCAGCATGATCAGTATGAATGATGACTTTTGAGTCTACAATGTAGGTCCTAAACTTATCACAAGCAAAAACAACAACTAGAAATTTGAGCGGCGTCTAGAATCTTACTAGCATAATGGATAACATTTAACTTTTTATCGATACGTTTCCCAAGGATAACACCTACAGCAAAATCACTAGCATCACACATTATTTCAAAGGGTAAACTCCAATCAGGTGGTTGAATAATAGGGGTTATAGTTAAAGCCTTCTTAAGAGTTTCAAAAGCTTCCTTACATTCATCATCAAAAACAAAGGGTACATCTTTTTGAAGAAGATTAGTAAGGGGTTTTGATATCCTAGAAAAGTCTTTAATAAACCTTCTATAGAAACCAGCATGACCAAGGATACTACGAATACCTTTGATGTCTCTTGGGCATGGCATCTTCTCAATTGCCTCAACCTTAGCTCTATCAATTTCTATGCCTCTTTCAGAAACTTTATGCCCAAGAACAATCCCTTCATTAACCATGAAGTGGCATTTTTTCCCAATTAAGAACAAGATTAGTTTCTTCACATCTCTGCAAAACTTTATCAAGATTGTGCAGACAATTATCAAAAGAAGTTCCATAGACAGAAAAGTCATCCATGAACACTTCTACAATTTCCTCACAAAAACCATGAAAGATAGCAGACATGCACCTTTGAAGCAGGAGCATTACATAAACCAAAAGGCATACATCTATAAGCATAAGTTCCATAAGGGCAAGTAAAAGTAGTTTTTTCTTGATCTTGTTGTTTAACAGCAATTTGAGAGAAACCAGAATAACCATCAAGAAAACAAAAATGGGTCTTTTTAGACAACCTTTCCAACATTTGATCAATAAAGGAAGCGGGTAATGATCTTTCTTAGTAACTTTATTGACTTTTCTAAAATCAATGCACATCCTATAGCCTATTACTATTCTTTGAGGAATAAGCTCATCATTATCATTAGGAACAACGGTAATACCTCCTTTTTTTAGGAACACAATGAACAGGACTAACCCATTCACTATCAGCAATAGGGTAAATAATACCAGCATCAAGGAGTTTCAATACCTCATTCCTTACCACTTCCTTCATCCTAGGATTTAAACGTCGTTGGTGCTCTACTAATGGCTTTGCATCTGGTTCTATGTTGATAGAATGCTGACATATAGTAGGTGAAATCCCTTTTAAATCATCCAGAGTATAACCCATAGCTCCTCGGTGTTTCCTCAAAACCTCCAATAACCTTTCTTCTTCCTTCCCTAAAAGTTTAGCGCTAATAATAACAGGATATATCATTTTATCATCAATATAAGCATATTTAAGATCATCAGGGAGAGGTTTTAGATCGAAAACCGGATCCTTTTTAGGTGGCATCGTGGTACCCAAGCTTCTACAGGCAAGTTATGCTTAAGCATCTTAGGTTGATCACGGAGAATCCTGTCAATCTCATTCCTTTCGTCCATGAAGATTTCACTTTCATGATCTTCCATAAATTGCTGCAAAGCATTATTAGGATCAAGATACATAGAAGCAAGTTATTCAACTCTAAAATCCTCATTATGGGTTTCCTCTTCACAAGGTTCTTTAGCAAATTTCGAAAAATTAAACTCATAAGATTCACCATCAAACTTAGTCAAGATTTTCTCCCTCTTGCAATCAATAATAGCTCCACAAGTACTCAAGAAAGGTCTACCAAAAATAATAGGATAAGTTTTACTAGCAGCTGAACCAAGTACTAGAAAATCAGCAGGGTATTTAATCTTACCACAAAGAACTTGCACGTCTCGTACAATACCAATTGGAGAGATGGTCTCTCCATTAGCAAGGTGAATAACCACATCAATCTCTTCCAACTCGCAAGGACTGATTTCATGCATAATTTCTTTGTAAAACTCATAAGGAATAGCACTGGAACTTGCACCAATTTCACATAAACCATAATAACATTGATCACCAATTCTAATAGAAAGCACAGGAACACTAGCCTTTTTAGTTCTATTAGGATGTGAAACAATATTAGAAGCATCCTCACAAAAGACTATGTGCCCATCTTCTATGCTTTTAGTGACAAGGTCTTTCACAATTGCTACCACAGGTTTAATGTTTATTTGTTCATCAGGTTTTACAGTTCTCTTTTCACTTTTGGTGATTACATTAGTTATCATAGGATGGTCCTTTACCTTTTCTTGGAAGGGGAATCTTCTCGATATAAGGTTCGGGTAAGATGGGATCAATAATGCAATACTCAGCACTCCTAATAGGAACATAGTCAGCAATATCTTTGTAAGGTGCATGGTATTTATTCCATCCCATTTTTGGAATTTCGATATAGGAAGCAAAAGCTCTAAAGCAATTTGTAATAACTTGCAAATCAAGACCATTAACATTACTAATATTTTGAAATTCATCAGTTCCCATAAAAGATTCAGTGCATTCGTAATCATAATTTATACCTGACTTTCTACCTTTTTCATTCTCCCAAGCTTCAGCATTGTCTTGAATACGGTCCAGAAGATCACATTTAGCTTCTTCTTCCATGCGAGTGAATGATCCAGCACAAGAAGCATCCAATAAATCCTTATCATATAGAGGGAGCCTTGCATAAAAGTTATTGATAATAATATTGTTGGGGAGCTCATGAATGGGACATTTGAGCATTAGTAACTTCAATCTCCCCCAAGCTTGAGCTGTACTCTCTCCATCAAGAGGCCAAAAGTTGTATTTTTGATTCCGATCTTTATGAATCTCACTAGGAGGATAAAATTTTGAGTAAAAGAGAGGCACTATTTCCTCCCATTCCAGAGCTTGACCATTCTTCAGCAGCTTATACCATTCCTCAGCTCTTCCTTTCAGCGATAATGAGAATAACTTCTTCTTAACTTGATCTGTGGTAATACATGCACACTTGAACAACCCGCATAATTCGTGTATAAAGAGCAAATGATCACCGGGATGGACAGTCCCATCCCCAACATAGTAGTTATCCATAACACGGTCAATAATTCTTGTAGGTATTTTGAAAACATCATTCTCAGCAAGTGGTGCCTTATATACTACCTTAGCAGTGGTAGTAGCATTACCAAATAAGAAACTCAGCGAATTATCCATAACGAAAATAAAGCAACTAATAGTAGTAAAGAATACTCACAGTAGAAGTTTCCTTTACCAGTTCCACTCTCCAATAGCGCTTCACTCCCCAGGAACGGCGCCAGAAAATAGTCTTGATGACCCACAAGTATAGGGGGTGTATGGTAGTATTTTCGATAAGTAAGAGTGTCGAACCCAACGAGGAGAAGAAGGTATTGGCTAGTGGTATGGATCAGGAATTCTCTGCAAATACTTAGCAAATGGATTTTTAGGGATTTTCGATAAAACAAGTAAACAAAGTACGAGTAAATAAAAGACAGTAGGAATAAATGCAGCAAGTGGCCCAATCCTTTATGCAGCAAAGGACAAGCCGGTTGTATTACTTAAGATGACCAAACGTTCTCGAGGACACATGGGAAGAAAGTATAAGAAAGTAATTAAGGTAGAAACCTAACCACAGCTTTAAACTCTAAGACCCTTACGTCCCTTGTGCAATGGTTTCCTAACGAGGGTTCAGGTTTCGGTCACTCCGTCAACCCCTACGATTAGTAGCCAAATACACAATGCATTCCCCTTGGCCCATATAGGTGAAGTGTCATGTAGTCGATGTTCACATGACACCACTAGAAGAAGTACACCACAACTTAAATAACAATCTATTGAATCTTTCTCAACACAACTCCACTACTAACAACATGACCTCTCCCATGTCCTCAAGAACAAAACGAACTACTCACAAGACATCATATGGATCATGATCAGAGATGGAATAATGATGTATAACAATCTGAACATAAACAATAATTCAATGGTTCACTCAATAGCATTAACTACAAAGAGTAATCAACACCGGGAAAGTTTCCCCTATGAACTAATGCAAGATTCAACACAATTGTTACAACAATATGGAGATGGTGATGAGGGTGGTGATGATGATGATGGTGGTGATGATGATGATGATCCCGATGAAGTCCAGCTTGATGGTGGTGTTGATGGCGATGATCTCCCCTCTCCGGGAAGGAATTCCCCTGGCAGATATCTGTCTGCCGGAGAGATCTTTCTCTCTCGGTGTTTTCCGCCCCGCGGAGGCGGCGGAATCTTTCTATGGTCGCTCCCCGAGTCTTAGGGTTTCAGGGGGATGATATACGCCAGAGGGGAGAGCCTGGAGTGGGCAAGGGTGGCCACAGCACCTGCTGGCGCGGCCTAGGGCTGCCCGCGCCAGGGGGTGGTGTGGGCCCCCTGTGGCCCATCTCCAGCCCCCCTTCTGGCTTCCTTCGTCTTCTAGAAAAATAGGATTTTCCGTATATTTTCCCGGATTTTCTGATCTTCTCGAATTTTGCCTCCAAACAACACCTTTTCCATCAGAATCCTGACTGCAGCGTTCCATGCTCCAAAAGTCATCAACCATGCAGAAACAGATGAAATAACATAAGTATCACCTCTCAATACGAAATATATCAATGAATAATAGTGCATTATGACATAGAATAGTGATGCAAAATGGACGTATCAATGACCGCGTGGCACAACGCGGAAAGATAAGAAATATCCAACTCCCCGCTCATAGATACTTTGCATATTATCTTGCTACTAGCATACAGGGTAGGGAGAACACAAGTAATATCTCCAACTATCATTTAGCATTCCTTGCTGCTGCGCTTAACAATGATACTCGGTACAACCTGGGCTCGCTTATTACTCGCCGCCTAGCTGCTAGGGGGCCTATCTATGCATTAGGTCTTTTAGTGGATCCCAATGATGCTATACTGGCACCATAGAGGCTTGACCTTGTTGCTATGAAAACTCATCACTTTGTCACTGCTACTTCTGATTCGAACAGTCTAGTATATAGGATGCTTTTCACTGACGGGGATGAAAGGGAGATCCTTTTGCCACAACCTTCTTTGTTTAATGTTCACAGGAGACCGTGGTCGTGCTCCAAGGAGGAGGTGGACGAGCAGCTTTGCTTGCTGGGTTTCCACGAGCAGCACTAGGAGGATGTGCCCTCCTATGATTACTCCACACATTATGGAGGGACATACTCGAGCTCGCACCAGGACGAGGGTACCTCTTCGTCGTACCACGGTGACACTTCATCTTGGCTAGCATGGGATTGATACCCACTTAGGCCAAAAGCCTAAGCTTGGGGGGAGGTATGCCGACACCGCACTCATCTCCATATCATGTTGTGTCAGTACTTTGTATATTCATGTTTCATTCTATTTTTAGTTTTCGTTCTTTCTTTACTTTTTCTTTCTAAAAAAACACAAAAGACCAAAAATATTTCGGTTTTTTCTCTTTGGTTTGCTTCTTCTTTTTTGCCTTGGTTTGTTTTTCCCTTTTTGCTTTGTTTGAACTATTCGAAAAACCCAAAAAGATTTTGCTTCGCTTGTTTTCCTCTTTGGTTCTTGATTTTTAAAATCGAAAACAACAAAATATTTGACGTTCTTCTTTGGCTTTGTGAGTTTGTTGTAGGGTTCAGCAGTACTTAGTGGGATTTGGTTTCATATTATTATTCAAGCCACACAAGTGAAGGGCAATAATGAGGATTAATGACAACTTGAGGTGTGATAAGAGGCTGGTAACGAACTCTATTTGTTTTCATTTTTGTACATATACTCATCATTGTGGGCTTGCTTAGCCCGTTCGTGTAGGGTGTATGTTACCTTTGGATGCTTAGTAGTTCTTGCTTTCTTATGATCAGCCCCAACTCGCTAATAGTTTGTAGCATGTTTTATGAATGTTTGCTTGCATTATTCTATTCATAACTTGGTATGACACTGTGGTATCCTCCTCTGAATGTTTCATTTGAATCGACTTGGCACATGCTCACGCATGCACATGACTGTAATAATTAGTTAAGCCTTGATGAATTATTTTTCCTTGAGGATCTTGAATCACTTTCATGCGATGATTAGTCATGTTTTGTTGCAAGCATGATTATGATAGCTTTTGCTCTCTCGTTGGTCGCTCCCTTACTATTGCTAGCCTTCACTCACACTGACTATGTTTTACTCAAGTTTCCAACTCCCTAAACCAAATATTTCCAAAGTGTCCACCATACCTACCGATTAGCATCATTTGCTACTTCCGTGCATATTCATTATGCCTTGTTTTTGCTAGCTCGTGGTTGATGTAGAGCCCGTTGGGAACCCTAAGAGGAAGGTGTGATGAGCACAGCAGCGAGTTTTCCCTCAGTTATGAGACCAAGGTTTAATCGAACTAGTAGGAGCAAGGAAACACCCCAAAGGTGTTACTAGCTGAGCTTTGGCAGGGCACACTAACGGTGCTAGTAGCAACGTGGAGACCTGCACAACACAACCACATAACTTTGTCCCCAACTTGCGATGAGGTTGTCAATATCACCGTGTTTTGCAGAAAACAAAGGATTAAATGTATCGAATGGAAAGAAGTAAAAGTTTGCAGAAAGTAAACACAAAGTAGTAAAAGATTGTAGATTGTATGTAAAGTAAAAGTATCGGGATCCATAGTTCACTAGAGGTGGCTCTCCTTAGATAGATAACATGCTGGGTGAACAAATTACAGCGGGGCAATTAAAAAACACCGAGAAAGCAATACATGCATATACTAATCATCTTGACTCCTCTGAGACTTGATTGGGCATTACAACATAATACATAGACCGCCATCCAACTTCATCTATGACTAATAATCCACCTTCAGGTTATCATCCGAACCCCCTCCAGTATTAAGTTGCAACCAACATATTATTGCTTTACGAACTGCGTGTAAAGTAAACAATACGATTGTTCTAGGAACAAAGGATTGTTGTTTTCTCCCTAGTAGCAACAACACATCTAGTACCTTAGAGATTTCTGTCACTTCCCCAGATTACTACATGCATGAACCCACTATCGAGCATAAATACTAACTCTTGGAGTTGCTAGCATCTACTTGGCCAAGATAGCTACTAACAACGGAAAGCATGCAAGATCTCAAATAACAAAGACATGATAGAATCAATAATCAATCTGAAATAGCATCTCAATATCCATCGGATCCCCGCAAACACAACATGTATGAATTACAAATAGATGATCTTGATCATGAACGGAGCTCACAAGATCTAAACATGAAAGCACAAAGGAGGAGAAACCAGCCATCTAGCTACTACATGGATCCGTAGTCCAAGGATGAACTACTCACGCATCACACCGGAGGCTTGCATGGTGATGAAGAAGACCTCTAGGGTGAATTCCCCTCTCCGGCAGGGTGCCGGGAAGAGCTTCAGATCTCTCCCGATTTAGGGATGGAGATGACGGCGGCTACAGACTCTTTCGTGAATTTTTGATCGGGTACTTAGGGTTTTTGTCCCGAGGGCAACTTATAGGCGGAAGGAGAGGCCGAGGGGGTGCCGGGAGTGGCCACACCACCCCCTGGCGTGGGCCAGGCTTGGCCGCACGGCCAGGTGGTGTGGTGGCTCCCTAGCCCTTCTCCGTCTCATATTCTGGCACTTGATCCCTTCCGGAAAAATAGGCACTTTGGGTTTTGTCCCGTCCAATTCCGAGAAAATTCATTTTCTGACTTTCCTGGAACCAAAAACAACAGAAAACAGGCAGCTGGCACTATGTCTCTTGTTAATAGGTTAGTCTAAGAAATCATATGAAAAGTACTCCAAATTTGGAACAAAACACAAGAAAGTGGATAAAACCAAGCATGGAACTCAAAAATTATAGATACATTTGCAATGTATCAACATCCCCAAGCTTAACTCCTGCTCGTCCTCGAGTAGGTAAGTGACAAAAATAAATAATTTTTGAGGTGACATGCACCATCAAAGACTTGATCAAAGTATTTGCAAAATACTCAAAGCTGGGATCATAGTACTTCCAAGACTCAACTAAAACTCTTGGGTTATCTCCCAACAAGTACTTTTCTTTAACGCCTTTAAGTTAGGCATAAGAAGCAAAGAAAGAATCAAGTGTTCTCAAATGAAGAAGCATTAAGACCAAATTTTGTTTTCATAGGAGAAGCAAAAAAAATATTTTCTCTCTTTTTAGGGAAGTGTTCTATACCTTTCTTGAGTGGGATTTGATATTTAATGGTGCCTTCTTTCATATCAATGATGGCACCAACAGTTCTAAGAAAATGTCTTCCCAAAGTAATAGGACAAGAAGCATTGTATTCAACATCCAAAACATAGAAATCAACGGGGACATAGGAATCGTTAACCATAATAAGAACATCATTAAGACTCCCCATGAGTTTCTTTTTAGCATTAGCATCAAGTGGGACATTCAAATAACAATCTTCAAGAGGAGGCAAATCAAGCATATCATCAATCCTTCTAGGCATAATAGAAACACTACTATCAAGATCACACAAAGCTTTGAAATCAAAGTCATTCACTTTCATATTAATGATGGGTTCCCAACCATCCTCTTGTTTTATAGGAATAGAAGCTTTATGTTTCATCTTTTCTTCTTTAATCTTTATGAGAGCATCCGTAATGTGTTTTGTAAAAGCCATGTTCGTAGCACTAGCATTAGGAATTTTAGCAAGGTTTTGTAGGAACTTAATAACTTCAGAGATGTTGCAACCATCAAGATCAAAATCAACTTTATCATCTAAAGTAGTAGAACTATTAGTAGCCTCAACACTAGTGGTAGTGATAGTAGAAACACTAATGTTTCTAGCAATTTCATCTTCTCTTTCCCACTTAGCATGTAATTCAGCTAATAGTCTAACATTCTCATCAATTCTTACTTGTATAGCATTAGTAGCTGCAAAGGGATTCTCATTAGTTTCGGGTTTAGCAGCCATTTTATTCAAAGTAGATTGAGCTTCAGCCAAAGATGCTATGTTTCTTTCAGCATTAGATAGTTTTTCCTCAATAGGTTTATTAAAAGCAGTTTGTTTACTAATAAACTCTTTAAGCATAACTTCAAGTTCAGAGGGAGCACTCTTATTATTGTTGTAAGAATTTCCATAAGCATTACCATTGTTGGGAGAATATGGCTTATACCTATTGTTACCAAAATTGTTCCTATAAGCATTGTTGCCAAAGTTGTTATTTCTTATGAAGTTCACATCAACTTGCTCTTCTTGAGCAACCAAAGAGGCTAAAGGAACATTATTTGGATCAATAGGGGCTTTCCCATTAAAAAGCATAGACATAATTATATCAATCTTATCACTCAAGCAGGAGGTTTCTTCAACAGAATTTACCTTCTTACCTTGTGGAGCTCTCTCGATATGCCATTCAGAATAATTAACCATCATATTGTCCAAAAGTTTTGTTGCAGCACCCAAAGCGATGGTCATAAAGGTACCTCCAGCAGCTGAATCCAATAGGTTCCTTGAAGAATAGTTCAATTGTGCATAAAAAGTTTGGATGATCATCCAAGCAGTCAGTCCTTGAGTGGGACAATTCTTTACCAAAGATTTCATTCTTTCCCAAGCTTGAGCAACATGCTCATTATCAAGTTGTTTAAAATTCATTATGTCACTTTGCATGGATATAATCTTAGCAGGAGGATAGTATTTTCCAATAAAAGCATCTTTGCACTTAGTCCAAGAATCAATAATATTCCTAGTTAAGGAATTCAACCATTCTTTAGCTTTACCTCTCAAAGAGAAAGGAAACAATTTCAGTTTAATAATATCACCATCTATATCCCTATGCTTTTGCATCTCACAAAGTTCAACAAAGTAATTTAGATGGGAAGCAGCATCTTCATTACCAATACTAGATAATTGTTCTCTCATAACAAGATTGAGCAAAGCAGGTTTTATCTCAAAGAAAGTATTTTCAGCCACAGGTGGAGCAATAGGTGTGCTCATAAAATCATTGTTGTCGGTGCTAGTGAAGTCACACAACTTAGTGTTTTCAAGAGTAGTCATTTTTTTTGGGTTTTCAAATAAGAAAGCAAACTTGCAAAACTAATTTTTTTGTGTTTTTTGAAGAACAAAACAAGCAAACAAAGCAAAAAGAAACTAAGAAAAACAAAAAAAACAAACTAAAGAGATTGGTTATGAGGGACTCCCCTTGTGAAGATGTCCTTGACTCCCCGGCAACGGCGCCAGAAAAATCTTTGCTAGCTCGTGGTTGATGTAGAGACCGTTGGAAACCCCAAGAGGAAGGTATGATGAGCACAGCAGCAAGTTTTCCCTCGGTTATGAGACCAAGGTTTAATCGAACCAGTAGGAGCAAGGAAACACCCCATCGGTGTTACTAGCTGAGCTTTGGCAGGGCGCACTACCGGTGCTAGTAGCAACGTGGAGACCTGCACAACACAACCACATAACTCTGTCCCCAACTTGCGATTAGGTTGTCAATCTCACCGTGTTTTGTGGAAAACAAAGGATTAAACATATCGAATGGAAAGAAGTAAAAGTTTGCAGAAAGTAAACACAAAGCAGTAAACAGTTGCAGATTGTATGTAAAGAAAAAGGACCGGGATCCATAGTTCACTAGAGGTGGCTCTCCTTAGATAGATAACATGCTGGGTGAACAAATTACAGCGGGGCAATTGACAAACACCGAGAAAGCAATACATGCATATACTAATCATCTTGACTCCTCTGAGACTTGATTGGGCATTACAACATAATACATAGACCGCCATCCAACTGCATCTATGACTAATAATCCACCTTCAGGTTATCATCCGAACCCCCTCCAGTATTAAGTTGCAAGCAACATATTATTGCTTTACGAACTGCGTGTAAAGTAAACAATACGATTGTTCTATGAACAAAGGATTGTTGTTTTCTCCCTAGTAGCAACAGCACATCTAGTACCTTAGAGATTTCTGTCACTTCCCCAGATTACCAGAGGCATGAACCCACGATCGAGCATAAATACTAACTCTTGGAGTTGCTAGCATCTACTTGGCCAAGATAGCTACTAACAACGGAAAGCATGCAAGATCTCAAATAACAAAGACATGATAGAATCAATAATCAATCTGAAATAGCATCTCAATATCCATCGGATCCCTGCAAACACAACATGTATGAATTACAAATAGATTATCTTGATCATGAACGGAGCTCACAAGATCTAAACATGAAAGCACAAAGGAGGAGAAACTATCCATCTAGCTACTACATGGATCCGTAGTCCAAGGATGAACTACTCACGCATCACACCGGAGGCTTGCATGGTGATGAATAAGGCCTCCAGGGTGAATTCCCCTCTCCGGCAGGGTGCCGGGAAGAGCTTCAGATCCCTCCCGATATAGAGATGGAGATGACGGCGGCTACAGACTCTTTCGTGAATTTTTGATCGGGTACTTAGGGTTTTCGTCCCGATGGCAACTTATAGGCAGAAGGAGAGGCCGAGGGGGTGCCGGGAGTGGCCACACCACCCCCTGGCGCGGGCCTGGCCTGGCCGCACGGCCAGGTGGTGTGGTGGCTCCCTGGCCCTTCTCTGTCTCGTATTCTGGCACTTGATCCCTTCCGGAAAAATAGGCACTTTGGCTTTTGTCCCATCCAATTCCGAGAATATTCATTTTCCGACTTTCTTGGAACCAAAAACAGCAGAAAAGAGGCATCTGGCACTATGGCTCTTGTTAATAGGTTAGTCCAAGAAATCATATGAAAAGTACTCCAAAGTTGGAACAAAACACAAGAAAGTGGATAAAACCAAGCATGGAACATCAAAAATTATAGATACATTTGCAATGTATCAGTTTTCTTCCGAATAAAATGTTTGCTTGTTATGAGAAAGTTAGTTAGTAAAGCTCTCACGAACTTGATGGCACACTTTATTTTCTTGCACTTAATAAACCTGAACCATTGCGTCCTTCTTTGTTGCGTATATGCTTGCGCTTTATAAGTTGAAGTTAACAGAACCATGTTTCATGGGGAGAGTTTTCAACATTTCGTTGGTACTTAGTACCTCGTTGATATCATGTTCTTTTACTTATGGATCCCGGCGGTGTGAAATAAAAGTGGAACTTGTAAGATCATGGAGTTTGTATGTATGTTAGAGAAACGCCTGGGCCGCTAGCCTAAGCCATGCCTAATCATGGTGGAAACTTGCAGCATAACCGTAATGAGCATTCTATGAAGCATCCTCAATAAAAATCTATGCACATAGTAAATAAAAAGATCGCTGAGATGGTCATTGTCTGCTTGCCTTGTTATTTTGATTATGGGACAGCTCCCGTGTCATGTGCAAGGGGTACCCCGTTGGCGGTTCTCTATGATACGTATATACTTACAATGACAAGAGCTTACTTGTGACTGAAGTTGAGTACCATGAGGATCGGTCTTCGTAAGTAAGGGGCATGAGACTTCGATTTATAACTTGTCAAGCATATCCTCTTAGTTGTGTCACTTTAACCCTAACCATGTAAAGATGCTTATGATAGGGGCAATGAGAGCTCAAAGCTAACGAGTAGCATACTTTCAGCATTTGGAAGCCTTTCAAATTATTTAAAACCTTTTCTTGTTGAGTCTCCACACATTCTCCGAGCACTTTCTTGAGAGCATAGTTGTCATTCTTTGTGTTTGTTCCATTACTTGATTATTTGTGTTATGACTTTGATGCTTGTATCTTTGATATCTTTACTTCTAGTCATCACTTGAACTTCAGAGGTGCCTTGACATTTATAATCAAAGGCAAGCAAGATACCACTCTATCATACCTTTTTATGAGCATTGTAATGTTGCTTATGTTTATGCTTCATGCTACTTATTATTTTTTGAGTTGGAATCTCTTCATAGCTTGCAATGCCTATTGAGTAAACTTAGTTGCATAATCTTTATTATGAACTGCCTAAGAAGTTGATCACATTGCTGAGAATATTTACATCATATGAAGCAAATGTGTTCGTGAAAGTTCTTTTATCGCACTCAGTTTTCAACTGAATTGCTTGAGGACAAGCAATAAGCTAAGCTTGGGGGGATTTGATACATCCAAAACGTATCTACTTTCCCGAACACTTTTGCTATTATTTCTCCTCTAAACTTGTGTGATTTGGATACAACTAATGCGGACTGGCGCTGTTTTCAGCAGAATTGCCTTGGTGTCTACTTTTTGTGCAAAAAATCAACTATCAGGAAAAATCCCGGAAAATATGCCAAAAATCCTATTTCACCCGAAGACTCCAGGAGCCAGAATACGAGACAGAGAAGAGCCAGGGGTGGCCACACCACCTGGTGGCGCGGGCCAGGCTAGGCCGCGCCAGGGGGTGGTGTGGGCCCCCCCAGGCACCCCCTCGGTCTCCCTCTTCGCCTATAAGAAGCCTTCTGACCTAAAAACTCCGGGGGGTTCGACGTTTTTCTAGAAGGAGTTCCGCTCTGCCGCCACCACCAGATTCCACGAAACAGTACCAGAAACTCCGTCCTGGCACCTTGCCGGGACAGGGAATTGGAGGAGATCATCGCCATCATCATCGCCATCGCTTCTCCATCGACCATCCATGTTTCCCCATCTATGAGTGAGTAATACCCCGCTGTAGGCTATGGGGATGGTAGGGATTGGATGAGATCGTTCATATAATGGCATCAGATTGTTAGGGCATGGTGCCTAGTATCTTTTATTAGTGATTTATGACTTTGTTGCGACTTGTTATGCTTAATGCTTGTCATTAGGGCCCGAGTGCGATGATTTCAAATCTGAACATGTTATTGATTCATTAGGATAGTATTTTTTTTGGTCTTATCTACAAGTTGTATACACATGTTGTTGTCCGGAACCAATGGCCCCAAAGTGACAGAAATCGGGATAACCAGAGGGAATGGCTTTGATGTGAGGATCACGTGTGTTCACGGAGTGTTAATGCTTTGCTCCGGTGCTCTATTAAAAGGAGCACCTTAATTGCCAGTAGTTCCCTTGAGGCCCCACTGCAAACGGGCTGGCAGGACAAAAGATATTGTGCAAGTTCTCATTGCGAGCACGTATGACTATATATGGAACACATGCCTAGGATTATCTAGTACTTGGATGCTTTATCTTATTTATCTGCAATTGCCCTATGTTCTGATTGCTATGTGAATTGTCTTGTCCATGCAACGCCCGTCCACCCATCCCTATGTCTACCGCACTCGATTCCTACTGTTTACTGCTATTGTTACTGCTGCTACTTTACTATTGCTACAATAAAATTGTTCCTACTGATAAACTGCTATGAGCAAGATTGTTTCTAGGTGCAGCTGAATTGAAAACTCAGTTGTTATGGTTTATAAATATTCTTTGGCTCCCCTTGTGTCGAATCAATAAATTGGGTTTCACTTCCCTCGAAAATACTGTGATACACCCCCTATACTTGTGGGTCATCAACCCCTCTCAGATCAATAATCAGAAGCGGGACCTGGAGATCCATACTGACTCCTACACATTCAACGATGACTTCTGTGATAGTGAGAACCTTTAACGCTAGTAACTAAATCCCTTTGTATCATGATATAATACATGTCCGAGATTCGATCATCGGTATCCAAATACCTAGTTTGATCTCGTTACTGACATGCACTCTTTTCTCGTTCCCGTGATATAACATTCTAGTGATCACATCACCTGCTTGCAAGCTATCTTAATGTGATATCACCGAGAGGGCCCAGAGTATATCTATCCATCATCGGGATTGACAAATTCCACTCTTGATCCATGAGCCTCAACATAACACCTTCGTAGTACTGAACCCACCTTTATAGTCACCCTGTTACGGTGTGACGTTTGGTGTTATCAAGATACTCTTCTGGTGTTAGCAATGAACATGATCTCATGGTCTAAGGACTAAGATTACTTCGTATGATGTTATAGCAATATAAACATAATGACTTTGATCGTAGTGCTATACTTCGGATGAACGTTCATCACATCATTCCACCAATGTTGTGACCTCGTTATTAACAACATCCAATGTCCATGATCAGGAAACCTTGATCATCTTGTTAATCAACGAGCTAGTTTATATGAGAGGCATTACTAGGAATTTTGTATTTTGTTTATTAAACACACATGTATTAACATTTTCAATTAATACAATTATAGCATGCAAAATAAACATTTATCATAAACATGGAATAAGATAATAACCACTTTATTATTGCCTCGCAGGCATATTCCCTTCAGTCTATGCACCGAGTGATCCACATCTTCCCTCAATAGCTTCAACCATGCACCCGTACAATCAGTCTCCAACACACACTTTTCCACCGCCTACATCTCCTTAGCCAACAGGACAACATGTCGGTTGTCGATGGCCTAGGGTAAAAAATGGCCAACTCCCGCGATAAAGCTACCGTGATAACAGATGATCATCCCAGCACCACATTCACCTTCATGCGAGCGGAAGGCGCCATCAGCATTAGCCTTGCACCACCCTTCTCCCAGACTGAGCCAGTGTCAGCTAGGACAGTAGCTCTAGGTCGTGGTGGCCTCTAGATATTATTCCATTCTTCCATGGCTGCCACGGTTCGCCTTGCAACACTTCTCAAATCTTAAATGTGTGTTGCTTCAAGTGCGTCATTCCTCACTAACCAAATTTGGTACATGTGCGTCAACAGGTAAGCCAAATTATGCCCATTGTTTTTCCCATCCAGTCCAGCATCCACCAATGTAACTCACCATGTCTCGTAATCTGCTCTGGAGGGCGATCAAGCTATCCAATTAGACAGTGGAGCTCCTTCCAGGACTCATTAGCAAATGGACATGTCCAGAACCGATGCATGAGGTCATCATCTCTGCCACATGCAACGCGCACCAAACCATGCTTAATTATCCTTCGATGTTATTCTGATCCCATAACCATCCCATTTTCCACAAGCCTCCACGTGTGAACTTTGACCTTGCTTACAATACGAGCATCCCAGAGTGCCAGCTAGCCTACATGAGTCTTGCACGAAAACAAAGATTCAGCTTGTCCCTCACGCATCATATTCTGCTGCATGCCAAAATGATAGACAGACTTCACAGAGAAAATTCAGTCCTTCGTATGGTTCCATGCTACTTAGTCCTTTGCCCCTCCCAACAAGGATCTGACGGATGTCACAAACATCTGATTCTGAAAAATGATCTCGAACCTTTCCAACATTCCATCCGCCATCGTTCGGAAGGAGCAGCTCCGCTACCTTGTCGAGCTCATCGCCTAGATCCCGTCCCAGTGGACAAAGTGACCTAGACCTGGGATCCAGTTGTCCTGCCACGCTGATATTTGAGATCCATCCACTATCCTCCATATAAGGCCAGCCTTGAACAGTTCCCTTCCATACAAAATCCCTCTCCAGGTGAAAGCAGCTCGTTTTGGACAACTCGCCGCCATAAACTCAAAGTTCTTGAAGTAGCGTGCCTTGAGTACATGAGCACAAAGCGAGTCAGGATTTGTCAACATCCACCAACTTTGCTTAGCCAAAAGAGCTTGGTTGAAAATCTCATAATCTCGGAAGCCCAAACCTCCATATCTTTGGCTCTGGCACATCTTCTCCCAATTTATCCAATGAACATTGCATTTTCCATCAGCTGCTCCCCAACAAAATTGAGCTCAATTGCTTACATATCTTTTTTGAAAAATGAAAGCAACCCATGGTATACGCAGGCACCGCTTGCAGTACTGATTTGACCAACACACTCCTCCTAGCCTTAGAAAGACCTTGGCCTTCACCCCTAGAACCTTGGCATGCAAGCGCTCTCTTATGTGCTTGAAGGCACCATCTTTGCATCGGCCGACAACCGTGGGCAGTCCCATAATTTCTCCGTAAGAGCCTCACACCCGATACCAATAATGCTTTTTAGGTGAAGCTTCTGATCATCAGAACAACCATCACCAGAGAAGATCGATGATTTGCCTAGGTTTTCCTTTGCCCCGAGCTCTTTTTATACGCATGCTAGGAGGTTGTATAGTAATGTACATCATCATTACCATGTCTACATGTTCGTCTTTCCGGCAAACCTATTGTCTTCTTGAACATAAAAATAAAGACACATGCCTGATTACTGGTATATATGAAAAAGCAAGAGAAAACATTTGGCAGCAATGTACGTGTCAGCATCATCACGTAACCTACAGTTCGCCTTTGTGGTAAACGTAGTGTCTTCTTCAACATAAAAACGAAGACACGTGTCTAATTAGTAGTATGAAAAAACAAGACGTGCTAACTATCTACACCACGACACCTGATTTCTTAAAATGGTTCCCTAACAACTTTCTTCGTAAAGCTTTAGTTTGGCAAAACAGATAGAAAACAAAACAAACAGTGATAGTAGAAAAATAGCTATTTTTAAATATATTTTTTTTTATTAATTTACAAAATAATACGGTTTCGAGAATTCACGAAAATAGCATTGCCACGGTTGGTTTCGCCGAAACCGATAGGAACTAATTTCGCTGAAACCGACAAGTCCTTATGAGTCTCGTCCACAATCGGTGTCAGTTTAGTCCCTACCGGCTAATCGAAGCAGCGCAATTTTGGTAATTCTCAAATCCTTGTACTCCTGCCGGTCCATATTAAAGTTCTCAACTTTATTTACTCGTATGTATCTAGTTAAGCATTTAGACTATATGCATTCGTATCTAGAAAAGGTTTTAGTTTTAATGGAACCGTCACATTTTCATTATTAATTGTTTTTGTTCGGCAAGAAAAAAGAAAAACGAAAATAAAGAAAATTCGAAAAAAATATACTGGCATCGTGCGGACTCGAATATTCGTAAAACTTTCAGCCTAGCAAAAAAAAAACATATGAAAAGACGTAGTAAAAAAGTTTGGCTTCGTCCGGATTTTGAAACGGAGATCTTCAGAGAGTCAAACTGACGTGCTAACCACTACTCGACGACACCTGTATATTTTGTTTTTTACCATAATATATTTATTCAAATCCTGTAGTCGGCTGATTATGACGTCACTCCGGACCTTTTCTTCACTATCTGGTTTATGCCATGAGGCAGCACAGACGCGACGGCGATGACCATAACCCAGGATTGGAAACAAGTCAGCAAGAAACCGTAAATCGTCCGTACAAAAAGTCACGGCTTAATAATATTTTTGCTTACTTAATGGAGTGAGTTAAAACAACGCTAGTCAATTCGTAGGCTAACTTCGGAGCTAGCACACGAGTGCACGAGCTAGCTGATTCTCTCTGTTTTTGGGCCTATAAAACATCATGTCAGATCCTAAGGTTAGGCCACGAGCTCGATCATGATGGTTTATCTACTCCTAAAAAAACGAATGATGGTTTATTCCGCCTGTAAACACAGAGCACGCGTTATAATTTAGAGGAAAAAATAAAGCCCATGAAGCGGATCAGACAAACATTACACAAAACCGAATCCGGTTATTTGACTTGTAGCTAGCCTAATCCGGCATGAAAATCACCCTGTCTGATGCAGCTACCCAAGCCACGTTCTTGGCAGCAGCAACGTAGGAGAAGCAACAAAAAGTGAGCAGAGAGCGACACGAGACCAGCAGCACCGATCCAAGTCTTATACTCCCTCCATCTCAAAATAAGTGACGTTGAGTTTGTCTAGATTCGGATGTATCTAGACACGTTTTAGTACATAGGTTTATACGAATCTAGATAAACTCATGTCACTCATTTTAGAACGGAGGGAGTAGAATTTATTAATGCAACTATACTTAGCTAACAAGTGTGCATCTTCGTTTGCCGTACGGCGCACCATACGAACCGAGAAATTCTCAAACCTTCTGAGAATGGATCGAATCTCTTCCACGAGAGGTCTGTGCATCGAGTGATCCACGTCTTCTCTCAATAGCTTCAACCATGCACCCGTACAATCAGTCTCCAGCACACGCTTTTCCACCGCATGCATCTTCTTGGCCATCATGACAACACATCGGCTATCGATGGCCTAGGGTAAAAAATGGCCAGCTCCCGCGATAAAGCTACAATTATCACCCCAGCACCACCTTCACCTTCGTGCGAGCGGAAGGCTCCATCAACATTAGCCTGACACCACCCTTCTCCCGGACCAAGCGAGCTAGTGCTCAGCTGGGACAGTAGCTCTAGGCCGCGGTGGCCTCTAGATATTGCTCCATTCTTCCATGGCTGCCACGGTTCGCCTTACAACACTTCTCGGATCTTCAATGTGTGTTGCCTCGCGTGCGTCATTCCTCACAAACCATATTTGGTACATGTGCACCCATTGTTTTTCCCATCCAGTCCAGCAGCCACCAACGTAACTCACTATGCCTGCTCTGGAGGGCAATCAAGTTATCCAATTAGACAGTGGATGCGGTGACCCAGCATACCAGTACATGTTGTAGTATACTATATTCGTTGACATAACACTCACGGAATACCATTACGCAAATATTACATCCCTCATAGTGGTACAACAGAAACATTGTGGATCCAAATTACAAACATTCACATATTATTATTACAATACCAAAAAATTAAGATCTTTGAAAGGTTCAAACTTAAAAACGCTAAACTTATTTAATAAGTTTAGCGGAAGAACGAAAGACACAACGATAAAGTATGACATGAGCTCTACAACTTATTGTATAGGGTTCATGCTGCTCGGCTCAACCTAGATAACTAAGTTCCGGCCTGACAACTACTCTAACTCGTTGTCTTCATCTCCATAGTGTATCCCGTAGTCCACCCCTTCGACTCCACCGGACATGTCCGGCTCTTCGTAGTAGACGTCTTTCTGAACTTATGTAGCATACACCTGGTTATCCTTCTGTTCCTCAGAGTCAAAGCAAATGATCAAAGGAAAGGGTGAGTAACAACGTTACCCAACAAGTTCATTATATGCACGGTGGGAAGTTTGATGCTCTAAAGACTATAAGTCTTTAGCACTATGCAGTTTTCGTAAACATTTCTTCAAAGATTGATTTTATTATCAAAAACTATGTCCATCAGCCTTCATTGGTTGACCAGAACTTCATGGAGCTCCTTTCCTGCCGCGTTTGTAGCTCCTTCCCAGAACAGGGAGTAACATGTCACAATTCTTACACTCTGCGGAGGTGCGTTTCTTTACCCATAAGAGACCAAATCCTTGTTGCACAACTAGGCGTACTTTCCCGTCCATAATTCCTTGATGTGGGGCCTAGAAGTTGATCCAAGACAATCACTGCCCTTCTCCACAACACCGCATGAAGACACGACCCCCCAAGCAGGAATACCTTCGTTAACCCCCATATATGCAGATATAACCCTAGCAACCCCTCGGAGACTCTAGTGAGCAGGTTATATCCCTAGCAACTGATGTTCGCAAGAGCACAGATCGGCTGTAGCTAGTTTCGAAGTTCAGATATCGATCCCATAAGGAGCCCAAAGGTAAATGCTTATGGGTGAAGTCTCTGTCACACCCGAAGTTGTCACAGGTCTTCGAGTGAATTGACTGCAAGTGTTGACATAGGAATGGGGTTTTGATTAAATGAGATGTATTTAAATAGAACTAAAATGTAAACTTCAGAAATATAAAGCATAAAAGTAAAGAATGGCTTGGTTCTTTGTTGTTTCCTACAGATGGCGAAAGAAGGCGCGGGGAGATCCAGTTCATGGTGATAGTGACTGTGCCAGGTGGACGAATGATAAATGTAACAATTATAATCTTATAAATATATGTGTAGGCGAGCAACCCATAATTAGCCAGAACTCCTCTTGGTAGATTTCATCCCAACTTCAATAATTCTACTAGCCTGTTACCAAAACCATGGTCAGACACTAGACGATTAAGACCCTTCAGGTCGCTTAGCGATTAAGCTCCTTGGGTCGGACTAATGCAATAAGCAGAGTGGTTCCTCGTTATCCTCGAGTCTACTAGCTTTCCATTGATATCCCAGTGTCACCCGGGGGTCGCTGGTCCACTAGCAAACACTATCTTATCTATGTAGAACAAAGCATCATGTTGTCTGGGCCGTTAATTGGACAAAAAGCATTAGGCATCCCACAGATAGTCAAGCACACATACTATAGTAATTAGAATCAATCACAAACTAATGGAAAATATATGAAGGCACATCACATCTCACCAATCCCCTACATATCCCACGCCCAAGGGGAATTACTCACTCGTGAGAGAAGAACGGATCATCAATATAATTAAATAAAGGGAAATCGTCTTTGTATTACCGTGGAGATCCACAATAAGAATAGAAAAATATCCAACACAATTCAAGATGGGAAGAAACAATCTCAAACCCTAGTTTTGGAAAGTGGAGACCCCCCTCTCTCTCAAGCACAAGTAGTGGCTATGGGGGTGTATTGGCTAGGAGGTTGAAGATTGTGGATAGACATGTATAACGTCTTCCCCTTCTTCTTCGGATCTCTTCTTTCTCCCTTCTGGATGGTATGGCGAGTGTTGTGTTGTGTTTCGTCCTCGATCCCTTCACAGAAGTTATCCCTTTTGACAAGACAGAGGTGGCGGCAACTATATGACGGGACCTATACGGCTGGAAAAATATTACCGCCATATAGTTGCTCATTAAAGCTTCTGTGAGCTCGCCTCGCATGCTTCCAAAGTGAGACTTGCTTGTTTTCTCCAGAATATTGTGTTTCTCTAGTTAAATCCTTCTGTTGACGTTCAGAACCTAAAACACACATTAAAAATGAAGTTTTCTTCACTAGCGAAGTATTAGCGTTAGGTAAAGCCACAAAACTATCAAATTCGGGAGAAAACCATCAATAAAAGCCATCAAAAATGTGTCGAATCTCACAGCTATCAGCAACCCCCACCAAACTGGCAGATATATCTCCGACAACCTCTCATGGATAATCTAGACACCTAATATGCGGGGAACTATGGGTTCCCAAACCGTGCTAGATTCTCCACGAGAAATCTACATCCTCACGATAAGTTCATCCGTCCATGCGAAAGGAAGAAGATCCAGCTGACTTCTCTGTCCCATTCCAAATCTTATGGTTAACACGTAATATATGGCGCTAGAATCATTGATGTCATGGGTTATTAAGTCCTACTTGTTCGCCAACTGGAATCCTAGATTCTATTGTCATTCATAGTATTTATCATCACTTAGGATGATAATAGCATTTCATTTGTTTAGAAAAATATTGATTTTCCGTCTCTTTTAGAATATAGGTGATAACAAATAATTTTCAAATACTTTCATAAAAACTCTTCAAAGGACATGGGAACGTGATGAACTTACCTTGTGACTGCAAGGTAGTGAAGTCAGATGCTTCCACTTGATCTTGATCTTCTTGATACATTGCAAATGTATCTATAATTTTTGATGTTCCATGCTTGGTTTTATGTACTTTATTGTGTTTTGTCCACACTTTGTAGTACTTTTCATATGATTTCTTGGACTAACCTATTAACAAGATCCACAGTGCCAGCTTCCTGTTTTCTGCTGTTTTTGGTTCCAGGAAAGTCAGAAAATGAATATTCTAGGAATTGGACGGGACAAAAGCCAAAGTGCCTATTTTTCCGGAAGACATCTAGAGCCAGAATACAAGACGAAGAAGGGCTGGGAGCCGGCCACACCACCTGGCCGCGCGGCTAGGCCTGACCCGCGCCAGGGGGTGGTCTAGCCGACCCCATCACCCCTTCGGCCTCTCGTTCCGCCTATATATTGCCTTTGGGACCAAAACCCTAGGTACCCGATCAAAAATCCACGAAAGAGTTTGTAGCCGCCGTCATCTCCATCCCTAGATTGGGAGGGATCTGAAGCTCTTCCCGGCACCCTGTCGGAGAGGGGAATTCACCCTGGAGGCCTTCTTCATCATCATGCAAGCCTCCGGTGTGATGCGTGAGTAGTTCATCTCTAGACTACGGGTCCATGTAGTAGCTAGATGGCTGGTTCTCCTCCTTTGTGCTTTCATGTTTAGATCTTGTGAGCTCCGTTCATGATCAAGATCATCTATTTGTAATTATGCATATTGTGTTTGCGGGGATCTGATGGATATTGAGATGCTATTTCAGATTGAGTATTGATTCTATCATGTCTTTGTTATTTGTGATCTTGCATGCTTTCCGTTGTTAGTAGCTATCTTGGCCAAGTAGATGGTAGCAACTCCAAGAGTTAGTATTTATGCTCGATAGTGGGTTCATGCCTCTGGTAGTCTGGGGAAGTGACAAAAATCTCTAAGGTAATAGATGTGATGTTGCTACTAGGGAGAAAACAACAATCCTTTGTTCATAGAACAATCATATTGTTTACATTACACGTAATTCGTAAAGCAATAATCTGTTGCTTGCAACTTACTACTAGAGGGGGTTCGGATGATAACCTGAAGGTGGATTATTAGTCATAGATGCAGTTGGATGACGGTCTATGTATAATGTTGTAATGCCCAATCAAGTTTCAAAGGAGTCAAGATGATTAGTATATGCATATATTGCTTTTTTAGTGTTTGTCAATTGCCCCACTGTAATTTGTTCACCCAACATGTTATCTATCTTAAAGAGAGCCACCTCTAGTGAACTATGGACCCCGGTCCTTTCTTTTACATACAATCTACAAACTGTTTACTGCTTTGTGTTTACTTTCTGCAAACTATTACTTCCTTCCATTCGATACGTTTAATCCTTTGTTTTCAGCAAAACTAGTGAGATTGACAACCTCATCGCAAATTGGGGACAGACTTCTGTGGTTGTGTTGTGCAGGTCTCCACGTTGCTACTAGCACCGGTAGTGCGTCGTGCCAAGGCTCAGCCAGCAACACCTTTGGGGTGTTTCCTTGCTCCTACTGGATTGATAACCTTGGTTTCATAACTGAGGGAAACTTACTGCTGTGCTCATCATACCTTCCTCTTAGGGTTTCCCAATGAGCTCGTTAATACAGGAGTCAACACTTCTATTTCTACAAAACACCATTATTGCCTGGTAAGGACAATATTTAAAAAATCAATATGCTATGCATAGTAATGTCATGCAATGATTTATTATTTTCCTTCTTTGCGTATTTTACCCACCTTATACATGTTTTATGTTTCTTTTATTTAATAAAAAAGAATGTCATAATAAAAGAATCTTAAATTCGTATAATTCTTTTAACTAATATTTTTTTGATAACTAGTAATATTCTAAGAGTTTAAAAAATGGATTCATTTAATTTTTAACCCT
Organism: Avena eriantha; assembly: GCA_910589775.1. NCBI lineage: Eukaryota > Viridiplantae > Streptophyta > Magnoliopsida > Poales > Poaceae > Avena > Avena eriantha. The sequence continues at coordinate 79,669,345 of OU342742.1, forward strand.
TTCAAATATTTTCTTAAAATTCCAAAAAGGAATAAAGGTTTTATTTTTAACAAACTTGACTTACTTTCCAAAAATACAAATTAGTATTTTTATACAATAGTATATCCATTTAGGATCTTAAAAGGAATATATACATCTTCAATAATAGATCTTGATTTAATTACTTAAAATTATTACTTATTATTTTTATTGGCTAGAGGATATTTTTGTGATTTCATAGATATATTATTTGTATTTTTAAGATTTTTATTTATTTTTATAGAGCTCATTTAGTTCTAGGGGTATATTTGTAATTACACATTTTTATTTGGGTCTTTCCTAAAGCTTGGGCCCGACACACTGGGATGGCTCGGACCGACTAGGCCCAATATGGTTTGGTTAACCCCCTGGGTCGTACTGGGCTGGCCTTACCCAGCCCAGTACACCACTCTCTCTCCCACTCTCTTCTCTCTCGCGATTTCCTCTCCCCTCCGAGGCGGTCGCTGCCGCCGCCGTCATCACGCTCGATTCCGGCCGCTCTCGTCCACCTTGACCGCCGCCGCGGTGCTCACTGACATAGAAGACAATGCCGTGCATGCCTGTCCTGCTTGATTTGACGCATACGCCCTTTGCTGGTCGTTCCACCCCCACCCTATGACTAGGGTTTGGGGCTCCATCGTGGCCTCGATCCTCGGCGACCCCCTGGCAATGCTCTGGTGTCAGCGGTGTTGACCTTCTCCCATGGTTGCCTCTATTGTGGCCTAGTGGGTTGCAGCGCCCCTCTGGGGGTGCTCCCCATGCCGCTGTGCTCCACATAGCCGCCGGCCTCCTCCTCTGCTTCCTCTTTGATATAAACGTGAGGACCTCGAGTAAGTTCTCCTACTCCTCTCTGTGTGCTCTCTCTTCCTCCTGCTCCATGCCATCTGATTACTGCACGAATTCCCCATTTAGGGTTGATCCCTAAATTCTAGGGTTCATCCCCTATAGTGGTGATTTACCATAGCTCCTTGGGTTGATTTTCCTGTGTTATACCCTTGATGATGTCCTACTGATGGTGTATTGTCAAACTCCATTGATCATGTTTTGTTACCCTGTTCTCGATCAGAGAACCACTCTGTTGTGCATGCTCCTGGTACTATTTTATTGTCAAATAATAACTCTGTAAATGCATGGTTAGTTTAGTGTGGATGCCCATGTTTTTGTTTTTGTTGTTGTGGTGGTGGTTCATTGCTATGGGCTTGAGTTGGGACGCTTCACTGCTGAATTGATGTTGCTTAGTAAACTGTATTGATGCTAGCATGTGAAGCACCTTTGTGACTAGTCTCAGGATTCAATCTTGATGATATGTAGAACCATGGTGAATAATGTTTATTATACTCTCTGTGATGATTATTGGATTGATCTTATAGAAGAATGATTCCTATATGCCTGTAGGAAGATGATTAAATTTCCTTGATTTCTGAGGTTTTGCATATTGTGGCCTAGTGATAGATAATGTGGACCCTTGTTGTTCTTTTTGAATAAAGTGAATAGATGATTCCTAAAATCTTTTAGGAAGACAATTATGTGTGTTTAATATTATACGCTTGAGCTTGTACTCAAGAAAATATGTATTTTCTAGGTACAGAGGTGCTACCCTTCTGGGGATGTGCCTTGTATGCAACTGCGATTTATAGTGATCTAGTTAAAACTAGATCCTCTTTGGTCTATGATGCTGGTCTGAGGCCCCTCTGTGCAAGAACATATGTTCTATAATTGTTGTCTATTATCTATTGTGTCCAATATGCCCAACTTTATCATGCACTTGCATGAGAATAAATGTGGTAAAATGGATAATGATTGGATCTACAAGTTTGGGATATACCCTGGTACTTGGACTTGTTGTGGTATCTTGTACTTCTTGTTCATGTGATTGATATTCTCATGGAACTACTATTCTAGCTTGATCTTGTGGCTCCAAGCTTCAGCCTGACCTTGCTATCCACCCAAAACTATCTCCTCCTTCAAGTAACCATCTTGTTGTTGATCTCTTGGAGTTTCTAAGGTGAAAAGTGGTTTGATCTAGTGGTGTGGTTGTAAGAACTAGTGATGTTCTTGTGTATGCTGGTGACATACTGTGGTTGAGCTTGTGAAGTGAATAACAAAGCTTGCGTTGCTATATGCTACTGTGATTTAAACTGCCCCTCGCTTCGCGGCTACTAACACCTCATTGCATGCAATTAGGTGTGTGAGCTGCTTCACTGTTGGCTTTACCTATGGATGAGATCAAGTGAATTTGGTGGATTACCCCTTCCTTTCACTATTCTCTGTCCTAGTGAAACCCGCCCCTTTATGCCTATGATGTTTTCCCGAGGCTTTAAATTTTGAAAAGAACAAATTCTACATTTGATGAATTTAGTCCCTTTTATTAATTAACTTGCTCAATGATGTATTGAAAAATAGTGCATTACATTGTTTAAGACTGAGAGCAAAACTAACACTAACCCCTTCTCTGTGTATTTCATTTTCTGTCTTTGTTTGCAGGTACAAGACCAAGTGATGAAGAATAAGAAGATTAGAATAGGATTTAGTTTAGGACTAGTCTTTAATTTTCTTTTGTAATCTTTTCTTTTTTCCTTTTGTAAGAACAATGTAATATATATATATATAATTCAATAAAGCTTTCATTTCTTTTATTACAATTGTTCATATGTTGTAATTTCTTATTACTTGAAAAATTCTTGTATTTATATTGTTGCTATTAAATAAAGGAAAGAATTAAGAAGTAACTGTTTGAGTTATTCTTTTTGTAATGTTTCAATTCTATTTATTGTTTTATAAAAATTAAATATTCAAACAATATTAACTAATTCTTTTTGGAAAACAATTAAACACTAATTAATTCTAACTTTCAAATCTTTTTTAAATGCTTCAAATTTTAAATATGAATTCAAATTATTCACCCAAATTTATTATAATTCCTAAGGATCATGTTAGAATTTATAGAAAACACTCCTAAGAGTTAAATCCTAACTCAAAGTAGCGAAAGAAACTCTGATCTCCCTAGGGTTTTGTTTGGCGAAAAATTTACCGTAATTTTACAGATGAATGCATGCAAATGCACAAATTTCTATTTCTACCCTTCGTTGGTTCCTAAATGCTGGGATGTTATAGTCTTCCCCCCCCCCCCTCAAATTAAACTTTGTCCTGAAGTTTTAGTGATGTATACCTGAATAGTTCCGGATAGGCTTCTCGTAGGTCACTCTTTCTCCCAGGTTGCTTCCTGTTCAGGATGATGTGCCCACTGTAATTTGCAGTACTTAATAGCTCTGATCCTTAACCCTTTCCAGTTCTCTTCCAAAATCTTGCAAGGTTTCACAACATAAGTTAAATCCCCTTGCAATTCAATCTCTTGATGGGTGATTGCATCATCAGGAACTTCAAGAAATTTCCAGAGTTGTGATCCATGGAAAACATTATGAACTTGAACCAGCCTTATTGGTAACTCTAAAGCATATGCGGTATTTCTATTCTAGCTCAGTATCTTGAATGGTTTGATATATCTTGGACTTAATTTCCTTTTTCTCCGAATCTTTTAACTCCTTTTATTGGGCTAACCTTGAGATATACCACATCTCCCACTTCTGGATGACATGCTCTTCGACTCTAATCTACATAACTCTTTTGACGACTTTCATCTATCTTTAGTCGATCTCTAATGATATCGATAACGTCTTGCTTTTCCTGGATATAGTGTGGTGCAAATTCTTTGCTACTACTGGGTTCATACCAACATATTGGTGATCTACATTTTCGACCATAAAGTACCTCATATGGTGCTTCCTTCAGACTACTTTGATAGCTATTGTTGTAAGAAAATTCTGCCAAAGGTAGATGATCTTCCCACGAACCTCCAAAATTTAAGGCACATGCTCTCAACATATCTTCTAAGATTTGATTAGTTCTTTCTGTCTGACCTCCGGTCTCTGGATGATAAGCCATGCTGAAATCCAGTTTTGACCCGAGTGCTTCATGTAGTTGATTCCAAAATGCCGATGTAAACATAAACCCTCTATCTGATACAATCTTTTTGGGTACTCCATGCTTACTAACGATGTCCTTGACATATACCTCTACCAGCTTCTCAGCATTATTCGTTTGATTCACTGGAATGAATGTGCACTTTTGGTAAGTCTATCAACTATTACCCATATCATATCCTTCCTCTTTGGAGTCATCAGTAATCCTGTAATGAAATCCATACCAATTTCCTCCCATTTCCATTCTGGAATTTCTAGTGGTTGTAGTGGTCATGTTGGACTCTGATGTTCTACCTTCACTCTCTGGCAGGTATGACACTGATACACATACTTTGCAATGTCTCTTTTCATATTGTTACACGAAAATAGCTCCTTAAGATCCATGTACATCTTTGTACTTCCTAGATGAATTGAATATGATGTTTCATGTGCTTCATAGAGTATTATTTCCCTAATCTCTAGTACATCTAGTACACAAAGATGATTTTGAAACCATAAATATCCATAATCTCTAAGGTGAAAAGCTGATGTTTGACCTTTAGAAATTCTTTTGATTTCTTCAGCAATGAACGAATCATCAAGTTGATCTCGATAAATCTCAGGACGAAGATCACTACTTCGCTCTTCCATAACCCTCATGGTAGCTAAGCCTACAAAAACCTCTTTTCTTAGAAATTGTATTTCTAAACTTTCCAAATCCATTTGCAAATCCTTTGGTAGTTCTCGATTTGTCGGTTGAACATCTACGCTCTTCCGTCTTAAAGCATCTGCTACTACATTGGCCTTTCCTTGAGTATAGTTAATTATAAGGTCATAATCCTTAATCAAATCCAACCATATTTTCTGCCTCATGTCCAGTTCCTTCTGAGTGAAGAAATATTTGAGTCTTTTATGGTCAGTGTATAGTTCACACCTTGCTCCATAAATAAAATGCCTCTAACTCTTCAAAGCAAAAACTACTGCCGCTAGTTCCAAATCATGTGTTGGGTAGTTGACTTCATGAGGTTTGAGTTGTCTATACCCATAAGCAATTACATTGCGATCTTGCATTAGAAAACAACCTAAGCCTTCCTTAGATGCATCACAATAAACCGTGTAATCTTTTCCGGTTTCCGGTACTGCTAAGACTGGTGTTGTAGTCAATTTAGTCTTTATTCTTGAAAATTGGCTTCACACTTTTCATCCCACACAAATGGAGTATTTTTTCCTTAGCAGTTTGGTCACTGATCCTGCTATCTTAGAGAAACCTTCAATGAATCTTCAATAGTAACCTACCATTCCCAGAAAACCTCTGATTTGTTTAACATTGGTCGGTGCATTCCAACCCAACACTGATTCAACCTTGGATGGATTAACCGTGATTCCATCCTTACTAATTACATGACGAAGGAATTCAACCTTGTCCAACCAAAATTCACACTTACTGAACTTAGCAAACAATTTGTGTTCCCTCAGAATTTGTAATGCTATCCTCAAGTTATCAACATGCTCCTCCTTATCCTTTGAGTATATCAAAATATCATCAATAAACACTATGACAAAGTTATCCATATATGGCATGAAAACCTTGTTCACCATATTCATGAAAATTGTTGGTGCATTAGTCAACCCAAAAGGTACGACCAAATACTCATGATGTCCATATCTTGACACAAATGCTATTTTGGGAACATCCTTAGGCTTAATCTTGATTTGGTGATAGCCTAATCTCAGATCAATCTTGGAAAACACTCTAGCTCCCTTGACTTGATCAATTAAATCCTGAATTCTTGGAAAATGATACTTGTTCTTGATGGTGATGTTGTTCAGATTTATATAATCTTCACACATCTGTCGTCCTCCATCTCTTTCATCAACAAAAATCACTAGAGTTGCCCATGGGGATACACTTTCTTGAATGACTCCTTTTCCAGCGAGCTCATCAATTTGCTCTTTAAGTTCTTTTAGCTCTTTTGGACCCATCTAGTATGGTGCTTGAGCAATAGGTGTTGTACCAGGTATCAGGTCAATAGTGAACTCTATCTCCCGATCAGGTGGCATTCCTGGTAATTCTGCTGGAAAAACATCTTGAAACTCATTTACTACAGGAATATCCTCCAACTTAACCTCTTTCATTGAGTTTAGTTGAAGATATACCATGATATGAGTGTGTTTGTCTGCCTGATAAACTATCCTTCCTCCACTTGGAGACTTGATTGAAACAGTTTTATCCTCCCAGTTTACATGTTCAGCCATCCAATCCATTCCCAAAACTATTACTATGCCTTTCAACGGAATCACATATAGATCCGCAAAATAGGTGTAACCACAAATTGTGATAACTTGGTTTAGTTTAACCTAGCGTACAACTACGGTACCCCGGGCCGTTACTACGGTCATTGGTTTTTCTAACGGTGCCCTTCTAATACCAAATTGATCATAGAATTGCTTAGATATGAATGAAATAGTTGCACCAGTATCAAATAAAACTTTTCCAGGGTTGGTGAGAATGTTGAGCGTACCTATCACTGCGTGCTCCGAGTTATCCATCTCCTCCAGGGTTGCACAATTCAGCTTTATAGTAGGTCCTCTCCTCTTGACATTGTTGTTCTTAACATAATGTCCACCTTTGTTAGGTTGTCCGCCTTCGCCTTTTGCTTGACCACCGCCTGATGTAGGCCAACCACCTGGTGGTTTATTGGGACAATCAGGCTTCATGTGCCCCTTCTGACCACAACCATAGCATATGATTACTAGCTTTTGACATTCACTTTTAAAATGCTCGGTAACCCACAATTGTGACAGATGACGTTCCTCCGAGACGATGATGCCCCACGATTGGGATTATTGGAGGGTCTAAGCCAGGGTTGAAATTCCAGGTTTGGTTTAGGCTTACTTGCTTGAACTCTTTTAGTTTCTTGCTTCGCCCTCTTCCTTCTAAAAGAGAATCTATAAAATATTTGGCAGAAAATAAAAGGTTGGAGATGTCCAACTTAGGTATATAGAAGATATACATGTTATGGCTATATTCCTTGCTTATTAAACAATGTGGCTCTTAGGTATTGGATACCGTTATTGGATACCGAATTGGTTGGTATGAAGTGTCATACAGGACAACGCAATTCATGAACTACAATGGCCTAAGTAACTAGCAAGAGAATGAGTGATGATGTCATCGAAAACAAATAAAGTGTTATTGTGTTTTTCATTGTCGTCAAACCTAGCCTTCAAGATTTGTTTTAATAATTGTTATTTTGTTCCGGTATTACGAGAACAATGGTTGTTCAAATAATTACCGTATTCCATAAAGGAGGGATGAACTTTTACAAGTCTAGTGGGAGAAATCACATCCATAAACACTATTGTTAAAATGTCGCAAGACAAATGATTGAAAGATCACTTATGAAGTGACATCGCTGTTTAAGTTATATTTGAAAGAAAACATGAAGAAACTCCATGTTGATGGAATTTTGGAGTCTTTGATTCTGATCAATTGACGCATGTGATACTTTCCTCGAGATAATTAAAACTCCGTTCATAGGCCAAAGAGGAATAGATGACTAGCTTATTGGAAATTGTGCATGATGATGTGCATAGTCCATTATGTGTAGCCATATGCGATGGATCTTTTTGCTTCATGTGCTTTCTCCGAAAATTTGAGTGAATATATTTGTATATTTTCTTAATAAGGAAGAAGTATGAAATATTTGTAAATTGTTCAAAGACTTTCAAGATAAAGTGGAAAATCATTGTAACAAGAAAATAAAGAGTTTATGATTCGATCATAAAGGAAGATATTTGAGTTACATGTTTAGCAAAAACACCTAAGACTTGAGGAATTGTTCCATGATTTGTGTTTTCCCAATAAACCATAGGAGTATGGCATATTCGAGAGATGAAATCAAACCATGTTTGACATGGTAAGATCAAAGGTGTCATTTATAAAACTGCCATTATGTTTTAAAGATTGAAGCTTTAGAGACTACCGCTTTTACACTAAAAAGAGCACCATCGTGATCCGTTGAAATGACACCATATAAGTTAAGGTTTGGGATAAAACCCGAATTGTCTTTTCTTAAATTTTGGTATGCTATGCATAAGTAAAATGTTTACAACCAAAGTCGGTTAAGCACGTCTTTGTAGGTTATCCCAAAGAATTTGTTGGGAATTTCTCCATAACACTGAGGACCAAAGAGTTTGTTACTTGGAACGTCAAGTTTCTTGAGAAGGAATTTTTCGTGAAAAGTTAAGTGGGAGGACAATAGAACTTTGATAAGGTTGTTGAACCTTAGCTATATGTGCTAAGTAGCGCAGCGCCGGAAAGTGTCCCGGTGGCGGCCACAATGCTCATGGCTCCCGTGATTACAAAAGGTGTGATCTCGGAGATTAGAGTTCCTATAGAACCGTGTGGGTCGGTAAGAATCAAATAGTAAGATTTGATAAGCAAGTCGTTATTGTTTTGACAATGATGAACCGACTACATGCAAAGAAGCGATGATGGGCCCTGACTCCATAAAATGACTAGAAGTAATAGAATCTGTGATAGTATCCATACACGAGAAATCAAGTTTCTGAACTTGGAAGCCCCTCCAGAAAGGCGTGAAGCCTATCGGTCGTGTTTGGATCTATAAAGAAATAAGACATGGATGTTTAACATCTATGAAATAGTCGACATGTCGGAAAGAAGTTTACGACAATGTTCAAGGAGTTGACTATGACAAGATTTGATCTTTCATAGCGATATATAGCCTTGACGGATTAATGTAGCAACCACTACATATAATTTGGTATATGGTAGTTGAATAAACAAAACAATGTTCTTATAATAGAACGGTTACCTAGGACGTGTACATGACATGGTCCGAAGGGTTTTGTTAATTCAAAGGGTGCTAAAAGGACATGCAAACTTCAATAGTTGAAGTAAGCATAGCGGAGTTGGAATCTTCACCATGATGAAACTGTTAAAAGAGTTTAAATTCATCGGAGATGATGAAGATGCTTGCATTTGCAAGAAATTAAGTGGGAGCGCTGAGACATATTTCTAATACATTATGTAGAGGACATATTGTTGATTGGAAATGATGTATCTTGTATTGGCACAAGTTAAGAAATTCATTAAAATAAGATTTCGATGAAAGACTTGGGAAAACCCAGAATATTTGGCATCAATATCTATATGGATAGATTAAGACGCAAATATGGTTGTGCCAGACATACATATATGAGATATTGAAAGGGTTCAATATGGAAACAACAAGAAAGGCTCTTGCTGCATGGAAAGAATTGTATCGAGATTCAAGTGTTTTAACACTTGGTGAGTAAAACCACATGAAGATTTTGATCGATTATACCATGATATGTATATATCCAGAATGTCCTATGCTCTAAATGTTATGAGTATATACCAGAGTGATTCATAAGATGATCATTGGAAAATAGTAAAGATATTCTTATGATCTTTGGAAGAACTAAGAATATATCATGTATAAGTGACAAATAGTTAAAGGTAGTTCATTGTAAAGTGTTACATTGATACTAATTTTGTCACAAGATACAAATTAAATTTATCTCAATTTAGACTATGGGTGGCACAATGTAATGGAAAGGATGTTCCATGATGGATTTGGATGAGTTCCAAAGTTGAGACATTGTGACGGATATTACAACAAAAGGCTAAGTATATAACTGCTATAGTAGCAACAAAGGAGGGCATTTGTGTTAAGTAGTTTGTTATCAAACTAGGTGTGGTTCAAAGTGGGCTAATACTATGAAGATATATTGTGTGACAATAATATCAACATATTTTTAGCCGAACGAACTAAAGGTCTCACCAAAGGACCAAATTTATACAATGCCATCTCATTTGAGAATGAGTGATGCGTAGAGACGTAAAGACATGCAAATACACACAGACCTAAAACTGTGAGATCCGGAGATTATGTTAACCACTAGCAATCGCGTATATGCAACACAAGAAAGCCATAGGTGTTCAATACGCAAAGTTTTTCAAACTAGATTATTGACTCTAGTGCAAGTGGGAGACTGAAGGGAATATGCTCGAGAGGCAATAATAAAGTGGTTATTATCTTATTCCATGTTTATGATAAATGTTTATTTTACATGCTATAATTGTATTGATCGGAAACGTCAATACATGTGTGTTTAATAAACAAAAAAAGGGTTCCTAGTTATGCCTCTCTTATAGACTAGCTCGTTGATTAACAAGATGATCAAGGTTTCCTGATCATGGACATTGGATGTTGTTAATAACGAGGTCACAATATTGGTGGAATGATGTGATGAACATTCATCCGAAGTATAGCATTACGATCAAGTCATTATGTTTATATTGGTATAACATCATACGAAGTAATCTTAGTCCTTAGACCATGAGATCATGTTAATTGCTAACACCAGAAGAGTATCTTGATAACACCAAATGTCACACCGTAACAGGGTGACTGTAAAGGTGGGTTCAGTGCTACAAAGGTGTTATGTTGAGGCTCATGGATCAAGAGTGGAATTTGGCAATCCCGATGATGGATAGATATACTCTGGGCCCTCTCGGTGATATCACATTAAGATAGCTTGCAAGCAAGTGATGTGATCACTAGAATGTTATATCACGGGAACGAGAAAAGAGTGCATGTCGGTAACGAGATGAAACTAGGTATGGACATACCGATGATCGAATCTCGGACATGTAATATATCGCGAGACAAAGGGATTTAGTTACTAGCGTTAAAGGTTCTCACGATCACAGAAGTCATCGTTTAATGTGTAGGAGTCAGTACAGATCTCCAGGTCCCGCTGCTGATTATTGATCGGAGAGGGGTCTCGATCATGTATGCATTATTTGCGAACCGTAGGGTTGTTCGAGATATGCCCAAGAGGCAATAATAAAAGTGGTTATTATTATATCTTTGTGTTTGTGATGAGTGTTTACATCCCATGCTATAATTGTATTATTAGGAAACACTAATACTTGTGTGTTTTGTAAACATATAAGAGTCCCTAGTAAGCCTCTTGTTGAACTAGCTTGTTAATTAATAGATGATCATGGTTTCCTGGTCATGGACATTGGATGTCATTAATAACAAGGTTATATCATTAGGAGAATGATGTGATGGACACACACCCATAGTAAGCATAGCATAAGATCAAGTCATTAAGTTCGTTTGCTACAAGCTTTCAAATGCATAGTAACCTAATCCTTCGACCATGAGGTTATGTTAATCACCATCACCGGATGGGTACTTTGATGGCATCAAACACCACTTCGTAACTAGGTGGTCATAAAGGTGTCGTTGGGTGTTCTGAAAGTATGTGTTGAAGCGCATGGACCAAGATTGGGATTTGTCCATCCATATGACGGATAGATATGCTCTGGGCCCTCTCGGTGGAATGTCATCTGATTAGCTTGCAAGCATGTGACTGGGTCACAAGGGATGACATATCACGGAACGAGTGAAGAGTACTTGTCAGTAACGAGGTAGAACTAGGTATGGAGATACCGACGATCAAACCTCGGATAAGTAGAGTATCGCGTGACACAGGGAATTGGTCACGTATGTAAATGGTTCTATCGATCACGAAGTCATCGTTGAGTATGTGGGAGCTATTATGGATCTCCAGGTCCCGCTGATGGTTATTGATAGGAGATGTGTCTCCATCATGTCTACATATTCACGAACCATAGGGTGACACACTTAAGGTTCGATTTTGTTTAGGTAGATATGGAATATGCGTTGGAGACCGAATGTTGTTCGGAGTCCCGGATTGGATCTGAGACATCACGAGGAGATCTGGAATTGTCCGGAGAATAAGATTCATATAATGGAGATCATTTTCTAAGGTAGGAAATGTTCCGGAGTATTTATATGGGGATTCTAGAAGGTTTCGGAATGTTCCGGAAGGTTCTAGAAGATTTTTTGGAGTTTACTTGAAAACCAAGAAAGGATAAAAGGATAAAGGGAAATTTAAAAGGGAAACTTGGGGGGGAGGGAAGGACTCTCCCCCCAAGCTCCCTTGTGCACCGGCCCTAGGGGGTGGGCCTAGGGGTGGGAACCCTAGGCCGCACCCCTCCCTCTATATATAGAGGGGTGGAGGCGCCACCCCCCAAGCTCCTCCACTCTTGCCCCTAGCCGCCTCTCTCCTCCTCCTTCCTTCTGCTCAGGCTTAGGCGAAGCCCTGCAGAATCCTCTACTCCACCACCACCACCACGCTGTCGTGCTGCTGGGATTCCGTGGAGAGATCTACTACCTCCGCTGCTCGCTGGAACGGGGAGAGGAAGGTCTGCTTCGACTCCGCACGTGTGACCGACTGCGGAAGCGCTGCCGGAATGGGGCGCCGGAAGGATCGTCCACTCGATCTTGAGATCGGCAAGTGATCGACTACATCAACCATGAGATCCAATCTCGTAACGTTTTCGGGTCTACAAGGGTTAGTACAGATCTATCTCGTTGCACATGTCTAATAGATTAGATCTTGGCTTTTATCTAGATTAGATCTGGGTTTTGTTCGTTCTTGCGGTAGAAATTTTTTGTTTTCCATGCTACGAACCCATCAGTGGTATCAGAGCCGTATCTATGCATAGATCTATTGCACGAGTAGAACACAATGGTTTTGTGGGCGTTGGTGCTCGTGCCGTCTTTTGCTTTGTGTACTTTGCATCTTGTGGTATGGTGGGATGAAGCGGCTCGGGCTAACCTTATATGTCATCGCACATGAGACTTGCTCCACGCTTGACGTGTAACTTGCTTTGCACAAGTGGCTTTGCGGGTGTCTGTCTCTCTCACCATAGTATAGATCCAATTTACACTTTGCACTTGATAGCACTTGTATCAACGTTGTGGTTCAGTTTCGTAGGTAAGATCCGTTCTTATTCGAAAGCCCCAAACCACGTAAAACATGCAAAGAAAATTAGAGGCGTCTAACTTGTTTTTGCAGGGGTTTTGTGATGTGATATGGCCATCATGTGATTATGATTATATTTGATGTATGCAATGATCCTTGTTGTAATATGGCAACCGGCAGGAGCCTAATGGTTGTCTTTAATTCTATTAAGACATGCGTGTCTATTCATCTTGTAATAGCTTTATTCCAAGTAGTTGTAATAGTTGCTAGTGATGATGGACAACCATGAAGCGGCGCCACTGACCTTGACGCAATGCTGGTGATGATGGAGATTATGTCCGTGCTTTGGAGATGGAGATCAAAGGCACAAGAAGAAAGGGCCATATCATATCACACTAATTATGAATTGCCTGTGATGTTAATCCTTTATGCATCTTGTATTGCTTAGATTGCGACGGTAGCATTATAAGATGATCCCTCTCACTAAATATCAAGTAATAAAGTGTTCGCCCTTAGTTGGCACCGTTGCTAAGACTCGTCGTTTCGAAGCATCTTGTGATGATCGGATGTGATAGATTCTACGTGTGCATACAACGGGTGCAAGCCAAATTTGCACATGCGGAAACTAAGGTTAATCTTGACGAGCCTAGCATGTACAGACATGGTCTCGGAACACGGAAATACCGAAAGGTAGAGCATGAGTCATATAAATGATATGATGAACATGAAGATTGTTCGCCGACGAAACTACATCTTCTCTCGTGAAGATTGGACTTGGTGTAGTGGACTTGGTTCGTGTAATCACTAAGACAATGTGAGGGATGTTCTTTTGAGTGGGAGTTCACCTAGTTAATTTAAGAATTAAATTTGAACTCAATTCATCATAAACTTAGTCTAAACTACTTGCAAATTTGTTGTAGATTATGGCGACCCCCTCCATCAATTTCAATGCGTTCCTAGAGAAAGAAAAGCTTAAGAACAATGGAAGCAACTTCACGGACTGGTTCCATGGACTGAAGATTGTCCTCAGGGCTGGTCAGTTGAACGATGTGCTCGAAGCACCGCTAGGTGACCCACCTGCAGAAGATGCCACCGATGACGTAAAGAATGTTTACGCCACTCGAAAAAATCACTACTCCACAGTTCAGTGTGCCATCCTGTACGGTTTAGAAACGGAGCTTCAGAAGCGCTTTGAGCACCACGACCCATTTGAGATCATTAAGGAGCTTATGCTAATTTTTGAGACTCACGGGGCCGTGGAGAGCTATGAGGCCTCCGAAAAGTTCTTTAACTGTAAGATGGAAGAGGGTATCTCCGTTAGCGAGCACGTGCTCACCATGTCTGGGCACGCAAACAAGCTCCAAGAGTTGGGGATAACGATTCCTAATGAGTTAGGGATTCACCGTGTCCTCCAATCACTGCCACCGAGTTATTAGAACTTTGTGATGAACTACAATATGCACTGCATGAACAAGACGTTGCCTGAACTATCGTCCATGCTGAAAACTGCTGAAGTGGAGATCAAGAAGGAGCACCAAGTGTTGATGGTCAATAAGACCACCAATTTCAATAGACAGGGCAAGCCTAAGAACAAGGGCAACTTCAAGAAGGACGGCAAGAAAGCTGCCGCACCTGCTAAGAAGCCCAAGGCTGGTCCCAAGCCTGAAATTGAATGCTTCTACTGCAAGGGTGCTGGTCACTGGAAGCGTAACTGCCCCAAGTACCTGGCGGATCTGAAGAATGGCAACATCAAGAAGAAAGGTATATTTGATATATATGTTATTGATGTGTATCTTACTAGTAATCGTAGTAGTGCCTGGGTATTTGATACTGGTTCGGTTGCTCATATTTGTAACTCAAAACAGGAGCTGCGGAATAAGCGAAGACTGGCGAGAGACGAGGTGACGATGCGCGTTGGAAATGGCTCCAAGGTTGATGTGATCGCCGTCGGCATGCTCCCTCTACATCTACCTTCGGGATTAGTTTTAAATTTGAATAATTGTTATTTGGTGCCTGCGTTAAGCATGAACATTATATCTGGATCTTGTTTATTGCGAGACGGTTACTCTTTTAAGTCCGAGAATAAAGGTTGTTCGATTTATATGAGTAATATCTTTTATGGTAATGCACCTGAGATGAATGGTTTATTCTTACTGAATCTCGATAGTAGTGATACACATGTTCACAACATAGATGCTAAACGAACAAAATTGAATGATAATTCTACATACATGTGGCACTGTCGTCTTGGTCACATTGGAGTGAAGCGTCTGAAGAAACTCCATTCTGATGGATTTCTTGAATCACTTGATTTTGAATCACTTGAAAGATGCGAAGCATGTCTAATGGGAAAAATGATTAAGACTCCATTCTCTGGAATAATGGAGCGAGCTACAGACTTATTGGAAATAATACATACCGATGTGTGCGGTCCAATGAGTGTAGCATCGCGTGGTGGATATCGTTATGTTCTCACTTTCACGGATGACTTAAGTAGATATGGATATGTCTACTTTATAAAACATAAGTCTGAAACTTTCGAGAAGTTTAAGGAATTTCAAAGTGAAGTGGAAAATCATCGTAACAAGAAGATTAAGTTTCTACGATCTGACCGCGGAGGTGAATATCTAAGTTATGTGGAATACTTTCGCAGTTGACACCACCGGGAACACCATAGCATAATGGTGTGTCCGAACGTCGTAATCGAACTCTCTTAGATATGGTTCGGTCTATGATGTCTCTTATAGATTTACCGCTATCGTTTTGGGGCTATGCATTAGAGACAGCCGCATTCACTTTAAATAGGGCACCATCTAAATCCGTTGAAACGACACCGTACGAAGTGTGGTTTGGTAAGAAACCTAAGTTGTCGTTCCTTAAAGTTTGGGGTTGCAAAGCATATGTAAAGAAGTTACAACCTGATAAGCTTGAACCCAAAGCGGAGAAATGCGTCTTCATAGGATACCCTAAAGCAACAATTGGGTATACCTTCTATCATAGATTCGAAGGCAAAGTTTTCGTTGCCAAGAATGGATCCTTTCTTGAGAAGGAGTTTCTCTCGAAGGAAGTGACTGGAAGGAAAGTAGAACTCGATGAGGTTATCGAACCTTCTCTCGGATTTGAGAGTAGCGCAGCACCGGAAGATGTTTTTGTGCCGCCTACACCAATTGGAGAAGAAGCTAATGATGGTGATCATGAAAATTCGAACGAAGTTACTGCTGAACCTCGCAGGTCAACGAGGGTTCGTACCACTCCTGATTGGTATGACTCTGCCTTGAACGTCATGTTGGTGGACAACGCTGATGACCCTGCGACGTATGAAGAAGCTATGGTGAGCCCAGATTCCGACAAATGGCTAGAAGCCATGATATCCGAAATGGGATCCATGTACGAAAACCAAGTGTGGACTTTGGTGGACTTACCGGATGGCCGTAAGGCTGTTGAGAACAAATGGATTTTCAAGAGAAAAACAGATGTTGATGGTAATGTTACCGTCTATAAAGCTCGACTTGTCACGAAAGGGTTCCGACAAATTCAAGGAGTTGACTATGATGAGACATTCTCACCAGTAGCGAAGCTAAAGTCTATGAGGATTTTGTTAGCAATTGCTGCATATTTCGATTATGAGATTTGGCAGATGGATGTCAAAACGGCGTTCCTTAATGGTGACATTGAGGAAGAGTTGTATATGGTACAACCCAAGGGTTTTGTCGATCCTAGTGATGCTGACAAGGTATGCAAACTTCAGCGCTCCATTTATGGACTGAAGAAAGCATCCCGGAGTTGGAATCAACGTTTTGATAAAGTAATCAAAAACTTTGGATTTATACAAACTTATGGAGAAGCTTGTATTTACAAGAAAGTGAGTGGGATCTCTGTAGCATTCCTAGTACTATATGTAGATGACATATTGTTGATTGGGAATGATATAGAACTTCTTTATAGTGTCAAAGCCTATTTGAATAATAGTTTTTCAATGAAGGATCTTGGCGAAGCGGCATATATTCTAGGCATCAAGATTTATAGAGATAGATCAAGACGCCTAATAGCGCTTTCACAAAGTACATACTTGGACAAAGTTCCAAAGAAGTTTAGAATAGAAGAGAGCAAGAAAGGGTTCGTGCCCATGTTG
Source organism: Avena eriantha (assembly GCA_910589775.1). NCBI lineage: Eukaryota > Viridiplantae > Streptophyta > Magnoliopsida > Poales > Poaceae > Avena > Avena eriantha. The sequence goes on from OU342742.1 coordinate 79,686,310, forward strand.
TCAGGTAAGACCTTGAGTAAGACTCAAAGTCCAGCTACGGCAGAAGATAGAGAGAAAATGAATAATATTCCCTATGCCTCGGCCATAGGTTCTATCATGTATGCCATGCTGTGTACAAGACCAGATATAGCACATGTTGTTAGTTTGACTAGCAGATATCAAAGTGATCCTAGAATGGAGCACTGGACAGCGGTCAAGAATATCCTAAAGTACCTAAATAGGACTAAGGATATGGTTCTTTCTTATGGAGGTGATGAACAACTTGTTGTAAACGGTTACACTGATGCTAGTTGGAACACCAATCCGGATGACTCGAAGTCACAGTCGGGATACGTATTTATTTTGAATGGTGCTACAGTGAGCTAGAGGAGTGCAAAGCAAAGCGTTGTGGCGAAATCTTCAACTGAATCGCAATACATAGCTGCTTCCGAGGCTGCACAAGAAGCCATATGGATGAAGGAGTTCATTACTGAACTTGGCGTGGTTCCTAGTGCATTGGACCCGATGGCCATCTACTGTGACAACACAGGTGCCATAGCTAATGCACAGGAGCCAAGGTCACATAGCAAGCTGAAGCACATCAAACTACGTTTCCATGCTATTCGCGAGTATGTCCAAGATGGTGACATAAAGATTTACAAAGTACACACTGATCTGAATGTGGCAGATCCGTTGACTAAACCTCTCCCTAGAGCAAAGCATGACCAGCACCAGAACGCCATGGGTGTTAGGTATATTACCATGTAATCTAGATTATTGACTCTAGTGCAAGTGGGAGACTGTTGGAGATATGCCCAAGAGGCAATAATAAAAGTGGTTATTATTATATCTTTGTGTTTGTGATGAATGTTTACATCCCATGCTATAATTGTATTATTAGGAAACACTAATACTTGTGTGTTTTGTAAACATATAAGAGTCCCTAGTAAGCCTCTTGTTGATTAATAGATGATCATGGTTTCCTAGTCATGGACATTGGATGTCATTAATAATAAGGTTATATCATTAGGAGAATGATGTGATGGACACACACCCATAGTAAGCATAGCATAAGATCAAGTCATTAAGTTCGTTTGCTACAAGCTTTCAAATGCATAGTAACCTAATCCTTCGATCATGAGGTTATGTTAATCACCATCACCGGATGGGTACTTTGATGGCATCAAACACCACTTCGTAACTAGGTGGTCATAAAGGTGTCGTTGGGTGTTCTGAAAGTATGTGTTGAATCGCATGGACCAAGATTGGGATTTGTCCATCCATATGACGGATAGATATGCTGTGGGCCCTCTCGGTGGAATGTCATCTGATTAGCTTGCAAGCATGTGACTGGGTCACAAGGGATGACATATCACGGAACTAGTGAAGAGTACTTGTCAGTAACGAGGTAGAACTAGGTATGGAGATACCGACGATCAAACCTCGGATAAGAAGAGTATCGCGTGACAAAGGGAATTGGTCTCGTATGTAAATGGTTCTATCGATCATGAAGTCATCGTTGAGTATGTGGGAGCCATTATGGATCTCCAGGTCCCGTTGATGGTTATTGATAGGAGATGTGTCTCCATCATGTCTACATATTCATGAACCGTAGGGTTAAACACTTAAGGTTCGATGCTGTTTAGGTAGATATGGAATATGCGTTGGAGACCGAATGTTGTTCGGAGTCCCGTATTGGATCTGAGACATCACGAGGAGATCCGGAATTGTCCGGAGAATAAGATTCATATAATGGAGATCATTTTCTAAGGTAGGAAATGTTCCGGAGTATTTATATGGGGATTCTAGAAGGTTTCGGAATGTTTCGGAAGGTTCTAGAAGATTTTTTGGAGTTTACTTGAAAACCAAGAAAGGATAAAAGGATAAAGGGAAATTTAAAAGGGAAACTTGGGGGGGGAGGACTCTCCCCCCAAGCTCCCTTGTGCGCCGGCCCTAGGGGGTGGGCCTAGGGGTGGGAACCCTAGGCCGCACCCCTCCCTCTATATAGAGGGGTGGAGGCGCCACCCCCAAGCTCCTCCACTCTTGCCCCTAGCCGCCTCTCTCCTCTTCCTTCCTTCTGCTCAGGCTTAGGCGAAGCCCTGCAGAATCCTCTACTCCACCACCACCACCACGCCGTCGTGCTGCTGGGATTCCGTGGAGAGATCTACTACCTCCGCTGCTCGCTGGAACGGTGAGAGGAAGGTCTGCTTCGACTCCGCACGTGTGACCGATTGCGGAAGCGCTGCCGGAACGCGGCGCCGGAAGGATCGTCCACTCGATCTTGAGATCGGCAAGTGATCGACTACATCAACCACGAGATCCAATCTCGTAACGCGTTCGGGTCTACAAGGGTTAGTACAGATCTATCTCATTGCACATGTCTAATAGATTAGATCTTGGCTTTTATCTAGATTAGATCTGGGTTTTGTTCGTTCTTGCGGTAGAATTTTTTTGTTTTCCATGCTACGAACCATTCAAGGGTGACACACTTAAGGGATACCGACACCATTTGGAGCAAATATGTTTCAAATGAAGATTTAAGAAAGCGCTGGAATTATTTCAATAGACACCGAAACTATTTCGGGTGAAATTGCTGAAATTGGTTCTACATGTAATATTGAAATGTTGTAGGGGGTTTTATGTGAATGTTTGTTAATTAAAGTAATTAACAAAATTCTGAATAAAAAATAATAAAAGAGTTTTATTAAATGAGAGAGCATTAAATTTGGAGAAATTTAATGCATTTAAAGTGGAGACTTTAAAAGGGAATGTGAAGAGGCATTTTAATGTGGAGGGGTTACCACCACATGAATGGAGGAGGTGAAGAGACACCTCCTCCATGCGCTGGCCATGAAGGAGGGGCACCCCCCTCCTCCTATAAAAGGCCACCCTCTCCTCTCTTCTCAAACACACCTCCTTGTGAAGGATCTCTCTCCCCCTCTAGTATTATTTCCCCATGGTCTCGGATTAGCGAGATACATGTTCCCAATGGCTTTATCTGGAAAGGAGTTACTGCTTCCGCTACTTTGCTGGAGCGAGGGACGGAGGTTGTCGGGGTACCGGACGTGTGTGCGATCACGGATGCACTTCTGCTTTGCGGTGTTGGACTTGGTGGTGCTGGAGCTGGATCTGATGGACGTGCTGGAGACGGACCTGCTGGACTTCCTCACGATCTTGAGATCGGCAAGTGTACGACTACATCAACCACGAGTTCCTACTCGTTAACAAAACTCGTTGTCTTCGAGGGTAAGTTCTCGTTGGATGTATGTCCACCCGTTGGTTTGTACCTAGTAGATAGATCTTGGCGTGTAGTTCACACCGTAGGAATTTTTTTGTTTTCTACGTTGCGGACCCAACAGGGAGTGCATCTATGGCCAGCTTGTTGGAGATGCCCTAGGACTGGGCTCCGCTAATATCTCCCTCAAGCTTGCCGTAGTGTTGTTCCTGCTCTCGCACACCATCTTGCAGTTTATAACTTCTCTAACTAGATCAATACGCCAAGGAACTAACTAATTTCACATATTATGGAGTGCCTCTATGGCCAGCTTGTGGAAGATGGCTGCGGACTGGATCTGTAGGCATCTGCCTCAAGCTGGCCGTAGTGTTGTCCCTGCTCTCGCACACCATCTTATTTGCAGTTGATAACTTCACAAGGATGCATATTTATAGATTAAGGAGCACAACATAGTGTCGATACTCACCCTGTCATAGTGTCGACACTCACAAGGATGACTATTTATAGATTAAGAAGTACAACATAGTGTCGACACTAACGACATAATGTCGACATTCACCCCTGTTATAGTGTCGAAACTGACAAGGATGCCTATTTATAGATGAACCTTTAGTAACCCCTTAAGTCCCGGTTGGTTTCTTCAATCAGGACTAAACATGCTCGCACCGGCTCTAGCCTGCCGCAACCCCTTAAGTCTCGGTTGCTTTCTTCAACCGGGACTAAAGATATTCAAAAGCGGTCATAAGAAATTCAAAAAAGGTCCGAACAATGTAAATCCTTCACGTGGTGTCATATTATCTGACATAGTTGAAAGGAAAAATACCAAACTTGGTATATTGATTATGTCTCAGAAAAAGCTTTCACAAAATGACCTATCATGTTTGAGGTTGCATGGCTTTCTGTCCAAATGACCAATGTTATGTGCATAATCGCGACATAGTTTGTGATATTGTACCCATATTGTGCATGCATGTGCATATTGGCATGGCGAACAATGTTGCAGGAGGAAGTTTTCCTTTTTGTCACACGGAAAAGCCATTTTCCATTTTCCGAGCGCAAAAAATGGGGCATTTTGTGAAGCAACCACGAAAATGCTATTTCCAAATGCTACCACACCATTAAAAAAATACTAGACCACCTTACATGGAAGATCTCCCAACCGGGAGATCTCAAACCTTTCCGTACTTCCTAGGTGAAAAAGACAAATGTCTGCCGAATCGATAGGAAGTGGGTCCGGTTTGAACTACAGGTACATGATCTAATGCTCATGATTTTTTTTAAAATTCATTTTTAGACTCACAATATGATGTTTCTTCAGAGATCTAATGCAAGTTTTAACGAGGCTCATCCCCTATCTTTAGAACAATGTTGCATAGATTTAGTAAATAAAAGGTTTAATACATTATTACACATCACCAACATCCCTATCCAGTGTTGTGGTTTTCTTCTGCGCCGTAGCCATGGATAATCTTCATCATTTAACATGATGCTTTGGTCAGTTTTCACTTTGAAGGACGGAATTTCATGAAACTTATTATAATCTTCTAACATGTCTGTCTTGTCATCCACTCCCATGATGTTTCTTTTCTTGAAAGAACTATGTGGCGCTTTGGCTCATCGAATGATGTATTCTTTTGCTGGTTTATTTTTCTCGGTTTGGTAGACATGTCATTCACATAGAAAACCTGAGCCACATCGTTGTCTAGGACGAATGGTTCGTCCATGTACGCAAGATTGTTGAGATCCATTGTTGTCATGCCATACTTTTGGTCTACATGTACCCCGCCTCCTGTCACCTTGACCTATTTGCACCGAAACAAAGGGATCTTAAAAGTAGGTCCATAGTCAAGTTCCCATATCTCCTCTATGTACCCATAATATGTGTTTTTCTGCCCATTGTCATATGTTGCATCAAAGGGGACACCAATGTTTTGGTTGGTGCTCTTTTTATCTTGGGTGATCGTGTAAAATATATTCCTATTTGTCGCATACCCTTGGAAAGTACATATATTCGAAGATGGTAACCTGTCAAACAAGTACAGCTGATCTCCAACAGTGGTGTTATTAAAGAGATGTGTATGCAACCAACTGCCGAAAGTCTTCCCGTGTTCCCCTTTAATCCAGTAGGCAGGCTTCCCCGGGTTTTCGGAGCGTAGAATATTCTTGTGTTTCTCGATATACGGAGCCACCATGGTGGAATTGTGTAGAACTGTATAGTGTGCTTGAGTGAAAGAATGCATGTCCCTACATACCATTGCTTTCCTTCCTAGTGTGCCTTTTCCAGTTAGCCTCCCCTCATACCGAGATTCAGGAACACCTATCGGCTTAAGGTCGGGAAGAAAGTCAACACAAAACTCAATGACCTCCTCTGTTCCATAGCCCTTGGAGATGCTTCCTTCAGGCCTAGCACGGTTATGAACATATTTCTTTAAGACTCCCATGAACCTCTCGAAGGGGAACATATTGTTTAGAAACATAGGACTAAGAATTCTAATCTCTTCGACTAGGTGAACTAGGAGGTGCGTCATAATATTGAAGAAGGATGGCGAGAAAAACAACTCGAAGCTAACCAGACATTGGACCACATGAATCTGTAATCTTGATAGACTTTCTGGATCGATTACCTTCTGAGAAATTGCATTGAGGAATGCACATATCTTCACAATGGCTAATCGAACATTTTCTGGTAGAATTCTCCTCAATGCAACCGGAAGCAATTGCGTCATAAGCACGTGGTAGTCATGATACTTTAGGTTTTGGAATTTTTTCTCTTTCATATTTATTATTCTCTTTATATTCGACGAGAAGCCAAACGGGACCTTGATACTGAAAAGGACTTCAAAAAAGATTTCATCCTCTTCTTTGGTAAGAGCATAGATGGCAGGCCCTTGAAACTGCCCTAGATGCATGTTGTCTCATCCTTTATGATGTTGCTGGTCCTCCCGTGCTTTCGGGTATCTTTTGACTCCCCATACAAGCCTAGGAAGCCTAGAATATTCACACAAACATTCTTCGTCAGGTGCATCACGTCGATTGTAGAGTGGACCTCATGGACTTTCTAATAGGGTATCTCCCAAAATATAGTTTTCTTCTTCCACATGGGTGCGTGTCCGTCAGCGTCATTTGGAACAGGTTGTCTGCTAGGACCCTTTGCAAAGACTACATTTCAATCCTTGACCATACCAATACATCAGCACCAGTACGGGGGACAGGCTTCGTCCGGGTTTCTGCCTTGCCATTGAAATGCTTGCCTTTTTTCCTTAAGAGATGCCTCGGCGAAAGAAAATGACGATTATACGGGTACACATTCTTCTATATTTATTCAGATATATACTTTTAGTATCATATAAACAGTGCGTGCATGCATTGTATCCTTTGTTCGTCTGTCCTGAAATGTTACTAAGAGTAGGGGCCAATCATTGATGGTTACGAACAACAACGCTTGTAGGTCAAATTACTGTTATTTGTGCTCATTCCACACACGTACACCTGGTTTGGCCCACAACTGTGAAAGTTCATCAACTAATGACCTTAGGTACACATCAATGCCGTTGCCGGGTTGCTTTGGGCCTTGGATGAGCACTGACATCATAATGAACTTCCGCTTCATGCACAACCATGGGGGAAGGTTGTAGATACATAGAGTCACGGGCCAGGTGCTGTGACTACAGCTCTGTTCCCCAAAAGGATTCATGCCATCTGTACTTAGACCAAACCATAAGTTCTTTACTTCACCAGCAAAGTCCGGGAAGTCTCTCTCAATTTTTCTCCACTGCCGACCGTCGGCAGGGTGCCTCAACATCTCGTCTTTCTTACGGTCTTCCATGTGCCATCGTAATAAGTTGGCATGCTCTTTGTTTCTAAACAAATATTTCAATCGTGGTATTATAGGAGCATACCACATCATCTTGGCAGGAACCCTCTTCCTGGGTGGCTCGCCCTAACCATCACCAGGGTCATCTTTTCTGATCTTATACCACAATGTAGTGCATACCGGATATTTATCTATATTCTCGTACTTCTCACCGCAGTAGAGGATACAGTCATTAGGGAATGCATGTATCTTCTGCATGCCTAATCCTAGAGGGTAGACAAGCTTCTTTGCTTCGTACGTACTGGCGGGCGATTCGTTCTTTCTTGGAAGCATCTTCTTTATTAGTACCAGCAAGTTTGCAAATCCCGAGTCAGTCACACCGGTCTCTGCCTTCCACTTAAGCAATTTCAGTGTGCTACCCAGCTTCTTCTGGCCATCTTCACAAGTCGTGTACAACAATTTGTTGTGGTCCTGTAATATCTTCTTGAACAACAACCTCTCCTTTTCTGTGTCGCAATCTCGCTTTGCATCAGAAATGACCCGATCAAGATCATCAGCGGGCTCATCTGCTGCCCGTTCTTCACCTCCTTCTTCTTTATTGTCTTCTATTGTGGTATCAGCATATTCAGGGAACATAGATCGGTAGTTGTCATCATCGTTCTCTTCTTCATTGTCGTCTTCCATCATAACCTCTCTTTCTCCATTCTTGGTCCAAAGATTATAGCCGGAAACCGGACCGAAACAGGTGGCTCTGAATGACTCTTGAGGAAGTGTGAGCCTTCTCATTCCGACATTCAACACATGCACAACACATAAAACCATCGCGTTGCTTGTTCGCCTCGGTCACAAGGCGAAAAGAACACACGCCTTCTCTGTATGTGTCAGAGCGTCAGTCACCATACATCCATGTATGGCTCATCTACATCATACAACCATATATATCAAACGCAATCATGATGCTAAAATTAGTACCGCGCGGTCTAAATGAGAAAATAGTTGCTAATCTTTTAGGACACTTGGAAACAAAGAGGAGAAAGCTTAAGTGTGGCTCGGGCACCTCATATCATATTTGTCTTGTGTGAACTCAAGTGACATCGCTATCACAGGCATTTCATTGAGCACCTCTAGTGTATATGAAGAAAAAAACCTCGCACAAACTATGTCACCTTCTTCCATTTAAAAATAGAGAAGAACTGTGCATATATAGGGCCAACCCATTTGTCCCAGTTTGAGCTACAAACCGGAACTAATGGGTGTGCTAGGAGCGCGCAGCAGGCACCAGACCCATTAGAGCATCTCCACTCGTTGGCCGTTCCCAGGCCGAAATCTAGAGCTAAATAGCGCCGGACGGAGGAAGTTTTCGGCCTGGGAATGGCCGATTTCCCACTCGCATTCCCAGACCGAGTTCCCAGGTCGGCGTGGTTTTACCCAAATTTGGCTCAAATTCGTCCAGTTTTCGGCATATTTCGGCATAATACGAATACAGAGCAATGTTCGGCATAGTTCTGAACGAGATTCACCATAGTTCGGCATAAAATTAAACATAGTTTGGCAAGAATTTGCACGTGCTCTACATCTTCGGCGGCTGCGGCGTTCTCTTCCTCCAGCAACACGGCGAACATCTCTTCGTCGTCGGAGTACATGGCCAAACGGGGCCAATCGTCAAACACTTGGCGGGCGAGGTGGTGCGAGCTCGAAGCATGGCCGAGCTACGTCGAAGGAGGGGCAGCGAAAGTGGCCTAGGCTGCAGGGGAAGTTACGGCGGTGGTGGCGGACCTATCTACATGCGCAAATTCGGCTTGAACCGACGGAGCTTCGCCGACGCAAGCATGGCGACAAGGCAGCTAGGAGGGAATCCTTCACCGGGGGAGAGACGACTGGTGGTGGGAAATGGGATGTCTAGTCGACAGGACTGGTCCACCCTCGTTTTCGCTCCATCCGGCGTTCCCAGGCGGTTCCCAGCATCCTGGGTTCGGCCTGGAAACGCCAGACGTATTTTGGGTCAAATCCGGACGAAACTGGGCGACTGGGAACATGACTAGGCGAAAATTCGCCATGGCGAAAAAAGGCCCTGGAAACGTCTTCCTGGGAACGCGAGTGAAGATACTCTTAGTATCGGTTTGTATCTCAAATCGGGACAAATGATCTCTATCGAGCCGGGACAAATAGTTTCGGGGGGGTTTGAGCCGTCGGTTCGGACCATTAGTTCCGGCCCGAGCCACGGCCAGACTAGTAGCCCGAACCAATGGCGTTTTTTCTACTAGTGTTAGGCCACTAGCTCGATGGTTTATCTCCTCCTAAAAAAGAATGATGGTTACGTTATGGCGCATGTTCTAGCTAGTAGAGTGGTGGGCTCTCTGACCAATGTTTGGCATAAGGATCACCCGATTTTGCTATTCAAATCCTTGCAAACGATGTAAGCCTATTTGAAAATCAATAAAGTAGCCATAATGGCGTTCCTAAAAAAAAGAATGATGGTTTATTCCCTCCGTAGACACAAAGCAGGCGCTATAATTCAGAGAAAAAAATGCAGTCCATGAAACGGATAAGATAAGACAAACATTACACAAAACCGAATCCGATTATTTGACTTGTACTCTCTCCATTTAAAAATATAAGATGTTTTAGCTTTGTGAAAGAAGTGTATCTAGATTATTTTAGTGTATAGGTTTACTTTAAATATAGATATAACTACAGACTAAAAATAATGTATATACACTTTATTCACAAAACTAAAACATTTTATATTTTTAAAGGAGGGAGTAGCTAGCCTAACCCGGCATGGAAATCACCTTTCTGATGACGAAACTACCAAAGACACGTTCTTGGCAGCAGAAGCGTAAGAGAAGAAACAAAGAGAAGAGAGAGAGAACGCGACAGGAGACCCGCAGGATCATACATACGCACGTGTGGCCCATCCCGCCGAACTGCCGGCAGCGGTCCGGTTACCATTGTTCGAGGGTGATACATCGCGGTCTAGCGGCGAGAACCATCGGTTCGGAAGCTCCTTTTCCGTTCTGTTGGAGATCGAGTTTCCGGCGAGGTGCGCCGGTTGGTGATCTCATCCCGGTTTAGTTTAAGGATGTTGTGGCCAGCCAGCGTGCGCCATGCCGCCATCACAGGAGAGCTCGTGCGCACAAACGGCAAAATGCAGTTTGGTTGATGTTATAGTTGTGAAGCAAAGTATGTAGGGTATTTTTGCCAAATCTAATCTTCTCGCGAAACTTCAACTAAATTTGACCCCTGGCCAAAACTAATCGGAATCTGACCACTGAGGTCGGTGCCATTTAAAATGGCGCCGAAGTTGTGCAGATCAGCGCCAACATAGAGCAGCTGGGAACCAGGATAAGGGGGTCAGCGGCGCCATTTCACTTGGCGCCGACCCTATTTGGCCTGGTTCCCAGCTACTTTATGTTGGCGCCGAACAACACAACTTCGGCGCCGTTTTAAATGGCACCGGTCCAGGGGTCAGATTTCGAATTAGTTTTGGTCAGGAGTCAGATTTGGTTGAAGTTCTTCAGTTTGGTCAGGTTTGGCAAAAAATACGCATGTAGGAGACATGTACTCCCTTCGTTTCAACTTTTGATACACTTTTTTTACAAAGCTAAAACATCTTATATTTTTTGATACACTTCTTCTACAAAGCTAAAACATCTTATATTTTGAAACGGAGGGAGTATGAATAGAGCTTGGGAGGAATCCCTTTTTTGCAAGACATGTAAAACCTATGGACTAATGTTGTTCTTAATTTTAAAATTCTCTGTTTTGTTCTTGGATACATGCATCCATGACCATGCATGGAGCATGCTGCAAAGATTTCTACCGACTCATTAAACAACTGCAGCCAAGATACAGGCAAGTTGCACGCTTGGACACTGACCACACACGAGATGTTCATTTTGATACGCCACGAGAGGGGGGGAAAAGATGACTGTAGTCGCTTGATGCCTGTTATGATGATCAATAGACTCCAGGACATGTCTGCTTCCTTATTTCTCTTTAGCTTGAGAATATTGACCCCTTGCCAAAGGGGTCACAAATAGCAACACTCTGACCCGTACTGAATACCACATATGACAACAATATAATCCAAATTATTAATGTTTGAAGCATCACACAATACTATAATAACCTTCATTACATTACAACAATAGTTCAAATCAAATAATTAAATGAATAAATAATGATCCGGAATGCAAATGATAGTTCAACCACACATGAGTGAATCTGAAATCAAATGAATAAGACATGGGAACTATTGCCCATTCAACTGTCAATGGTGCTCAATGAGATCATCACGGAGCTGTGTAGAGTGGCACTTTCCTCGATCTGCCGGTAGGTCTCAAGAAAGGCTTCGATGCGGCCGGGATTTCTCGTTGGTTTCACACAGCTACCAACATTGTCATAGAAGATATCCAAGTTCAAATCTCTCTCATCCTCGATGATTATGTTGTGGAGGTACACATGCTTTCATGATCCTATTGAGAGTTTTCTCGCCCCAAAAAATAGCCGACCTCGAACAATAGCAAACTTTACTTGCAAAACACCAAAATCTCTCTCAATGTCCTTACGGTATGCCTCTTGTGCCTTTGCAAATTCAGCATGCTTCCTTGTTGTCGGATTTGAGATGGTCTTCACAAATGTAGACCAAGAAGAGTAAATGCTATCGGCAAGATAGTAGCTCATTATGTAGGCATGACCATTTGACTATGTAGTTGCAAGTCGGAGCATCTCCACTCGCTAGTCTAGCAAAAAGTTGAGGCCTCTAAAAGACATTGATGTCATTGAGATAGAGTTCGGGAGACCAAAAAAGTAATGCCAAATCCATAAATTCTCTGATGCCACAACATCAAGAACAATGGTTGGATCACGGCTCTTGCCGGTATGCTAACCATGCTATGTTGTAGGGCAATTCTTTCATTTCCAATACATACAAACTATGCTACCTAGCATCCCCGGCCAACCTCTCTTCTCATTGTGCGCCATCAATCTCTTTGTTTCCTCTTCATTGGGAGCTCGAAGATAGACCGAACACACGGATGACCACCTTGGCAAACATACGAGCGCACTCGAGAGTTTGTCCTCATCAATGCGGAGGTACTCGTCGGTGTAGTCCGCCAGAATGTCGTATGCTATCACCGTCATAGATGCAGGGATCTTTTGATAGGCGCTAAAACCAGTTAGTCGAGTAGCATTTCTCTGGCGGGTAAAGAAACGACAATTGGACTCGCAAGCCTCTACAATCTTCACGAACAGCTCTCGACGCATTTGATAACACCAACAGAAAACATGGCTGGGACATATGGGTACCTCGGCGAAATAATCACGCATGAGCATCTCATGACCTAGTGAGGTGTTGCACGGGATGCACAAGTTGCCGACGGCCGAGCCTCGGCGCTTCTTCATCCTCCTACAATCTTCCTCGTGGATGACGTGCATGATAATCAGTTGCTCGATGTCATTGTAAAAGAGCATGTCTTCGATGTCCGACTCGTCCGAGGACGACGATTACTTGAAGATGAACTGCTTGCCCGAGATCAACTTTGTATCCTTCTGCAAATCATAGGACAAATTGGAGGTCAAATTGCCAGAGTCGTGGAAGAGCGTCCAAATCCGAACGAATAGAAGGGGTTTTACCTTCGGATCCGATGGGGCGACCACCAGGATGCATGCGAATCGAAGCTTCGCACGGCAGCAGCAGGTGCGGCGGATGAGGTGGCCAAATCCGGGAGCATACAACTCCGGCACTACTGAATCGAAGCTCCCCGCGACATCCATCGTGGCCACGGCCTCGCGTTGTTCCACCGACTCACGGATCTGAGTTGTGCGGTTGAAATGGCATGGAACGGTGGAGACGGCCGCGGGACATCCCTCCGGCGGCGAAAGGAACCAATGGGCGGCCAAAAATCATGGGTGGGAGGGGGAGCGATGGTGGTAGTGACTGAAGTGGGGAGCACGCAATCTGAAACTTCAGCGCGCCAAGGCTCGCGGTCGGTTCGTTCGTGAAAACTGAGAAAGTACCACTCCACGACATGAATATGTGGTGCACTGAATATTTTTTTATGGTTTCTCAAAATCTACAGAATCTGCTAGAAAAAGCGGTCATTATATGGTGTTTACGGGAGGTGTTAGAGTTTCGCTAAGTGAAAATCTAGCATATACGCTAAATAGGCAACCTGTAAAACACAAGTACAGAGCATTGAACTTGTGTTTTCTAGTTCGCAATTCCTTTGCATAGAATAGAAACGTGCTAGGAACTGTACTTTTTAAAAATTTGCACTTGCGGTAAAATTTAGAGATGAACTCGTGTTTGATCATACAGTGCATAATTATACATATTCCACGAAATCAAAAGCCTAAAATAGAAATTAAACTATCCTATTCCATTTGGGCAATGCTGTCGTTAACCCTATTGGCAAAATCGAGCCCGGGTGACCTCGTCAGAGTCTCTGGGTGCGGCGGCGAGGCGCTCAGTCAAGGTCGATGACCTCCAGCTTCACGATGCTCTACGTCTTCGCTATCGACGAAGTCACCCAACACCACCTTGTCCCCCTCGACTCTTCGGTGGAGGGGGGAGTACTCCGATGACGTACTCTAATCCTCATCGGACTAGGTGGGGGACGGAGGAGCGCGGCCACGTGAGGACCCCGCTTTCCGCGTCGTGGGCATAGTGGCGAATGGAGGGGATATGCTCGGGAGACGACGGGGCATAGGGCGGGGACGACGGTGGCGCAAACGCGCGCACGGACGACCCCACTCCGATTCTCGGCCACATCGTGAGGTGGAGAGGTCAAATCTGGCTTCTCTGGTTGTGTATTTTGTCACCAGAGTGGGGATTTGGCGCGGTGGAGCGGCCGATGAGTGGATGTGCAAGTGAGGAAAAGTAAGGTCGCGCGAGCATGCTTCCAGACCACTGTACAAACATAGTAGCCGAACTTTTAGCGTATGTGCTAGAGTTGGTCTAAGAGCAGAAAAGAAAACAGAGAGCGACACGAGACCCGTGGGATCATACACACGTGTGGCCCATCCCATCGAACTGCCGGCAGCTTTTCGGTTTACCATTGTTGGACGTTCGGGAAGCTCCTTTTCCGTTCTGTTGGAGATCGAGTTTCCGGCGAGGTGCGCCGGTTGGTGATCTCATCCTGGTTTAATTTAAGGATGTTGTGGCCAGCCAGCGTGCGCCATCACAGGAAAGCTCGTGCGCACAAACGGCAAAATGCAGTTTGGTTGGTGTTATACTCCAGTTGTGAAGCAAAGCCAATGACTGATAGAAGGGGCATGTAACATACGGACTCGTTATCTAAAACAAAAGAGCTATGGGCTAATGTTGTGCTTACCCCATTTTAAACTTTCTTGGTTTGTGTTTTGTTGTTGGATACATGCATCCATGACCATGCATGGAGCATGGTGCAAAGATTGGTGCCTGACTCATTAAACAACTGCAGCTAAGATAGTACTAGCAAGTTGCACGCTTGGACACTGACCACACACCCGATGCTCAGAAAAATAAGTGTCCATTTTGATGCGGTACGGAGAGGAAAAAAGGCTGATATGATGATGAATAGACTCCAGGACATGTCTGCTTCCTTATTTTTCTCTTTAGCTTGAGAATATTGACCCTTTATTCAATGGGTTGCGAAGGAGGTCGCAAATAGCAACACTCTGACCCGTACCGACTACCTACTCCTGTATGGCCTGGCTTTCGTTCTTCAATTCAGTAGCCTTTGGTTGTCGACGCAACTGTTTTTTCCTTTCAATTATGGAACAAGGAATATCTTCAATATGAGAATATCCCATCAAATCTCATGGTGAGGTGATGGGTCCTGACTATCTTTATATGTTGAATAAAACCCACCGGTATATTACTACAGCATACCATAAGTATCTCATGATGCAACTCCGCTATTTCCACATGTAATTTATAATTGCAGAAAGGAAAAAAAAAAGTCTGAGATTTCGATGTTGTCACAACAGTCAGGTGAACAGAAAATTCCAAGTGTCACATGGAAGCGAGAAGACATCATTGCATTGGCAAACTCAAGGAGAGATCTAGCATCAGTGCATCAGTCATCTAAGCTGAACTGTCATGTGGCAACAATACTTGAGCAACTTTTTACAGAATTAACGATCGAGCATCCCTCGTCAACATGTTCTGGAAATCTTTATCTTTGTCGGATACAAACAAGCTACACTATCTTCTACAGAAGTACGTACTTGGTTGCACCGTGTCAGTACTTACCATTGGCAAAAATTTGGACACAGCCACCTGTTTTCTACACATCACCAGTGCGCAATAAGCCTCAAAGACTGAAATTTCTCTTGTCCTTCTCTTTGATTTCATCCGGTTTGATAACATGCATGAGAATTGTCATAACAATCTTCAGGATCTCTTCTTCAGCATGTGAAGTGGTAAACTGGACTGGAAAGTGCAGATATCGTTAGAAAGTACAGGAGAGTTGCCTGAACAACCTGATTGATTTAGCGAACCAGTGCACTAGAATTCTTAGACATGTCACATTCTTACATATGTAGGCGGTAGGCCTAGTCCGTATAAACACATGCTGTTCCATACATTAGTATATGATGACCTCAGGGAACACTAGGTGTAAACTGAAGAAAGTAGAAACAACTCAATGCTCACCATTCCACTTGAGATAACCAGAGCAATTATTAATGTACTAGTTCTTTTTTGGACAGCACGTAAATAAAGTGAAGTCTACTTCTAATAATGCCTTACCCCAAGGAAGGACCGGAAACTCCCATTTCTGCTTTGGAACTGAGATAACATACGCAGTAACCTTCAGAGAATAGAGACAGACAGTGTCAGGTGTAACTTTCAACTCTGTCTAGTATCTCTTCGATGTCAATGGAAATGCTGCATTCAGAGGACATACGAGAGTCGAAGCAGCAAGTGGACAGGCAAAGTTAAAAAGCCATGCGGTATCTTCAGTCTCATAAAGAACATCCAAGATTTCCATGCACACATCCATATTTACAAGATCACCTAGCTTTGATATTTCCCTGCCAGTAGAAGAAATTACATAGTTACGTTTCACATATACCAAGAAATGCAGAGCAATAAGACCACAGGAGCAGCATACATTCATGCTCTAATACTTTCACAAATCAGCAGAATGATGATAGTACTAAGCACTGGCAGTCTGCAACTTTGCAGGGTTGATAAATCATATGGTGGTGTTATTCAGTGTGTGTGTGTGCACTAAGAATTAAACACTTACAGAGAGCAAAGAGAACTGCTATTGGGGAGTGAGAACTTGAACGCAAAATATTCTAATTCTAGTGACCAATTACTCCACCTGTCCGTTGTGATGTTTCTCATATAATGCATTCGCCAATAGAAATGCATGTGAACCTTACGAAACTTCAGAGTTACGTGACAAACCACGTTCACCACTAACTATTAATTTGGTAAGTATATAAAAGTTCTAAAGGTTGTCATGTTCATCACTAACTAGTAATTCGGTAAGTATATAAAAGGTCTAAAGGTTAACACTTTCAAGTTATAAAATTCGCTCGCCAATGAGTTAAGTAACTCGAAGAACCTGAACTGAATGAGAAGCTCTTCCAAGTATATGAAAGCAATGTTCGTACATCCAATGTTGTAATCCAGCACCTACAGACCCCACGACAAACAAGTGGAGTATATAGCATCGGTAGAAATACGACAACATAAAGAAAACATTTGAGTTATGCCACTGAAGCTTTACCTCCATGAACACCAGCTCCTGTGGCATTACAACAAACACCTTTTAGTCACCATGAAAAGGAATCAAATAACAGAAGACAATGCACCATGAACTCACAGCGTCGGCGAAATCACGGCATGTGAAATGCTGGTCGGCAATGACGCGATCGCTGAGCGCCTTGAGGCTCTTCACTGCCAGTGGTCTCATCTCATGGATCTGAACAGAAAAATAGCATAAAAAGGAAGGTAATTATGCTTCACATGGCATGAATGCAGGCAGAGTTTGCTCAAATGCTCACAGTATCACCTTGCTGGCGATCCACACCGCGACGAGCGCGAAGAGCTCCAGGTTGCTGTCCCTGAGGGGCTCGATCAGCCACGACCTGACGGCCCGTCCGCTTCGTGCGCCGCAGAACCCCATCTTCCTGCCGCGAGCATGTCGAAAAACTAAATAGCGGCGCCCAGCTAAAAACCGAAATTGTGTCTCGGAGATCAACCGAGATCACCTCGGGAGCCCGGGGAGGAAGCGCGCGTCGAAGAATTCGAGTGCGGAGTACTTGACGATGGGCCGGAGGTCGAGCCGCTACAAGCGGGAGGTAGCAGGTGAGATTTAGTTTGTTTGGGGTTTCGGGAACGGGGGGAGGTGGATGCTTACCTTGGAGGCGTGGAGGAGGAACTGGAGGAGGTGGCTCCGGCGGTAGGAACCGGGCCACGCGCTTGCCGCCGCCACTTCCATCGCGTGCCCCTCATCCACGGTTTCCATGGTGGCGGGCGGGAGAAGGGCGAGTCGCGACGGCGGCGAGGTACAGAAGCAGGTGGCCCATTACTAACTAGGATGAGCGACGACATCTAAGAAAAACACCATGGACGGCCCAACTAACAGTAGAATTACTACCAGCTAAGTGCCCGCTCCCGCTCATTGAAAAAATGTACTCCCTCAGATCCAAATTAATTGACTCGAATTTTTCTAGATTCGGATGTATCTAAATATATTTTAGTGCTACTTCCTCCGACCCAAATTAATTGACTTAAATTTGTCTAGATTCGGATGTATATAGCACTAATACATGTCTAGATATATCTGAATCTAGACAAATCCGAGTCAATTAATTTGGATCGGAGGGAGTAGATACATTCGAATCTAGAATCAAAGTCAATTAATTTGAATCGGAGGGAGTAGCAGCTCGAAAATTTAGGACACGACAAGGGTGGAAATAGAAATTAAGTATTTGCATTGCATGCATGTGAAAATAATGGGATATTTCAAACTTTTGTTTTGAGAAGACAAAGTGAATGGAATTTATATCCAGTGATGAATTAGAGCAAGGCCATCACAAGATTTTTCCTAAATTCAATCTTTTTTTTGGAAATTTATATTAAAGTTAAAGAATAAAGTGGGTCTTTGACTCCTATCCATTTACACATCACAATAAAAGCTCTAAGAGAGTGAGCACATACACTTGAATTCAAAATGGAAATTTGAATTATAAAATTTGAATTTGAATTCGAATGGACAAACTCATAATAAATAGAATAAAATTCAAAAAATACAATGAAAATATTTGAATGCTCGCAATCAAATTCTTATTCACAGTAGTATTTTTACAAGAAGAATTGAAAGAGAAAATTACAAGAAGATAAATCCTAATACAAACTATTAAGAAAAAACATATATATCTTCTTATCTTCCTGGGTCCTGCAAAACAAACAAAGTCAAAAAGAAGGTTTTTTGTTATGGTTAGATTGTTGGCACCACCATTTGTGAATTCATTTAATGTAGAATCCGACGGAAATGATTCCAAGAAGAACTCCTGGAATCAAAAGGTAGTTTAAGGGTTTTAGAAACTCAAATCTCGGCAATACATGGACCATCGAGTATGATCCTTGCTTAGAAAGGCAAAAAGCAACAACACATAATACGTAGGATAACAACAAAGTAAAAGTAGGCAACAATAGGTGTCACATAAGGCATAACATATAGCATATTAGCGACAAAAGTATTGATCCAAGTTCAGTAAAAGAGAACACATAGGCAACTACCCTTCAAATTTAAAGTGGATTCATAGTAAAACCAACAGAAATGATCTTAATTGACATGGATAAGTCAATTAGATCCTTAGATAGTAACCCAATATGTAACTTAATCTCAGTTGGCATAAACTCGCTAAAAAAACAAATAATCAACTTAATAATCATTTTTTTGGAAAATTCGAGAGGGCAAACCCCTACCTATAGATTTATTGAAAAGGGGTGGGGAGAGGTAAGCTAGCTCAAAGTTTTTACATGCACGATATTATAGAGGAGGGAAACCAAAGGGGAAAATAACAAAAGAAAAGAAAGCATAAAACATCAAAAGAAGGAAATTCAATCCAACCATTCAGATTCCCACATATGAAATGCTTGCTTCTCTTATTAATTTTTCATGTGCGCCCAAAGTTTGCATGTTTCCATGCACTGCCTGGCCACCAAATAAATTGGGATCTCAACGTTGTCAAAAACCTTCCTGTTTCTTGCTAGCCATATGCTCCAAAACGAAGCAGTCATAACCAGATCCCAAGCAGTTCTTTTTCTTTCAGGACACCCTTATCTAGCATCACAAAAAATCCTCTAAGCCAACATTGTCGCTGAATTGGATACCCATCTGAATTGTCGATGACCTCCCTCTAACTCAGTAATCATTTAACAAGTCACCAGATATTATCCATGAATAAAAGACAAGTGCATAGTCCAAAATTCCACTTGGCATTGTCCAATTGAGCATCACGACAAGAATGGAGTTTCCTAACTGACATGCCTAATAAGGCTAACACACAACTGACATTGGGGCATTTAAATGACCATCGAATGCACTACATCTATCATAAAGAACAAACTATAGAGAAGGTTTCACTCCCACCCAAGCAACTCAGTAGGACATGCAAGACACTTATGTGTTAAGCATCGAAGCATAGAAAGCTCAAAAACCACTATATATAGAGATCCATTAAACGGGGAGATCATCACAATTCACCAAGCCACAAAAATAGAAATACACACTTAGACAGTGAGAGAGAGATCTATGGTGCTACAAGAAAAGAAACTAGGAGGAGAAGGCAAGGAGGCAAAGATCATCCACAAGAGAAGTTCTTCGTCATCTAGAAGAGCAACTTCTCTTCAACATAAGGTTGATCGCTAAACTAGTAAAGGATAGCTAGAAGCAATAGTAGAGGATCACTAGGACCTAAGTAACGGGAATTAAGAGAGTGATCCAGGGGATGTGATGCAAACCAACATATGGTCATCACCATGTCAGCCATTAAACCAAGATAACCCATTCATGCTACTCCAACAAATGCATCCAAGGTGAATTTTTTCCATCCCATGACCTCCTTTTTTCACAATGTGAATGGAATGCTACTTGAGCAAAACTCCCAATTGAATGACTAGATCTACGCCCATGATCATGGTGTCAACAGGAGTTACAAGGGATGCCCAAGAACCAAGGAAACCAAGATAGAAGTGTGGAAAAAAAGGAAGCGAGACATGGTATTTCTTGGGAGTGTCGAGCATAGTGGCCAAGCTATGCATAGCCCAGGGGGGCGCCCCCCCCCCCCCCCGCTAAGAATTTTTGACTAATACCCCTTCATATTTGACAATTTTTAACCAAAAATAGCATATATTTAGCCCATCCCCCCCCCCCCCCCAAACAGTGGCCCAAAGTGTCTCCTTGGCCCATTTCCCCCCTCAACTACTTGGCCCAAGCTCCGCCACTGGTCGAGCATGATCTACCCGGGTATAACAAACACATCGGTGCTAGCAGCACTTGCCTACATAGAGGCGTTAGCACTTGCCCAAGATTTGCATCTCCAGAGAATCACGGTGGTGACTGATTACCTAAATGTGGTGAGCGTGATGACTAGACCATTTGTCGGGAGTTACAGTATGGTGATCCAGAATATTAAAGCCTCA
Organism: Avena eriantha; assembly: GCA_910589775.1. Lineage (NCBI taxonomy): Eukaryota > Viridiplantae > Streptophyta > Magnoliopsida > Poales > Poaceae > Avena > Avena eriantha. Next base: position 79,706,992 of record OU342742.1, read on the forward strand.
TCTGACTTGTTTGCGGAGGCATCGTTAAGTCATGAAAACCATGAATCAAACTCAGAAGCCCATGATACGTCCAAAACGTATCTACTTTCCCGAACACTTTTGCTATTGTTTCTCCTCTAAACTTGTGTGATTTGGATGCAACTAACGCGGACTAACGCTGTTTTCAGCAGAATTGCCTTGGTATCTACTTTTTGTGCAGAAAATCAACTATCAGGAAAAATCCTAGAAAATATGCCGAAAATCCTATTTCACCCAAAGACTCCAAGAGCCAGAATACGAGACAGAGAAGAGCCAGGGGTGGCCACACCACCTGGTAGCGCGGGCCAGGCCAGGCTATGCCAGGGGTGGTGTGGGCCCCCTAGGCACCCCCTCGGTCTCCCTCTTCGCCTATAAGAAGCCGTCTGACCTAAAAACTCCGGGGGGTTCGACGTTTTTCCAGAAGGAGTTCCGCTCCGCCGCCACCACAAGATTCCACAAAACAGCACCAGAAACTCCGTTCTGGCACCCTGTCGGGACGGGGAATTGGAGGAGATCATCGCCATCATCATCACCATCGCTTCTCCATCGACCATCCATGTTTCCCCCATCTATGAGTGAGTAATCCCCCGTTGTAGGCTATGGGGATGGTAGGGATTGGATGAGATCGTTCGTGTAATGGCATCAGATTGTTATGGCATGGTGCCTAGTATCTTCTATTAGTGCTTTTATGACTTTGTTGCGACTTGTTGTGCTTAATGCTTGTCACTAGGGCCCGAGTGCCATGATTTCAGATCTGAACATGTTATTGATTCATTATGATAGTATTGTTTTTGGTCTTATCTGCAAGTTGTATACACACATTGTTGTCCGGAACCAATGGCCCCGAAGTACCAGAAATCGGGATAACCGGAGGGAATGGCTTTGATGTGAGGATCACATGTGTTCACGGAGTGTTAATGCTATGCTTGAAGGGAATATGCCCGAGAGGCAATAATAAAGTGGTTATTATCTTATTCCATGTTTATGATAAATGTTTATTTTGCATGCTATAATTGTATTAATTGGAAACGTTAATACATGTGTGTTTAATAAACAAAATATAAAGTTCCTAGTAATGCCTCTCATATAAACTAGCTCGTTGATTAACAAGATGATCAAGGTTTCCTGATCATGGACATTGGATGTTGTTGATAACAAGGTCACAACATTGGTGGAATGATGTGATGAACATTCATCCGAAGTATAGCATTACGATCAAAGTCATTATGTTTATATTGCTATAACATCATACAAAGTAATCTTAGTCCTTAGACCATGAGATCATGTTAATTGCTAACACCGGAAGAGTATCTTGATAACATCAAACGTCACACCATAATAGGATGACTATAAAGGTGGGTTCAGTGCTACGAAGATGTTATGTTGAGGCTCATGGATCAAGAGTGGGATTTGTCCATCCCGATGACGGATAGATATACTCTGGGCCCTCTCGGTGATATCACATTAAGATAGCTTGCAAGCAAGTGATGTGATCACTAGAATGTTATATCACGGGAACGAGAAAAGAGTGCATGTCGGTAACGAGATCAAACTAGGTATTTGGATGCCAATGATCGAATCTCGGACATGTAATATATCACGAGACAAAGGGATTTAGTTACAACGTTAAAGGTTCAAATGATCACAAGGATCATCGTTGAATATGTGGGAGTCAGTACGGATCTCTAGGTCTCGCTACTGATTATTGATCGGAGAGGGGTCTCGATCATGTCTGCATTATTCGCGAACCGTAGGGTGACACACTTAAGGGATACCGACACCATTTGGAGAAAATATGTTTCAGATAAAGATTTAAGAAAGCGCTGGAATTATTTCAATAGACACCGAAACTGTTTCGGGTGAAATTGCTGAAATTGGTTCTGCATGTAATATTGAAATGTTGCAGGGGGGGTTTTATGTGAATGTTTGTTAATTAAAGTAATTAACAAAATTCTGAATAAAATTAATAAAAGAGTTTTATTAAATGAGAGAGCATTAAATTTGGAGAAATTTAATACATTTAAAGTGGAGACTTTAAAAGAGAATGTGAAGGGGCATTTTAATGTGGAGGGGGTTACCACCACATGAATGGGGGAGGTGAAGGGACACCCTCCCCTCCTCCTATAAAAGGCCCCCTCTCACTCCTTCTTCCTCACACCTCCTCGTGAAGGATCTCTCTCCCCCTCTAGTATTATTCCCCCATGGTCTCGGATTAGCGAGATACATGTTCCCGGTGGCTTTATCTGGAAAGGAGTTGTTTCTTCCGCTGCTTTGCTGGACCGAGGGACGAAGGTTGTCGGAGTACCGGACGTGTGTGCGATCACGGATGCACCGCTGCTTTGCGGTGCTGGACTTGGTGGTGCTGGACTTGCTGGAGCTGGATCTGATGGACGTGCTGGAGCCGGACCTGCTGGACTTCATCATGATCTTGAGATCGGCAAGCGTACGAATACATCATCCATGAGTTCCTACTCGTTAACAAAACTCGTTGTGTACGAGGGTAAGTTCTCCATGGATGTATATCCACCCGTTTGCTCTATATCTAGTAGATAGATCTTGGCGTATAGTTCTCATCGTAGGAATTTTTTTGTTTTTTATGCTACGAACCCAATAGTGGTATCAGAGCCTGATCTATGCGTAGGTGCTTTGCACGAGTAATACACATATGTTTATATGTGTGCGATGATGATTATGGTATTGCATCTTCTATGTATTTTGGATATTGGTGGCATAGTGGGATGAAGCGGCCCGGACTGACCTTACATGTCATCGCACATGAGATCGGTTCCACGACTGACATGCAACTAGTTTTGCATAAGTGGCTGGCGGGTGTCTGTCTCTCCTACTATAGTCAATATCTGGTTTACAACGAGTTGCTAATAACTTGGTTATCCTCGTTGTGGTTCCATGTTCGTAGGTAAGAATGGTTCTATCTCCGAAAGCCCTAAGCCACGTAAAACTTGCAATGGATAAATTAGAGGCGTCTAGTTTAGATTGTTGCTGGGCTAGTGTCTTGATATGGTATTGTTGTAAGTAGATGTATGATAGACACTCTTACAACACACTTAACTTGTAAGTTCCATAGACCTTGGCCTTACACACAAAGGAATGATAGAGATCATACCACGATGCATATGATGGTGATCAAATGCATGGACCATATCATCCCACTTTACACATTAGATGTTTGCATCTTATATTGCTAGTTTGGTGTTTTAGTAGCATTATAAGATGATCCCTCATTTAAATATCAAGATAAAATGTGTTCTTCCTTAAGTATTCACCGTTCTATGGATCGTGTTTCGAGACATCACGTGATGATCGGGTGTACTCGACTCTACACTTTCATATAACGGGTGTAAGACAGTTTTACACACGCGAATACTAAGGTTCTTACTTGGCGAGCCTAGCATGTATAGACATGGCCTCAGAACACGGACCGAAAGGTTAAGCATGAGTCATATAGTTGATGTGATGCCCATATTGATGCTCGCCTTTGAAGCTACACCGACTCACGTGATGATCGGACTTGGTGTAGTGGATTTGGTTCATGTAATCACCATAAAGGCATGAGGGATGTCATTTTTGAGTGGGAGTTCATTTCTAATTTGGATTAGTCGAACTCAATTTGTCATAAACTAAATCGAAGTGAATTTGCATAAAGTCATTGGCATCTGTTCACTACCTTATGCTTAGTTTTAATTGAGATAATAGAACTATAGAATTCTGGATATTTACTTTACGAACTGGTATCGTATTGTTTTGAATGTCAATTTACAGTTTATAACTCCTATTGCAAACTTTCAGCAAACTCTATTTACTCCATGAAGTTTAATAAGTAGTATTAAATCAAGAGTAAGAATTCCAATGTTATTATCTAAAGTATCATGTTTGCCTCCATGATTTTTGATATTCAAAAGTTGTTTGAATATCAAAATTATCTAGGAGCTGAAAAATTGTTTCAGAAACCATCATGTGTGAAAGATATTGTGATATCTGAAACAATGTTTTTGGTTAGATTATGATAGAGTATAATTTAGCAAAATACATGTTCTCATATTATGAGAATTTGTGAAGGATGGAGATGCTAGGCATCCGGATCTCCCAAAAGGTTTTTGGGAACTAACATTGTACTCGTGATTCTTCCTTACAGGCTATAGTAGCTTGATCATGAAAGTTGTCATGATAAGGATGAATAGAAGATGTAAGTAAAATGTTTACTACACTAATAGATTACTAAAGAATGGATTTTTGAAAGAATACCAAACATTTGATGATGGTGATCCACTTCAAAGTGCAAGTCCAAAGGTATTAGTATTTGACTATATATGCTTTGTACTATGTGTCATGTGAATGACACCACTATTGATGTTGATAGATTCTTTTAAAAGGAAAAGGAATTGTTGAAAGAGAATCTATAAAATATTTGGCAGAAAAGAAAAAGTTGGAAATGTCCAGCTTAGGTATATAGAAGATATACATGTTATGGTTGTATTCCTTGCTTGTTAAACAATGTGGTTCTTAGGTATTGGATACCGGTATTGGATACCGAATTGGTTGGTATGAAGTGTCATACAGGACAACACAATTCATGAACTGCAAAGGCCTAAGTAACTAGCAAGAGAATAAGTGATGATGTCATCGAAAACAAATAAAATGTTATTATGTCTTTCGTTGTCGTCAAACCTAGCCTTCAAGATTTGTTTTAATAATTGTTATTTTTTTCCGGTATTATGATAACAATGGTTGTTCAAATAATTACTGTATTCCATAAAGTATGGATGAACTTTTGCAAGTCTGGTGGGAGAAATCACATCCATGAACACTATTGCTAAAATGTCGCAAGACAAATGATTGAAAGATCACTTATGAAGTGACCTCGATGTTTAAATTATATTGGAAAGAAAACATGAAGAAAATCCATGTTGATGGATTTTTGGAGTCTTTGATTTTGATCAATTGACGCTTGTGAGACTTTCCTCGAGATAATTGAAACTCCGTTCATAGGCCAAAGAGGAACGAATGACTAACTTATTGGATATTATACATATTGATGTATATAGTCCATTATATGTAGCCATTTGTGATGGATCTTTTTGCTTTGTATGCTTTATCCAAAAATTTGAGTGAATATATCTATATATTTGCTTAATAAGGAAGAAGTATGAAACATTTGAAAATTGTTCAAAGACTTTCAAGATGAAGTGGAAAATCATTGTAACAAGAAAATAAAGAGTTTATGATTCGATTATATAGGAAGATATTTGAGTTACATGCTTAGCAAAAACACCTAAGATTTGAGAAATTGTTCTATGATTTGTGTTTCCCGATAAACCATAGGAGTATGGCATATTCGAGAGATGAAATAAAACCATGTTTGACATGGTAAGATCAAAGGTGTCATTTATAAAACTGCCATTATGTTTTAAGGATTGAAGCTTTAGAGACTACCGCTTTTACACTAAAAAGAGCACCATCGTGATCCGGTTAAATGACACCATATAAGTTATGGTTTGGGATAAAACCCGAATTGTCTTTTCTTAAATTTTGGTATGCCATGCATAAGTAAAATGTTTATAACCAAAGTCGGATAAGCACGTCTTTGTAGGTTATCCCAAAGAATTTGTTGGGAATTTGTCCATAATACCGAGGACAAAAGAGTTTGTTACTTGGAACGTCAAGTTTCTTGAGAAGGAATTTTTCGCGAAAAGTTAAGTGGGAGGACAATAGAATTTTGATAAGGTTGTTGAACCTTAGCTATATGTGCTAAGTAGCGCAGCGCCGGAAAGTGTCCCGGTGGCGGCCACAATGCTCATGGCTCCTGTGATTAGCGAGATACATGTTCCCGGTGGCTTTATCTGGAAAGGAGTTGCTGCTTCCACTACTTTGCTGGAGCGAGGGACGGAGGTTGTCGGAGTACCGGACGTGTGTACGATCACGGATGCACCGCTGCTTTGCGGTGCTGGACTTGGTGGTGCTGGACTTGCTGGAGCTGGATCTGATGGACGTGCTAGAGCCGGACCTACTGGACTTCATCACGATCTTGAGATCAGCAAGCGTACGAATACATCATCCACGAGTTCCTACTCGTTAGAAAAACTCGTTGTCTACGAGGGTAAGTTCTCCATGGATGTATATCCACCCGTTGCTCTGTATCTAGTAGATAGATCTTGGCATATAGTTCTCATCTTAGATTTTTTTTATTTCCTATGCTGCAAACCCAACATTGCTCCGGTGCTCTATTAAAAGGAGCACCTTAATTGCCAGTAGTTCCCTTGAGGCCCCGCTGCAAACGGGCTGGCAGGACAAAAGATGTTGTGCAAGTTCTCATTGCGAGCACGTATGACTATATATGGAACACATGCCTAGGATTATCGAGTACTTGGATGCTTTATCTTATTTATCTGCAATTGCCCTATGTTCTGATTGCTATGTGAATTGTCTTGTCCATGCAACGCCCGTCCATCCATCCCTATGCCTACCGCACTCGAATCCCACTGTTTACTGCTATTGTTACTGCTGTCTTTACTTTACTACTGCTATTACTTTGCTATTCCTACTACAAAACTGTTGCTACTCATAAACTGCAGTGAGCAAGATTGTTTCCAGGTGCAGCTGAATTGACAACTCAGTTGTTAAGGCTTATAAATATTCTTTGGCTCCCCTTGTGTCGAATCAATAAATTGGATTTTACTTCCCTCGAAAATACTTCGATACACCCCCTATACTTGTGGGCCATTAAGACTATTTTCTGGCACTGTTGCCGGGGAGCATAGCTTTATTTATCAAGATTACTTGGATTCTCTATTGTTCGCTGCTATCCATCCATCATGGGTAAGTCTCATGATGGCGAGTTTCCTATTTTACCATCCACTACAAGAAGAGGTACGGTTCTGAACACCTCTGCTGCTCTTGATTCACCATCTGTTATAAGTAAGCTCGTTACACCACCACATACACATGCTACACACACTGCTACTGCTGCTGAATCTGAAACTTCTGATGCTTATGATGCTGCTTCTACTGTGCTTGATAAGAGTGGTTCATTAGGTCCTTTCCTAGATGCTACAATTTCTAGAACTATAGATGGAAATACTGAAACTCCTAATGAAGACACTATGACACCTGTTAGTTCACCTGAGTCTAGTGAAAGTTATGATATTGAAGATGGTTATGTTGAGATGACTGATGAATTTATTAAAGAATGTAAAAACACCCATGATAGGAGCGCTGCTAAGAGTCTCCTTGAGAGGCGTACTATTAGACCCAAATTGTCTCCTATTGCTAAGTTTGCTTCTTCTCCCATAAACATTATAGATGAAGATTATGATTTCTCTCTCGATCTATCTTACATAGCTATTGTCGAGAAAGAACCTTTTTGTGGGACTAAGAATTAAAGTGCGGTAGCACATATGAATGAACTTTCTACCATGAGTGGATTGTTTTCTGATGATATTAAGATGCGTACTTACTTTGTTGCTAAGATTTTCCCCTTTTCACTGAAAGGAGAAGCTAAAACTTGGTTTAGTAATTTACCTCCTGGATCTATTGATAGCCCTCAGTGCTTGATTAGTACTTTCTTGTAGAAATATTTTCCTCCTAGTGCTAGACATGCTATTTTGCAGGAACTTTTTGATTTTAAACAGGGAGAAAAAGAGGTATTGCCTGAATCTTGGGCAAGGTTTTGTGCTTTGATTCATGCACAGGCTGGAAGCCCATTACCTAAGAATGAGCTTCTTGATATATTTTATAATGGACTAACTGAAGAATCTAGGACATACCTAGATAGTTGTGCTGATTGTGTTTTCAGGAATAGGACTCCTAAGGAAGCTGAGGAATTAATGCCTAAAATAAGCAAGAATTATGAAGATTGGACTCCTCCTAAACAAGCTATACCTGAAGTAATTGTACCTGAACCATCTATTCCGGTGCCTATTCCAACATCAAAGAAGAGGGGAGTTATTGAATTAAATGATGAAGTGATGAAGGAAGCTAAGAAATGTCTTAAGGAGAAGGGAATTAAAGCTGCAGATGTCAAGAATTTACCTCCTATAGAAGAATTATGTAAGCCTATTCCCTACTCATCCACTATTGAGGTACACTCTCTCCAACACTTTGATGAAGGTGATATCCCTTACTCTAAACTTCCTGATGAATGCTTATAAGAATTCAATATCTAAATTGTTAAGCAAGATAATTTTAATAAAAGGGTGCAAAATCATCTAATGGAAAACACTAGAGCTATTGCTGAGTCGAAAGATATTGTGGAAAGAACCTCTAATGATGTTAAAATGATTGTTAAACACTTTCAAATGGTTCAAACTCAAATAGATCAACTCGTTAAAGTGCAAAACGACTTGCTAGTTAATGCTGCTAAAGAAAAACATGCCTAATGAAATTAGAACTAGAAGTGGAGCTGCTACCCAGGATCCTCTATATCCTGAGGGGCATCCCAAAAGAATTGAGCAGGATTCTCAACAAGCTGAAAATAGTGGTTCTACTCGTAAGAAAAGGAAAAAGAAGCATAAAACTGTCGTGGAACCCTCTGAACCTGCTATAGATCCTATTAGTATATCTATCTCTGATGCTGAAACTGAAAGTGGTAATGAAGTAAATGAAGTTCCTAATGAAGAAAAAGTTGAAGAAGAACCTGAAAACCACACTAAGAATACTAAATACACCAAAGAAGACTTTATTGCTAAGAAACATGGTAGTGAAAGAGAACCTTGGGTCCAAAAACCTATGCCTTTCCCTGATAAGAAACACAAGTCAAAGGAAGATGAACACTATAATAAGTTTTGTGAGTGGATGAAGCCTTTATTCTTGCAAATCCCTTTGACTGATGCTACTAAATTGCCTCCTTACTCAAAGTATATGAAGGACATTGTCTCGAATAAAAGGAAGATCCCTAATGAAGAAATTTCTACTTTGCTTGCTAATTATTCCTTCAATTGTAAGGTTCCAAAGAAACTTAGAGACCCAGGGATTCCAACTATCCCTTGCTCTATTAAGACTAGTTATGTTAGAACTGCTTTGTGTGATTTGGGAGCTAGAGTTAGTGTTATGCCTTTCTCTCTCTATAAGAGGCTTCAACTAGAAAAATTGATACCAACTGATATATCGTTGCAAATGGCTGATAAATCCACCACTATTCCTGTGGGTATATGTGAGGATGTACATGTTCAGGTGGCTCATAATTGCTTGATATTAACTGATTTTGTTGTGCTTGAAATGCCTGAAGATGATAATATGTCTATAATTCTTGGGAGACCTTTTCTTAATACTCCAGGAGCTATTATTAATTGTAATCAAGGAAAGGTGACCTTCAATGTTAATGACAAGGAACATACTGTCTATTTCCCCAAGAAGATTGAAAGGACTTATGGTTTGAATTCAATTGAACATGTTGAAGGCATTCAAGTTGGAGAAATATATTGTCCCATACTAAGAAAAAAATTTGAAACTATTATGATTGGGACTATTGCTATCAAGGTTGAGGTAACATAATCATTAGTGGAATACAAAGTTTTGTCTCATATGGAATTGTTTTGGTAGCAATACTTGATCAACCTTGTTAACAAAAGGATTTCATTGAACAAAACAATGTTTTCACTATGACCATCTCCATTTATTTCTATCATTTGCATTTTAGTTTTTGCTTTCGTTTAGTTTTATTTTTGTTGTTAGTTGTTTGCATGTTAGAGTGTCTTAGAACTTCTGTAGTTCTAGCTTTGTTTTGTCCTTGCATCATGTTTCTAAAAAATCTTTCTGTCAGAAAATCATTCTTCTATTTCTGAAAAATGCCCAAAAATAATGTGTCTCGAAAAATTTCAGAAAATTCATATTAAACTTTTGCGTGAAAAAAGGGGCAGAGGAGTACCTGGGAGGTACCAGGGGGACCCACCAGGCAGGCACACCACATGGTGGCGCGACCAGCCCTGGGTGGCGCCATGCCCTGGTGTGGGCCACCCCTGCCCCCCACTAACTCTCTCACCTGCCACTTTCTTCTCTCTCCCGAGTAAGCTCCAGTTCATAGCTCAGAATCGCGTTCTTGCTGTGCTTGCTCTTGATTTTTTCGATCTCCTTGCTCAGCCCATCTTTCTTGCTGGAATTTGGAGTAATTGTTCCCTGGTATGTGACTCCTCTCTTTGTCCAAGTAGATTTTTGTTTAGTGGATTATATCTTGAGTATTCTGCTGTGGTAGGTGACTGGTTATGAGAGCTTGTAAGCTTGTTTGATGTTTAGAGATATTGTGTTGATGCATGTTTAGGCCTCTTGCAAGTCCCTATGAGTAGAATCGTTCACTATATTTACGTTGCAATCACTTGTTTAATAGGTGTTTAAATTTCAGAATACCAAGCATGAACAACCATAGCTTTGGAGAGATTTTGCAGTATTGTAGGTGTACGCATGACAGGGACCGTGAAGAAAAATTTAAGGGCGACCCACTGATTTGTTGGAGCTTTACCGAGGGGTGACCAATGATGATGACCGCGTGGCGCAGCGTGGAAAGATAAAAAATATCCAACTCCCTGCTCTTAGATACTTTGCATATTATCTTGCTACTAGCGTGCTTGGTAGGGAGAACACGAGTAATATCTCCAACTATCATTTAGCATTCCTTGCTGCTGCGCTTAACAATGTTACTCGGTACAATCTTGGCTCGCTTATTGCTCGCCGCCTAGCTGCTAGGGGGCCTATCTATGGGGGCATCATTGCCTCGCGTATAGTCAATGCTTTAGGTCTTTTAGTGGATCCCAATGATGCTATGCTGGCACCACAGAGGCTTAACCTTATTGCTATGAAAACTCATCACTTTGTCACTGCTACTTCTGATTTGGACAGTCTAGTATATAGGATACTTTTCACTGACGGGGATGAAAGGGAGATCCTTTTGCCACAACCTTCTTTGTTTAGTGTTCACAGGAGATCGTGGTCGCGCTCCAAGGAGGAGGTGGACGAGAAGCTTCGCTTGCTGGGTTTCCACGAGCAGCACCAGGAGGATGTGCCCTCCTATGATTACTCCGCGCATTACGAAGGGACGTACTCGAGCTCGCACCAGGACGAGAGGACCTCTTCGTCGTACCAGGGTGACACTTCATCCTGGCCAGCTTGGGATTGATACCCACTTAGGCCAAAAGTCTAAGCTTGGGGGAAGGTACGCCGACACCGCATTCATTTCCATATCATGTTGCGTCGGTACTTTGTATATTCATGTTTTCATTCTCTTTTTAGTTTTTGTTCTTCTTTGCTTTTGCTTCCTAAAACACAAAAAGACCAAAAATATTTCGGTTGTTTCTCTTTGGTTTGCTTCTTCTTTTTTGCCTTGGTTTGATTTGCCCTTTTTTGCTTTGTTTGAACTATTCAAAAAGCCCAAAAAGATTTTGCTTTGCTTGTTTTTCCCTTTTGGTTCTTGTTTAAAAATCGAAAACACCAAAAATATTTGTCGTTCTTCTTTGGTTTTGTGAGTTTGCTACAGGGTTCAGCAGTCCTCAGTGGAATATTGGTTTCATATTATTATTCAAGCCACACAAGTGAAGAGCAATAATGAGGATTAATGACAACTTGAGGCGTGGTAAGAGGCTGGTAACGAACTCTATTTGTTTTCATTTTTGTACATATACTCATCACTGTGGGCATGCTTAGTCCGTTCATGTAGGGTGTATGTTATCTTTGGATGATTAGTAGTTCTTGCTTTCTTATGATTAGCTCCAGCTCGCTAATAGCTTGTAGCATGTCTTATGAATGTTTGCTTGCATTGCTCTATTCATAAATTGGTGTTACACTGTGGTATCCTCCTCTGAATGTTCCATTTGATTGACTTGGCACATGCTCACGCATGCACATGACTGTAATAATCGGTAAAGCCTCGATGAATTATTTTGCCTTGAGGATCTTGAATCACTTTCATGCCATGAGTAGTCCTGTTTTGTTGCAAGCATGATAATGACAGCTATTGCTCTCTCGTTTGTCGCTCACTTACTATTGCTAGCCTTCACTTACACTGAGTATGTTTTACTCAAGTTCCCAACTCCCTAAACCAAATATTTCCAAAGTGTCCACCTTACCTACCTATTAGCATTATTTGCTACTCCTGTGCATATTCAATATGCCTTGTTTTCTTCCGAATAAAATGTTTGCTTGTTATGAGAAAGTTAGTTAGTAAAGCTCTCACGAACCATATGGCACACTTTATTTTCTTGCACTTAATAAACCTGAATCATTGCGTCCTTCTTTGTTGCGTATATGCTTGCGCTTTATGAGTTGAAGTTAGCAGAACCATGTATCATGGGGACACTTCATTGGTACCTTGTACCTAGTTGATATCATGTTCTTTTGCTTATGGACCCCGGCGGTGTGAAATAAAAGTGGAACTTGTAAGATCATGTAGTTTGTATGTATGTTAGAGAAACGCCTAGGCCGCTAGCCTAAGCCATGCCTAATCATGGTGGAAACTTGCAGCATAACCATAATGAGCATTCTATGAAGCATCCTCAATAAAAATCTATGCACATATAAATAAAAAGATCGCCGAGATGCTCATTGTTTGCTTGCCTTGTTATTTTGATTATGGGACAGCTCCCGTGTCATGTGCAAGGGGTACCCCGTTGGCGGTTCTCTATGATACGTATATACTTACAATGACAAGAGCTTACTTGTGACTAAAGTTGAGTAGCATGAGGATCGGTCTTCGTAAGTAAGGAGCATGAGGCTTCGGTTTATAACTTGTCAAGCATATCCTCTTAGTTGTGTCACTTTAACCTTAACCATTTAAAGATGCTTATGATAGAGGCAATGAGAGCTCAAAGCTAACGAGTACCATACTTTCAGCATTTGGAAGCCTTTCAAATTATTTAAAACCTTTTATTGTTGAGTCTCCATACATTCTCTGAGCACCTTCTTGAGAGCATAGTTGTCATTCTTTGTGCTTGTCCCATTACTTGATTATTTGTGTTATGACTTTGATGCTTGTATCCTTGATATCTTTACTTCTAGTCATCACTTGAACTTCAGAGGTGCCTTGACATTCATAATCAAAGGCAAGCGAGATACCACTCTATCATACCTTTTTATGAGCATTGTAATGTTGCTTATGTTTATGCCTCATGCTACTTCTTATTTTTAAGTTGGAATCTCTTCATAGCTTGCAATGCCTATTAAGTAAACTTAGTTGCATACTCTTTATTATGAACTGTCTAAGTAGTTGATCACATTGCTGAGAATATTTACATCATATGAAGAAAATGTGTTCGTGAAAGTTCTTGTATCGCACTCAGTTTTCAACTAAATTGCTTGAGGACAAGCAATAAGCTAAGCTTGGGGGGAGTTGATACGTCCAAAACGTATCTACTTTCCTGAACACTTTTGCTATTGTTTCTCCTCTAAACTTGTGTGATTTGGATGCAACTAACGCGGACTGACGCTGTTTTCAGCAGAATTGCCTTGGTATCTACTTTTTGTGCAGAAAATCAACTATCAGGAAAAATCCCGGAAAATATGCCGAAAATCCTATTTCACCCGAAGACTCCAGGAGCCAGAATACGAGACGGAGAAGAGCCAGGGGTGGCCACACCACCTTAATTGCCAGTAGTTCCCTTGAGACCCCGCTACAAACGGGCTGGCAGGACAAAAGATGTTGTGTAAGTTCTTATTGCGAGCACGTATGACTATATATGGAACACATGCCTAGGATTATCGAGTACTTGGATGCTTTATCTTATTTATCTGCAATTGCCCTATGTTCTGATTGCTATGTGAATTGTCTTGTCCATGCAATGCCCGTCCATCCATCCCTATGCTTACCGCACTCGAATCCCACTGTTTACTGCTATTGTTACTGTTGTCTTTACTCTACTACTGCTGTTACTTTGCTATTCCTATTACAAAACTGTTGCTACTGATAAACTGTTGTGAGCAAGATTGTTTCCAGGTGCAGCTGAATTGACAACTCAGTTGTTAAGGCTTATAAATATTCTTTGGCTCCCCTCGTGTCGAATCAATAAATTGGGTTTTACTTCCCTCGAAAATACTGCGATACACCCCCTATACTTGTGGGTCATCAGCCCACATGGTAGCTAGATGCTCAGAGAGCCCCTTGATGGTCTTTGTATCCCAAATAATATTATAGTTGAATAAAGAAGTGTGGTTTTCCCTGAAAAAAGCAGTCCCTGTTGCATATTGTTATGGGGGGCAAACCATGGAGGCGTCATGGCCACCACTCGCCTCCCCTTGGATCCACCACTATATGCGTCAGCCGAGCAACGCTCACCCATCCAAAGGCCACAACACACACAACTAGGAAGGTTGCGCCGATGAAAAATAGTGTCATATTCTAATATTCTTATGTTTTAACTAGTACTTCTGCGGTGTTATTTTAGGTGCGAACAAATGGAAAAAATCACATCTAATGTTAATCTATTCATCTCTCCCTCATGATTCTTATTAGAGGGCGCTCGTCAGAGGTGCTGCCGGAATGTTGCAATTCCGTAGCTAGCCACCGACTCCTTCTAAGCTATGGAAGACGACTTCCAGGCTAGCATGCATCTAATGTATCTTGGGCCATCGCCGTGTCGACTGGTGAGAGGGGTGCTTAATATATTTTATAGACGAAAAATCCTAAAGTAAGAAATCTGGGTGGATAATTTATGTTAGTATTTGTTTTTATTTAGGATTATGAATATAGGGCCAAATGTAAAACTATGAGAGAGAGGAAAATTAAGCTTAACACTATTGGTATAAGGAAAAGAACGGAGAAGGGAGCAATGCTTAACTCTATTGTACTCACATATTCTTTCTTTATGCGTCACAACACATGGGCATTCAGCTAGTGAAACCTACTCATTAAACTCCTCGAAACAAGATTTCACCATGTTATATTAATATAGTAACCACATGATACAATGAATTCCAAAACGAACACTTGTTGGGGCAACAACAAACACAAGCCCAACTGATAAGAAAAAAAGAAAAGGAAACAAAGGAGACAAAGATGGATTGACTAAACGAAGGAGTCCTGCAACCGCTACACCCCCAAAGATGATCCACCATGCTCCTAGCATCGACTCATCAAGTACCAGGCAACACCTTCAATAAAGAATGGATAACGCTGTTGCCTGGGCCAACACACCCCTGGTACACACATGGAAGTGGACAACAGGTAACCACGACACCCTCTAGGAAGTAATGGTGCCACCCGAAGGTGGAAGTGCGTCGGTGTCAGACGAGACGACAAGGATTTCTCCCGAAAAACCCTATCCATTACCCTAGACGATCCGTTGCTCACAAGCTCCGCGGGGTCGAAGCCTCAACCACCAAACTAGCCGCCCAACAGCATGCGCCACTACGGTCACGAAGCCACGGTTGTCGTCTCACTGAAGCTACCAACACGAGGCCAACATGACGGAGGTGAATGTTAGACTGGATCGGGATCGATAGTACCATAGCTGTGCGGGAGGGAACAACCTCCAATGTCAAAGGCGGTAGTCGAACGGATGAGGCAGCAGGACACACCCGTCCCAATTGGGTTCGACCAGGTTCATAGGATTCGTAAAGCCTCTGCGGAGGCACACTAGTCCCAGTAAGGTCAACCCGGGCCCAGATCAGGCACGTAAAGCCTGTTGCCACGATGCAATAAGCCATCAACCGTCGCCACCATCCCATCATGAACCTATCGTCATTGCCATCTCCTGGAGACGGTGCCGTCACGGGTAGGATGGCCCACCACCGGTCTAGATGGGCCTCGTAGGGCCCAGACCTGGTGCAACCAGCCATCGCCCAGTCGTCCCCCCGCAGTCCCGCCGCTCCCAGCATTGCCCCGCCGGTCGCTGGCTGATAGCTCCAAATTTCATCACTTTTACTATTGATTTTCCTATGGTTTATTGCCGGATTTCACTCAAGATTACCCCTTTCTACTAACGTTAATGTTGCAATTAGCAAATCCTTGATTTTTTGTTATGGTTTTCAGGTAAAGAACATTTATTGAAGATCTAATAGCATTTATGAGCTAATTGCATCCAAAGAAGTAAATCCCCAATTAGAACCCCTTTTATTGGAGGCATTCAGAATGCTTAACGACCAGCGGTACAGTCGGGATGCGCCCGTACCATCCGCCCGTACTACACGCTGACAGCTTAGTTATATCAATACAAGTAACTTTCATGAAAGAAGGGCGACCAGAAGGACGACAGAAAAGAAAACACAACCACCGCAAACCATCTAGAGGGGGTTAGGTCAGATCTGGAAGAGGAGAAGAACTTCACATTTTTCCTCGACGATCTTTAACTCCTCAACCACACACTCCACCATCATTCCCATCATTACTTAGAGAGAAAGAGAGAGATTGACAATTGTAAAATTAGGGTTTGATACTTTGATCTACCTTTGGTTTGTATTTTGATTTGATCTTTGATCGCTATTGTGGTTTGCTACAATAACTTTGAGATGATTCCTATTTGCAATACAATTATGCTTTTGATTTATCTTCCTCTCATCTCTGAATAAATTTCCATGGGCGTGGGAGATGTAGGGGATTGGTGAGATGTGTTGTGCCTCCTTTAATCCATCCATTTGTAATTGTTGTAGTGTTTATTAAATAGTGAGAATGATTATCTATGTTTTCCCAATGCTTGTTATCTAAAGATCTCATAGGTATGAGCTTGTATGCTAGCGATTCGGCGACCCCGAGTGACACGGCCGGTATCAATGAGGAGCTAGCACTACTCGAGGACAACAAGGAACCATCAAGATTAAAGCATTGATCCGATCGCAAGACCTTAATTAATGTGATGACTATTGTCTTGGTAACAGGCAGATGGATCATTGGGACTAGGAAGAATTAGCCATGAGGACTTATAGTCGGTATATGGGTTGCTTGCCTACTCACTTATAAATAAAAATATCACTATCACTTATTCCACTTTATCCATTTGACACTTTCACTATCATCATGAACTGTTCTCTCCGCGTCTAACTTCTCATCTGCAGGATCTTTACATACCTTTCGCATCTTTAATTTTATGCAATTTACTTATTTCCTAAGCAAATTTCCTCTATCTTTTACTCACCACTTTCCACCATCAGCTTTTCTAGTCAATTCACTCAAGACCCGTGACACCTTGAGTGCATCAGAAACACCGCATAAAAACACTTACCTAGGCTCCTTATCGGGATCGATATAAAAATTGGAATTAATACTTCCGCAAAAACATTCTCTGATAAACCTGTGCACTTGTAGGTCATCACCGGCGCGCGATACCTTCAATTCCTGGCCGGAACTGCGCTCAAGCTGCCTGAGTCTCACCACCCACCAGAGCGATATCCCGCACACGCCCTCGGCATGAGAGTGGAGAGGAAGGGGTGCCGCCTCCGACAGCGCTAGGGTCATGCCCGATGATGGTTGAGGGGGAGGGTAGAGTAGTGGAGGGGGCGACGATGCTAGGATGCTCCTGCTCGCCCATGCGGGGGGCGAGACAGGAGCGCGCGGTGTTTTTTCAGATCCCTAAGAGCATCTCCACTCGGGTTCCCAGGAGGCCGTTCCCAGGGCCTATTTTTCGTCCGGACGGTGATTTTTCGCCCAGTCGTGTTCCCAGGACGCCGGTTTCGTCCGGATTTGGCCCAAAATACGTCCGGCCTTCCCAGGCCAATCCCGCGGTGCCGAAGGTGGGACAACCCTGTCGGCGAGTGGAGGCCGAGTTCCCACCCTTTTCCTCTTCCTCTTCCCGCCTTCCCTCTCCAATCCCCCACATCTCCCGCCAGTTCGCCGAGCTCCCGACCGCCATGCCGCCCAAGGCTTTCGCCAAACCCCGATCCGCCACCGACGAACCAAAGGAGAAAAAGGTAAAGAAGCCGAGAGCGCTCGCGCCGAGACCTGAAGGCATGAGCGCCCCCACCTGGTTGGCCCTATCCACGAAGAGGAAGTTCGATACGGACAGCCGTAGGGACAGGAAGGCAAGGGCCAAGCAGACGAAGGAGCTTGTCGAGGACCAGGCGATGAAGGGAGTGGCGGCCGAGGCGCAAGCGATGAGGGAAGCGGCAGCGGCGTCGTCGCGTGCGCAGTACAACGGGGTTTAGGGGAGCCAGTCAAGCGTCGCTTCGCCTGCCGGATACTCGCCGGTCGGCTTCTAGCCGATCTCGCCGGCGATGTTCTAGGAGAACCAGGCGAACCCACGGCAGAGGTACTCCTCCTGCTCCAAGTTCGACGGTGGATTCAGCCAAGCTCTGTGCCGAACACCTTCGCCGCCGTGCCCTCGCCGAGCTCCGCTTCGACCTCCTCCAACCAGTCGGCCGGCCACAATGCTGACGAACCCATCCCCGACGCACCGGACACGCGGAGGAGATCACCTCCATCGACGACTGATCGCCGACCCATTTTATCTTGTTCTGTAATAATTTTGATGGCCGAACTTTTTTGGGCGTACTTCTGTCGAACACCTATGGCCAAGATTTCACCGGCGGGAACGAGAAAATTCAAAAATGTCACCGTTTTTTGCTTCGACTATGAACTCGGCCTGGGAACGCGAGTGGGAAATCGGCCATTTTCAGACCGAAACTTTCTCCGTCTGGCGCTATTTAGATCTAGATTTTGGCTTGGAAATAGCCAACCAGTGGAGATGTTCTAATCGTTAACCTCAGGCATACAGTTTCGTAACTACAATTTCCCTGCATATGCACTAGCGGAGCAAAGACTATCCCTCGAAACAAAAGCGGAGGAGAGAACCGCAAAAAATGGAGCAGGGAGTGTTAAAGACGACTTTCTTTTCCGTAAGTAGGGAGTGTATGCTATGCCACGAGGGGTCCGTATGAGATTTATGTAAAATCTATCCGTATGTGTGAGCAATGCTACAGATACGAATTTAGAAGACATGGATTGTGCAAACTTTTTCTATGGGCATACAGTACACAAGAACAACTTTCCAAAAAGAAAAAGAACAACTTCTCAGAAAAATTTGACAGTGGATCAGTTAATCGTCGAATTCTGGAGGGAATGACCGCTGGAACTCGGCATCCATGAGGACCCCGGCCATGACATGGACCACGGTCTCGTCCCTGACGACATCGACGCACTCGGACCGCACGCCGTTGACGACGAGCGCCCCGTCCGCGTCCCTCCACGCGTACATCTTCAGTCCAGACACGGAGTCCAGCAGCCGCACCCGCTCGCGCAGGGGCACGTCCGCAGAACGCAGTTTGCGAGGGACCGCGGAGAAGCCGAGCACGCGCGAGACGACGGCGTAGGTGCCGCTGGCCGAGCTGTCGTTGGGCTGCAGCTTGAGGACACGGTGGAAGGATTCCGGCGAGGGCACGAAGGCGGTGAAGGCGAGGTCCCTGGGGAGCATGGACAGCATCAGGTCGCCGAACTCCCCGAGGCTCGTGCTCATCGCGGCGCAGTGATGGGTTTCACGGCGCATTGGTGGCGAGGAGGGAGGAAGTGGGAGCAGTATGAGGACGATGAAGAGTAGGGCCACCGCGAAGGCAGCGGTGAGGCCAGCAAGGAGGTGCCGTCGTTGCGAGAGCTGCCGTGGCCTCAGCGGGAAGAGCATCCTCCTCCTCCTCCTTGTCGCCATCATACTTTATGCGATGATGACTGATGAGTAGTGGACTGGTTCAGATTTGCTGGAGTTGCAGATATACATAGCACGCTTGCACTCGTTTATAATCAGATGCGTGGGAAGACGAGAGAGGCAGACGGCGTGGAGATGAGGGCGGCGCGAGCGGACATGACGGATCTGGCTGGTGCCCGTGCTCTCCTCTCGATGTTGACGCTGGAAACTCAAGTAACGTGCACGTGCACGTGCACGATTGTTGAGGAGAAGAAACACAGGTAGTACGGAGCTGCGTGCGCATGCCGGCGTCAATCAGGCGAGGCGAGCTGCGTTGACGACATGGCGACTTGGCGAGTCGAGAGGTTTGTTCTCGCAACGAGCCGAAGGTTACATGGGCTCCTAAGATACTGTCAAGCGCAAGCGGCAAATCCTATACGACGCTTACAGCGTGCATTAGCGCAGCGCCTCCTGAAGCGCTGACCTGGTGGGCTGGCCCAGGTATGATTTTTCCTATTTCGTTGTTTTATTCGTGTTCTCTTTTACTTTTTCCCTTTTTATTTTCTTCTTTCCTTTTTTTTGTCTTTTCTATTTTATTTTAATTTTTTTTGCAATTCATGAACACTTTTTTAACAGTATGAACAATTATTTGGAAGTGTATGAACATATTTTTATAGTCATGAAAAACTATTTTGAAATGTGCGAACATTTTACCTCTCGTATGAACATTTTTTAAACTTGCAAACAATTTATTTGAACCATACGGTTTTATAGAAAATCTCACGAACAACTATTTCAACTATATAAACATTGTTTTCTCTCATATGAACATTTTACCAAACTCAAAAATATCTTTTGAACTATGCAAACATTTTCCCCTCATATGAGCATTTTTTTTAACTCACCGACAATCTTTCTGAGCTATACAAACACTTTTTAAATCACACGAACATTGTCGGAGATTTGTTCCACGAAGAAACTAGGGTCCAACGATCCCTTGGTTCGGGAGGGGGCTGAACACACGACTCCAAGAAAACCCGGCGACGGCAACAGCGACGGAGTAAACACACGATAGAGAGGTGACACAGGTTTTTTTACCCAAGTTCGGGACCCTCGTGAGGAGGTAAAATCCCTACTTCAGCTTTGTCGTATTGCTCGCATGCTGCGCGAGGGTATAATGGAGAATGAAAGTCTAGGGTTTTAGATCTCAGGGATCGATCCCCTCCAAGGAAGGAGAAGGGCTTCTTATATAGGACGGCGTCGAGCCTCTTCTTCCGGTCTAAGGGTGGGAAGGGTCACCACAGTGTCGTTCTCCAAGGTCCTAGTCTACATGACTGCTTTTTGATGGACCGGGTCTTGAACACCGGGCGCTTCCCCATCCGCCAGTAAAGTGGCCTTCCTTTTCGTCATTTGTCCTTGTCCGGCACTACCGCTGCCTCTCTTGCACCAAAGTATCCCACACATGTCCTGCTCTTGCTGAGGCCGCCCACCCCGCCGGTCAGAGCCTTGTCGGTCTCACCTTTGACCAAGACCCTGTCTTTGGGACCGTGGAGCGGAGGCATCCAATGCCACCGTTGTTCTTGTCGTTTCCCCTCGTGGGGTGCTTCCGCCTCCTCCCGAGGGGGAGTGTCCTTCCTCTGGAAGCCTTCGAGGGGTCTAGTGAGGCGTCCTTCCCGAGGAAAGCGTCACTCCCCTCGCGAGGTCCACCCGAGCCCTGCCGTGCTAGCCAGACATGGACGGATTGAGGGTACCCCATGTACCATCTATCTGACAGTAGCCCCCGGCCGTTCGAGCCGAGTGCCACGCCCGCGGCGCAGAGGGGTCGGACGACCATCCCGGCGTCTAGCGATGTGCGGGGTGTGTATCGCTCCAGTTTTTTAGTATTTTACTACGTTTGCGCGCATCTTTTGTCCTTGTTTCAACAGGAACCTAAATTACTAAGTCTCTTATGAACATATCAATTGAGACTATCATATTATGTTGTAATATGATATTTTTAAGTGATAAAAGTCATTAAATTGATTTATCTTTGCATTGTTGGGTCCGCAGCATAGAAAACAAAAAATTTCCTATGATGAGAACTACACGCCAAGATCTATCTACTAGGTACAAAGGAACGGGTGGACATACATCCAACGAGAACTTACCCTCGAAGACAACGGGTTTTGTTAACGAGTAGGAACTCGTGGTTTATGTAGTCGTACACTTGCCGATCTTAAGATCGAGTGGAAGTCCGAGCGCCGCAACTCAGCGGCGCATCCGTACTCGCACACATGTTCAAGCCAGCGGACAACCTCCACCTCCTCGCTCCAGCGATCCAGCGGAAGCAGCAACTCCTTCCAGACGAAATGCCACCGGGAACATGTATCTCGCTAATCCGAGACCATGGGGGAATAATTCTAGAGGGGGAGAGAGATCCTTCACAAGGAGGTGTGAGGATGAAGGAGGGAGTGGGTGGCCTTTTATAGGAGGAGGGGGGGTGCCCCTCCTCTCCATGGCCGGCGCATGGGGGTGACCCCTCACCTCCCCCATTCATGTGGTGGTAACCCCTCCACATTAAAATGCCTCTTCACATTCCCTTTTAAAGTCTCCACTTTAAATGCATTAAAATTCTCCAAGTTTAATGCTCTCTCATTTAATAAAACTCTTTTATTAAATTTATTCAGAATTTTGTTAATTACTTTAATTAACAAACATTCATATATAGCCCCTTGCAATATTTCAATATCACATGCAGAACCACTTTCTGCAATTTCACCCGAAACAATTTCCGGTTTCTATTGAAACAATTGTTGTGCTTTGCAATTCTTTCGTCTGAAACATATGTGCTCCAAAATGGTGTCCGGTAACTCTTAAGTGTGTCACCCTACGGTTCGCAAATAATGCAGACATGATTGAGACTCCTCTCAGATCAATAGTCAGAAGCGGGACCTGGAGATCCATACTGACTCCTGCATATTCAACGATAACTTATGTGATCGTGAAAACCTTTAACACTTGTAACTAAATCCCTTTGTCTCGCGATATATTACATGTCCGAGATTCGATCATCGGCATCCAAATACCTAGTTTGATCTCGTTACCGACATGCACTCTTTTCTCGTTCCCGTGATATAACATTCTAGTGATCACATCACTTGCTTGCAAGCTATCTCAATGTGATATCACCGAGAGGGCCCAGAGTATATCTATTCGTCATCTGGATTGACAAATTCCACTCTTGATCCATGAGACTGAACATAACACCTTCGTAGTACTGAACCCATCTTTATAGTCACCCTGTTATGGTGTGACGTTTGATGTTATCAAGATACTCTTCAGGTGTTAGCAATTAACATGATCTCATGGTCTAAGGATAAAGATTACTTTGTATGATGTTATAGCAATATAAACATAATGACTTGATCGTAATGCTATACTTCAGATGAATGTTCATCACATCATTCCACCAATGGTGTGACCTTGTTATTAACAACATCCAATGTCCATGATCAGGAAACCTTGATCATCTTATTAATTAATGAGCTAGTCTATAAGAGAGGCATAACTAGGAACCCTTTTTGTTTATTAAACACACATGTATTGATGTTTCCGATCAATACAATTCTGGCATGTAAAATAAACATCTATCATATATAAGGAATACATGATAACAACTTTATTATTGCCTCTCAGGGCATATTTCCTTCAGTCTTCCACTTGCACTAGAGACAATAATCTAGTTCACATAGTGATAAATCTAACACCCATGGAGTTCTGGTGTTGATCATGTTTTCCCTAGGGAGAGCTTTAGTCAACGGATCTGCTATATTTAGGTCCGTGTGTACTTTACAAATCTTTATATCTCCATCCTTGACATGCTCGCGGATGGAGTGAAACCGGTGCTTAATATGCTTGGAATTCTTGTGAGACCTCGGTTCCTTTGCGTTGGCTATGGCTCCATTGTTGTCACAATAGATCACCATCGGGTCCAATGCACTTGGAACCACACCTAGTTCCGTAATGAACTCTTTCATCCAAACCGCTTCCTGCGTCGCTTCTGAAGCAGCAACATATTCTGCCTCCGTCATTGATCCAGCCACCACATGTTGTTTAGAACTCCTCCAACTAACTGCTGCTCCTTCAAGAGAAATACATATCCGGATTGAGACTTAGAGTCATCCGGATCGGTGTCAAAGCTAGCATCGACATAACACTTAGCGACTAGCTCTTCTTCAACTCCGTATATAAGAAACATATCCCTAGTTCTTCTCAAGTACTTGAGGATGTTCTTGACCGCTATCTAGTGTTCAGAACCTGGATCAGATTGGTACCTACTAGTCAAACTAATAGCATGTGCCACATCCGGTCTTGTACATAGCATGGCATACATAATAGAGCCTATGGCCGAGGCATAGGGGATCTTATCCATCATCTCTCTTTCTTCTGCCGTAGCCGGACTTTGAGTCTTACTCAATGTCTTGCCTTGCAACATAGGTAAGAACCCCTTCTTACTTCCGTCCATATTAAACTTCTTTAATATCTTATCAAGGTATGTACTCTGCGATAGCCCAATTAGGCGCCTTGATCTATCTCTATAGATTTTAATGCCTAATATATATGACGCTTCACCAAGGTCTTTCATCAGAAATTTGTTGTTTAGATAACTTTTAACACTGTTTAAAAGATCTATATCATTTCCAATCAATAATATGTCATCCACATATAATATCAGAAATGCCACATTGCTCCCACTCACTTTCTTGTAAATACAAGCCTCTTCATAAGTTTGGACAAATCAAAACTCTTTGATCACCTCATCAAAGCGGAGATTCCAACTCCGGGATGCTTGCTTCAGTCCATAGATGGATCGCTGAAGTTTGCATACCGCATTAGCATCCTTAGGATCGATAAAACCCTTAGGTTGTATCATATACAACTCTTCTTCAATATTACCATTGAGGGACACAGTTTTGACATCCATCTGCCATATTTCATAATCAAAATATGCAGCAATTGCTAACATAATCCTAACCGACTTAAGCATCGCTACGAGAGAGAATGTCTCATCGTAGTCAACTCCTTGAATTTGTCGAAACCCCTTTGCGACAAGTAGAGCCTTATAGATGGTCACATTACCATCAACATCAGTTTTTCTTTTGAAAATCCATTTATTCTCAACAGTCTTTCGATTATGAGGTAAGTCCACCAAGGTCCAAACTTGGTTCTCGTATATGGATTCCATCTCGGATTTCATGGCTTCTAGCCATTTGTTGGAATCCGGGCTCATCATCGCTTCTTCATACGTCGCATGGTCATCCATTTCATCAACCATGAAATTCACAACAGGATTGCCGTACAGTTCAGGAGCTGCACGTGTCCTGCTTGACCTGCGAGGTTCGGTAGTGTCCTCTTTCGGAGTTTCATGATCAATATCATTAGCTCTCTCTTCATTAGGTGAAGTCAACTCCGAAACAAATTCCAGTGCTGCGCTACTCGCCATTTCATGAAGAGAAGGTTCAATAACCTCTTCGAGTTCTACCTTCCGACTACTCACACCTTTCGCGAGAAACTCCTTCTCAAGAAAGGATCCATTCTTGGCAACAAAAACCTTGCCCTCGGATCTGTGATAGAAGGTATACCCAATCGTTTCCTTAGGGTATCCTATGAAGACGCATTTTCTGCTTTGGGTTCGAGTTTATCCGGCTGAAGTTTCTTCACATAAACATCGCATCCCCAAACTTTAAGAAATGACAACTTAGGTTTGTTTCCAAACCATAATTCATACGGTGTCGTTTCAACGGATTTAGATGTTGCCCGATTTAAAGTGAATGCAGCTGTTTCTAGTGCATAACCCCAAAATGACGGTGGCAAGTTAGTCAGAGACATCATAGATCGAACCATATCCAATAAAGTACGATTACGACGTTCCGACACACCATTACGTTGTGGTGTTCCGGTAGGCGTGAGTTGTGAAATTATTCCACACTCTTTCATGTGTGTGCTAAACTCGTAACTTAGATACTCTCCTCCACGGTCAGACCATAGAAATTTGATCTTTCTATTACGATGATTTTCCACTTCATTCTGAAATTCCTTGAACTTTTCAAAAGTTTCAGACTTGTGTTTCATCAAATAGATATACCCATATCTACTCAAATCATCCGTGAAAGTAACAAAATAACGATATCCACCTCGCGCCGACACACTCATTGGTCCACACATATCAGTATATATGATTTCCAATAAATCTGTCGCCCGTTCCATTGAACCGGAAAACGACATTCTAGTCATCTTGCCCATAAGGCATGGCTCATATGTATCAAATGATTCAAAATCAAGTGATTCCAAAAGTCCATCAGAATGGAGTTTCTTCATGCGTTTAACACCAATATGACCTAGACGACAGTGCCACATATATGCAGTTATATCATCATCAAGTTTAATCTTTTTAGCATTAACATTATGAATGTGCATAATATTACTATCGAGATCCATCAGAAATAAACCATTCAACATAGGTGCATGACCATAAAAGATACCATTCTTATAAATCGAACAAGCATTGTTTTCAGATTTAAAGGAATGACCACTTTGCATCAAACACGATTTGGATACAATGTTCATGCTCAGTGCAGGCACCAAATAACAATTATTTAGGTTTATAACTAATCCCGATGGCATATGGAGAGGTAGCGTCCCGACGGCGATCACATCAACTTTTGATCCATTGCCGACCCGCATCCTGACCTCATCCCTTGCTAGTTGTCGCTTGTTCCATAGCCCCTGAACCGAGTTACATATATTAGCAACCGATCCCATATCAAATACCCAGGTGCTACTGCGAGTACTAGTCAAGTACACATCAATAACATGTATATCACATATACCTTTGTTTGCCTTGCCAGACTTCTTGTCTGCCAAATACTTGGGGCAGTTGCGCTTCCAATGGCCAGTCCCCTTGCAATAGTAACACTCGGTGTCAGACTTAGGGCCAGCTCGGGGTTTCTTTTCAGGCACGGCAACAAATTTTCCACCCTTCTTTCCCTTGTGCTTGCCTTTCTTGTCTTTCTTGAAACCGGTGGTCCTATTGATCATCAACACTTGATGTTCTTTCCTAATCTCCACTTCTGCAGTCTTAAGCATTGACAGAAGCTCGGGAAGAGTCTTCTTCATGCTCTGCATATTATAGTTCATCACGAAGCTCTTGTAGATAGGTGGCAGAGATTGGAGAACACGATGTATGCCTAAGTCATTGGGAATCACTATTCCCAAGGACACAAGCTTATCGACATACCCAGAAATTTTGAGTACGTGCTCACTAACAGAGCTGTTTTCCTCCGTTTTGCAGCTGAAGAACTTTTCAGAAGCATTATAACTCTCTACGGCAGCATGGGTGTCGAAAATCATTTTCAATTCTCCCATGGTATCAAAGGCATTTCCATTTTCGAAACGCTTTCGAAGTTCTGGCTCTAGCCCATACAGTATGCCGTAATGAACTAAGTTGTGGTCCTCCTGACGAGTCACATAGACATTCTTTTCCTCGTCAGGGGCATCAGGAGCTGGTGGGGGGCCTAGCGGCGCATCTAGCACATATTGCTTTTGTGCAGCAGTGAGGAGAATCCTCAAATTCATAGCCCAATTGGTGAAGTTGCTACCATTTGCAGAAAGTTTCTCTTTCTCCATGAACACATTGAAATTAAAAGCAGGTGGTGCCATCTACAACAGAATTTGTAAAGTTTATTTAGACTAAGTTTATGATAGAGTGAGTTCAACTAATCCAAATTACTAATGAACTCCCACTCAAAAACGACATCCCTCGTGTCCTTTTGGTGATTACATGAACCAAATCCACTACACCAAGTCCGATCACCACGTGAGTTGATGTAGCTTCAAAGGAGAGCATCTATATGGGCATCATATCAACTATATGACTCATTCTTAACCTTTCGGTCCGTGTTCCGAGGCCATGTCTGTACATGCTAGGCACGCCAAGTAAGAATCTTAGTATTTGCGTGTGTAAAACTGTCTTACACCCGTTCCTATGAAAGCGTAGATTCGAGTACACCCGATCATCACGTGATGTCTCGAAACACGATCCACAGAACAGTGCATACTTAAGGAATAACACATTTTTATCTTGATATCTAAATGAGGGATCATCTTACAATGCTACAGAAAGCGCCAAACTAGCAGTATAAGATGCTAACATCTAATGTGTAAATTGAGATAATATGGTCCATGCATTTGATCTCTATCACTTGCATCGTGGTATGATCTCTATCATTCCTTTGTGTGTAAGGCCAAGGTCTATGGAACTTACACGTTGAGTGTGTTGTAAGAGTATCTATCATACATCTACTTACAACAATACCATATCAATACACTAGCCCAGCAACGATCTAAACTAGACGCCTCTAATTTATCAATTGCAAGTTTTACGTGGCTTCGGGCTTTCAGAGATAGAACCGTTCTCACCGACGAACATGAACCACAACGAGGATAACTAAGTTATTAGCAACTCGTTGTAAATCAGATATTGACTATAGTAGGAGAGACAGATACCTGCCAGCCACTTATGCAAAACAAGTTGCATGTCAGTCGTGGAACCGGTCTTATGTACGATGACATGTAAGGTTGGTCCGGGCCGCTTCATCCCACTATGCCACCAATATCCAAAATACATAGAAGATGCAATAACATGATCATCATCGCCCACATATAAACATATGTGTACTACCCGTGCAAAGCACCTACGCATAGATCAGGCTCTGATACCACTGTTGGGTCCGCAGCATAGATTTTTTTTTTCCTACGATGAGAACTACACGCCAAGATCTATCTACTAGGTACAAAGCAACGGGTGGACATACATCTAACGAGAACTTACCCTCGAAGACAACGAGTTTTATTAACGAGTAGGAACTCGTGGTTGATGTATTCGTACACTTGCCGATCTCAAGATCGAGTGGAAGTCCGAGCGCCGCAACTTAGCAGCGCATCCGTACTCGCACACACATTCAAGCCACCGGACAACCTCCACCTCCTCGCTCCAGCGATCCAGCGGAAGCAGCAACTCCTTCCAGACGAAATGCCACCGGGAACATGTATCTCGCTAATCCGAGACCATGGGGGAATAATTCTAGAGGGGGAGAGAGATCCTTCACAAGGAGGTGTGAGGATGAAGGAGGGAGTGGGTGGCCTTTTATAGGAGGAGGGGGGTGCCCCTCCTCTCCATGGCCAGCGCATGGGGGGTGACCCCTCACCTCCCCCATTCATGTGGTGGTAACCCCTCCATATTAAAACGCCTCTTCACATTCCCTTTTAAAGTCTCCACTTTAAATGCATTAAAATTCTCCAAGTTTAATGCTCTCTCATTTAATAAAACTCTTTTATTAAATTTATTCAGAATTTTGTTAATTACTTTAATTAACAAACATTCATATATAGCCCCTTGCAATATTTCAATATCACATGCAGAAC
Source organism: Avena eriantha (assembly GCA_910589775.1). NCBI lineage: Eukaryota > Viridiplantae > Streptophyta > Magnoliopsida > Poales > Poaceae > Avena > Avena eriantha. The sequence goes on from OU342742.1 coordinate 79,736,010, forward strand.
CACTTTCTGCAATTTCACCCGAAACAATTTCCGGTTTCTATTGAAACAATTCCTGTGCTTTGCAATTCTTTCATTTGAAACATATGTGCTCCAAAATGGTGTCCGGTAACTCTTAAGTGTGTCACCCTACGGTTCGCAAATAATGCAGACATGATTGAGACTCCTCTCAGATCAATAGTCAGAAGCGGGACCTAGAGATCCATACTGACTCTTGCATATTCAACAATGACTTCTGTGATCGTGAGAACCTTTAACGCTTGTAACTAAATCCCTTTGTCTTGCGATATATTACATGTCTGAGATTCGATCATCGGCATCCAAATACCTAGTTTGATCTCGTTACCGACATGCACTCTTTTCTCGTTCCCGTGATATAACATTCTAGTGATCACAGCACTTGCTTGCAAGATATCTCAATATGATATTACCGAGAGGGCCCAGAGTATATCTATCCGTCATCGGGATTGACAAATTCCACTCTTGATCCATGGGCCTCAACATAACACCTTCGTAGTACTGAACCCATCTTTATAGTCACCCTGTTACGGTGTGACGTTTGATGTTATCAAGATACTCTTCAGGTGTTAGCAATTAACATGATCTCATGGTCTAAGGATAAAGATTACTTCGTATGATGTTATAGCAATATAAATATAATGGCTTGATCATAATGCTATACTTCGAATGAATGTTCATCACATCATTCCACCAATGGTGTGACCTTGTTATTAACAACATCCAATGTCCATGATCAGGAAACCTTGATCATCTTATTAATTAATGAGCTAGTTTATATGAGAGGCATAACTAGGAACCCTTTTTGTTTATTAAACACACATGTATTGATGTTTCCGATCAATACAATTCTAGCATGTAAAATAAACATCTATCATATATAAGGAATACATAATAACAACTTTATTATTGCCTCTCAGAGCATATTTCCTTCATGCATCTGGGAGAATAACAAACATGAAGAAAGGCTACTGCAGTGTTAACGACCAGTGGTACGGGTGGAGCCCTCCTGTACCACGCGGCAGCGCAACCATCTCGTCAAATACTTTCTTTTGGCGAAGACGGATCACATATCCGACATTCATAACAACCTTGAGCCACGAAAAACCACACTAGAAAGGGATCTGAAGGAAGAACTTGGAGAAGGGAAAATCCCTGCTGCTTCACGGATCATTGGAGGACATCGCATCATCCCCTTCACCATCAACCGCTGCATCACCATCACTACTACTACCTTCATCTTTCTTTGATTAGATCTTGTTGTAATTCCAGATTCAATTGTGGTTTGAACTATTTATCCCTATACTTTTATCCATCCATTTAATTATGATGATGTCGTTGATTGCTTCTGTGTGTGAGTAGTTTCCCTTGTGCTTGGGAGATGGAGAAACCCAATCACTATTATGCATTGAAATAAAGATGATTTATACTTGTGTCCATTGACTTATTGGTCTATGATGTTTGTATGATGTGTGTTTGATCTCTTTCTTTAGATGGTATGTTTAGTCGTCCATATATCATTTGTCTTCGGGTCTAAAGAAGAGCGTGAAATCCTTTGGATGTGTTTGGAAGTGTGCCCGAAGCTATTGTGACTATAATCACCGACTAGCACATGCACGGTCAAATGAGGATTAAAGAGAGATTCCCTAAGCTACTTATGATATCCACGGGGAGACCCTTAATTGCGGTGGTCTATATGGGTGACTGCTCTTAGACATCGTGGTGGTTATTTAGAGATGACCTCATTCTTGGTTCAACAAAGTGACTGCCTACGAGCCTTGTAGTGAACATCTTATTATGGAGCTCTCTCCACACATATCATGACAAAAGAAACATGTTATCCTAATTATGATTAATAATATCATGCTAGAGGTGTATCGTACACCCCTGAGAACGCTTTAGCCTTATTGAGTTCAACCACTTTTCCAAACGCTTTTGTTACTCACTTCCTTTTACTTGTTTTATTTACTTTTCTGCATTCAACCAAAAACTTCTCAAACACCCTTTACTTTTGAAATCAAAGGCGGCTTACAAGTATACTTTGGTAAACAGTGACGAGGGGCATAAAGACCTTAACCAAATAGCTCCATGTGGTTTCGATACTCTTATTTTAAAACTAGCTACAATCGATCTGTGCGCTTGCGGTCATCAACCTCCAAGTGCGCAAGTAAGAAAGTGATAGTTTTCTCCTAGTCCACTCCTCATAAGGGGTCTTTTCTTTATTCTTGTTAGGAACTTTATTCAGGACATGACATGATGTCAACAAATCCTCACCCACCATACCTTAGATGAACCAGTAGTGGCTAACATGGAATTCACCAAGTCAGTCAGCATGTGTTTTTTCCTCTCGGCAACCCTGTTTGATTGGGGCGAGTAGGGAGTCGTACTCTCATGAATAATACCGTGTTTCTCACAAAATTCGTAAAATATTTTAGGAAAATACTCACCACCACGATCCTACTTAAGGCGCTTGATCTTTGTCTCTATTTTATTTTGAACTTTGACCTTATAAATTTTGAAGTGGTATAAAGCCTCATCTTTAGTTTGCCACAAGTAAACATAGCATAATTTAGTAGCATCATCTATCAACATCATGAAATATATCTTTACACCTTTTATCAACACAACATTCATCTCACAAAGATCAGAATGTATCAGTTCTAGAGGTGCCAAGTTTTTCTCCCTGACTGCCTTGTGAGGATTTTGAGGTTCCTTCAATTGCACACAACTATGGCACTCGGAACCTTTGGCAATAGTGAAATTTAGAATTAAACTCACATTGGACATCCGAGACATCAAATAAAAACTAATGTGACATAAACGAGAATGCCAAACACTACTATGATCATTAACACTACCACAAATATTATTCAAGGATTTATTAGAAGACTCTGAAAGAGCAAAATGGAACAAGCCTCCGAACTCATAACTGTTACCAATAAATTGTCCATGTTTCGAAACAATGCATTTATTAGACTCCAAGACAACCTTAAATCCATCTCTGCATAGAAGGGAGCCGCTAATGAGATTCTTGTTCATATTAGGGACATGCTACACGTTCCTCAGCTACACAATCTTTCCAGAAGTAAACTTCAGATCCACCATGCCAACACCACGAATAGAAGCATGTGATTCATTCCCCATTAGTACAGAAGAATCCCGAGCAACCTAATAAGAAGTGAACATAGAGATGTTAGCACACACATGAACACTAGCACCCATATCAATCCACCAACATGGTTAATGAAATACCGAAAGAATAGTAAATAAATTACCGTACCCATCAGTATTGCTAGCGGTCATGACATTGAAAGTGTTCCCATTTTTCCTCTGCGATCTACATGTTCTGGGAAGTTCTTAGAAAAATGGCCGACCTCTCCACAGGTAAAGAAACCTAGCTCAGCTTTGTTCGACTTCTTCTTCTTCTTGAAGGTTGTAGTCTTTGCCGGCTTATTAAAGGAGGGCTTGTTGTTCCCTTTGTTCTTGTTGAAGGCTTTCTTTGGCACCATGTTTGCGCTAGACTGACCCTCGCCTCCTTTCTTAGCAGCATTCTTAGCCCGAGCCTTCTCCTCAACATCAAGAGACGCTATCAGGTTTTCAACCGATATTTCTTATCTCTTGTGTTTGAGAGTTATGGCGAAGTTCCTCCAAGAAGAAGGCAACTTTGCAATGATGCACCCAACCACAAACTTGTCGGGTAAGACACACTTAAGAAGTTTGAGCTCCTTGCTGAAGCACTGTATCTCATGAGCTTGTTCGACTACAGAATGGTGGTTAACCATCATGTAATCATGGAAGCTCTCCATGATATACAATTCACGACTAGCGTCTACTACACCAAACTAAGAGTCCAGAACCTCCTAGAGCTCTTTTCCATTTGTGATGTGCATGTACACATCCAATTTTTTTCAAGAACACTCAAAACACTTCCTAAAAAGGAGTATTGGCTTCCTCGAACTTGTTTTGATCCTTGTTGGATACAGTTCCTTCAGGTAAGTCTTTACTAGCCTCGAATACTTTTAGAGCCCGTAGCCAGAGCATTAGAATGTACTGCCACCTCTTAAAATGCACTAAGGTAAAATTATCCGACTTTAGTGCATTGACCAAGTGTCCCACGCTCAGGAAATTGCCTATAATAAAGTTTTTAGATTGTTGGATTGTTAGGCAGAATTCCCACAATTAATTTCAGAATATATATCATGACTACAACAGCTACCATCATGTGAAACTCTCACATACTAGATGTAGAGAAGATTCCTTGTTTGATACTACTCTCAAATATGATTCCTTATTTGACATCGCGAAATTTTTACTTCCTTATTTGACACTTGGTGTAAATTTTAATGCCCTACATGACACTCTAATGCGTTTTGAGAACCAACGGTGTCAATTGCGAACATAAAAGACACTTCTGCCCCTGGTGTATAATTTGACAAAAAATGTTTTACAAGACAAAAGTTGTTGTACCGTGATGTCTTATACACTCCATAGACTTGGCACAAAGCATCGTATTAGATTTATCGGTTGCATTCATTAAAACAGCTTTCAGGTACAACATAAATCTAGGCAACTTAATTTCTACTAACATAAATCTAGGCAACTTAAATGCATATCTAAAGAAGAACAAGTAACTTGCTAACAATTCCAGCAAAAAATTAAACACTAGACTTAGTTAATATCATATTCATGCATGTCTAATGCAGACAGATTTCTCTGTTGTGTCTAATGTACAAGGAAGTATGTCTCATATCTGAATGTGCTATATCCAGGTGTAACATTTCAGTTCAACATGTACATAACACACTAACCCTCTCCATGCCGATGATGCCAAACCTATAGCAGACCTTGCATCCTTGCCATGGCCCGAGCCTGCGTCATTTGCTCCCACCACTATGCCTTCACCACCCTCTGCTGCCCCACCTTGGCCGCCATCCGCCATGCCCAGGTCGTTGTCCAGATCCCCGCTTCGGCCGCCGGAGGGAGCCCCGCCTTGACCGCCGTCCATCACCCCGCCTTGGCCGCTGTCCAGCACCCCGCCCTAGACACCGTCCGCCCCACCGCCACCCGCAGCTTGGTCCATGCCACCTCAGCTCACCACCACCCGCAGCGAGGAAGCAAGCAACAGCTGCTGCTGATGCTATTAGGGATCAGAGGGGAACGAGACAGGGACAAGAACGGACTCGGGCTCAGTTTCCTTCGATCTTTTTTTTTCCAGGTTTCTCTCTTCGTCCGTCGGTATGCGCTTTGGTCCGGTGGCATCCCTTCAGTATTGGTGGTTTCCTCCGTCCTCTGTTTATGTTTTCGTTGTATGTTGTCCAGTTTCCAACCTTGGAACAATCCCGTACGGAAAAGCCGGAAGAGATACAAGGAAGGCCAGAAAACCGGAGGGGACAAGGAAAAGAGCTCAACTCACGGCCTATACAACAGAAAAAAAAAAGCGAAAAAGGTGCAGATTGTATTGTTCTCTGTTTGCTGGGTCGTAAGTATCCAGCGATCCTGGCCAATACCACCCCTGGACTTGAGCTCTGCACCTTTCCTGATTCCCACCCCTGGGTCCCTATATATAGAGCTGAGATGAAGGAAACACACGTGATCGAGAAGACAAATTTTTTTTTTTGAAGTAGAGAAGACAATATTAATCACGTACAACGAGAACTACCCTGCCCTAACCGACGATCATTGAGACAAGATCGACCATGACAAGAGCTACCCAAGAAGATGTTCTTCAAGAACCTGGCAGGGATCCTTATGCTGATGAACGTCTCTGGCACCACAGGGGCACCTTGAAGATCGGTTCGATCCGATGACCTTCCCGGTGCGGCAGATTACAAGGTCGCCGTATCTCGACGAATACTCGGCAGCGCAAGGCACAAGCATGCACTATTTTGTTGACGCCGGGCAGAGAGAGATTGTAAAGAGAGCTCGCTCAGAGGAGGCGTGGGTGCGTCCTGCTTCTCGGTAAAGTTGGCAGCGTCGCCTTGGAGGAGCCGGGGTAGTCTAGGCTTGGTCCTCGCTGGGCTGTCCGGGGGAGAGAGAGTAATGGAGCGACCGAGAAAGTGAGCACGATAGAGATGAGGGTCGTAGTGGATGAGCCAACATTGACAGCATGCAAAATCAGAAAACGTCCAGCTCTGAAGACAGGATACATGATCCAGTCGATGGTGACCGTCTCTGAAGATGACCAGCTGCGGCTGCCAGAGCTAATACCAGAGGATGGAACTTCGCTACCGCTGCCAACAATCATCATCGAGGCACCTGTCAGCGTTGCCGCCAGCCCCGGACGTACCAACTCATAGTAAACTCTTTTGTTGGAAGCCAACAGTATATGAATCAGTCACGTAAATCGATACATATGCATAGATTTTGAAGTTCAGACTCTGGCCCAGCTAATTGCACACGAGATCAAATTGAGGTGCACCCCAAAAACAGAGCGAAGTGAAATTTCAAGTTTAAACTAGCGACATACACATAAGAAACACGCAATCCAAATCTGCTCCTTGTTACCGTTGGCTGTCTGAGTTGTGTTGCTGGCGGCTCGAGCTGCTGCCTGTGCTGCTTGACCTGATCCATCAGTGTATAGGTGCTTAAAATAAGAAGGGACAGCTGATTGATATCATGGATATTGGATTTTTTTTCATGGATTTAATTTAGGTTGTTGGCTACTTTTGGGCCAAACACGTAATGTTGGGTCTCTTTTTCTTTTCTTTTTGTATTTTCTACTTCATCATATATGTATCAAATTCGAGTTCAATGTCATAATAATGTAATTCTAATATCTTCTTAAAAAAAATTAGTACAACTTCTGATGATTTATCTTTGGATTTTTTAGGGTTATGTTGGTTGATTGACTTTAGGGCAAAATTTAGATCATGCTTTATGCCGGAAAGTTAATTTCCCCGTTACAACGCACGGGCATGTTTCCTAGTATAACTAACAGAACGAACAGTAGAGTCACTTAGGACATCAAAATTTACACCAAGAGTGTCAAATAAGGAAGTCAAAATTTTGTAGTATCAAATATGGAATTTTCTCCTAGATGTATTAATCAACATGAATGGTAGGAGTGCAAACGCGACAACAGTCATATTAAAAGAACATATCAGACTACATGGCACATACTGATCATTTGTAGATGGAGAAATCGTTGGTGCGTAGACTGCAGAGACTTGTCGAAGAAGATGGTGTTGAAGACAATGTGGACGTGGTCCTGCTTAATGACCGGAAAGGGACGCCGTGATGAAAAACTTGAGCAGTCGCGCGGAGCGTTTTCCAAAAACCTTATTCACCCTCTCCCATATAGGATCACAAAGTCAAGTGGTTCCAGAGACCTGCTCTCTAGTTCGCCGGTGCACGGGATGCAGTACACTATGGTGATGGCACAAGTAGAGAGGTGACAAAACCCTAGATTGGCGCATGGTGCAAGACACACATGCTTATATAGAGCAGCTCGAAAAATCCCGTATAGAACACAACGTGGGCTAAGTCCGGGCGGGCGGGCAGGCGAGCGACGTCGGAGGAGGAGGAGGAGCGCACATGTAGCACTCTCTTACCAAGTGGTGAGACACTCGACCTTATAAGGTAGTGCACAATCCTCCAACTTTCCATGTGGGACTAAACTTTAGCTCACACTTCTCTTGACACACACATGTGAGATGTCACCAACTTGCACTACTTCACACATGGGCTTTCACACACATGTCCTTTAAGATTTATGGAAAATCTGAAATCACACGTGAGTCTAATCAAAGGTGGACCCAACGATTTTTCAAAGCCTGGGCAAGCCGAAGTGCGACAAAAAATTTCACATACACATCTTGCATACCAATCTTTTGAAACCCCCTGGATTCCCTCTTAGGAAAATTAACAATTGGTTGTGTTGACCCTTCAAAATATATGCTCTTCTCACTTGGTCTTTGTAGAAGATAAATGATTTTGTGGTCTACCCCCTATTCCTCTGCGCTTTTCCGTGGTGCCGCTCACAATTCGCATATCCGAGGCTAGGGGTAGGGACCTTTTTATAATGTGTTTCCAAACAGTCCATCTCTTATACATATAAGATCCTAGTTGTTTAAACTAGTTTTCAGGATAGAGTCCAAATCAAAATACCAACCACGATATAATTTATCTGCTAGCGGATTCTACTTGTTAAGTCCCGGAACACGCACTTGTAAGCAATGCGTCATGATCATGTTCAAATTCCATAAACCATGCAGGTCAACATTAGGGCTGTAATCTAACCATGACCTAGTTCCTTCCAATTGTCAATGTACTCGGGTAGTCTTTCCAATACATGATATATATATTGTATTCCATTGATAATTGACTAGCTTCCTTAGGCACAACAATGCACTAAGTATATTCCAGCAAGTATATGCATTTAATTTCATGCTAAAGAAAAAACAATGACTAATTCCATGTGAATCACACACGTATTCCATATGAGGTGTTCCGAATATAAATAATATCAACCAATTTGAAAAAAGTTGCAGGACACATTATTTCCTAGTCTTGACCATCTGGATGGTAATCACTAATTTGTTGTCGAACATCGGGATCACAAATGATATCATCCAGATTAAACGCATGCATCTTCTCATTTTGCGTTGTGGTTGGGATATTCTTATTATGTCCAAAAAAATCGTCATTTCTGAAATTTAAACAATTTATGTTAAAAAGTTAATACTTCAAAGTCATTTCAACAAGTTAGACACGAAATTCATCTAAAATTAGGCATCTGTAGTGGTAGGAAGCAAAGTGGGAAGTAAATCAAACCTAATTCTCTTTTGCCCGCAGCCGACTTGATCAAGCTTCAGCTGCCTTGTCTGAGCCGCTGTCTTGGTTCAGCTTCCGCTTGCGGCTGCCTTCCGCGGGCTGCGTGGCACTGCGACCGCTGTTATCAGAGGCCATCCTCAAGCCTCGGTCGTCGCCGGCTAGTGGCCTAACCGGCTCGCCAGAATGACGCGTAGCGGGGACGACCGGAGGAGAGTTTCACAGAGCCAGAGAGATGAGACAGAGACGAGTCGATTCGGGATTTGGAGATCGATTGTTTTTTCCTGGCGTAGTGCCTAGTGGCGTTCTGTGTCGATTAGATCGGTTGAGCTGCCTAATGGGCCACGACAAATCACAGATGGGCTAGACTCTAGACCAATATTCATGTAATCACGTTGGCGCAAGGCTTTTAGCCAAGAATCGTCTACTGTAGCCCGGGCAAAGCCCCTGTTTGAACTCGTATGTCAGCTGCGGTGCTCCACATGCACCAGGGACGCGCGGAAGAGAAGCTGCCCGGGCAACAGGGAAGGTGGGCCGCCCACGAGGCTAATGATTTTACCCCATTATTTCTAACAACATGTACTTCCGTTTTTCAAAATAAGTGACTTGGTTTTATCTAGGTTCATATGTATTAGACGCATTTTAGTATACAGATACATGCGAATTTGTATAAACCGAGAGACTATATTGTTGGGGATACCCCCGGGTAGGGTCACGCCGGGGTATAAAGACCGAGTTAGCCGAGGTTCGGCAAGGCCAAAGCGTCTAGCTTCTAGGAGAAGGAAGGAATCTTGCTGGTCAAAAGAAGCCCCGGTACGCACTACCTGAGCGAAGCGAGCAAGGACAGGACCACCGGGGCGTGGCCGACAAGGGTGACGACGCCATGCCGGCTGACGCGGGCGCCGCAGAGGCTCACGTAGCCAAAGCATGTGTGACGCGGGGGAAAAGCACCCCGGTCGGCTTACTACTTTGGGAGGAGGCATATTCCTAAGAATATGCCTCCACGTATGCCCTAGGCAGAGACCGAGCCTCCTCTATAAAAGGGGGGCTAGGGTTTCAGTAGAAGGGGTTCCGCTATTCTGATTTGGCTAGGGTTTTGAGGTGTGGTCCGTGGGTGAGAGTAAGAGAGCTCCTTCTTCCTCCTCTCGCCAATACAGCTCTAAGAGCACTTGTAATCTTGGAAGCAAAGCAATACAAACAACTGTGTGGAGAATCACTTCACTATCCCTCCCTGGATTCCCCTAGTGTGTATTAGTCCCCACCTTTAGCCTATCCATGGCATCTGCCGTGACACCACCACGACAGTTGGCGCCCACCGTGGGGCTAGCGGCGCTAGCAGGGGTCAAGATCCGGACGGGAAACTTCATCGGCACCGGCGAACGCATCGTCTCCGGGCTCGTTCAGCGCTGGACTTCGTCAGCGACAGCGCTGGCTGCTTCGACACGCGTCCACTTCCGCGCAACGGCCTCTTCCTCAAGCTCGGCGCGCACAAAGTCTACGTTGCTGTGGATGTGTCTTGTGTTCATCCGCGCCACGTCGTCGAGGCTGGAGAGCCGCCCCTCAACGTGGCTCGCGGGGCGCGTATCGCTCGCTCCCCGGACCGCGCAGAGGTGATGATGACTGTGCCTGGTGCGGGCGCGAGCAAGGATCCGGCGCCAGATCCGGAGGTAACGCCTAAGGCACCAAGGAAAGGTAGAGGTCCTCCACTAGAGAGGCCGGAAAATGTGTTGAGGGAAGCGATGGATAGCTTGGCAAACCCTGTGGTAGCAGCAGTAGATCCGGCTCGAGCGCAGGCCAAGCTAGAGGAAACTAGGCAAAAGATACTAGAGGGCGCAAAGAAAATAGCCGCGGCTCAGCAGTCGTTGAATATGACGCTGCGTGAGTACGCAAAGGCGAACAAAGTAGATGCTGTAAAAGTAAAGGGGAGAAATCTCATGAGCGAGATGAACAGAGGAGGTGATACTAGAATTGAGGAATCAGAAAACTGTATGTCCGTGGGGCTGCCGAGGTACAGTACCCCAGCAAAGAACCTTAGAGCAGCGGATGCAGCTGCATCCGAGTTAGAGGGTCTGACGGGTGAAGCCCGTCAAAGACAACAAGATAGGGTTAACGAGCTGGTTCGGATCGCGAACAGAAAAAACGAAGAACTACTCAGAGCTAACCCGGAAAGAGTTGGAGCCTCCAAGATCGTCCATTCGGCGATGGGTAACCCAGAGAAATCCGCTGGAGCCGCATCGTATCCTCATGGTGGTCCAAGGAGAGAAGAGGTGGTAACCTCAGCCAGACGGAACAAACAGATCGTCCCATATGACCCAACACGGGCAGATGAAGGAAAAGAAGCATAGAAAAATGATGATCGACGGAGTGTGAGCCGAGGTGAAGCTGGCCGAGGTAACCGCGACCAAGGCAATGCCGGTCAAGGGAACACAGTCAACGGCAATGCCGGACAGTGAAACTCGGCAGGCGCATGACAACCGCAACAACAGAATATACCAAGGCAAGAGCAAAGTGCCGGCCGAGGTATGCAATAGAAAGGTGCTCCACGTGAGCAAGACAAGTATAATGATGGAGATTCGGAAATGGCAAACGCGGGATACCCAAGGCCGGACTATCATGTGATAGGGTCAAGATTGGGAAGCAGGGATTTGATGCCGGATGATGCCAGGTTGAAACTGGATCGACTGTATAGGTCGAAACAGATCGAATGTCAAGGTCCACTGGGTCCTGCGTGTTTTGGACCCCGGATCATGAAGGAGCCACCGGTACCCAACTTCCAGTTACCCAGGGGCACGAAGACGTATGACAGCACTACCAAGCCGGAGGATTGGTTGATAAACTATGCCACTGCTGTGAAAATTGCCACTGGTAACTTGAGATGGGCTGTACGATATGTACCCCAGATGTTGGAAGGACCGGCAAGGGTATGGCTGAACAATTTGCCACCCAGAAGCATCAACTGCTGGATAGACTTTGAGGAAATGTTTATCAGCAATTTCTCGAGTACGTATCAGAAGCCAAATAGGCCGCAGACCCTAGCTATGTGCAAGCAAAGACCTAATGAGATGGACCGGGAGTTCTTGACCCGGTGGTGTACCGTGAGAAACTCTTGTGAAGGCGTGATAGAATCATAGGCCATAGCATGGTTTGCACAAGGGTGTCGATATGCAAGTGAGCTGTGGCAAAAGTTGCAAAGGAAAATGCCAATTACGTTGGCAGAGATGATCCGTATTGCAGATTCGTATGCTTTGAGTGATCCAACTCAACCTAGGCTCGTATCAAACAAGTCAAACGATGAGTACTACCCGAGAGATGGCGCCGGATCATCCCGGAGGAATGACTACAGAGGAAAAAGAAGAGATGATAGACCGGATCATCGATACAGTTCGCAACAAGTTGCAGTTGTGAATCAAGATCAGCCCGGAGCAGGGGGCAGTCAGCGCCAAAAAATAGGGCAATGGACTCCGAGAAACGATGGCAAGAAAACTTGGACGCTAGAGCAAAAGAGACAGTGGCAAGAAAAGAAGGACCGTCTGAGGTATACTTATGAGTCGATGTTGGACCAGCCGTGTAAGTTTCACACGCCAAATCCGAGTAACCCAGCGGGTCATACGATGAGGCAATGTGAGTGGATGCGCAAGATTGAACAAGGTGGTTCGGGGAATGCTCAGGCACCCCGGAGTGATCAGCCTCGGTAGGAGTTACCCCGGCAGCAATTGCTCTCTGGAGCAAACACGCAACAGCTAATGTTGCCTCCCCCTCCGCCGAGGTATGATAACAATGAGAGAAGGGATGCAGTGCATCAAGTGGAAAATCAACATCAGCCGGATCAGAGGTACCCTGGAAATGAGGGGAGAAATGAGTACAGGGAGCATCATCAGAGCTATTGTGTGTTCACCACTGAGGAAACAGATAGAAAGAGCTTGCAGCGTAGGCATATGGAGGTGAATGCAGTGATGCCGGCAATAACGAGGTACATGCCTTGGTCTGATTAGGAAATGACTTGGAGCATAAAGGATCATCCCAAGCTTATGCCAAGCCCTGGTTCGTATGCGTTGGTGCTGGACCCGACGTTCATTGGGCCTAGCATTAATGTAAGGTTCTCAAAGGTACTGATCGACAATGGCAGCAGCATTAACATCATGTATGCGGACACAATGCGTAAGTTGGGCATCTCGGAAAACATGCTACAGCCCACGAGGACAACTTTCCATGGTATTGTGCCCGCCCTTTCTTGTGAGCCCATAGGCAAAGTCCGGGTTGACGTATTGTTCGGCACGAGGGATAACTGCCGAACCGAAAATTTGGAGTTCGAGGTGGTGAACTTGGAAAGTGCGTACCATGCGTTATTCGGAAGGCCAGCGCTGAACAAGTTTATGGCAAGCTGTCACATTAGCTACATGAAGATGAAATTGCCCGGACCAGACGGGGTGATCACCATTGCTGGGGATTTCCGACGTTCCATGGAGTGTGCGTCGGCCAGATCTAACTTAGCCAAGTCACTTATGATTGCGCACGAAAAAAGAAAAATTCAAGAAGTGGCGGCATTGGCTCAGTCCGCGCAGCAGTATATGCCGACAATGAGTAACCCACATGGAAGTGTCTCTTTCCAAGCCACGAAGGATACCAAGAAGGTTCCTGTTGATGACATGTTCCCGGAGCGCACCGTAACAATTGGTGCCGGGTTAAGTGATAAATAGGAAAGCGAGCTCGTCAGCTTCCTCCGTGAGAATCGGGACATTTTTGCTTGGTCCACACAGAACTTGTAAGGTGTTCCGAGGGAGCTGACCGAGCACTCTTTGAATGTGAGACCTGGAGCTAAGCCAGCGAAGCAACCTCTCCGCCGCTTCGCCGAAGATAGGAGGAAAGTCATTGGGGATGAGATAGCTTGGTTGCTAGCTGCAGGATTTATCACGGAGGTTCTTTATCCGGATTGGCTGTCTAATCCGGTGCTGGTGGAGAAGAAGAAGGATGACCCGAACGTGGCAGTGGTTTGGCGAATGTGTATCGATTACACGAACCTGAACAAGGCGTGTCCAAAAGATCCATTTCCACTGCCAAGAATAGATCAGGTCATAGACTCAACTGCTGGATGTGAATTGTTGTCATTCATTGATGCATATTCTGGTTTCCACCAGATACCTCTGAATCCGGATGATCAAATAAAGACCGCGTTTATTACCCGTATGGGGCTTATTGCTATCGCACCATGCCGTTTGGTTTACGTAATGCAGGGGCAACGTACCAAAGATGTATGCAGAAATGTTTGCATGACCAAATAGGTCAAAATGTACAAGTGTACGTGGATGATGTGGTTATCAAGACCAAAGAAAGCAAAACGCTCCTTGACGACATCAGGCAAACATTTGCGAACCTAAGGAGGTTCCGGATGAAGCTTAACCCGGAAAAATGCACCTTCGGTGTCCCGGCTGGGAAATTGCTCGGTTTTCTTGTTTCCAGCCGAGGTATCGAGGTTAACCCAACTAAAATCTGGGCCATCGAACGAATGGAACTGCCGAAGTGTCTTAACGATGTCCAGAAGTTCACAGGTTGCCTGGCCTCGTTAAGTCGGTTTGTATGTCGGTTGGGAGAAAAGGCATTGCCTCTTTACCAACTCATGAAAAAGTCGGATAAATTCGTTTGGACACCGCAGGCCAATGAAGCCTTTGCCCACTTGAAAAAGATGTTAGCCACTGCACCAGTGTTGGCCTCACCACTATCAAAGGAGCCAATGTTGCTCTATATAGCCGCAACCAACCGAGTTGTAAGTGCAGTGATAGTGGTGGAGCGCGACGAGGAAGGTAAGTCAGTGCAAAGGCCAGTGTATTACTTGAGCGAGGTGTTGTCAGCCTCAAAGCAAAACTACCCACACTATCAAAAGGCGGCGTATGGCGTGTACATAGCCGCCAAGAAGCTGAAGCACTACTTTGAGGAGCATCCCATCAGGGTCATATGTGAGGCGCCCATATCCGAGATAATGAGTAACAAGGATGCGAGTGGCAGAATTGCAAAATGGGCAATTGAGCTAGCTCCTTATGCTCCGCAATATGATAGAAGAGAAGCCATCAAATCCCAAGCTATGGCGGACTTTTTTGTGGACTGGGCTGAGGTGCAATACGAACCGCCACTACCCGATTCGAACTATTGGCGAATGCACTTTGACGGATCAAAAACTAAAACCGGGCTAGGTGCCGGAGTTGTACTTACCTCGCCAAAGAAGGACCAGTTGAAATACGTGTTGCAGATCCATTTCACGGCATCAAATAATGTCGCTGAGTATGAAGCACTTGTGCACGGGCTCAAGGTGGCAAAAGAGATTGGGATACGTCGGATCGTATGCTTTGGCGACTCGGATTTGGTGGTGCAGCAAGTGTCGGGAGTGTGGGACGCCTTGGATCCAAACATGGCACTGTACAGATTTCATGTGCAGAAGATATCTGGTTACTTTGAGGGATGCGAATTTCACCATGTACCCCGGGTGGAAAATGAGGCTGCCGACATGCTGTCGAAGCTCGGGTCAACCCGACAAGCAATTCAACCGGGTGTAGCATTAGAGCACCTCAAGAAACCATCCATCAGGCCCTCCCTAGAAACCGACTCAATCTATATCCTGGAGGACACAAAATCCGGAGTTGTGCCCATGGACATTGACATGGGAAGTGGTGCGCGAAACCCGGGGACTGCCTCGGCAAACCCGGGGACTGCTTCAGTAAACCCGGGGGCAGCTTCGCAAGACCCGGGGACTGCTCAGTGTGATCCGGTTGAAGTTATGCCAGTGGATCAAATGGAGATTGATGAGGATGTGTTCCCTGTGCGAGGAATACCGGCTTGAGCACTACCTATATTTCAGTTCCTGAAAGATGGAACGTTACCCACTGAGGAGGTGCTATCCAGGCAAACACAGAGGAGGGCAAAGGCTTACACGATCATCAATTCCGAACTATACAAAAGAAGTGTGACCAATGTCCTCCAACGATGCGTTGACCCGAAAGAAGGGCTTGACATCCTCCAAGATATACATCAGGGGGAATGCGGGCATCATGCCTCATCCCGAGCCTTGGTAGCAAAAGCTTTCCGGCATGGATTCTACTGGCCAAATGCCTTAGAGCAAGTGGAAGATCTAGTGAGGAAATGTAATGGTTGTCAGAGATACGCTACCAAGACACACATGCCAATGTCGGAACTCAAGACCATACCAATTACTTGGCCATTTGCCGTATGGTGCTTGGATATGGTTGGCCCGTTCAAACCAGCAAGGGGAAATATGACTCACATTCTAGTAATGGTGGACAAGTTTACGAAGTGGATTGAGGTAAAGCCTATAAGAAAATGTGATGGAGCTATGGCCGTAATGTTTCTCAAAGATATCATCTTGAGGTACGGTTATCCTCATAGTATCATAACTGATAATGGAACAAATTTTGCGGAAGGAGCATTTGCGCGTTTCTGCCGGGATAAGAAGATCCGGCTGGACGTAGCCTCGGTAGCCCACCCCGCATCAAACGGACAAGTGGAAAGATCCAACAGATTAGTATTATCCGGGACAAAACCCCGGCTCATTGAGCCGCTGCAAAGATCAGCGGGGTGCTGTATAGAAGAACTACCAGCGGTACTGTGGAGTTTAAGAACAACTCCGAATCGATCAACAGGCTATACGCCGTTTTTTCGGTATATGGGGCAGAAGCTGTATTACCAGCCGACATAGAGCATGATTCGCCTAGGGTCACCCAATACACAGAAGCCGAAGTGCAATAAGCCCGGCAAAATGATGTTGATCTGCTGGAAGAAGCGAGAGAACTGGCATTTTCCAGATCCGCCATATATCAGCAAAATCTCCGATGCTATCATAGCCGGAAAGTGTGCCCCCGAGTCTTTCGGGAAGGCGATCTGGTGCTCCGGTTGGTACAACGTACTACTGGCATGCATAAATTATCCCTCCCATGGGAAGGGCCATTCATCGTAAGCAGGGCATTGCACAATGATTCTTACTATCTTATAGATGCAAAGCCACAGGAAAAGAACAAGGCGGACAGGTCCGGAGAGGAATCAAAGTGACCATGGAATATAGCTTTACTTCATCCTTTCTACACTTAGCTAAGAAGTATATGTATCCGAGTCGTCTCATATGTCGGTATGTATGTCGGCAATGAGCTTATCAATGAAATGTTTGCACCTCGAGCAGTAACTCGGGGACTGCCTTAATAATGTTTGTTGGTTTTTGTGCGTTAGCTAGAATAAGTTATTCTACTTAACTCAGATTAGTAATGTGTGAGCACCAAGAACCTAACTCTTCGACTTGCTGCTGTCCAACAAGAATTGGCTTCATGGCAAGCAAGAGAACAAGTTTGGAATTGCGTAGCACATGAAAAACGACTAAGGAAAATAATTTATTCGAGCCGACGTTTTTTTTCGGACTAACCCTGTATTTATTTTCAAGTTATTATGCAATTTTATTTTGGAGCTAAGTCTAAAAGTTTCCCAGTATTGTTAAGACAATTTTGAAGCTCGGATTCGTAAGTCGTAAAACCGAATCAAGGTAGACACGAACCGAGCCAAGAGATTGGACGAACAAGAAAAAGAAACTCAGGGACTACACCCAAGTTAATCCGGCATAAGCACTTAGTAGCAAAATATCACATGTATATGGAATACAACTCCACCCGGCATACCGGGGATCAGATAAATTTTCATGTTTTTCACTTAAGGAGCAGCAGGAGGAGGAAGTTCGACGTCATCCTCGCGGTCTTAAATGTCTGAGGCATCGCCTTCCTCGTCCTCGTCTGAACCGTCTTCAATGTTCTCAGCATTTTCATCACCAGCGGCTTCTAGGAAGCTCGGTCCTTCAACCCATTCATGAATGGGAGAATATTCGATGAGACTATGGGCGCAAGCTTGGCGCCGAGCTACCCACTCCGGGTCATTGGTCCATCTGGATCCTGTGCGCAGGCGTGTAAGGAGGATGAGATCGATCTTCTCATACCATGTGAGTATGTGATGAAGGATGGTATCAGCTGCGGCACGTCCAGCGGACTCTCTCCAGAGGTCGAGCTGGGTCTTAGTTTCCATGAGCTTCTCAACGAGAATCGCGGTGGTCTTCGGAGTATCTTCTCCGGGCCAGAAAATGTTGAAGATGCGAACGACAACGTCGAGGATGTCCTTGCCATAATTCTTGATAAGCTCCACGCGAGATGACAAGCTGACCAACAGGTCCTCCATGTCATAGGGAATCTCTGCACCGTCAGGAGCGGCAGGAGTACCCCTTTCTCAGCGAAAATCTGCAACTGCTGCGCTTGCAATAGCAGTGCCCTCAGGAAATTTGCCTGGGAGCAAGACAAAGGAAGAAGGTAAATAAAGGACATATGAAGTAACCCGGAAAAATATGTCGGATAAGGGAAGGAACTTACGCGATATATGGCTGAGGATCCGGGTCAACTCCCTGGTGCAATCATCGCGTCTCTTGCGAAGTTGCTCAAGCTCAGCATTCGCCGACCCAAGCTGGATGTCGGATTCCTTAAGTAGCTCCTGGTCCTTGGAGATCTGGAGAGTTAGGCGCTCGCGCTCTTCTGTGAAGTCCTGGCCAACCTTTCGGAGCTAGGTTTGGTGCTGGGCCTTCATCTTCTCCATCTCAGCCTTGAGCCTAGCGATCTCATCATCCTTGGCCCGGAGAAGGGCGAGCTCATCATCTTTCTTCTTCAGCTCGGCTTGATGCTGCCCTGCTTGTTCGAGAAAATGCAGCATCATATCAGGCACAGGCACACTATCCTCAAACGATGCTGAAATAGTATGTTGACCCGGCAGAGCCGAGGAATGAATGTTTGCCGAGCCAAGGAGAAAAGGAAATGAGAAGCACTGTAAGGTCGGACAAAAACGACTTACTCTTGATCTGCTCCAAATTCTTCCGCATAATCTTGTTTTCAGCCTCCACCCCAGCTGCAGAAACCGAATAATGAGATTAGTTCGGCAGAGGAAGATGAAGAAAAAACGGAGAAGTGCCAAGGAAATTTTTTACCCCTTTTCTCGTGTTCCACGATAAGTGCAGCTTGCTTGGCGCGAAGCATCTTGTGGGTATCCAGCAGACGTTGGAATTCAGCACTCCGGCGATTGGTGGTCACCTGAAAGAAGTACAGAAACATAAATTAGCTTGGTGCATATTCGAAGTGTACAAAAATCCGGGCCAAGTGGAACTTAACCCGGCTCTAGGTGTGTGTATATTCGAAGTGTACAAAAATCTGGGCCAAGTGGAACTTAACCCGGCTCTAGGTGTGTGCATATTCGAAGTGTACAAAAATCCGGGCCAAGTGGAACTTAACCCGGTTCTAGGTGTGTGCATATTCGAAGTGTACAAAAATCCGGGCCAAGTGGAACTTAACCCGGCTCTAGGTGTGTGCATATTCGAAGTGTACAAAAATCCGGGCCAAGTGGAACTTAACCCGGCTCTAGGTGTGTGCATATTCAAAGTGTACAAAAATCCGGGCCAAGTGGAACTTAACCCGGCTCTAGGTGTGTGCATATTCGAAGTGTACAAAAATCCAGGCCAAGTGGAACTTAACCCGGCTCTAGGTGTGTGCATATTCGAAGTGTACAAAAATCCGGGCCAAGTGGAACTTAACCCGGCTCTAGGTGTGTGCATATTCGAAGTGTACAAAATCCGGGCCAAGTGGAACTTAACCCGGATCTAGGTGTGTGCATATTCAAAGTTCTCATGGAGCTACGTTAGTTTTCTAAAAAGCATCCGGCCGAATAACAAGTTACTCCCCCGGAGGCTCGGGGACTAATAGTTATTATCTACAACATGTAAAGGGGAAGCGACGTACCTCCATCATCCGCCCCGCGAGGTTGATCGCCTTAGCGGCTGTGTTTATTTGGGCGGAAAATTCAGCGGGGCCGAACTTCTCCGGAAGATCGTCGTTATGGACGAACTCCGCCTTGTTCCAATTCATGACAAATTCAATTAACCTTGGAGGGTACCGCTCACCGGTGGGCATATGGGGCGCCACCAAGCCCTTTGCGTGCGCTCCCTTCCTCTCAACCAAGGCAAGGGTTGGGCTGGTATGCAGAACCATCTGCTGTGCATCAGTTGGCTCGGCGGGGGCGTCCTTCGCTGCTGGAGCTTTCTTGGAAAGCATTGACGCAAGGGTACGCTGCCCAGTTTCGACGGATGCTGACTTGGTAGCGTCCGGAGCCTTTTTGCCCTTGGCTTGCTGGGAAGAGGAAGTCGTCGCAGCGGATTTCTCCTTAGGAGCGGCCGGGGTAGTTCCTCGCCGAGGTTGAGAAGACTCGGACGAGGCAGAGGAGCTCGGCGCTGGCGCTCTTGTGCTAGACTTGGTGCCGCTGCTGATGTTTTTGCAGCCGGAGTTGGCGCTAATGCCGGAGTTGGTATTGGTGCTGGTTTGGTCGCTGGTACTGGAGCTGGTGCTGGTGCCGAGGTAGTTTCAGTGGTTGCTGGTTGCGGCGAAGCCGAAGTTGTGGATGCCATCGCCTCGGCTGGACCGGTCTCCCCCGCTCCAAGGTTACCCTCCTCTTGACGAGGTGGAGCAGAACCCGGAGCAGCCGCAAAACCCTCTAGAATAGGGCTCAGCGGACGTGACTCATCGTCACGACGGGGAGAAGGGCTAGGTCGGAGCGGTGAAGAGATGCTAGATCCACTTTGAGGGACCTCCACTAGAGCCCTGCAAAATCAGATAATGTCAGAAGAGAAATTACAACAATGCAAGGAAGAGCAAGTTACAGAAGGAAAAATGACTTACGCATCCGAGGTTTGGGCCTCCTTGGGTTTCCGAGCCCTTCGTGCTGGGGCCTTGCCTGCTGGCTTGGAGGCAGTCTTGTCTCCGGACTTCTTTTGCCTTTTAGCGGGCTGAGAAGGTCCAGAAGAGGAACTTGGAGTAGCCCCGCGCTTCTTCTTTGGTGCTACCGGAACAGGTTCGCCCATAGCAAGGGGAGGATCCTTGTGGATGTGCCCATCGGGATCAACTGATGCCAGAACAGCAAAAGAAAGGGGGACAACCTCAATAGGTTCAATCACCTCGACATCCGAGTCATCTTCATCATCGGGCCAATCTCTAATAGAAGAGAATTTACCGGTGGGTCGCTTTGTAGCGTCGGGCATCGGGAGGAACATCTCCTGGTCCGGCTCTTCCTCATCCGGAGTCACCCGATCCGGCGCCCACTTAAGGGTCGGATCGGTGCCGTCCTCAAGGGTCTGCTGAAGAAATAGCTGAGGAAAAGAATGAACAAAAAAGTAAAAAATGCAACAATAACCGATATGTAATTAGTTCAGGGTAAGTTTGTAACATGAAGCTTACCGCGGGAGGAAGCCTATCGCGGCAATAATGCTCAATTCCCCAAGTCCACTCAGAGGAGAAGTCCTTGTGGGTGGTGAAGAGAGCCTTAACCCGGCGATATATCTCCGTGTTGCTTAGCTCAAAGGATGAGGTCCGGTTGGGGTCGCGGCCGAAGCTCATGTGGCACACTTTGTGGGTGCGCTTCTGGAGGGGGGAAATTCGGTTGCGCACGAAAGTGATCATAGCATCCTCGTTGCGCAGTCCGAGCTTCTTCAGCTCCCCGAACCTTTTGTTGACCTGGTTGGCCAAGGCCGTGGGCTTCTTGGGGACGGCATCCCACAGTTCCGGGTTAGGTGGACCCAGAGTATAGGGAAGCAGCCGGATCAAGTCTTCAGTGCCCGTATTCCGGACATAAAAGAAAGTCTGGGCCCACCCTTTGCAGGAGTCTAGTCCAGTGACCCAGGGGAAAACGGAAAGCCTCCAGGGTGAGATGGACGCAGCTCCGAATTGAGTGAGCTGCTTGTCCTCTGGATCAAGTTGGATGTTTGGGATGACGTTACGACGAAGGCCGAAAAACTGGATCCATAGCTCCTTCGTGGGCCATAGTCCGGCATAGCCTTTGATCGTAGAAGCAAAAGCGGAAAGAGAGGTGATGGCGTTGGCAGGAAGATGGTGCGGTTGGAGTTCGTAGGTACTAAGCCAATCCCGGAAAAAGTCGCTCACCGGCAGGCCGAACCCCCGTTGGAAGTGGGACAAGAACACGACATACTCACCCGGATTGGGTGAGGGGGCCAGTTTGGCGGAGGGGGACGAGCGGCGACACCGGCGGGGATGCGTCTGGTCCGGTAGAGCCAGTCCAGGTCATCTTGGCAGACCCAAGACCCGGCCCACGCACCACGGTCCGCCGCCGCCATGTCCTCCTCCATTTCTTGCTCGGTGACGATGAGCTCCTCCTCCGTCATCTGGTCTTCGCTGCCCTCGCTGGCGCTAGCGCGGCGGGGGGCAGGGGCCTGGATTGGCGAGGACCCGTGGCGAGGGAGATGTGTAGCGGTGGCGGCGACGCAGAGGCACGGGGAAGCAGTGCGGCTTCGGCGCTGCTACGAAGAAGCACTGGCGGCGCCGCTGTCGCGAGGAAGACGAAGAGGAAGAACAAGGAGCAGAGGGGTGCGGAAGGGGAAAACTCCTAAGGGGTGCGCCCCTCCGCTATTTAACCACTCCCTCAAGGGGTGAGTGGGATCGCATCCTGCGGATCTGCCACACACAGTGGCCGTGTATCACCTGCCTCGGCCAATCAGTGGGGAGCCACACGGAGGGCCACATAGCGGAGATGATCCCATGACGTGACGCTGTGATGCGGTAAACGAGGAGGCAGGCATGACGTGACCCGCGCACAGTGATAACTGACAAATTACTACGGCGGTTACTGTGCTGGCCCTTAAAATAAGACAACATCATGATTACCCTCCACATGGGTTGGCGTACGAGAGAAGGAAACAAGACCTGGATGGAACCGTGGTAACCCGCCCAGCAAGTGAAAACTTGGAATGTGCAGAGGGAAAGTGAAACCATGAGGTCCGAATTAAAGTGGTAACCCGGCCGGCAAGTGAAAACTTGGAATGTGCAAAGGGAACGTAAATCCATATAATCCGAGGTAAAGAGGTAACTCGGCAATAACGTCCGGAGCTCGAAATGGAACCTGATGTGGCCTTAGCGGCCAAGGCAGCTAAGACCGCACCAGCTTCGGGGACTAATGTTGGGGGGATACCCCCGGGTAGGGTCACGCCGGGGTATAAAGGCCGAGTTAGTCGAGGTTCGGCAAGGCCAAAGCGGATGCTGGCCGGGTCACCTCAAGGCAGGCCGAATCACGGGGTAACCCGGACCAGGGGGCGTTCGCCTAACTAAGTCTCATCCGACTTAAGCAGTAAGTCGGAAGTGCATGTTTTACTTGTATGCAGGAACAGGTGTGGCCGGATCAACTATGATCCGGGTCACGTCTAGCTTCTAGGAGAAGGAAGGAATCTTGCTGGTCAAAAGAAGCCCCGGTACGCACTACCTGAGCGAAGCGAGCAAGGGCAGGACCACCGGGGCGTGGCCGACAAGGGTGACGACGGCATGTCGGCTGACGCGGGCGCCGCAGAGGCTCACGTAGCCAAAGCATGTGTGACGCGGGGGAAAAGCACCCCGGTCGGCTTACTACTTTGGGAGGGAATATGCCTCCACGTATGCCCTAGGCAGAGACCGAGCCTCCTCTATAAAAGGGGGGCTAGGGTTTCAGTAGAAGGGGTTCCACTATTCTGATTTGGCTAGGGTTTTGAGGTGTGGTCCGTGGGTGAGAGTAAGAGAGCTTCTTCTTCCTCCTCTCGCCAATACAGCTCTAGGAGCACTTGTAATCTTGGAAGCAAAGCAATACAAACAACTGTGTGAAGAATCACTTCACTATCCCTCCCTAGATTCCCCTAGCGTGTATTAGTCCCCACTTTTAGCCTATCCATGGCATCTGCCGTGACACCACCACGATATATATACTACTCCCTCCGGTCCATATTATTGTTCTCAACTTTATCTAGATTCGGACGTATCTAGTTAAGTATTTAGACTAGCCAAATCTAGATAAAGTTCAGAACAATAATATGGACCGGAGGAAGTAACTTAAAATGACACATGCAACTTTCTGCAAAGTATTGTTGGTCGAGGCCCCGCCTTATCCATCTACTATACTCCCTTCCAGAACTTGAACTTTCCGTGGCAGCAAAAGGCCGGAAAGGATCAAGAAGCTTTGCATGGATTTGAGGCCATTGTGACGCACACAGCGCATCATTAACGATATACAGGATCATGCCGATCGTTGAGAATTGACGAAAGAACTCGAAGCTGCCACAGCCCGCAGTGCCACTTGTACATACCATTTGCCTTCGTTTACATATCGTCCAGTCATGCCAAGGCCCACGAAAGTGGCCACTTAGCCACACAAATTTGGTGATAAAAATCTAGAAGCATACCACATACACTTAGCTTCGAATTATTTGTGTACCTCCTGCTTGACACCTATTGGGGCTGTAGGTCTGTAGGAGCTACTTCTCCAGGAATGGCAAAGAAGAACACAGATTTCTCTACTCCGTAGACAACTTAGTTGATCTTTGCCAAAACAGTTCCTTGTTAGCTCATCATGCTAGCTGGTTGTGAGGCAGTTGACCTAAGAGGCACCATGACTGGGGACCTACCAACATGCCATTCCTGAAATCAGAGGTGCTTGCATCACCTGACAGGACTGTTATTTCCTGTAGAAAAAATGATCTTGACCTTGCCTTGTGTCATTGGATGAAAGATGGCATTTGTCTTCTACATGCTCTGCCATGCGATACAGGCTAAAGCATGATTGAAAAAAATATAGCTTAAAATAAAAGAATGCAAGTTGTTCTCAGCTGATGTTTGTTGATGTTTCGTAGCCAAGGGAAAGGGGCGCAATCCTAATCAATGGGAAAAGTTGTTTCTGCACCAAATGGTCTCTTTCCCTGAACAAGCTATAGTTATACTGAATGTACTTGAAAGCCGGATGATTAGTGTAACTTGGAAACATTATCTCGCTGCTCATTCTTATATGACCATGAGCGGCGCCCTGTTGTTATGGAGCTAATGATTTCACGATCTCCCCTCGCATAAAACTGGACCCCCATATGGTTTAGCAGGTGTTTGATGGTGATTAGATGATTGGTTATCGTTAAGGACAAGGGTTTCATGTGGTTATCAAGTGAGACACCACCTAGCCATGGTCCAACTCCATTGTAATTTAGCTCTTTCTATAAGGATAAGGAAGCCATGATTGGTTTAATTATTTTGAGTCCCCGGAAGAATCTTCAGGGATGCCCTTTGTTTGTTTAATTAGGACTAATCCTACATTAATCAGACTCGCAGTGATGAAATTTCTGGAGGAGTGCACGACAATAGTTCTATGGAGTACACACGAGATGGTCAAGTGTTCACACATTCTGAACCTTCGAACTCGGACTTGGCACCCAGGGTTGTCACATTTGTCACTCCCGGTAGAGCGATAAATTTAACTACAAGCACAAATACATTAGTGGCTACATCATACATACATACATACATACACACTACACAAAATAAACAAACACAAGTGGGCTTTAGCCGATGACAGGCACACGCAGGATCATGAACCGTTGTTGCCTAGCAGCTGCGCAAGATCGCAACTTGCATGGCAAATTGGCGACAGCAACCCAGTCACGGTATCATCTCATCCGTTCCGTGCAATACTGACAAGGAGAAGGAACAAGCAGCAGAGAACAAGAAGAAGCAAGGGGGAACGGTCTTCACAGAGAACCCTTGAATTTAGGGGGCTGGAATGCGACCACCGGTAGTGTGCAGTGACCGAGTGCCATGGCCCATGACAGTGCCACGGTATCACTTTTTCTATTGGAAAAATACGTACTGTGCTTACACACGCGGAGAAAGATGAATCCAAGCCTGCGATCCTTCTGATTAGAGGTTGACATACGATGCCAGTAAGATCCAATCCGGGGCAAAAAAAAATATCGTGATCTTTTGGGTTTGATCAACTCCCCAGTAGAAAAGTACAGTCGTTGATGGCCTGTTCGCAGTTGTTTATGCCGAACAAATCCCGTCCTCGCCGGTCTTACAGCGACAGCTCGGATCACTGGGTCAAGAAGAGTACAAATCTAGCTTGTTGCAGAGAGTCAGGGACAAAACGTGGAAAAACCATGTACCCTACTCCTAGGTTTACTGTAGAAAGCAGGTGCCATTCATGGAGCAGCTGAACTGAGTTCGTTCCTAGCTACTATCTCGATCGTACTATGTTTTACAGCGACAACTCGTTACTACCTTCACGTCCAGACAAGCTCAGTGGACAACTCAGCAAAGGTCGCAAATTATACTGTACTGTAATAATTTACAGAAAGTCAGGAACAGGGTGAGGAAAAATTGCATCCGTATCCTAGCCTATACTGTAGACATGTAGGAACAACTCAGAAGAAGAGACCGATCGATCGTGCTCGTCGAACAGTGCTATATATGTACTGTCTCTTTGCTTGTGTGTACAGTTGGAGAGACATCGTCTTTGTCCTTGATCGCAGCCTGCACCTGCAGCATATATCTGCCTCATATGTCCTCGGCGAATCTGGCGCTGTTGGCGGGCTTGTCGCCGTCGTCGTCCTCCCGGCGGAAAAGACCGTCCGGGCAGCTCTTGACCCTGTCGAACCGTTCGGACAGGAAGAAGCTCCGGAGGGAATTGAGGCTCCACGGCGCGTCCACCTCGACAGAGAAGACGGCCCGCACGGGACGGTGGTCCGACAGCCGTGACTCGCAGCGGTCGTACCTGGTCTGCTTCAGCCCCGCGCCGCGCCACAGGATCCGGTCGCACCACGCCGGCGCGCGGCGCTTGAGCTTCTGGTCGCCTTTCTTGGCGGCGGCCTGCAAGGCGCAGCCGTAGTACGCGTCGGAGTTCCGGTGGTACTTGTACGTCGGCGAGAACGCGATCGCCCCCTCGTTCCACCCCTGGAACGCTCCACCTTGGGATAATACCTCGCCACGCAGCTGTAAAAATCACCAGCACGTGTTAAGGTTTTAGATTCCAGGGTCGAAAAGAATTAACTTGGATCTTACTACTTTGTTATATATTCCTGATCTTGATCACTGTGTAAGGTTAGATGATGTTTGGGTAGGTCGTACCTGGTCGTTTTCCAGCAGCGACTTCCAGTCCTGCCTTTCCACCAGTAACCTGGTCTTGGCCTCAGGCAGGGAGATCCTGTAGTTGAGGTCCCCAAGTAGGATCACCCGGCTGCGCAAGAGAACAAACAGTTAGAAACAAAACGCGGTCAAAGTCTACCACATGTCTACAATTCTACATGCATGCACGATCACCACTTGATTTTTTAGCTGTCTTTGTCACGAGCGGCGCCGGCCGGTGAAACCAACGAATATATACACGGTGCAGCAGTTACCCATCGCAATTAACAAGCCATTTCATACTATTCCCTAGATCTTCACCACATCACCAATCTAGATCGCGCGGTATAGAAAACAGTACCCATATGCTACTTGTACGTATATGCAGTGACATGATCAATAGTCAATATATACGTGTGTACAGTTGATCACCACTAACTAGTATGTAATTCCCTTGCAGAACGGCAATACCTACTTTTGATTTACCGGTGCCGTGGACGGTGCAACAACCAGATAAGAAAGATTTAAAGATAACGATGATCGCGATGGTGAGCGAGCTCGTTCATTCGTGGCTGTAACCTGTAAGGACGGCCGTTGATGTTTAATTTCCGTCTCTTACACTACAGTATGATGATTCGGTCGGTCAACGGCGACAGCCAGTACCATGTGATGCATTCTATAGTGCACTACTCATGTGATGCATTTTGTTCATTGACCTTGCTGCGCACAAAAACAATGGAGGCTTCGGTCTGGTCGTGCGTGGATGAGTGTCCAGGATGTATGTATACTTACTCGTGATCTAGGATCTTCTGGGGCGAGGCGATAGAGGAGGAGGAGGAGGAGGGCGAGGAGGAGTGGCGGCGCGGGAAGCTGGTCCGCGAGAGGATCTCCGTGGCGTCGGCGTTGCGGTGCGCCTCGTCGCCCTCCCTGCCGCCGGACGCCAGGTGGCAGCACACGAAGCAGAAGCTGGTGTCCCGGAGCCAGAACCTGACGGACACGGCGCCCTTGTTGCCGAGGCAGCCCATGACGCCGCAGCCGACGCAGGAGACGCTGGGGCGCCGCACGAAGCGGCGGAGGTCGCCGCGGACCCACACGGTGAGCAGGATGCCCACCATCTGCTTGCTCACCACGCACCGGAAGTCGCGCGACTGCAGCTCGCCTAGGCCGTCCCTCACGGGATGCACCTTCTGCTTCTCCCCTCCTCCGCTGGTGGCGTGGGAGCCCGGCGGCGAGGGGGACGGCGACGACCGGTTCAGCGCGGCCCTCACGAGCTCGTTCCAGCGCATGCCGATGCGGTTCTTGTCCGCGCCCAGCACGTTCCGCGCTCTCAGCGGCACCACCTCCTGAAACCTGCATACCATGCGTCGTACATGCCATCCATTCGCTTGTAAGTAACCATCAGCATGTACAAGTATAGGATGAGCTTTGGTCGAGGTACGTACCCGAGGACATAGATGTCGTAGGCGGCGTTCCTGGTGTCGAGCCAGTCGGACAGGTCGAGGTCGTCCGGTGGCGCCACGCCGCCGACGTTCCACGTGCTCGCGAACAGCCTGGTCGATCAAGATCAACCCGTGAGCATCCAGTGGCGCGAGGTTAACAATAACAAAATCAGCATGCACTCCATGCCACGGCTAAGCATGCTGGTTGGTTGGTGGTAGGTAGTCACTTATCGATCGAGCAGACAGACATGCACACACATACCTGTACTTGAGCGCCTTGTTCCGCTGCTGCGGCCGCGGCCGCTTGATTCCGCGGCTGGCGTCGGCGTCGGGGCTGCATCCATCGAACTCCTCGGCGGCGCCGCCGACTGCGGGAAAGTCGGCGACGAAGGCGTGGCTGCCGGAGGGCTTCCTGAAGAGCTTGTTGGCCACCAGCCTCGGCCAAAGAACCTGCACAGATTAAACAACGGTAAGCTACACGCACGCACCACGAGCTACCCATCGAGAAAGGCCATATAGCTAGGCTAGGATAGGGAATTGATCTATCACGATTCACGCGTGCGCCTGCCGTACCTCGGCTTGGTTCTGGTTCTCCAGCATGGTGAGAGCGCCCGCCACCGTACTAGATTGGCTAGCTAGCTAGCTTAGCTAGCTCCTGGTTGTAAAGCGGATGGAGTGGGGGAGACGAGGGCCGGAAACGTTGGACGGGGTAGGGAAAGCCGGCTTAAATAGGCCGTGAATTGATCGAGCGAGGCGCTAGGCGACGAGGAAGAGGACCCAATAGACAAATGGAGAGCTAGCGCCCATGGACCATGTACATGCATATAATATTTCCATACACCACCACGGCATGGCATGGCATAGCTAGAGAGTGGATGTGACAGGATGTCGATCGGAGTAGCATTGCACTAGTACTACTGCCGGTGCATATGGTGCCGGTGACGTGAGAAAAGGGAACCATATGGCCGTGACAGTGGGAATAAAAGCCAAACCTTTTTGGAGCTCGATCGAGGTGGTCAAAGAGTGGGATTACACTGGGGACCAGACCAGTAGAGGGCTGTTCAGCAACAGTTGTAAGTGTGCAAGAGGCGGCGATGATGCACAAAGTCCGGGTGAACACCAAAGCCAGTCTGGTGCGCAAGAACATATTGCCATCACCCAACATCATGTCCATCACCCCACGCCATCTCGTGTCCATCCTCTTCGATTGTTCGGATGGTAGCCAACTTTTTTTTGGCAAGACAATGCTTTCTTGCCCATTCTAGTCTATTTTTGTGGCCAACTTTTGGCCGACTCATGGACAAGCAAATCCTTCGCAACAATTTTGGCTAGCCAAAAATTTGGCATAGGCAAGTTTGAGCTAAAACCAAACACGCCCCTAGACCTGCCATCACTCCTCCAGACACTCAAATCTTGACATCCAAGCCTAGGAAAAACACCCCCCGGTGCCATGCCACTCCCCAGGTGGCACCGGGCCTAACCCTAGACACCGTCGGCAGAGGCCACACGGAGGCCAGCGCCGCCGATGCCGTTGGATCTTGCTGCGGTGGCGACGCCCTAGCTGCGGAAGACGGCTTGGGGAAAGCGGGTGATGCCCACAAGTATATGGGATCATTGAAACCTTCGATTGGAAGTGTTACCCAAATTTATAGTTCAACACTAGGGGAGCACAAGAATAACAATAAGACTTTAGCAATTGAGGCATCACTCTAAACCACACTTGTGTATCAATATTCTAAAAAAGCAAGAGGTGATTGTAGGGGTTGAATCCGAACAGTAAAGCAAAGTATTAAACCATAGTAACAGATTTCCAGTTTTCACCGGAAGTACTGAACTTGTAACTTTCAGTGGATAAAAGTGTAGGCATGAGGTGATACCGGGATGTCGCATGAATAAGATTGATCATATAATAAAATAACATGGTGTTTATCTCTATCGGTGATGGGTGGATTTCGGCATGTACCTTACATGGGCATTAATCCATGATTCCTGCCCACACCTACCTCTACGGTCAAGGACCTAAAGGCCTACATATAGAAGCTCTCAACCGACCTAACCTATGGGGCTACAAGACGATGACTCCCTGGAGATCCCGAAGACCAGACGTACGTGCAAGGGAGATCGAAGATCAAGAATACGTGCAAGACAAGATAAAAACCTAACGTGACTAAGGAAGACTCTACCGCCATTGCCTATAAATAGTAAAGAACATTCACCTAAGAAGGACACGCCATAATCGCATAGGTATTTACCATTAGACTTAGTCATAGTTCTAGATTCATCTCTCGCCGAGTGTCATTGTATACACACCGAGATCTCTTGTAGACACATTGTACGGCCTCTCGATCACCTTATGAATAAACTCTAAGGGATTTATCCCAATTACCCATACACCTTTGTCTTTATCTTTGAGAGATCCAAACCTGCTGACCCGAGCTGATTGCCAAACAAATAAACTCTCCTTCCTTCCTCGAAAGTGAGACTACGGAGGGATCGTGAAAACTATCCTTCGTCTAGGCAGGAGGAGCCCGCGTCATGCAAATCGGATCTAGGAAAGACCTCCCGCTAACCGCTCCCACCTAGGGGTAGCAACCTGAGGGGGGACATTTGTCGCTAGAAGGAAACCATGGAGATGGGCGCGGCACGGCGCAGCTCCAAGACAAGAAGCCTCACTCCCACAACGACTGATGCTAGGATTCCAAGGAGGTCTTGCACATCGAGGGGGAACATAACCTCTCCAAAACCAGAACACAGATGAAGGCCACACGTCGGGCCATACTCGCCTCAAGACCTCTACCTCATCGATGGATCGTGTGGATGGATCCCACGATCACGTTCTCAGAGTCAGATCGCATGAGGTGGGGAGCAACGACATGAGACTCCCTTTTACTTGTCTCACTGGTAATCGCCAACGTCCTGGTTGGCTAGGTCCTGATAGATGGAGGGTGCTCTTGTGCCCTCATCACGATGTGCACCCTGAATTGACTCTAGATCCCACAGGGGCTCATACGGGCTATCATGAAAATGATAGTCGGGAGAATACCAGGAGGCGTGGGTACCCCTCTCGGGAAGATACCGCAACCCATGACATTCGCAACCGGGAACAACTCCGGGATGGAAATGTGTCTGTTCAAGGTAATGTACATGGAGATGCCTTACACTGCTATCCTCGAATGGCTGCAGCTCGCTCAGTTCTCCGCTGTGCCTCATGAGTCTTATCGGGTCCTTAAGCTCCCAGGACTAATGGGAATAATCATAGTTCTAGGAGAAGCCTGCCACAACGACCCACTCATCACCCAGGCCAATGGTCCAGCCGGTGGATCAAGCACGAGCGGTCCCGCTCAACGCCAACGACAAGACAAGAACAGTCCTCATCGGATCGAACCTCGAGCCAAAGATCACGCCACACTAGTCGCTTTCTTGCGCGAGAATGCTAACATATTTGCCTGGGATAGCTCTGACGTACAGGGGATACCGCGGGACCTCGCCGAGCACCATTTGAATGTCGACCCACACGCACGACCGGTGTGGCCAAAGCTTAGAAGATTCACTCCCTAGCAGAGGGAGTTCATAAATGGGAAGGTCGAAGAGCTAATCACTATTGGACAGATCGAGAAAATCGACTACCCAACTTGGTTGGCCAACCCCATTATAGCTTAGAAGGAGGGAGGAGGACAGAAGATGTGCGTGGAATTCACTAGTCTGAAGAAGGCTTGGCCTAAGGACTCCTTTTCCCTCCCAAGGATAAATCAAATCATCGATTCCTCAATAGAGAGCAAGCTACCGTGTCTCCTAGACATGTACTCCAGGTCCACCTACGGAAGGAGGACATCCTTCGCATGAGCTTCATAACCCATGATGGAACTTATTGCTATAAGACGATGTCCTTCGGACTCAACAATGTGGGCGCCACATATCGCGCACCATGCACACCACTTTTTCAGATCAGATCGAAAAAACATGGAGGTTTACATCGACGATCTCATCATAAAATCTAAGGATAAGGAGGATCTCATACCAGACCTGGAGAAGGCCTTCCATAACCTCCGTAGGTATCAGATCATGTTAAACTCGACGAAGTGCATGTTCAGGGTGGAGGAAGCCAAGATCCTCAGGGTGATCATCTCACATCACCGGATCAAAACCAATCCCAAGAAGATAAGCACGATCGAGCGTATGGACTCACCCTAGAGCTGGTCGCAGATTCAGGAGTTTGCATGACACATGGTATCCCTCAACCGGTTTGTATCCAAACTGGGGGAGAAGTCGCTGCCCTTCTTCAAGCTCCGCGGGAATCATGGGGGCTTTGACTGGATGGACGAGGGTGAGCTGGCCTTCCAGGCCTTGAAGACATACCTCTCTGAACCACCCTTCCTAGCATCGCCTAATGAGGGGGAACCCTATACCTCTACGTGTCATGCGGACCTAGGGCGGTTGCTGCCTCTCTCGTTGTCGAGAGATCGGAAGAAGGGAAGGCGGAAAAAGTACAATGGCCAGTGTATTATGTCAGCAAGATTTTATATGACCTGAAGGTAAAATACCCCTGATCTAGAAGCTCCTCTACGCAGTCCTGCCGATGACCCAGAAGCCAAAGCACCAGGTCATCGTCAACACAAACTCCCTTCTCGGGGTGATCCTGGGAAACCAAGAGAACACAGGAAGGATCACGCAGTGGGGTGATGGCCTGCAAGAGCACATGTTCATCAGAGGACGTTTTCGTGGAAATATTAGTTCCAGTTTTTATATCGATCCCAATAAGGAGTTTAGGAAAATGTTTATCTACGGTGTTTTGTCACACTCAACGTGTCACTCGCCTTGAGTGAATTGAGTGCAAGAGTTGAGGTGGAAATGAATGAGTGAAATGAAGTGGTTTGAGTATTGAATGGTACTTAAAGTAAATAGCATAAAAGTAAAATAGTACATCGTTTTGTTTGATCTTTCCTGCATATGAAAGGTTAGGTGCAGAGAGAAACGGTTACTTCTGATAGTGAATGTGCCAAATGGAATAAAATGGGATAAGTGATTATAATAATTCTTATTCATATGTGAGTAGGCAAGCAACCCATATACCAATCAAGAGTCCTCTTGGTAGATTCTTATCTATTCCAATGATCCTTCTGCATGCTACCAAAGCCATGGTCAGCACATCAATAAAGGTCTTTCGACCAGATCAAGGCTTTAATCTTGATGGTTCCTTGTTGTTCTCGAGTTATACTAGCCTCTCTTTGATATCGGTCGTGTTACTCGGGGTTCGCCGATTCACTAGTAAACAAGTTCATATCTATTAGATCTCAGGATCATGTTACCTGGACCCTTAAATTGGATAACAAGCATTAGGCATGCATATATAATCATTCTCATAATATAATAATCACAAATAAATGAAAATAAGAGAGGCACATCACATCTCGCCAATTCTCTACATCTCCCATGCCTATGGGGATTTACTCACACATGAGAGGAGAATATATGAAAGACATAATCATATTGCAAATGGAAATCATCTCAACTTTACCATAGAAAACCACAATTAAGTTAAAGATCAAATCAAATAGAAGCCAAGGTAGGAATAGAGGTTTAAAACCCTAATCTTACAAGTATGAATCTATCTCTCTCAGTACAAGTGGAGAATTATGGTGGAGTTGATGATCAAGAGGCTAAAGATCATCAAAGGATGAGATGAGGATCTTCACCTTCTTCAGATCTGATCTTCTCTCTTCTAGAATGGTGTGTGGCGGCTGCATTCGTATTTTGCCCTCTCTTATTCACGAAAGATGCTTGTATTGATATAACGGAGAAGATGGCGTGTGGTACGGGCGGACGGTATGGGCAGCCTCCGGACGTACTATAGGTCATTAAATCCTCAGTAAGCCTCTGATGGAATTATCTTCAATTAGATATTTGCTCATTTAGGTGTGATTAGCCCATAAATGCTCTCGAATCTTTCTAGAAGTGTCGAGTACTTGAAAGTCATCACAAAAGAACAAGGTTTCACTAACTTGCGATATTAGTGTTAGTTGAAAGATCAAAATCAATGAAACAAAGTGAAAACCAATATAAAACCTTTGATAAAAAAGTGTCAAAATTTGGAGCTATCAACCTCCCCAAGATTAACTATTACTTGCACTTGAGTGACAAAGCTATAAAGAATAATAGTGAGAAATAAACTTAGGTGGAGAAACTCACAAGTCCAATGTGGTATCATATTCCATCGTCACAAATCCTACAACCTTAAACACGAGCATATATATTTGAACAATTGCACTCAAGTTCGCTTCCTATCCACATGTAACTTGCTAGCTAATAATCCCTCCGTTTCAAAATATAAGATGTTTTAGCTTTTGTGAAAAGAGTGCATCTAGACACATTTTAGTGTGTAGGTTCACTCTAAACTTATACACTAAAATATGTATAGATGCACTTTTTCACAAAAGCTAAAACAACTTATATTTTGAAACAGAGGGAGTAAATCTTAAAATTAAAAGGGATTATCAAGAATTTGGTTAGGCTTGCGAATCAATTCTTTCAGTGCCTCTCTTCTTATGAGAGTAAAATTATTTTGGAGCAAAAGCTTCAGTCAAATTAAGGATGCACTAGTAAATGTCAAAAGAAGTATAAACTTAGAGCTTTTAATTAACACCCACTTATAAATTTGTGGCCTTCTAACACCCAATATCATCCTTGTATTTCAATAACTTTTAATTCTTTAGTGGTGAGGTGATGCCAAGACTTGATTTGGATCAAATAACTTTAGCACAAACTTTGATAGGAATTAAATTTCGCTTTAGTACTTCAGCCCATGGACTAAAATTTTGCACACGTAGCATTGCTACAAACGTCTAGCCAACTCATAGCCAAAATCTAAGATGAACTCAAGATCATTCGTAGGACATCGAAGTTGTTAGTTCCATGAAGTTTTTGTACTTCCACAATTCACTTCAGCATAAATATTTCCTTTCAACTTATCAAGACAAATTTGGCATCTCCCTCAACCACCACAAATTTCCATTCCTTCAAACAATTTTTTTTCAAAAACTGTTATCAAGTCAAAACCTTTAAGATGTGGGGTTGAGTACTGCTAAGTTAAACCCTTAAGACAAACACATGGCACCAAAGTTTCACAAAGACACTTTCTCTTGTTCTTAAAAATATTGGAATTTGATCCAATGTGGTTGTTTTTAAAACTAAGAGTAATTGTCATAAGTCAAAACCAAAGTAGTGGTACTAGCTTTGAGAGTAAGTTCCAAAACATAACAAGTTGATCGGGGAACGAGACTTAAGTGTAACCGAACAAAAATAAAATGTGCATTAATAAACTTACAAGAAGAGAGAAAAATAGGAATGTGGTACCTCGTCTTGCTTCCTCATTTCACACTCAAATCGACTCCTCGCGTTCTCCATCGCTAAGCCACTTGAAGTGAATAATCTGTGAAAAATCAAAAACAAAACCGAGAGAGCTTCACAAAACAAGATAAAAGCTGGTGTAAGTTTTTTGTGTTTTTCTTTTATCAATGCAGACTGAAAGTAAACGTGCAACTAAAGAAAGGTAAACAAATTAAAAAAACAAAACAAAACATGAATGCAGAAGGTGGGGAGGAGTTCAACCTCCCCAAGCTTACACTCTTGGACTATCTTGGTGTTGGAGATATGCCCAAGAGGCAATAATAAAAGTGGTTATTATTATATCTTTGTGTTTATGATGAATGTTTACATCCCATGCTATAATTGTATTATAAGGAAACACTAATACATGTGTGTTTTGTAAACGTAAAAGAGTCCCTAGTAAGCCTCTTGTTGAACTAGCTTGTTGATTAATAGATGATCATGGTTTCCCGATCATGGACATTGGATGTCATTGATAACAAGGTTATATCATTAGGAGAATGATGTGATGGACACACACCCATAGTAAGTATAGCATAAGATCAAGTCATTAAGTTCGTATTGCTATAAGCTTTCAAATGCATAGTAACCTAATCCTTTGACCATGAGGTTATGTTAATCACCATCACCAGATGGGTACTTTGATGACATCAAACACCGCTTCATAACTGGGTGGTTATAAAGGTGTCATTGGGTATTCTGAAAGTATGTGTTGAAGCGCATGGACCAAGATTGGGTATTATCCATCCATATGACGGATAGATATGCTCTGGGCCCTCTCGGTGGAATGTCATCTAGTTAGCTTGCAAGCATGTGACTAGGTCACAAGGGATGATATATCATGGAACGAGTAAAGAGTACTTATCAGTAACGAGGTAGAACTAGGTATGGAGATACCGACGATCAAACCTCGGATAAGTAGAGTATTGCGTGACAAAGGGAATTGGTTTCGTATGTTAATGGTTCTCTCGATCACGAAGTCATCGTTGAGTATGCGGGAGCCGTTATGGATCTCTAGATCCCGTTGATGGTTATTGATCAGAGAGGTGTCTCCATCATGTCTGCATATTCACGAACCATAGGGTGACACACTTAAGGTTCGATGCTGTTTAGTTAGATATGGAATGTGCGTTGGAGACCGAATGTTGTACGGAGTCTCGGATTGGCTCTGGGACATCACGAGGAGATCCAGATCTGTCCAGAGAATAAGATTCATATAATGGAGATCATTTTCTAGGTTCGAAAATGTTCCGGAGTGTTTATATGGGGATTCTAGAAGGTTTCGGAGTGTTCTGGAAAGTTCTATAAGGTTCCGTGGACTTTACTTGAAAACCAAGAAAGGAAAGGGGAAGACTTGGGGGGGAAGGAAACTCCCTCCCCCCTCCCTTGTGCGCTGGCCCTAGGAGGTGGGCCTAGGGGTGGGAACTCTAGGCCGCACCCCTCCCTCTATATATAGAGGGGTGGAGGCGCCACTCCCCTGGCCCCTCCACTCTTGCCCTAGCCGCCTCTCTCCTCCTCCTTCACTCTACTCAGGCTTAGGCGAAGCCCTGCAGAATTCTCTACTCCACCACCACCACCACGCCGTCATGCTGCTGGGATTCCGTGGAGAGATCTACTACCTCCGCTGCTCGCTGGAATGGGGAGAGGAAGGTTTGCATCGACTCCGCACATGTGACCGACTACGGAAGCGCTGCCGGAACGCGGCACCGGAAGGATCGTCTACTCGATCTTGAGATCGGCAAGTGATCGTCTACATCAACCACGAGATCCGATCTCGCACAAGGCTTTCGGATCTACAAGGGTTAGTACAGATCTATCTCGTTGCACATGTCTAATAGATTAGATCTTGGCTTTTATCTAGATTAGATCTGAGTTTTGTTCATTCTTGCGGTAGAATTTTTTTTGTTTTCCATGCTACGAACCCATCAGTGGTATTAGAGCCATGTCTATGCGTAAGTCTGTTGCACGAGTAGAACACAATGGTTTTGTGGGCGTTGGTGCTCGTGCCGTCTTTTGCTTTGTGTACTTTGCATCTTGCGGTATGGTGGGATGAAGCGGCTCGGGCTAACCTTACATGTCATCGCACATGAGACTTGCTCCACGCTTGACGTGTAACTTGCTTTGCACAAGTGGCTTTGCGGGTGTCTGTCTCTATCACCATAGTATAGATCCAATTTACACTTTGCACTTGATAGCACTTGTATCAACGTTGTGGTTCAGTTTCGTAGGTAAGATCCGTTCTTATTCGAAAGCCCCAAACCACGTAAAACATGCAAAGAAAATTAGAGGCGTCTAACTTGTTTTTGCAATGGTTTTGTGATGTGATATGGCCATCATGTGATTGTGATTATATTTGATGTATGAAATGATCCTTGTTGTAATATGGCAACCGGCAGGAGCCTAATGGCTGTCTTTAATTCTGTTAAGACCTGTGTGTCTATTCATCTTGTAATAGCTTTATTCCAAGTAGTTGTAATAGTTGCTAGTGATGATGGACAACCATGAAGCGGCGCCACTGACCTTGACGCAATGCTGGTGGTGATGGAGATCATGTCCGTGCTTTGGAGATGGAGATCAAAGGCATAAGAAGAAAGGGCCATATCATATCACACTAATTATGAATTGCCTGTGATGTTAATCCTTTATGCATCTTGTATTTCTTAGATTGCGACAGTAGCATTATAAGATGATCCCTCTCACTAAATATCAAGTAATAAAGTGTTCGCCCTTAGTTGGCACCGTTGCTAAGACTCGTCGTTTCGAAGCATCTCATGATGATCGGATGTGATAGATTCTACATGTGCATACAACGGGTGCAAGCCAGATTTGCACATGCGGAAACTAAGGTTAATCTTGACGAGCCTAGCATGTACATACATGGTCTCGGAACACGGAATACCGAAAGGTAGAGCATGCGTCATATAAATGATATGATGAACATGAAGATTGTTCGCCGACAAAACTACATCTTCTCTCATGAAGATCGGACTTGGTGTAGTGGACTTGGTTCGTGTAATCACTAAGACAATGTGAGGGATGTTGTTTTGAGTGGGAGTTCACCTAGTTAATTTAAAGAATTTAGATTGAACTCAATTCATCATAAACTTAGTCTAAACTACTTGCAAATTTGTTGTAGATTATGGCGAACCTCTCCATCAATTTCAATGTGTTCCTAGAGA
The DNA here is from genome assembly GCA_910589775.1 of Avena eriantha. Taxonomy (NCBI): domain Eukaryota; kingdom Viridiplantae; phylum Streptophyta; class Magnoliopsida; order Poales; family Poaceae; genus Avena; species Avena eriantha. The sequence goes on from OU342742.1 coordinate 79,774,773, forward strand.
AAGAAAAGCTTAAGAACAATGGAAGAAACTTCACGGACTGGTTCCGTGGACTGAAGATTGTCCTCAGGGCTGGTCAGTTGAACGATGTGCTCGAAGCACCGCTAGGTGACCCACCTGCAGAAGATGCCACCGATGACGTAAAGAATGTTTACGCCACTCGAAAAAATCACTACTCCACAGTTCAGTGTGCCATCCTGTACGGTTTAGAAACGGAGCTTCAGAAGCGCTTTGAGCACCACGACCCATTTGAGATCATTAAGGAGCTCATGCTGATTTTTGAGACTCACGGGGCCGTGGAGAGCTATGAGACCTCTAAAAAGTTCTTTAACTGTAAGATGGAAGAGGGTAGCTCCGTTAGCGAGCACGTGCTCACCATGTCTGGGCACGCAAACAAGCTCCAAGAGTTGGGGATAACGATTCCTAATGAGTTAGGGATTCACCGTGTCCTCCAATCACTGCCACCGAGTTATAAGAACTTTGTGATGAACTACAATATGCACTGCATGAACAAGACGTTGCCTGAACTATCGCCCATGCTGAAAACTGCTGAAGTGGAGATCAAGAAGGAGCACCAAGTGTTGATGGTCAATAAGACCACCAATTTCAAGAAACAGGGCAAGCCTAAGAACAAGGGCAACTTCAAGAAGGACGGCAAGAAAGCTGCCGCACCTGCTAAGAAGCCCAAGGCTGGTCCTAAGCCTGAAACTGAATGCTTCTACTGCAAGGGTGCTGGTCACTTGAAGCGTAACTGCCCCAAGTACCTGGCAGATCTGAAGAATGGAAACATCAAGAAGAAAGGTATATTCGATATACATGTTATTGATGTGTATCTTACTAGTAATCGTAGTAGTGCCTGGGTATTTGATATTGGTTCGGTTGCTCATATTTGTAACTCGAAACAGGAGCTGCGGAATAAGCGAAGACTGGCGAGAGACGAGGTGACGATGCGCGTTGGAAATGGCTCCAAGGTTGATGTGATCGCCATCGGCATGCTCCCTCTACATCTACCTTCGGGATTAGTTTTAAATTTGAATAATTGTTATTTGGTGCTGCGTTAAGCATGAACATTATATCTAGATCTTGTTTATTGCAAGATGGTTACTCTTTTAAGTCCGAGAATAAAGATTGTTCGATTTATATGAGTAATATCTTTTATGGTAATGCACCTGAGATGAATGGTTTATTCTTACTGAATCTCGATAGTAGTGATACACATGTTCACAACATAGATGCTAAACGAACAAAATTGAATGATAATTCTACATACATGTGGCACTGTCGTCTTGGTCACATTGGAGTGAAGCGTATGAAGAAACTCCATTCTGATGGACTTCTTGAATCACTTGAAAGATGCGAAGCATGTCTAATGGGAAAAATGACTAAGACTCCATTCTCTAGAATAATGGAGCGAGCTACAGACTTAATGGAAATAATACATACCGATGTGTGCGGTCCAATGAGTGTAGCATCGCATGGTGTATATCGTTATGTTCTCACTTTCATGGATGACTTAAGTAGATATGGGTATGTCTACTTTATGAAACATAAGTCCGAAACTTTCGAGAAGTTTAAGGAATTTCAAAGTGAAGTGGAAAATCATCGTAACAAGAAGATTAAGTTTCTGCGTTCTGACCGCGGAGGTGAATATCTAAGTTATGAGTTTGGCATGCATTTAAAGAAATGTGGAATACTTTCGCAATTGACACCGCCGGGAACACCACAGCGTAATGGTGTGTCCGAACGTCGTAATCGAACTCTCTTAGATATGGTTCGGTCTATGATGTCTCTTACAGATTTACCGCTATCGTTTTGGGGCTATGCATTAGAGACAACCGCATTCACTTTAAATAGGGCACCATCTAAATCCGTTGAAACGACACCGTACGAATTGTGGTTTGGAAAGAAACCTAAGTTGTCGTTCCTTAAAGTTTGGGGTTGTGAAGCATATGTAAAGAAGTTACAACCTGATAAGCTTGAACCCAAAGCGGAGAAATGCGTCTTCATAGGATACCCTAAAGAAACAATTGGGTATACCTTCTATCATAGATCCGAAGGCAAAGTTTTCGTTGCCAAGAATGGATCCTTTCTTGAGAAGGAGTTTCTCTCGAAGGAAGTGACTGGAAGGAAAGTAGAACTCGACGAGGTTATTGAACCTTCTCTCGGAGTTGAGAGTAGCGTAGCACCGGAAGATGTTTTTGTGCTGCCTACACCAATTGGAGAGGAAGCTAATGATGGTGATCATGAAACTTCGAACGAAGTTGCTGCTAAACCTCGCAAGTCAACAAGGGTTCGTACCACTCCTGATTGGTATGACCCTGCCTTGAACGTCATGTTGGTGGACAACACTGATGACCCTGCGACGTATGAAGAAGCTATGGTAAGCCCAGATTCTGTAAAATGGCTAGAAGCCATGAAATCCGAAATGGGATCCATGTACGAAAACCAAGTGTGGACTTTGGTGGACTTACCGGATGGCCGTAAGGCTGTCGAGAACAAATGGATTTTCAAGAGAAAAACATATGCTAATGGTAATGTTACCGTCTATAAAGCTCGACTTGTCGCAAAAGGGTTCCGACAAATTCAAGGAGTTGACTACGATGAGACATTCTCACCAGTAGCGAAGCTAAAGTCTGTGAGGATTTTGTTAGCAATTGCTGCATATTTCAATTATGAGATTTGGCAGATGGATGTCAAAACGGCGTTCCTTAATGGAGACATTGAGGAAGAGTTGTATATGGTACAACCCAAGGGTTTTGTCGATCCTAAAGATGCTGACAAGGTATGCAAACTTCAGCGCTCCATTTATGGACTGAAGCAAGCATCCCGGAGTTGGAATCAACGTTTTGATAAAGTAATCAAAAACTTTGGATTTATACAAACTTATGGAGAAGCTTGTATTTACAAGAAAGTGAGTTGGAGCTCTGTAGCATTCCTAGTACTATATGTAGAGGACATATTGTTGATTGGGAATGATATAGAACTTCTTAATAGTGTCAAAGCCTATTTGAATAATAGTTTTTCAATGAAGGATCTTGGCGAAGCGGCATATATTCTAGGCATCAAGATTTATAGAGATAGATCAAGACGCCTAATAGCGCTTTCACAAAGTACATACTTGGACAAAGTTCTAAAGAAGTTTAGAATGGAAGAGACCAAGAAAGGGTTCGTGCCCATGTTGTCAGGTAAGACCTTGAGTAAGACTCAAAGTCCAGCTACAGCAGAAGATAGAGAGAAGATGAATAATATTCCCTATGCCTCGACCATAGGTTCTATCATGTATGCCATGCTGTGTACAAGACCGGATATAGCACATGCTGTTAGTTTGACTAGCAGATATCAAAGTGATCCTGGAATGGAGCACTGGACAACGGTCAAGAATATCCTAAAGTACCTAAATAGGACTAAGGATATGGCTCTTTCTTATGGAGGTGATGAACAACTTGTTGTAAACAGTTACACTGATGCTAGTTGGAACACCGATCCAGATGACTCAAAGTCACAGTCTGGATACGTATTTATTTTGAATGGTGCTGTAGTGAGCTGGAGGAGTGCCAAGCAAAGCGTTGTGGCGAAATCTTCAACTGAATCGGAATACATAGCTGCTTCGGAGGCTGCACAAGAATCCATATGGATGAAGGAGTTCATTACTGAACTTGGCGTGGTTCCTAGTGTGTTGGACCCGATGGCCATCTACTGTGACAACACAGGTGCCATAGCTAATGCACAGGAGCCAAGGTCACATAGCAAGCTGAAGCACATCAAGCTATGTTTCCATGCTATTCGTGAGTATGTCCAAGATGGTGACATAAAGATTTGCAAAGTACACACTGATCTGAATGTGGCAGATCCGTTGACTAAACCTCTCCCTAGAGCAAAGCATGACCAACACCAGAACGCCATGGGTGTTAGGTATATTACCGTGTAATATAGATTATTGACTGTAGTGCAAGTGGGAGACTGTTGGAGATATGCCCAAGAGGCAATAATAAAAGTGGTTATTATTATATCTTTGTGTTTATGATGAATGTTTACATCCCATGCTATAATTGTATTATAAGGAAACACTAATACATGTGTGTTTTGTAAACATAAAAGAGTCCCTAGTAAGCCTCTTGTTGAACTAGCTTGTTGATTAATAGATGATCATGGTTTCCTGATCATGGACATTGGATGTCATTGATAACAAGGTTATATCATTAGGAGAATGATGTGATGGACACACACCCATAGTAAGTATAGCATAAGATCAAGTCATTAAGTTCGTATTGCTACAAGCTTTCAAATGCATAGTAACCTAATCCTTCGACCATGAGGTTATGTTAATCACCATCACCGGATGGGTACTTTGATGACATCAAACACCACTTCGTAACTGGGTGGTTATAAAGGTGTCATTGGGTATTCTGAAAGTATGTGTTGAAGCGCATGGACCAAGATTGGGATTTGTCCATCCATATGACGGATAGATATGCTCTGGGCCCTCTCGGTGGAATGTCATCTAGTTAGCTTGCAAGCATGTGACTAGGTCACAAGGGATGATATATCATGGAACGAGTAAAGAGTACTTATCAGTAAACGAGGTAGAACTAGGTATGGAGATACCGACGATCAAACCTCGAATAAGTAGAGTATCACGTGACAAAGGGAATTGGTTTCGTATGTTAATGGTTCTATCGGTCACGAATTCATCATTGAGTATGCGGGAGCCATTATGGATCTCCAGATCCCGCTGATGGTTATTGATCGGAGAGGTGTCTCCATCATGTCTGCATATTCACGAACCATAGGGTGACACACTTAAGGTTCGATGCTGTTTAGTTAGATATGGAATGTGCGTTGGAGACCGAATGTTGTTCAGATTCTCGGATTGGCTCTGGGACATCACGAGGAGATCCGGATCTGTCCGGAGAATAAGATTCATATAATGGAGATCATTTTCTAGGTTCGGAAATGTTCCAGAGTGTTTATATGGGGATTCTAGAAGGTTTCGGAGTGTTCCAGAAAGTTCTAGAAGGTTTCGTGGACTTTACTTGAAAACCAAGAAAGGAAAGGGGAAGACTTGGGGGGAAGGAAACTCCCTCCCCCCTCCCTTGTGCGCCAGCCCTAGGAGGTGGGCCTAGGGGTGGGAATCCTAGGCCGCACCCCTCCCTCTATATATAGAGGGGTGGAGGCGCCACTCCCCTGGCCCCTCCACTCTTGCCCTAGCCGCCTCTCTCCTCCTGCTTCGCTCTGCTCAGGCTTAGGCGAAGCCCTGCAGAATTCTCTACTCCACCACCACCACCACGCCGTCGTGCTGCTGGGATTCCGTGGAGAGATCTACTACCTCCGCTGCTCGCTGGAACGGGGTGAGGAAGGTCTGTATCGACTCCGCACGTGTGACCGACTGCGGAAGCGCTGTCGGAACGCGGCGCCGGAAGGATCGTCTACTCGATCTTGAGATCGGCAAGTGATCGTCTACATCAACCACGAGATCCGATCTCGCACAAGGCTTTCGGATCTACAAGGGTTAGTACAGATCTATCTCGTTGCACATGTCTAATAGATTAGATCTTGGCTTTTATCTAGATTAGATCTGGGTTTTGTTCATTCTTGCGGTAGAAATATTTTCTTTTCCATGCTACGAACCCATCATTTGGATCAATTACCGTCGCCATCGTTGGGCAACAGCTGTTGTTGCTGATTATACGGGTAGTAGTTTGGGAATTCAGACATGAACTGGGTGAAGTTCTGAGTAAGGGTATTAACATTGGTGTTCACGTCATGCAGTATGTTATCCACACCACCGACACGATACACCAACTGATCATACTGACCTGTTGGGATATAGTTGTATCCCGCATGAGGTGGTGGCATGTTCTGCTGCTGATTGTACTGGTGAAAGTGCTAGTAATGCTGGTGCTGCTGGCCATAGTTTTCCCAGCCCATGGTATTCTGGCCTTGCGCTTCTGCCTGTTGGTGTTGCTCTTGGTCCACTCCCGCATTTTCCCAAGCGGGATTTGCTCCCGGGGGTATGATCCTACCCGAGATGATCATTGCTTGTTGGCACTCCTCCTTGTCGAGAACCCAACTCTACCTTCCTAGCAAACCAAAAGCTTGAACAAATGGAAGCATAATTTGGTGAACTTCACCGTTAGGCTTGTAATAAAATTGATAAGTATGGGAAGGATGGTGAGCCCTGTAAACTCCCATGTATATGGTTCTTTCCATGTGAACATCATCCAATTATTTACTACCTGGCACCGGTCTTTCATGGAGTAGGATGAACTCCCGTGAATAGGTGATTTGAGTGATCAAACTGCCACAATGAATATCTCCTGAATGGTCTGACCTTTGGTGGCGAAAGTGTTGGATTAGCAAATCACCCAGATTTACCTTTGTACCCTCTATGTATGGAGAGCCATGTAAAGGACACATATCTCAGGGCTAGCCATTACCCCGGTGTCTCCCTTCGCAAAAATAGAATTCACCAAGAAGGTGGTGAAGTAGCGAATGGTGAGATTCTAGATGGTGGCGGTGTTCTTCCGCATGTAATCAATATTCCTACAACCAGAAATTTGCTCCTGATCAAACATTGCCTCTGCAATGAATTATTTAGTAATATCGAGCTCTCCCTCATAGGATAACCCAAAGCAATCACAAAACTCATAGAAAGTAAGACTTTTAGGCCACCCATTAAGTACGAAACTCATAATGCAATGGCATTGTTGGAGTGCAAGGTCATCGTGGAAGGTCAAGAGGAACTCCCACATGGAGCGCTTTAAAGTGTCGACATCAAGGGTGGCAAAGGCGGTCATACCGGTGTTCTCAACCATCATGTTGAAGTCCTCCTTCAAATCATGGAGAGAGAGGAAGTTGTTGTGCATCCACTTGATGTGTAGCACATTGCGAGTGCTCACTCTCACGTAGTCCTTGTTCATGGTAGACTTCAGAGCATCCCCATCCTTGCGCCTCTTCTTTGAGCCCAAAGCGGTGGAGCTTTCAGAGGGTCCCGAGCCTCTCGGGTTTCCTCCGGTGCGTAAAATCCTTCCATTCATTGTACTAAAAAAATTCAAAACAAAATTATAGGCATAAGGTTTCTATCATGTGAATAGATGATTACGGGTAAAAAAATTGAATCCTAATGTGAGGAATGAAAAAATCTAAAAATATCAAGAACTCATCTAGATAGCCAATGTGAGGGATTCAACCATGCATTTCAGAAAATAAAGCATGGATCGGGTAGGAAACTTACTGATGTGAAGATTCCCAACTCAAACAAATGAAACCGATGAAGAATCAAGGATTGTGGGAGGGTAGGGTTTGGGATTTAGTTGGGTTGCCCATCTAGCCACCGTCATTTTTGAGTGGCAATGCACTTGGTACAAGCGGATGGTACGGGTACCTCCCACCTGTACTGGTGGTCGTCAGTGTTGGATACATCAATCTAGGGTTTGAGGTCGAACCTCAGTCTTGGTATAGGCGCACTGTATGGGCACATCCGATCATAATCCTGATCGTTATCCATTCAATAACCTAGTAGAAAACATTGCTTGCTTCGTCAAGAAACTGGATGGGTGTGCGTTACGGGGTCGTTTGTCGTATGGCAGCTTGTTAAGTGCTCTGTTTCGAAAGAGCATTTTTCTTTCATCTAGGTCTTTGGTACGAGCACACGATACGATGTCTTTCGGTTGTACCGGTGGTCGTTAAAGGCTCTGAAGGCCTCCTTCTTATTTTCTTTTCAGTTTGTTCCTTCAAACTTGAACCTCAACTTCTTATCGGCCTATTTTCTGTGCAAAACTTTGGCTACAAGAGTTTTATTATACCAACTATAGTAAAACCCAATATTAACTACACTATCTTTATTCAAAGATTGGTTGACTCCCATCAAGCATTTATTTTGAATTGGTTGATTCGACTCAGCTGACCTCCAAGTCTTTGGCACATACCTTGGGCTACCATTTATCAAATGTATTTACCACTTGAACACGTTTAGGCGGTGGTACATATTTTCCACCTTGTTCTTGTTTCTTCGGGAAGTAACGAACAATATGGTCATCATAGATGTTGAAGACAATTTTCTCGCTAGTGTAATCAACATTATCTCCTGCAGTACTAAGAAAAGGTCTTCCAAGTATGATTGAAAGTCATCTTCAGGAACATCAAGTATAATAAAGTTAGTAGGTATGACATGTTGATAAATTCTAAGTAAAACATCTTCGATCATACCAATGGGTTGTTTAGTGCTTTTATGAGCAGTCTACAAGGTAATGGAAGTAGGAGAGTAATCTTCGAGATTCAGTTTCTTGAAGAGGGAATATGGCATGACACTAACACCCGCACCTAAATCACATAGGGCATTGAATATGTTAGGTTTCCAATATCACAAGAAATAGTTGGTATACCAGGATCCCCAAGCTTGGCGGGAAGCTTATCGCCATAGCTTGTCATCACCGCTATAGTCTTAGTTACCTTTTTCTTTCTGTTAAGAATATCTCGCATGAACTTTTTGTAAGTAGGAACTTGAATCGCATCAGCTAGTTGAAGTTCTAAACGATGATTACTTAGTGCCTCGGCAAATGAGTCATAGACACTCTTATCAGATTCATATTGAACATGGTTAGGATAAGGAATTTTCCTTTTAGTTGATTTTACCTTCTCCTTTACCTTGGGCGTTGGATCAACATCTTTCTTGTTCTTCTTATTCATTGCCGATTTCTACTTTTCAACTTGTTTTTAGTTTGATATAATCACTTATTCCTCTTGTTCACGGGTAAGATCAACTTCTTACCTTGGATCGATAGTTTCAGCATTGGAGTCATATTGTTTATCTTTATCTTCTGCCTCTTCCTCTTCTTCCTTTTCCATTGATGTTTATTTCTCTTTTCTTTGGGATTCAAGGTCAATGTCAACTTGTGGATCAACAAGGTCCTCTTCTTCTTGAATCATTTCTTGATTATCCTTTGCCTTCCTGGCCTATTCTTCTTGATACCAAGGTGGCCCTAGAGGTTCTTGTGTTTTTGTACCATGTCTAATAACAATATTAGTATATACAATATTGGAATCATGATTACTTTGACTTAAAATAAATTCTTGAGTCTCGACTATTTGATCACATTGAACTTTAACCATACTAATATGTTTATCAAGATGTCTAGCAACATGTCCTAGATCATCAAAAACTATAGTCAATTCCTTTATATTTTTCTTGTGGAGTATGAGGTGTTTATTATAACTATGGTGGAACTGAAGTTGTTGATGTTTACATTGTTGAATAGAAAGATTTATTTCATCTTCTACTATAAAAGTTTGGAGCACATCAACTTGATTTTCCTTTATGAGTTCCACTGCTATACCTTTATCTTTCATGGACTTCTTGACTCCAGGCATAAGTTCTGGAGTTATATAAAGGATAACTTTCTTTGGTTTAATACCTTCAACAGGATTATACTACTCATCGTTGAAGGATCTTACGTTGAAAAGATCGACACATTCAAGTAGTGTCAATTTGCTCAAAGTTCCTCTTGTAGTTAAATTGATCATTTGTTTGGAGTCATTAGTGAGTGCATTATAAAAATATTGTATGATTAAATGCTCCATAAAACCGTGATTTGGGACTTTCATAATCATCCCATAAAATCTTTCCCATTCTTGTGTGAAGTTTTCTCTCTCTGAAAGAAATTTGCTATGTCACGCTTGATCTTCAAAATCTTAGTAAATGAGCAGAATTTTTGCATAAGTTCTCTGATGCAGTCCATCCAAATTTTTATAGTGTGTAGGTAAGGATTATAACCAAGCAAAAGATTTATATTTTAATGACTAGCAAAAAAGTTTAAGAAGTTCAAAATCTTTTGGTAGTTCAGCTGGTTTAAGAGTATCACAAAGGTCATGAACCTTCGTCAGATGATCACTTGGATCTTCATCTTCTCTTCCTATAAAAGCAATTTCTTGCATCATATAGATTAGCTCTGGATCTATTTTAGATTCCATGCCCTCAACACCAGGATAGATAATAGGTATTTTCATAACATGCCTAGAAGGATTCCCATAATCTCCCAATGATTTCTCAGGCTCTACCCTATGGGTGATAGTCAAATCTGCCATCAAAGGAATCAAATTGTTCAAGTCTATAGAACATGAGTTAGAATTTTTTAGCGTCTTTCAACTAATGCACATTCAATATAAGTAGGCAAATATTTTCTTCCAAAACATGTAGATCCTCTGTCCTCAATAGAGATTATGAATGATTTCAACACTTATAGATGTCAAGAACCAAACACTTAGCATTTAGCTCCCCGGCAACGGCCCCAGAAAATAGCTTGATGGCCTGCAAGAGCATATGTTCGTCAGAGCATGTTTTCGTGGAAGTATTAGTTCAATTTTTTATATCAATCCCAATAAGGAGCTTACGAAAATGTTTATATGCGGCATTTCTGTCGCTCTCAAGGTGTCACTCGTCTTGAGTGAATTTATGGCAAGATTTGAGGTGGAAATGAATGAGTGAAAGGAAGCCGTTTTGAGTATTGAACGGTACTCAAAGATAATAAGATAAAAGTAAAATAGTGCGGAGTTTGTTTGAGGTTTCCTATAGATGAAAGGTTAGGCGCAGAGAGATACGGTTCATGGTGATAATGAATGTGCCAAATGGAATAAAATGGGTTAAGTGATTATAATACTTCTTATTCATATGTGAGTAGGCAAGCAAACCATATACCAATCAAGAGTCATCTTGGTAGACTCTTCTCGATTCCAATGATCCTTCTGCCTATTACCAAAGCCATGGTCATCACATCAATAAAGGTATTTTGACCATATCAAGGCTTTAATATTGATGGTTCCTTATTGTCCTCGAGTTATACTTGCTCCTCTTTAGATATGATCTCCTCTCTTCTAGAATGGTGTGTGGCGGCTGCGTTCGTATTTTGCCCCTCTTCTTCATGAAAGATGCTTGTATTGATATAATAGAGACGATGACATGTGGTACGGGCAGACGGTACGGGCGTCCTCTGGCCATAATGTAGGTCGTCAAAGCCTCAGTAAGCCTCTGATGGAATTGTCTTCAATTGGAGATTTTCTCATTTAGGTGTGATTAGCCCATAAATGCTCTCAGATCTTTCTAAAAGTGTCCATTACCTAAAAGTCATCACAAAAGAACAAGGTTTCGCTAACTTGCAATATTAGTGTTAGTTGAAATATCAAAATCAACAAAACCATGTGAAAACCAAAGAAAAATCCTTGATAAAAAATGTCAAAATTTGGAGCTATCATGGGGAATCGAACTCGCCAACTATGGGATCCAGTTCACCCCCTAGCAAATAAGGGCTGACACTTGCTGATTTTGTGGCAAAATGGACAGATGAAATGGCTCCTATAGGCGAGCCCAACGGCCACCCGTAGGTCTGGACGCTGCTCTTCGATGGCTCACTCACCTTACAAGGAGTTGGAGCTAGGATCGTGCTTGTTGCTCCAATAGGCGAGTGCCTGCAGTATGACCTCCAAATACACTTCCGCGCCTCCAACAACATGGTGGAGTATGAGAGGCTGCTTGCAGATCTAAGGGTAGCCTCATACCTAAAGGTAGAGCGCCTTAAGGTCATGGGGGACTCACAGTTGGTGATAAAGCAGGTGAATAAGGGGTACAAGGTCACGTGAATCCGTTTTTTGGATGGCATCCCTTACTCCACCGGAGAGCTCTTCCTTCGTGGGGGATCGCTGATGGATGTCTCGCCCAGATTCTATGGAAAACCAGAAGATTTATCAAGACAGAAAGCTAGGAGGATCAAATGCTGCTACAATTTTGATAAATGGGAAGGGAAAGCCTTACATCATCTTGCCCTCTTGGGATCTAGACAATCGATCCCTCCCTTTGGAAAAGTACAAAATTCAGGAGTTAGCTTGCTCGTTGCTGAGGTGTTCAACAACTATGTGGAAGGAAAAAGGCAGACACAATAATGAGAGGATGGATGTGCTCAGTAAAGTAAGAATAAATTTGCAAGCATAAGTATCTGGCTCGGATGCAGGAATGGAGGATGTGTCACTGAGAGAAAATTTTCCGTGGCGCGAAAAATCAGTCACCACCGTGACACTGGACACTCCCTAATCTCTCAAGGATTTGATCTTCTCTGCAAGCTCTAACACTTCGTCGCTAGTGCCGGGAGGCATTGTTTGTCTAGCGGAGGTCATCGCAGGAGTATCCACGAATGGTAGCATGATTTTTCTCTAGCTCTGATTAACCACTTTGATGCCGGGTTGGTCCACAATTCCTTCAACCCTATAGGGATGTAGGATCTGGCGAGCCTCGGGTGGATGCAGAAATAAACGCTGGCACACAACTAGCTCGACGTGTTGTTGGAAGATTTGAGGTGGTAAAAGTGAAGAAACAGATCGAACCGAGGCTCATCCCTAGGAAGGATTGATAGAGATATGATAATATTGAAATAATCGTGATGGAATTAGGGGAAATATGGAGAAACTAGATCTGGAAATAGTTGAGAACCTCTAGAACGATGGAGAGGAGGGTGATGCTTCCCATCCTAAAGCATAGTGGAGGTAGCCCCGGGTGTGGATCTCAGACCATGGTTCACCGAAATACGCCCGTAGCGAACGAGGTCATCAAGCTGACTAGAGGTATTGGCGCACGCCAAACAATTCTCGGACCTCTTCTCCTCAAGATCTATGGTGGGAGAGTCTATCGACATCGTCTCGAAACCGAAAAGATTATGGAGAGACTCCATGGGGTCGGAACCTATAAATATGAAGGAGTAAAGAGCTCTAGGAGAGTCGGGAGATCCGGCCATGGCTAAGCTATGGGAAGGCGAAATGGAAATGACCCTCATCCGAAAGGTGTATGGAAGGATTTTATGATGGGGATGGTGAGGAAGAAAGTACCGACGCGTATGCAATAGATCTCCATATGTCCTCATGGGAAAGAATCCCATTATGATCACCACCTTCAATTTTGCTTGACGGAACAGATTCCCATAAGGCACAAGAGCACTGAGAAGCAACAGTTATTGAGGAGACCTCTCCGACCGGTTCAGATTTAGGTCCTCATGGCCATGTAAAAGATCCTCTTAGCATACCTCCTCAGGTCACATGAGAAGTTAAACCAGCTGTCAACATCACTGATTATGTCATCCTGGACTAGACCTAAACCCTGCTACAACCTCACTATGTTAGATGGGTCCACAGGCATGGTTCCAACAAGATAAGAGCTGAATTTTACGGATGCCTTGTCGACCTCTTGGTTAGGTACTCCATGTCACGCAAGGGACCTCTCCCTTAGACCTTCTCTAGTCATTAAGGTATCCACACCTCTACACAGAAGGACTATTTTCACTTTTTGTTATTAACCCTTTTGCAGGACCTCATCATAATCCCATTACCCTGGGACATCTGAGATGGGATGGCTCATCATACTTTGTTATGTCTAGATATGTGTTCCAAACATAGTTATGCATACTAAGCAAGAGAATTTGCACAATATCTATTGTCCTATTTGCCATTTCACCAGGGCCAACTTGGAACTACAGGTAATTAAGGTCTGCCCTTTCGAATAGGCTAGAAAAATGCATTAACACTCCATGAACACACATAATCGTCAAACTATCACATATCCCCCTTGTTTTCCCTAAATGCCACTTTAGGGTTCGCAGGTTCAACATAACAATAGGTAATACACCTTGCAAATAAATACCAAAGTCATATATACCATTACCGAAATCATGTCATCAAGCCCTAGTAATAGGCATTAAACATAGGAAAAGTGCATCAACACTAATACAAGAATATCCTCAAGATCAACACCTCAAATCTCGACATATATGCATGATTACATGATCAATATCATCCAACTCCCATCCACCTCACATGCCTGGATAGAAGTACTCAGTCATGGAGATGAAGAGTGATAACATGGTTTATGGAGATGAGGTTGGTGATGATGGTGGTGAAGAAGGCATCGAAATCCCCCTCTCTAGTGTGGAGATTTGGATCAATTTTGCCCTGAAAATGAAGATAGTGATGGTGGAGGCACTTTGTTTCATATAAAGCTCCGTCCTTATGGCCAAGTAAGTTTTTAGGGTATATAGGGGATACACCAAAGGAGGAGACAAAGGTGACACTCGATGGCTAAACATGCCTAGGTGTCGCAGGCCCCACCAGTTTCCACGCCACCTGGGCTCATTCAGGCCCCAAAGTACCCCCTCATTAGTTTCTAGCTCCCGGTGTCCATGTTCCGATGAAAAATTGACATGATATTTTTATCTGATTTAATTTCCCACGCAAAAAGAAAGAAAGATGACTTTTGCTAAAAAAACAACGTCAGATTCAGAAGTTTTATCCTAGTATGATGATATTCCAGAGCAAATCACCGAGAAAAATACTTGGAAAAGTAGATACATTTGGAATGTATCAACTCCCCCAAACTTAGCTTGTTCTTTGTCCTCAGACAACTCAAACATAGTGCAGAAGCAATAAAATACTTTGACAAAAATATTGCTCTATGCATGCATGACAGTTTAATAATATCAATTATTCATAACATGGCTTCCCTAATGAATAGCAAAGTGTTAGAAAGAGTTCATTCTATTGGTGTTCCAATGTTCATATATGTTGCAAGGAAGATAATATATAGTGACACTATTTAGGCAGGATTAATTGATAGTGGCAACATACAAAGTACTTGCATCGTTTTTGATTGAACCATTTTGTTAAGGTTTTGAGGCCTCAGATTCTTTCAATTGACAACTAGTAATTCACCATTCTTGCATTGCAAACTAAATAATCAAGTAATGTTGTACCCTTCCAGTATTTCAACATTTAAACACTCATCATGGATTTGTACATAAGATAGTTAGTGTCTCTACTTGACAACTTTAAGGTGGAAAGGAAGTAGGACAACCACTTGCTTCTAAGCTTCATGTCTTGTATTAGTGGCAGGGATTTGGGTCCCTTTTTGAACTTGAAACTTGCATAACTTTCACAACTTCACTTTCATACTTGGTTTTCATATAGATTAACCAAAATAATAACAACTTAGATCATTGGGTTTAATTTTTCTTTCAAGGTTATGGCTCAAGGATTTTGGCCCACCAACACTTTATAATGTTGTTGGACTTGGTTTTAGGCTATAAAATGAAGGCTTGAGTTGTCAACTAAAGATACCACCAGTCAAACTTATATACAACTCTACTATGAGATTCACCGTTGGAAAGACTGTACTATCATACAAACATTAGCCATTATATTTTAAATACACACAATAATATAAATATTCATCATTGAATGGTGCCAAGTCCATAATAACAAGCACAATGAGATGTAAAGACCTTTATTTAGAGCTACTATATTTCAAACAAAGCTAAATATTGTTACGCAATAGCATCTCATTTGCATCATTGTATAGCTAAAAGAACACATACAAGATAAACTTCAACTACAACTTCCCTAAGTATTAATGCAACCATTTTGTAAGTACTTGCTATTATTAAATCGCATGCATAAATATAGAAAATGTGGTGTACCCATTTAATCACTTCATGCACCCTGATTCATTATTATTGCCCTTCCTCTACCAAATGAAACTGCACAACACACTGTCATATCAAAATAAAGTTGATCAAATGCAATTTGGGTCATACGGGAATTTATTTATAACAAGTTAACCAAGAGTGCTGCAAGTTTCTTTTCAATTTCAGAAGAATAAGGTAAATAACCACAAAGTAAATAAGCAAAAGAAACAAATGAAATCTTTTTGGTTTTTAATTTTTACTTAAGAGAAACAACATGCAAAGAACAATGAAGTGGTACTCTTTTTGTGTTTTCATTTTTTAGAACTCAAAGCATTAAAGCTACAACTTGAACAATAAAAGCATGGTATATACAATGAAAGGAATGGAGGAAATCATACTCCCTCAAGCTTGAGTGAAGAGAGTAGTACTGGTATGACGCCCAACTGCTTGGTCCAAACTCGTAATAATCATACGTAGGCCCCCATGATGGAGGCTCCTGAGGTGCAAACATGCTATCCATGGAGAGGGAGTCTCATCCGGAACTATCCACTTGTTCGTTAGCCTATCAAAATAAACAAGAGGAAGTTGTGTGGTGGCAAAGTTGCCACTCCTAACCAGCATGTACCTATAAGTGTAATAACCCTCACTGAACCAGACCAACATGCCCATGTTTCCAAGGACAGTTACATCCAAACGAGTGGAATTCTCAACTAAAATGCCCTTCTCAACAAAATTCATGTCATCCTTAATGTAATCATAAACGATAGTGGCTATTGCTCCACAATAGAGAGGTGTGATATTGTTATGTGACACGACATAATATAAAGTTCTAGCAAGCATTACTCCCAAATTATATTGTGAGACCCTACCTTCTTTTACACATTTTAACAAATGTAAAACATGACCCATGCAAGTGGAGGAGTTGTCTCTAGCTAGGAACCCCCTAACAAGAAACAATGCAAAGTATCTAAGCCCAGGGTGGTGAATATGAGTGAGATTCCCTCTATGAATATCTTCAAGAACATCCACACTAATGGACATCCAAAATGCTCTAAGTTTAGCATCAAAATAACTAGGGATTTCATCCCAACTACTAGTGTTTGGGAGATGCACAACTTGACAGAAATTATCCATACTCATAGTTAACCTCTTACCTTCCATGAAAAAATTAACATTAAAGGTTATTATATCCTCCTTACCTCTTTTACCTACCTTTCCCTTCTTGTAGTTGAACCTGAAGGTAGCAAGAAACTCTCGAGTCAAATCAGCATAGGTTTCCTTCTTATACTAAGAGAAGTCAAACAACCCCGTCGTGTTGGTGAAGTAGTTGAACTCATCTTCTAAACCTAACTCTCCAACACCTTGGTGTCTTCCCACCTTGTGGAATACACATCCAAAGCCTGCACCTTGTAGAGCATTTGGTCTTCCTAATCCTCGGCTTCCTCATAGTCCAGTGACACTTTGACGATACCCCGTCGAGACCTTCCCAAGGATGAACCAAAAATGCCTTCTCCTCTGCTCACAGTGTGCTGAGCTTGTAGCACTTAAGCAAAGGTGAAAGGGCATGTATGCCCCCATGTGTGATTTTGGTAATTAATGACAATCCCTATGGACTAATGTGCAAATTCTGATCATGATTTTCCTACCCTCAGGGGGAAAGTAAAGGCCCTTCCCCCTTTTGAAGGCTGTGGGCGAGGAGGGATTCGAACCCCCAAGGACCTCAGAAGATAGAGGAGAGTGCCAGGCGCATATTTTCGGAATACTTCTACAGGGAGTTTCACTTGTAGGTTTGTCCATTGGCATCGCTTGGACCATGTGTTGGTTCCAAGGATGAAAAAGAAGAAGCAATGTCCAATGGCTTTGTGTCTATTGGAATCAAGTAGCAGTAGAAGAAGAAGATACGGTATGTCTAGAAGAAGAAGAAGAAGAAGAAGGAGTTCCTCGTGGCTATCTTTAAGACATCATCAAAAATTGAAGTGCAAGCTCAAGGTGCACCATCTCTAGAAGATCTCATGCATGAAGCTTTCGATCCTCAGCAATCATGGAGTGATGAAGACAAGTTCGAAGAAGAGGCTTCCCCATGAGTATGGGGGATCATTTCTCAAGTCTTCATCAAGCAAGAGTAAGCAAGTGCAATCAAGAAAGGCGATCCATCTTAAGAAGGACAAGACGGTCTACATAAAGCTCAAGTGGATTGCTCAAGGCAAAGGTATGATCTTGATAGATTTTCTATTTTACCGGTCTCTTGTAGTGTTGGGAGATCGGGTTTAGGATAGATAGAGGTACTATCAAGAGGGGCTCTTGAGTGGATGACTCATTCGCATCTTTTAGAGAGAGCTCAAACCTTTGCATACATAGCATCATATTTCTTGGTTGTTGTTTGGTTCTTGTCCATGTGGGGATCTAGAGCTTGTGGTTATCATCATAACAAGGTCTAGTTCATCAAAAACAGATTTCCATTGAATATCTTATTGTTTTTATGATCTTGCGGGTTTTTCTGGCTCCACACCTTAGGAGGTATCTCACATACATATTCATGGTATTTTCTCCCTTGATGATACCCAATATTTCCAGAAAAATTGGTTTCATCTTGTTTGGAGTTCGGATGCAAAAGTTGTGGCAGTTTTGGTTCTGGAATTTTTGCTTGACCGGTAGTTCCGATGGGCCACCGGTAGTACCGCTAGGGAATTTTGACGCCAGTAGTACCGATGTTAATTCCAGCCCAAATTCTGGTAAACCCGATTTTGGTTCAGTACTCTCTCTGTCTTGGTATGTGCTATTTGACGGTACTTCAGCCGGAATCTTGGGCGGTCGTACCAGCCCAGGCGGTAGTACCGGTGACCCATCGGTAGTACCGACCGGCCTCGTTTTTGTGTGTGTTTGTACCGCTTTTTGCAACGTTGGCTGAGTGCCAGCGGTAGTACCGGCCACCCACCGGTACTATCGGCCGTGCGCGAAACTGTGTGTAACGAGCAGATCGGGGAGCCCTTTAAAATAAGCTCCCCTTTCCCCTTCGGGTAACAATTGTTCTTCTTGGTTTTTGCCCTTCTCTCTCTCCTCCATTGTTGACCTTGAAGAACTTGCCCTCTCCCCTTCCCCCTCCTATGATTCTTACATCTTTTTGAGGGATTTGAGAGAGGAGATCTTGATCTACAACCTCACCAAACCAAATCCCTTCTTTGTGAAGGAATCCTTGGGATCTAGATCTTGGACAGTTTTGTGTTCTCCTTTTGTGTTCTTCCTCTCTTATTCCCCAATAGATTTTGTAGCTTTGGTGGAGTTTGAGAGAGAAGGACTTTCCTCTTGCATTTGGTGCATAGGTTTGAGTTCTCCTCGGAGATTTGGCGAGTTCAAGCCCTTGGGCTTGTGTCTCTTGGGTTCTTGGAACCCTAGACGGTTGTATGGAGTGGTGGTCTGTTCTTGGGGCCTCCAATTGAGTTGTGTAGTTTTCCCAAGATTGTTGGCCTATTGTGGCATTGTGGTGCCTTTGTGGCGTTTCTTGGGAGCCCTCCAATTGAGTTGTGGAGATTGCCCCAAGCCTTTTACGGGTTCGGTGACCGCCCTCAAGTGTCCTATAGTGGAACGTGAGTAGGTCTTTCTGGCGAGCTCATGGGAGAATAGGGTGAGCCTTTTGTGGCGTCGGTAGGTTGCGTGCCTTCGCATCTTGGGGTGAGGCCTTGTGTGGCGTTGGGTGAACATCAAGCGACCACACCTCGAGGTGAGCCACTTGTGGCGTTCAAAGTACATTGCGCCCCCGCACCTCTCCAATGGAGACGTAGCTTATTTTGAAGTGAACTCCGGAAAACAAATTATTGTCTCCGTGACCATCGGTTATCTCTCAACCGAGCCCTTTACTTATGCAATTTACATTGTGAAGATAGCCATCGTGCTTGAAGTATTATATCTTGCTATCACCCTGTTGATTGTCTTGCTTAGCATAGGTTGTTGGTGCACTTAGTTGAACCTAGTGAATATAGGTTTTGGCTTGATAAATTAAATGTTAAGTTTTATTCCACATTTATTAGAGCCTAAACCGTAATAATTTTAAAACGCCTATTCACCCCCCTCTAGGCGACGTCCATTTCCCTTTCAAAAGGTCACTAAACAATTAAATGCAGCAAGTTATAACTAGTTTAAATTACTCAAGGAATCTCTACCAAGCAATACTATGCCTCATATTAACTTAAAATTCTCAAATCCATGGATTCCTTATGCATGAAGGGTGATATCAAGAGAAGAAATTTTCTCCAAATATAAAGAACTAACTCAAAATGAAATTCGAGGGGTGGAGGAGTCACATACCTATGAGTAATTCCACCAAAGGGATTCGAAAAGAGTGTCCAAACTTGGAGATTGAGATTCAAGTAGCAAGGGAGGATGTGATTTTTTTCGAGGAGTACCTAGTTGAGTTTTGCATGGATAGGACGAACCTAGGCTCTTTCCTCTCACTGACACCCCCTATGGGGCCTACAAGGGTAGGTGGCGTGTCCACCATAGCTAGTCGCACCACTCGTGCTCTTTCGACCCCTGGGCCCCCCTTAGTCATCCTTTGGTGTGGTGTCTCCTTGACACTGAAAAATGACCTTAGATTTTTTGCAGAATTTTTTGAAAATATTTTCTGTGTAAGATTTTTGAAAACTCAAAAACTGTCAAAACTAGGTACTAAATCATTGAATAAATTCAAAAAGAGCAAAAAAAAAAACTTATAAAAGGCCTAAAATTAATGTAGTATCTTTCAATGCAAATCATTCTCTTATATTTATATATTACTAATAAGGTTAATCAAGTCTCGTTAATACTATGATAGGGATAAAATAACGATTCAATTATTAGTAACTAGTCTTCTCCCTGTGCCCCCGGGGCTGTGGCCGGTAGGCAGAACGCTTGATGATAAATCACGCTTCATCATCTACGTACAAGAGAAAGGATGGAATCAAGTAAATACCAACACAACATTTTTTGGGTAAATCTTCCAACAACATACAGGCGAAGCCGTGGTGAGTATGAATTTTACTTAATAAGACTATAGATGTCTAAAAACCCGTAGGTTCCTATTTTTTTTAAAGAATTCTAGAAAACGCCTCACAATCTTTAGTTTTACGCCTAAATGTAACACTTGATCAACACGTTGCCCGAGAAAACATGAACAACATGCACACATGAGCGTCTTTAACATACATATGTTACACAAATACAGAAACAAAAACATGCCTAAGTCACGTTACGAAAAAGCAAATGTGAAAGAAAAACTACGCCAACTGAACTTGTAGTGCATGACACTCGCATACACATCATGGTGCTCATTTGTTTCTTCTAAAACCAGCACAACACATACACTCACAGACGTGTACACACACTCACTCTTGCAAACACACACACGGACACGCTAGCCCTATGAGCACCTCCTAAAGACTTGTCGTTTTACACAACTGCACAAAATAAATGATAGGAGTGTAAGTTCTACGTAGGTGAAATAAGTCATCAATCAAAAAATAGATGCACATATACTTACAGTCCGACTCTCCATGCACACATCCATAGTTCAACTGTTTGAGCAGACGTTCATACCGTCGACTTGAAAGACATCCTTCTCGTCGCTAGAGTACTGCCTTAAGATCTCAACATTCCATGTATCTTCTTATAGAGCATAGCCATCACTTCACCTGGCACTTCGGAACCATGACCATGTCTAAGTAGAAACTCGACTGATTTCCCAACAACCTCCTCAGTGGCATTCCACTTGAGCAAGAATTCGCCTTCAGCCGAACCATCCATGCAAACAACATGAAGGTCGTAAGCAGATTTTCTACGTTCGTTGTGGAATCTCTTACACTTCTTCGTATCAGACACGCTCAAATAGGGACAGACATGGTGTCACCCGGCTCACCGGGAAAACCACCAACAACGCTTGTTAAGAAGAATCGTGATAGTAATGTTGCACTTGTATAGCTCGTTCTAACAAAAAATGGATCGAACGTCAGAAGAATAAAAAGGACGTGTGAAAAAAAAGAGCACTCATCGTTGGACTACGTGGATCAACAATGTGAAGCTGCGCCAAGGTTGTGTGCCCTATCAAGCGCGAAGGTACCTACAGCGCGCGGGCAACTGATAAAGTTCAACATAGCTGCGTCCTGAAAATAGAAGTCAGATTGAACAGTAACCATGGTCATAATACCGACACGTGAGGCAAAAAACGGCATACATTGACACCGTGGAAACGGCATGACGGTCGTCCGAGTCGATGTACCACTTCCAAACACCTGTCTCGCTAAGAATGCCTCTGCATTGAGCAGTGACGACCATGCCAATAAAAATGACGCTTACTAGCCTAGAACGATAGGAAACTGACACCTCGTCTTCAGGGAAGTCGGTTTCTCAGACACCCCAAAGAACTATAGTCAGTTTGTAGCCGCTACACAATATATAGGTGACGAGGGTTTAACTCATCAATGCCCATTGTTATGGACTTGGGTTTTGGAGAAGGAGGGAGCGCAGGAAGCATCAATTAGCTAACAAACAAGCACATAGGGACGCAAGGTTTACCCAGGTTCGGGCCTCGTAGAGGTCCCTACTCCTGCTTGTCTGCTCTTGGAATTAACGAAGGAATCGAAGATTACAATGGTGCGCAGATGCAATCTGGCGAGGGTTGTGGAAACTAGGGTTGCATGTGTCCTCCTCGCCGCCCCCTCCTAGCCTTTATATAGATAGGCTAGGTATCGGGTAGCAGGTAAAGTCAGTTACAAGTTAGGGTTTTCCCTTTAAACTTTCTATCTTTATACTTCTTCTTGTCTCGCAAGTCATCGAGAGTCCGTGAGTCACCCGAAGTCCTCATTGGGCCGTGGCAACACCATGGGCTTTCACCGTACTTGGACCGTATATACCAAACTCGAGTACCTGCAGGGTATACCCATGTCAGTAGCCCCGAGTGTCTAGTGGAATCGCAGACTCGACTGGGGACTTTAAGAACCTTTCGAGTACATGACAGAGTATTTTCGAGTGTTCTGTTTATGTCATAGGGATTGTTGATATGTGTGCCTGGTTGAACCGATGTATCGGTATCAGTTAACTGCCTTAGGACAAAACAACGCAATCTACTCAAACTCGAGTCCCCGGACTTGAATTCAGAAAAGTGCTGGTGTAATTCGACTCAAGCCGCGGAGGTCTTACATGAGTCGAATTCCAGTATATGGGTGTGAGCACTCGATGCGTCCGTCAAGGCATGTTCATCGCACTTGTAGGCACGAATATATTTCTGGTAGTGCACAGCAAATGCGTTGCCAGGCCCTATTCAGGTCTTATCTTCACGCTGCAAGCACGACATCCGAATTTTTGTCATCGCGGAGATGATTTGGGTGACCCAGGAGACACAGTCTCTTTGTAGGAAAATATGAGGCGGTGTCGCCATAGACTTCGACTGTGGATGTTATCAACACACAGTACGATGTACAAATAATCATAGGGTGCGCGGCCAGCGCTCCCTATGGGAGTAGCCCCCGAGTGCTTGGTTGAGTCGAAGACTCAGGCAGGTACTAAAGAACTTTTGCGACTGCTGTCATCTTTTGTTTGCTTGTTTCAGTCAAATTTGTTTCCGGCGCTCCCTATGGGAGTCACCCATATCCATAGTCGAATCATGGATTTGAGTGGTTGGGTGTGTTTTAAATGTCCATATTCCTGCAAAAAACAAAATCGTAGGGTGTGCGACCAGCGCTCCCTATAGCAGTAGCCCCCGAGTTCTTGGTGGAGTCGAAGACACGAACAAGGACTAAAGTAGTCAAAGTCTTCTAGTGCTCAATCTTTGATGACATCAGTGCTGACGATGTGATGACCTCAGTTGCCTGCGTGAGCGGTTTTGACGGGACGTGACGAGGGGTGGGTCCCATTTTCTGACCCTGACTTGACCAGGCGTGCGTAATCTTTCGTTTTAACCGCGCCTCCTCGATTTCCGTGCGTAATGGAGGTAGTGGGGGACGGTTCGTGCTTCCACCTTTCCACGTGTCGATCGCGATGCGTGCCACGCGTCCAGTAGGGTTTCTGCTGGCCATTGGATTGCATCCGCCTGGGGGTTAAGTAGTAGTGTATCTGCGGTAATTTCTCATCTGCTCTTTCTCTGCTTTGTGCCTCCATCGCCATTGCTGCTGCTCTCCGCCTCTTGGAGTTCATCTTGTTTCGTGGCGTTGGACCAACTCCATGTGTTCCTAGTTACTTCCTCCGCTCGCATCACCGCCGCAAGATGGGGGGAAAAAAGGAGGTGCTGCCGTTGAGCCCGCCGTCGCCATTGCCGCTGTCAAGAAGAAGGGCGGCTCCGCCGCTACGGGCATGAGCACCGCTGTAGCCGGGAAGAAGAAGGGCGCGGGCACCCGCGTCACCAATGGCGCGTGGCGCTCATCCATCATCAAATCGTCTGAGCTTCGTCTTCTGCGCCAAGATGGAGTTCTGCCTTCCGCGGTTGGTGACTCGTGAGTCCCACGAGGTGAGGTAACACCTTGTCCTCCTGCTGGTTTCTGGGTGATGTTCCTAGCATTCATCATCCGTGGTCTGTCTCTGCCCCTGCATCCTTTCTTTAGGGGCCTCCTTTGTTTCTATGGGCTCCAACTACACCAGGTGTCCCCCAACTCTAATCTCCACGTCGCCTGCTATATTACACTTTGCAAGTGCTGCCTCAGAATCGAGCCACACTTTGGTCTCTTCAAGCGGCTCTTCAAGCTGAAACGTCAATCGGCGTCTGGCTCCATAGTCTATGACGTAGGAGGCTGTGGGATCCATGTCGACTCCTCCGTCACATACTTTGACATCAAACTCATGGCGTCTGTCCAAGGGTGGAGGGACAAGTGGTTCTACATCCATGACCAGAAGGCTGACGGAGACCACTTCGGACTCGCACCCTTTGATCCCGCAACACCATGCAAGAGGAGGCGTTCTTGGAAGAACATGGTGATGCCCAACGAGTCTGAGGAGACAGAGGTGCTGTACGAGCGCGTCTGCAACCTCGAGAGTTTCATGGGAAAGGAGCAGGGAGGCTGCACCCTCATTCACACATGGTTGTGCCGTCGCATCCGGCCCTTGCAGGCCAGAGTCTACCCCATGTTCCAATGGACTGGTGTAGACGATGTCACTCGCGTATCTGTCGATGGCATTTCCGCGAGTGAAGTAGATAAGAGGGTGCGACTGGTGACCAAGTACACTGCCAAGGATATACTTCCCAGTGAACCACTCGTGCCCCCATTTGACGCTTCTAACCCTCCTCCTGAGGTATGATGATGCTACGAAGTAGCTTTATTTTGTCGAATGCTTATGATTTCTTGGCGTGTGCTAACTTGTTTTCTACATGTAGGATTGGGAGGTGTCTCCCAATTTGCACCCTCTTCCTGAGGGGGTTATTCCTCGTGAAGCTTTGGAAGAAGACGAATCGGAATCGACCATCCAATCTGAAGAGGAGGAGAAAGCCCCCGAGTCCAGCGGTTCGGACACTCGCAAGCGTTCGCGCAACAAGGATTCAGATCCTTCGTCTCCATCGACTCCCGAAGGCCCAGCTATTGGTGCAGAGGAGCCTACTCCTACCGTTCCTGTAAGTTCTATGGTGCCACCTGCACGCAAGAAGATGTGACTGCCGAAGGAGTCGTCGTCCAAGTCGGAGGGCCAAACCTTCGATTTTGACAAGTTTGATTGGTAAGTATATAATTCTTCTCTTGGTCCTTTTTGGAGTTGCATTTTCCTGGTGTTGGTTTTGTTCCGTAGTCAACCGGCATCGTCATCCTCTAGCGGCGTCCAATTTTTGAAAGAATCTGGAGTCGCAGACTCCAAGGCCAAAGAAGTGGCTAAGCACACTCCTCCTCCATTGGCGGCCCACTCCGGGCACAATTCATCAAGTTCCCCACACACTATGGAGCACCAAATGGTTGTCCGGACGACTGCACGACAATCGACTTTGGAGTCTTTGGAGGATCACGTATGTGTGATGTTGCTTTTACTTGCAGTCGATTTAATCATCCATGCTATCTGCTGATCCTTTGTTTTTCCTTTTGTTGCAGCTTATTGTGAAGGAAGCTGCTTGCTTGGCGGAGCAGGTACTTGCAATGGGTCGATAGCACGCGTTGCTGGACAATCACCATCGCGCGGTTGAAAGTGAGTATTTTGTGCTTCTTCTTCTTCCTTGTGATTTTATGTACTCGACTGACTGTCTGTCTTTGTATGTTTTGCAGCTGAGCATAACGCGCTTCTTCGCGACACCGCCTCCCTCGAAAAGACGCTTGCCATGGCGGTGAAGGGTCGCGATGAGGCAGTCACTTCGCTTGATGAATCACGAAAATGCAAAGAGGATTTGCGTGCCTCCATTGCTGCTAGGGAGAAGTTGTTCGAAGAATAGCTCCTCTCGATTACCAAGGCTCTTTTAAGTATTCTTTTGTTTGGATTGCCATTGCACCCTTTCTTTTTGACTTTGTTATTGCGCTGACTTTTGCTAACATTTTGCTCTGTGCAGATGCCGGTGGTCTGAGCTTCGAAGCCCAAGCGCTTCATCACGATGATGCCCTAGCAGGCGCCGTCGCGGCAGTCGAAGACCGTAGTGCCTCCATTCAGGGAACACTGTGTAAAGCTAAGGGTGTCCTCAGTCGCCTCCGCGAGGAGCTGATGCCCAAAGCGGAGCTGATCGAGAACGTAGATGACCTGGTGGAGTCCCTTGCTGGAGGTGTTCCTGCAGGCTTCAAGAATTCGCTTCGTTCAGCTGCACTTCCATGTCACTCGTGATGGTTCAAGCCCATGGCGTGGAGGTGGATCCGGCTGTGGTCTCCAAGGCGATGCCTTTCGGCGTGGATGGTCAACAGGTAGTTTTTGCTCCTTTTGCAACTGCCTGTGGCAAGTACGGGCCACAACTCATCAACACAATCGCGAAGTACTCTGAGGAGCTGCAGCGAGCCAAGAAGGCGGCGAAGGCTGTGGCGTCAGGGGCCGACGGGAAGTCTATGGCGTCAGATACTGCCACGGACTCGATGAGGCCCCTGAAACCAAAGTCCAAGTCGATGAAGCCAGCTGCTCCACAGTAGTGATATCTGTAATAGTTAATAGCTTAACCCTTTTGTCTAGAATATGTTGCTAGCGGGTGTATCTGTTGATACTTTGTTATGCTTGAATGCACTTGAGTTTTTGTCCATGTGTTTCTTGGTCTTCTTATTATCTCCTGCTTGGCTTGTGATAGGGCACATCAAGTGGTCCCTCGAGTGAGCCTCGGGATCCTCCGTCGACTGATGATACCCTAGCGCAGTCGCACTCAAGGGTGGATGAGCTCTCTCTGCTTTCACGACTGCGTGATCGTGTTAAGCAGCTAGAACGTGAACTGCCCGTCCTCCGCGGTAACGCGGATGTATGGAAGTCGAGGGCGGAGAAGGCCACTCCCCGAGAGCAATATCTACTAGGGGAGGTGGCGCAGCTGGGTGACCAATTCAAGTTTTAGCTTTCCTTCTTCTTATCTTTTCTTTGTAGCCACTCGCGGTAGTTCGTTGTCTTCATACTTTTGCCTCTTTGCTTGGTATAGTTGTCAGCGCGCGTCATCCGCAGGATGAGAAGGACAGGATCGCCATTCACATGAATGATCTGACCCAAGAACAGCTTCAAGCGAGTGGGTACTTCTGGGTGGACCATGATCGCGCAATCGCACTTGCGACCCTGCAGGATCGTGCTTCGCGTGTGCTTCATTTTCTGAAGAAATCGCAATCATGCTTAAGGAATGTCTATCAGACGATGTTTCCACTGGACGTCATTCCCACGAGCCTGCTGGCCCTTCTTGCTAAATTTCAAGACTTGAATAGAGTCCGCGAGTGTGTGCGGCAACAGTTAGTGGCTGGTGCCAAGGCTGCTCTGTCACTGGTGCGACTGCATAGGCCTGATGTGGATGTTGTAGCGATTCCTGCTGGATCGCCGGCGCTGCCAGCAGGTTCCACCTGGAATATGGTTCCTCATTATCAGGCGGTGGATCGCCCAGCGGAGGAAATTGTCGACTTCTTCGAGGAGCAGACAAATGTTCTTCCGTTGCAGCAATAGTTTAGATTGTATCCTCCACGGAAGTATACCAATGTTGTAAAGTTTGTATGTATGCTGTATATAATTGATTAATATTGACATGTAAGGAGCTTGCTAGCTCGTATGTTTTGCGAGTGCGTTGCATTATGTGATTCCTTTTCGTTAGCCTGACTCGCGTTTATCTTAGCACCTTGCCAACCTGTCAGGTGCGTTGCAGCTGGGTTAGTGTTTGCCAAGGGTTCGATTTAATGCGTCAGCTACTCAGGATATCGCGATTGGTTCATAGAACAGATGCATAAAAGGTGGCGCAACCCCCGAGTAAATAGATTTGCAAGAAATAATGGGAAAGACATAGAGTTTGGGGCACTTAGCTTTATTTATTCGTAGAACAGTACGAGGTACAATGTGTGGCTAAGTAGCCTGGCTGAAAAGCCTTATTTATAATGTAAAGAAAGGAAAACGACTAAGGGTAGAAGCGCCACAGCTACGTGATGTTCCAGGGGTTTGAGTATGCGACTCCTGTCTCGAAATCTTTAAGGCGATAGGCGCCACTTGGGATTACTTTTGTAATCACGTATGGTCCCTCCCAGGGGGACTCGAGCTTGAGATGCCCTTGTTGCTTCAGTCGCAGGACCAGGTCTCCTTCGATGAAGGACCTGGGGCGTAGCCTTATGCTGTGGTAGTTGCGGAGCTTTTACTGGTAGATCCTTGATCTCTCTACTGCGATTTCTCGTGCCTCGTCGAGGAGGTCGACGGAATCTTCGAGTGCGAGGGTCGAATCCTTCTCGCTGTAGGCGACCACCCGTGGGGCCTTGTAGCGTACTTCTGCGGGTAGTACCGCTTCAGCACCATGCACCATGAAGAACGTGGTGTATCCCGTGGCGCTGTTGGGAGTTGTGCGTAGGCTCTAGAGTATGGATTCCAGCTCGTTTAGCCAGCATCCGGTGGCTTGCTCGAGTGGTCGGAGGAGCAGTTTCTTGATTCCGCCGCAGACAAGGCCATTAGCCTTTTCGACTTGACCGTTGGTCTGCGGGTGAGCCATCGAGCCATAGCTTATGTTGATTCCCAGATTTTCGCAGAATTCCTAGAACTCCTTGGAGGTGAAGTTCATCCCGTTGTCCGTAATGATACTGTGTGGCACGCAGAAACGGTAGACGATGGACTCGAAGAATTTTACAGCGTTGTTCCCTGATTGGTTTGTCACCGGCATGGCTTCTATCCGCTTGGTGAATTTGTCGACTGCGACTAAGAGGTAGACATAGCCTCCTCGTGAGGACCTTGGGAGCTTGCCGACCATGTCGATCCCCCATTGCGCAAAGGGCCAAGCTAATGGTATTGGTCGGAGCTCCGCACCTGGTGCGTGCGGTTTGTCCGCGAATCGCTGGCAAGCGTTGCAGCGTTGGACGATGTCCTTGGCATCGTGCATGGCTGTTGGCCAGTAGAATCCAGCTCGCAGGGCTTTGGCAACAAGGGCGCGGCTGCCAGCATGATGCCCGCAAGTGCCTTCGTGGATGTCGAGGAGGACAGCTCTTCCGTTTCCGTTGGAGACGCATCTTTGGAGCACTCCTGTTATGCTGCGTTTGTATAGTTCGCCGTTGATAACAATGAATGCCTTGGATCGCCGCGCGATGTGCCGTGCGTCAGTTGGATCGTCTGGTAGCCTCTTGCTGAGAAGGTATGTGATGTACGGTTGAGTCCAAGATGGATCGATCATCATGACACTCATTGGTCCTTCGAGTCCTATGTCAAGCTCCAGGTCGTCGAGTGCCATTGGCTCATTGGGTGGTGCAGCCCCCGAGTCCATTGTTGCGCTTGTTTTCTTCCCTGTGGCCTTAGGCTTGATGGAGCATTCACAGATATGCTCGAGAAATACCCCAGGTGGTATGCGGGCGAAGGTAGAGCCAATGTTTGCGAGTGCATCTACCTCTTCATTGCTCTCGCGGCCTACGTGCCGCAGCTCACAGCCGTCGAAGTCCCCTTTCGAGTGTGTCATAGAGGTCGTGGTAGGCGATCATATTGTCATTCAGTGCGTCGCGCTCGTGCATTGTCTGGTTGACGACCAGCTTGGAGTCGCCATAGATAATGAGCCTTTTGGAGCCGTAGGCTTTTGCCATCCGCATCCCGTGTAACAGGGTCTCGTATTCAGCTTCATTATTGGAGGAAGTGAACTGCATTCGCAGGATGTATTTCAGCTTGTCTCCCTAGGGCGATGTTAGTATAACACCTGCACCATCTCCGTCCTTTCGCTTGGATCCGTCGAAGTGCATTGTCCAGAGGTAAGACATATCTGGTTTTCAGGGAGCTGATTCTCAATCCAGTGCACGAGGAAGTCAGGGAGAACTTGCGACTTGATCGCATCGCGCTTTTCATACGTAATGTCTCGTGGAGACAACTCGATTCCCCAAAGCGCGACTCGTCCGGTGGCGTCGGGGTTGTTGAGGATGTGTCCAAGAGGGGCGTCATTGACCACCACGATTGGGTGCTCCTAAAAGTAGTGGCGTAGTCGCCTGGCTGTCATGAAGACGCCATATGCCAGCTTCTGGTAGTGCGGGTACCGTTGCTTTGTTGGCGTGAGCACCTTGCTGAGGTAGTAGACTGGGCGTTGTACCCCGTGGTCTTTGTTTTCCTCGGCTCGCTCTACCACGATCACCGTGCTGACCACCTGGTTGGTGGTGGAGATGTATAGCAACAGTGGTTTCCTTTCACGCGGGATCACCAGTACTGGTGAGGTAGACAGTAGACGCTTGAGGTCTTCGAATGCTTCCTGTGCCTCCTTGGTCCACTCGAACTTGTCAGCTTTGGGGAGAAGTTGGTAGAAGGGTAGTGCCTTTTCGCCCATTCGACTGATGAATCGACTGATCGCCGCGATTCACCTAGCCAGCTACTAGACGTCTCTTACGTTCTTCGGCTTCTCCATGGCCAGTATGGCTTTTATTTTATTCCGGTTTGCCTCGATCCCTCTTGCGGAGATGAGATAGCTGAGTAGTTGCCCAGATGGTACGCCGAAGGCGCATTTATCCGGGTTAAGCTTGATCCGGTAGCGATCGAGGTTAGCGAAGGTTTCGCGTAAATCGTTGATTAGCGAGGCTTCCTCTTTGGTCTTGATTACGATGTCGTCAACGTAGACTTGGATGTTGCGACGAAGTTGGTTTTTGAGGCAAGCCTGCATGCACCGCTGGTAGGTGGCTCCTGTGTTTTTTAGCCCGAATGGCATTGTGTTGTAACAGAACACACCAAAGGGCGTTGTAAACACCATCTTCTCTTGGTCTTCCTCCTTCATTTGAATCTGGTTGTAGCCTGAGTAGGCATCGAGGAAGTAGAGGCACTCACATCCTGCGGTGGAGTCGATGATTTGGTCGATTCGTGGCCGCGGGAAGTGATCCTTTGGGCAATGCTTATTCAAATAGGTGAAATCCATGCACATCCGCAGGATATCCGTGTCTTTTTTGGGCACCAGCACTGTATTGGCGATCCAAGCGTTTTCTTTGATCTCACGTATAAATTTTGTGTCGAGGAGTCTGTTGATCTCCATCCCGACTGCTTTTGCTCGTGGCTCAGACAGTCGCCGTATTGTCTGCTTGACTGGCCTGGCATCTGGATTCACATTGAGTGCATGCTCGGCGAATTCCCTAGGAACTCCTGGCATGTCCGCAGGACACCAGGCGAAGATTTCCCAGTGCTCACGGAGGAATTCGACGAGCGCGAGTTCCTATGTGGGACTCAAGTTGTTGGCGATGAGGGCCGTCTTGGTCGGGTCATTTGGGTGGACCTGGACTTTCTTCATGTGCACCGACAAGTCGAAGGACAGGCCAGGTGAGCTTGGCCT
Organism: Avena eriantha; assembly: GCA_910589775.1. Lineage (NCBI taxonomy): Eukaryota > Viridiplantae > Streptophyta > Magnoliopsida > Poales > Poaceae > Avena > Avena eriantha. Next base: position 79,806,099 of record OU342742.1, read on the forward strand.
GCTTAGGGGAGACAGACTGTTGTCCGTTGATTCCTTCAATCTTGCGAGTTCCTCCTGCATGCCGAAGGACTGAGAGATTCTGTTGAATTCCCTATCGCAACTATCAGACCTTTCGAAGATCCCGTTGACTGTGATGACGCCGTTGGGACCAAGCATTTTCATCTACAGGTAGGCGCAGTGTGGTACCGCCATGAACCTAGCGAACGCAACGCGTCCAAGGATGCAGTGGTACTGTGAAGGCCAGTCGACGACTTCAAAGTCGATGTGCTCGCGTCGAAAAATTTCGGCGTGCCAAAGATAACGTCGAGGTTGATTTTGCCCAGGGGATATATGCCCTTGCCTGGGACGATGCCGTGGAATGTCGTATCTGAGACCTCCAGACATGTCAGAGGGATCCTCATTGCACTCAAGGTACTTGCAAATATCAGGTTGATGCCGCTTCCTCCGTCCATGAATACGCGACTCATGTCGAAACCTCTGATCTATGCCTCGAGTACGAGGGGACAGTGTCCTAGACAAGGGACTTGGGACGGATGGTCACGCTTGTCGAAGGTAATGCAGGAGTTGCTTCCACTGAGGTACTCAGTGGTGGATGGTGGGGAGTTTATCACCAAGTTGACTTGGCGAGTGATGGCCTTCTGCACCCGATTCAAGGGGCGTCCCCTTTTGGATCATCATGGTTCTCATGGCCCATGGGTATGGCTCGCCTCCATGATGCTGGTCAGGCGCAGCTGCGGTTGGTGGTGGTCCAGGTGGTGGTGGAGGAGCTCCATGTGCCACAACACCTGGGTCGGCTCCATAGCCCCTGTTGACCGCGTCGCGATTCATCCGAGCCAAACCTTCATGGAGTTTGAGGAATTCGCGGCAGTCCTTGAGGAGGTGGCTGGATTTCTTTTTATCGTCGTGCTTGTCGATGTAGAAGTGCATGGTGCACGGTCCAGACAGTTTGTCCTCGATGGATGCTGCGGATGGTTCCTCGTCAGTGCGGCGTTGCCATACTTGTGTGGTTTTCCCGGAGTCGCGATATCCATCGTTGCGATAGCCGCTGTTGCGGCCGTCTTCGCGCTTGTCGGCGTAGCCAGCTGCGACCATGTTGACGTCGTCGTGGTCATCGTAAGTGCGCATTCGCCGCTTGCCTCGTCGGTCGCGTATGCACCCGAGGTCTTCATCGTCTTCGGAGTAGGTGCGGTTCCTCACCGAATCTTCTCCTTCGGCCCACTGATTCGGGATCTCCATCAGGTGGTCGATCGTTTTGGGCTTCGAGCAACCCAGCGCCTCTCTCAGCTCCATGCGGCGAACACCGCCGTTGAATGCGTCGATTGCGCGATCCTCCGAGATGTTTTCTGCGGAGTTCTTGATGATAGACCACCTCTGGATGTACGAGCGTAGCGATTCGGCCAACCTTTGCTGGCAGCTCCTCAGTTCTTCGATTGATGCAGGCCTTTTGTAAGTGCCCTTGAAGTTGCGCACAAAACTGTATGCCAGCTCTTCCCAGCTGCGAATGGATCCACGCAGGAGATTGTTGAGCCATGCACGGGCAGTGCCCTGCAGCTGTAGCTGCAAACATTGCATGGATGTGCTTCGACTCCCGCCGTGTAGCTTGACGGAGGAAAAGTGGTCTTCCAACCAGATCTTTAGATCCTGTAGGTCGTCAAACTTTGGATTTTCCGACGGGAGTTTGAATCCTTTAGGCATTCGCCTCTGCCTGATGGCTCTACTGAAGCATCTGACGCCGCAGAGTTTAGTCCCGTGTTCTTTTGAATCAGTCGAACGAGCATGTCGTGCCCTTGACTTGTCGTTTTTGTGCTACATGAGATCATCATGCGCATCGTAATCGTGATCGTGCCGCCGTGAGCGGCGACGTCGGGACAGATCGTGACTGTCATTGCTGGATGAGGGTGAGGAATAGCGTCTCGCCAGGGTCTTGCCTTTCTTAGGCTCTAGCGTTGGCTCTTTATCGCGGGCGGCCTCAATTAGTCCCAATCCCGCGATCGTAGATTGGTGCATGGCTGCTTGTGGGTCTCCAGCTGGCGGCTGGTTGTTGAGGAGGTATATCGTGGCCAACGTTACCGCGGCTTGCGGCGTTTTTAGGAGCACATTTCCACGCGTATCCACCGTCATGGAGCCAAAGTCGAGGAACTTTGCGGCTTCTACACGTTCTTGCTCGGTGAGGTGGGCGAGTCGAGATCGTCTCTTGTTAGCAACGTACTCGTTGCATTTGGAGAAGGATCCTCCGTAGGAGGAGAGCCCAGCTCGTCGGAGGCTCGTCTCGTCTGCCACCTTTTTACGCGCTTCGAGTTGCGCGAGTGTATGCACTTGTCGTTTGTATTCCTCCTTCAAGAGCCAATGGTAGCCCATTAGCAGTTCTTGTGGGGAGCCAAAGGGCAGAGGGTTGCCTCGTAAGGCTTCTCGATAGCGGGCCCATTCGTTGTCGTTGAGCCTGATCATTACACGCTCCCGAGTGTTTTCATTCACCATGGTTGGTGGTTCGACTTCTCCTCCATTGTTTATGGGCGCACCGTTGCCGCCGTTAGTGGGGCCACCGTTGGGTGGTCCACCATTAGGTATGCCACCATTTGGTGGGTCGGATCCATTGTTGCCCGTGTTGTCGCGATTGGCGGAGGTGTCGCCAGCGTTGATGACGGCGCACATGAAGTGGTTGGGGAAGCTGTTGCTCCCACAACTTTCAGATCCGGAGCCGTAGGCTCCATCTTCAGTTGCTAGATCGCCTAGATCAGATCCGCGACTGCTGTCGCTGTCCGTGTTCTCGACTGTTGCCGAGGCATTGAGCTCACTGAGGGTGCCGATTGGTGGAGGGAACCACGATGCTAGAGCAATCGATGGTGTTGTCGGCTGGTCAGGCATGCGAAGCGTGCCTATCTGACCAACTTGGAAGCGGAAGCTCCCGATCGCTAGGCTAATTCCATCACCCACGGACTCGAAAGCCGGGAGAGTGGCCGGCGTGTGGACGGTGAAGTCGAACGCACCGAAGAGCTAGCGAATCTCCACTGTTGTGGAGTTGTAGATCGCAGTTGATGGGGCCAAAAAAGCCGCGACATCAGCACCCCCAGTTCCCATAGACGGCGCCAATTGACAAGGGTTTAACTCATCAATGCCCATTGTTACGGACTTGCGTTTTGGAGAAGGAGGGAGCGCTGGAAGCATGAATCTGCTAGAAAACAAGCACACAGGAACGCAAGGTTTACCCAGGTTCGGGCCTCGTAGAGGTCCCTACTCCTGCTTTTCTGCTCTTGGAATTAACGAAGGAATCGAAGATTACAATGGTGCACAGATGCAATCTGGCGAGGGTTGTGGAAACTAGGGTTGCGTGTGTCCTCCTCGCCGCCCCCTCGTAGCCTTTATATAGATTGGCTAGGTCTCGGGTAGCAGGTCGAGTCCGTTACAAGTTAGGGTTTCCCTTTAAACTTTCTATCTTTATACTTCTTCTTGTCTCGCAAGTCATCGAGAGTCCGTGAGTCACTGGAAGTCCTCATTGGGCCATGGCAATGCCGTGGGCTTTCATCATACTTGGACCATATATACCAAACTCGAGTACCTGCAGGGTATACCCATGTCAATAGGTGTTAATCTTAAGAAAACAGAAAGGCCAAAAATGTAAAAAAAAACTGCCACATACCTGATTCCAGTGTAAAGATCCTCATTGGTACGTAATCCTATTGTATACCACCACTGATAAACTCCAGAATAGGCGATATTAACTGGACCAGCAGCACCTCCTCGAGTAAAGGCTTCCATAGCGGGTTGACCAAAATGAGGATCGCAAATCACATGAGCATTAGGTCTTAGGTGCAAAGGAGCCAGTATCCATGATTCAAAATTTCCTTGCCAAGCTACATGAAACAAATTTCCGGACGTCCATAGAAAGATTATTGCTATCTGCCCAAAAGTGAGAAGCAAAAATGTTCTGATAAAGACGTTCTTCAGTAATATCATCATGACTTTTGAAATGTAAGGAGGACATCCCGCGTGGTTATGACGAAAGGCTTCCTCGCTCACGCAGCATAGATAAAAAACTGTTGGGAGACTTGGAAACACTGACAACAAATCAACGACATCTGTGAGAATAAGAACATATCGTCACACAAAAGGAAGTCATAAACACTGACCGAAAGAAAGAGAAACAAATACATAACGACAAAGAGTGACACATCCCCGACGAAAGCACCAAGGGCGGTGAATGCCATGGGATCACATATGAGCGCGGAAATTTAGCAGGATACTCAGCTACCTAGTTGATGACAGTATCCCGCGTGGGACGAACCATGAGGCCGCACTTGACAGCAGGATAGGCGACTAGAGCGCTGGAGACCGTAGACCGTAAACCGCCAGAGAGTGTACACGCGGCCTTCAATCAGCCTCACCCTAATCTTGCTAACATTGTCTTTTCCGATCTCAGCGTATATCCCATCTCCCTGAAAACTCCGTACTCAGTGGAAAGCTAGAAAAAATGATGACTTTGAGCCAACGAAGCACACTATCTTCGAGTTGAGCAAGACAATTTCCAAACAAACGATCGGTCCATCGAACACCTTGTTTCGACAATCGCACGTGCAAGACATCCTTACGACCACAGAAGAGTCGGTGTCGCTGATCCGGAACTCTGATATAAAACTAAACGTAGGCATCCATGAGGCAAAAAAGTTTACAGACGGCAATAACATTATATGTACTCGCAAACACGTAACAAGAACATGGATTGAAAAAACGTAAAGCCAACACATGGAACAATGCAAATACCTAGAAGAAAGTATGCCTACTCAGTCAGCGTCCCTGCACGTTATATATGGAATACACATACATAAAGTCCTACGAACAATGCGCCCATAGTTTCAAAGAAAACACACAGACAACATAAAAAAATAGACCTATAACGTCTATAGGTAGACGCATGTACACACAATATTCGTTAGTAGAACTCGGTGGCAAGATAGAGCGCATGCAACACCTTTGTTAAAAAAGTATACTTACCTAGATCAAGAAGCGAGGAAACTGGTCGGTGGTAGTCAAAGGCGGTGATGAAGCAACATTTGGCGAACCACGCCTAGCAAACCTGTAGGAGGAAAGACGATGGCGAAACCTCAAACGGTGGAAAATAGGAGACGTAGAGACACGCGATGCTACAGTAAGAGACTAACCGTGCCAAGATAGGAAAACCATGCACAACGTCGTGCATCAAAAGACAAAGTGTTGGGAATATTCCCTAGAGGCAATCATGTATGATGTTATTACCAATGTATTCATAAAGTTGTTATATCATCCTTGTATAAACTTCTGATATTGATCATTGAATATATGATTTGGTTGTGGAACTATGTATTCATGTTGTTCATACTAAATGTCATTGATTGTAACATACAACTTAGACTAATGTGAAAGTCGGTTGATGACTCGGTTCCACTTGTCATGGGCATAATGATGCTATTCCGACTTACACGGATTCGGCTAAAGAGTTTAGCGAGTCAGACTAACTCATATTGAGATACAACGATCAAGTCGTCATTTGTTTGTCTCAATCAATGTAATCCTTAGACCTGAGGTTGTTGCATAATCCGAGTTGTGGATTATCGACTTAGGTTATGTCGAACGTTGTTCCGGCAAAGGGCCGTTATAAAGGCAGACTTCAGGTCTACTGAGAATCAAGTTGCGTGATGTGGATGACCAAGATGGGATTTTGACCCTCTGACTAGAGAGATATTCTCTGGGCCCTCGCAAATTATATGATTCGGAAAGCATGGCCATGCACGACCCCGTTAAGGGTTAACCGAGGCATCCGACCAAGAGTTAGTCGGATGAATAACATCATGGATCGAGAAGAAAGTTGAGCTATTTTAAGGATGAAGATTATTCTCCTATATCTTGAAAAGATGTATCGCGAGGAAAAATGGACTCGGACGCAAGTGGCATCGGAAGGTATGTCATCATGACTCTTTGGCACTTGGGAGTCGGCACGTTCTGCTAGGAGCCGCTGCTGATTGATCGATCATGAGTAAGACTCGAATCATGTCCGAGTCACCATGAGCCTATCGGGTCACACACTTAAGACTAGGAGCAAGTTTGGGTTGGACCCGGACCGGAAATCTGTTAGGCTTAGACCCGAATCGGACACGGACTGAGTCAGTGAGTTGGACTCGTGGTGGCTAATATATGGCTTTTAGTGAATGGGCCACGAGTGAGTGCTGACCACTTTCACGCCCTATATATACTGGGGCGCATATGCCCAAGGGGACGGTTAGGTCATTCAATGCGTTGAAAACCCTAGCTCCTTTTTAGTCTAGCCGCCGTACCGAAACTAGCAGTTCCCCGTCGGTGCTCCTCCTCGTACACGTGGATACTAGCAGAGGTGTTGTATGATTAGCACACCGATGATCGTGGATTGGATTGGATCATGAGAGTTGCACTGCTTCAACTGAGGCGCTTCATCAGTAATCCACAACCGCGTGTCTAGTGGTAATCTTTTCGTGGCCTTCTACCTCAGCTAGATCTTGGGATCACCATGTAGGAAAATTTTGTTTTATATCTACGTGGACCCCAGTGGTAAAAGAGCGATAACTTCTGGTTTTAGGCTTGAGATCTCGCATATCTGATATGCGATAGGGATTAGATTGGATCTATTTGTTGTTTTGATTGTCGATCTATGCGATAGATCGGTTTGTACGAGGTTGACTGAATCAACTGTACTCGAGGAATGGATGATCTGGTTTCCATGATTATACTCTGTGGTCATGGAACGACATACCCCTACCGGTCGGTTTCTGCTATTGGGGTAGACCGTGACACGTAAATCTAGATGCGGTGATCAAAGATCAAAAGAGTTTGATCGAATTAGAGTACAGATCGGATTTGGATAAAATTGTTTTATCCGACGTAGAAATCCATATACCGAATGCAGATGAGATTTGCGTTTTCTGGAAAAATCGTTGACCACCGGCTTCGCCCTGCCGTAGTGCCTTAGATGTCATGGTGAGTTTCAGAACGCCGGTAGATATTCTATCTATGCATAACTTGTTTTTGTAGGATGATATTGTGAATGGTATGGATTTTGTGCATGTGATGTGTGTAATCCATACGTGATCTCGAATCACGTTTTTGTTAGCCACCTGGAGCCTAGGCGTTGTCATTTTATTGTATTACGACATGCGTGTCGGATTCTCTATAAAATTTTCTTTACTAGCTAGTGTAGCTGTTTGGAGAACCTGAATGGCATCCAAGTCGATGTACAAGTAGGCAACATGGAGTAAGGCGGCACGTGACAAGAGTTGACACGAGTCGAATTACAAGCTTCGTGGAGATGGATATCGCCATGAAGTGAGCCATACAATTTTACATTATTATTATTTTATTTGTGCTATTATTATGTCTCTATTTTACCTCTTTTAGATAGTTGGTAGAAATTAATCCCTCAAAGAAGGTCTAGCCGGTTTCTCCGCCAGTGCTGCACCATCACAAGTTGAACATTTTTGATAGTGGGCTCATAAAATTGAGGTGCTATCAATTCTTTCCTACTAGGTGGGTTCAAGTCAGACTCTTATAGCGGAAACACTTGATAAATCTAGACGAGTCTATCACAATGGACTCAGAGAAAAGTCGGACGTGAGCCGGTGCATGTGATGCCACCCAACCAACAAGAGTTGTATGAGATGCGGTTAACAAGGAGTTGTCTATGTAGATCACTTGGCGACTAGTAGTGATACTAAAGCTCACTAGTCGGATTTCTTATTTAGGATCCCGAATCACTAAGTAACCATCAGAGGAGTGTTGGTTCTAGTGGGAGCATAAGTATGAAAATGTTTAATATGCTTGCTCTTTTATGGATACATGTCTTAAGTGTTTTTCATATTTTCTATTCTAGATCAATGGCACCTAGTAACAGTCTCCCTCATGTGTCCAGTTTTGCGTTGAGAACGATCCTAGAGAAACATAATCTTAATGGAACTAATTTCACCAAATGGTATCGTAATCTCAGAATTGTTCCCAAACAAGAAAAGAAGGACCATGTTCTAGATAACCCACTAGATGAGCCGAATGATAATGCGACTGTCGCTGCCACCAATGCCTACCGTAAGACTCGGGATGAGTCCACGGAAATTAGCTGTCTTATGCTTGCTCACATGGAACCATACTTGTAGTAGTAGTTCGATAATATTGAGGCCTACGATATGATTGAAAGCCTCAAAATTATGTCCCAGGCTTAGGCAAAGACTGAGAGGTATCACGTCTCTCGGGCTTTGTTGGGCTAGAAGCTGAAAGACGACGATCTGATGAGTCCGCATGTGATCAAGATGGTTGGTTACGTGCAGTCTGTTGAAAGGCTAGGGTATCCCATTAGCAAAGTGTTTACTACAAATATAATTCTCAACTTTCTTCCTAGTGCATATGGTCAGTTCATATCGAACTACTACATGCATGGTATGGATAAGAACAAACTGAATTACATGGGATGCTCAAGTAGGTAGAGGCGGATCCCAAGAAAGGCGCTAGTCAAGTGTTGATGGTGCAGAATAAGGCTAAGTTCAAGAAAAGTTCTTGGACTAAGAAGAAGAAGGAAAAGTCGGGAGGTAAGGCTCAGGACCCGTCCCAAGCGCTTCCTTAGGGACTAAGCCATCTCCTTCAGCCGGATCCACCTGCTTCTACTACAAGGTGGATGACCACTAGAAGAGGAATTGCAGCAAGTATTTGGCTCACAAAGCCAAGAGTGGAGGTGGGACTTCCGACTCGAGTATGCTTGTTTGCAATGTTATATACATTTATCTTGCTGATGCACCTAATAGTTTTTGGGTATATGATATCCGATCAGTGATTCACATATGCAACTCATTGCAAGGACTAGTAAGAACTAGGATCATGGCGAGAGGAAAGGTTGACATTCGAGTCGGCAACAAGGCAAGAGTCGCTACATTGGAAGTCGGCACGATACAACTTCATTTCCCTTCTAGACTCTTAATGGAGATGAATACTTGTTATTATGTTCTAGTGCTTAGTACAAACATTATGTATGCCTCATGTTTGATGAGACAAGGCTCTAAGTCGAATATTAATAATAATGGTTGTTCTTTGTATTTGAGTGATATGTTTCACGGCTTTGCACCCGTCCATGATGGATTATTTATTTTGAACCTTGATGGGGAATCAGTCTATAACATAAATGTGAAAAGGTTGAAACCAAATGATCTGAATATGACTTACTTTTGGCACTATTGACTTGGTCATATAAGTCGGAAACACATGAAGATGCTCCATGATGATGGACTCCTAACTTTGTTCGACTTAGAGTCATTTGAGACATGCAAATCTTGCCTACTCGGCAAAATGAACAAGACGCCTTTTGCAAAGAGTTGTGAAAGGGCGTCTGACTTATTGGGACTAGTACATAGTGATGTATGTCGCCCGATGAGCACGACAACCATAGGTGGTTATGAGTACTTCATTATCTTCACTGATGATTTGAGTATGTATGGATATATCTAGTTGATAAAACATAAATTGGAAGCCGTTGAAAAGTTCAAGGAATTATAGAACGAGGTAAAGAATCAACTCAACAAGAAAATAAAATATCTTCGGTCGGACTGAGGAGGCAAGTACACGATCCATGAGTTTTATGACCATCTGAAGTGTTGTGGAATAGTTCCCCAACTCACTATGCCGGGAACGCCGCAGAGAAATGGTATGTCAGAAAGGATGAATCAGACCTTGTTGGACATGGTATGATCAATGATGAGTTGGACGGATCTGCCTTTATCATTTTGGGGTTATTGTCTAGAAACTGCAGTGTTCATACTAAACAGAGTACCATCAAATTCAGTAGAGAAGACACCACATGAGATGTGGACTGGAAAGAAGTCGAGTTTGCCTTTTCTTAAGATTTGGGGTTGTGAAGCTTATGTCAAACGACTTCAGTCCGAGCTCACAACCAAGTCGGATAAGTGTATTTTTGTAGGGTATCCAAGAGAAACCTTGGGATACTACTTCTACTAGCAAGAAGAGGGGAAAGTGCTTGTCGCTCAGAATGATGTCTTCCTTGAGAAGAGTTTCTTAGTCGGGGAGTCAGTGGGAGCATGGTGCAACTCGAAGAAATTCGAGAGGAACCGAAAAGTAGCGAGTTGGCAAAAGCCTTGGAGGTTGAGCCAGCCGTGGTAGCTAAGCCGGTAGCTACACCGACACTGCGAAGATCGGCCAGATTGCGAAGTGTTCGTGATGTGTTACTTTTGGACAGTGATGAGCCGACAACTTATTCAGAAGCAATGGTGGGATCCGATTCTGAGTTATGGCTTGGAGCCATTAGATCCGAGTTAAAGTACATGGATGAAAATCAAGTTTGGAACTTGGTTAATCTGCTAGATGGTGCAAGACCTGTCGAGTGCAAATGGATCTTTAAGAAGAAAACTGATATGGATGGAAATATTTCTGTCTATAAAGCACGACTTGTCATGAAGGGGTTCCAGGTTCAAGGAGTTTACCATGATGAGATTTTCTCACATGTGGTGTTGCTTAAGTCAGTTCGGATCATGTTAGCTACAACATCCTATTTCGACTATGAGATATGGCTGATGGATGTCAAGATCAGTGGCGGAGCCACGTTATGGTTGTGTACTCAAGCGACTACACAAGAATTTGGCAAGTTATTTACCCCTAGGTATTAAGTATCCCACCGCTTAATGAAAATAGTCTAGAAATTGATCACATAGGCCCACGTGTCATCTGCTTTGGGCAACTTAGCTGGGCTAGATGTCGATACGATGCAACGAAAGCACTAGTAACTTCCCGATAACCATGCTGACTATCTTTCAACCTCTCTGTTTTACGTCCCTATGATCCCCAATTATCGGTAAATCTCACCAAACCGATCACGCCTAAACACTCAGGGTGAGGAGGTCCGCCGCAGTCCACTGCTTGCCGCTCGAAATCCGCCGGTCACTCGTTCATCCCTTAGTTGGTTGTGCAGACAGGAATGGCCTCCTCCGGCGACCAGGCACATAGACACCTCGGCAATCACCGATCAAGCACGGCCAGTCAATCATGTTTGCTAGTTTGTCATCAATTCGTCTGTCGCCCTACATCAGCTCTCGACGTCCCCAATTTTATTGGTAAGCCGTCGGTTCTCCTCCCATGATTTGCTTGTGATACTGTACTCTGTAGTCTGTATTGTTCCTTCTCTCTTGTTTTTCTTGCAAGTGCTGGTATGTTCATGTTGCACGAGCGTCAGTACTGTAGTGTGGTCGAGTAAACGAGTGAATTGTTCTTCTTCATATTGCTGTATTGCTTGCTGCAAGTTTGTGAATGGATTTTCCGTTAAGTCATGATAGCGTGCTACCCAGGTGGACAGTCTCAGATCGCTTATTTCATTCGTCTCTAAATTTCTGAATATTAGTTTAGTTCAATCTAGAATTGTTGTTCTATATGATGAAGTGATCTATTCTCTTATGCAAATAACAATTCTTTATATCAGTTTCCTTATACAAATAACTTTATATTGCCAGGTCTTAAGTTCTCTATAGATGGACAAATTTGTTAAGAAGTGGCAGTCAAAATCAAGTGTTACGGATTCTTTACAAAGATCAAATGAAAATGAGGAACAAACTCATGTTGATGCTAGAGCTGCTTTGGAAAGGGTGTTAGTTAATAGAAGTGCAAGGCCACGCTTAATCAAGGACACTGAAGTAGTTGATCTATCTAAACTTCCAGCGGATCCTGCAGAACGAAAACCTATTTCCCAATACAAGACAGTCAAAGTTTGTGATGATGTGCGGAGAACTTACCTACAGAAAGGCCCATTCCAACCTGTAGGACATGATTTCCCTTAAACGGATTTCAATGGAATTAAGCGACGTTTTATTGAAGATTGGTTCAACACATACAAGCCTTGGCTAGAGTACAGTATAAAGGAAGATGCGGCATTTTTTCTTTGCTTCTACTTGTTTCAAAATGAAAGTCTAGGCCGTGGTGGTGGAGATGTATTTTCAACCAAGGGGTGGAAGAGTTGGAATAACATTAAGAGGCTGGATACTCATGTTAGTGGTCCATCAAGTTCTCATAATCAGAACATGAAAAGATGTGATGATCTAATGAACCAGGAGCAATCCATTGCAGCTGTTGTACACAAGCAAACTAAGAAATCTAAGATAGAGTACCAAACTCGGCTAGTTGCATCAATAGATATTGCAAGGTTGCTTCTTATTATCGGCTTGCCATTTCGAGGTCATGATGAAAGCGAGTCTTCTCTGAGGAAGGGAAATTTTCTTACTTTCTATGACTGGTATGTTGCATGTTGTCCTGATGTGGCTGCTGTTGCATTGAAGAATGCTCCTAAGAATTTAAAGTTGGTTTCTCCTCCCATTCAGAAAGATATTGTGGACGCTTGTGCTAAAGAAACAGTCAAAGCAATCATAGAGGACTTAGGAGATGGGTACTTTGCTATATTGGTTGATGAATCTCGTGATGTATCTCACAAGGAACAAATGACTCTTGCTATAAGATATGTTGATAAAAGGGGGTATTCAGTGGAGCGTATTATTGGACTTTCTCATGTCACTCAAATGACTTCTCTTGCCCTCCAAAAAGCTATTTATGATGTGCTTAATGATAATAACCTTAGTCCTTCTCGAATCCGCAGCCAAGGCTACGATGGAGCTAGCAACATGGAAGGACATTTGAATGGATTGAAAACTTTAGTGATGGAAGATTCCAAGTCTGCTCATAGCATACACTGTTTTGCTCATCAACTTCAACTAACACTAGTTGAAGTTGCAAAAAATCATGCAGATGTGGTATGGCTTTTTGAGTGGATGAGTGTTGTTCTGTCCATAGTTGGAAACTCTTTTAAAAATAGGGATTTGCTTAGAGAAATACAAGCCAAAAAATTGAGAAGGCAGTTCAGATGGGTGAACTTGAAACTAGGAGTGGTTTGAATCAGGAACTTAGACTTAAAAGGCCTGGAGATACTCGACGGGGTTCCCATTTCAGTTCTCTTATGAATATGATTGTTATGTTTCCCTCAATAATTGAAGTTATTGATGACAATGCACAAAATTCCAGAAAAGCTCTTGATAGGATTAAAGCAAAAGGTGTTCTGGATGGTATTCAAACATTTGACATTATTTTTAGGCTACACTTGATGAAGGTTATACTCAGGATTACTAATGATCTGAACCTCGCTTTGCAAAAGAAGGATCGGGACATTGTGAATGTTGTCTCGTTTCTCGGTACAACCAAAAGAAGGCTATAGGGCATGAGAAACCAAGGCTGGGAAGGTATGTTTACAACGGTTAATAGTTTCTGCCTCAAACATGGTATTCAACTCCCAGATATGAATGCTATGCATATTCCTCGGCGATCAATATCAAAGTGCAAAGCTCAAACTGATGGCATATCAAATATGAATTTTTATCAAAGGGTCATGTATGCTGTTATTGATTTGTTGCGAGTAGAGCTGGATGACCGCTTTAGTGAGAGTAGCAAAACCTTGCTACTTCGGATGGTTTGTTTAGATCCTTCTGATTCGTTCTCTAACTTTGAAAAAGACAAAGTGCTTGCAATGGCTGGGTTATATGCTGATGACTTTGACAATGACAGTAAGATGGAAGATCTTAATGTCCAACTTGATAACTTCCTTGAAAATGTTCGCGATGATTCAAGACTATCCAATCTGAAAGGGGTTAGTGATCTTTGTAGAAAACTAGTTCAGACAAAGAAGCATACTAGTTTTCCTCTAGTATTTATTTTGGTTAAGCTAGCATTGATTTTGCTGGTTGCGACGACAACAGTTGAAAGAGCAGTTTCTGCCATGAAACTCATCAAGACTGATTTACACAATAGAATAGGCGATGATTTCTTATATCATTGTCTCATCACATATGTTGAAACTGATGTATTCTAGTCCATTAGCACCGATGATATTATGCATACCTATCAAGGTAAGAATGATCGCAAAGAGCTTCTACCATAAATATATTGCAATAAACATGCATGCTCCTGTTTAATTTGTCTACACAAGTGCGTTCTCAATTTTTTTGTGACATTAGTCAAGCTTGACATCACAGGGTTTAGAGCCCGGTTCCGCCACTGGTCAAGATAGCTTTCCTTAATGGAAATTTAACTGAGGATGTGTATATGATACAACCCGATAGTTTTGTTGATCCGGCTAATGCTAACAAGGTATGCAAACTTTAGAAATCCATTTATGGGTTGAAGCAAGCATCTCGAAGTTGGAATATTTTCTTTGTCGAGGTAGTCAAATCATTTGGCTTCATCAAGGGTGATCATTATTCTTGTTTATACAAGAAGTTTAGTGGGAGCAAAGTAAACTTTCTGATCTTATATGTGGATGACATATTACTAATTTGAAATATGTCCAGATGTTGCTAGAAACCAAGGAATCAATGGAAAAGAGTTTTTCGATGTACTTGGGTGAATCAACTTACATTCTAGGAATCCAAATCTATAGAGATAGATCAAGGCGGCTCATTGGATTGAGTTAGAGTACATATTTGGACAAAGTTTTGAACAATTTCAACATGGAATTGTCTAAGAAGGGGCTCTTACTGATGTCCCATGTTGTGAAACTTAGAAAGACTCAGTGTCCTTCGACGACTAATGAGCAAATTAGGATTAGTGCGATTCTATATGCTTCAGCAGTTGGATCCATCATGTATGCTATGATTTGTACAAGGCCGGATGTTTCCTATGCTTTAAGTGTTGTGAGCAGATACCGGGCTAACCCTGGAGAAATCCACTGGGCAGCGTCTAAAAATATCCTTAAGTACTTGAGAAGGACTAGGGATATGTTCCTTGTTTATTGAGGTGAGAATGAGCTCAGTGTAAAGGGTTACATAGATGCGAGTTATCTCACTGACTCAAATAATTCTCGATCACAATCCAGATAGGTGTTTGTGAGGAGGGGTTGTGAGCTAGAAGAGTTTCAAGCAAGAGACTATGTCTACGTCTGTGATAGAAGCTGAGTATATTGTCGCCTTAGAGGCGGCAAAGGAAGCTGTTTGTATGAGGAACTTCCTCATTGATCTTGGTGTGGTTCAGGGCTCGTCCAATCCTTTAAACATATATTGTGACAATAATGGTGCTATTGTATAGGCCAAGGAACATAGACAACACCAGAAGAACAAACATATACAATCCTACGTGGTATCAATGCTTTAGGCCCATCTAGGACTTACCCCAATGTATATATGGATCCTATCCATGTGGACTCCTTTACTTAAGTGAGTGACCATGTAGGTTCGCTACCAATTAGACACAGCTGGAGTCCAACTCTAGTCTAATCAGTTAGTAGTGGCTCATAGCAAAACTTGCCAAGTCCTAACTGTCGCAAAGAGATATGCCCTAGAGGAAAATAATAAATAGGTTTTTATTGTCATATCTCAATTAGTTTATAATAGTTTCATATTGTGCTATAACTGTGCCAAGTAGAAACATTGGTACATGTGTGGTATGAAACAACAAAGTCCCTAGTAGCCTCTATTCATACTAGTTCGTTGGTCATGAGGATGATCTGGGTTTCCAGATCATGGGAATTTATGCCAATTGACAACGGGATCATATCATTGGAGAATGATGTGATTGGACATTCCTCAAAGGATTGCAACACGATCAAGTCATATAGTTCATTGTTGCAACAACTATACCTAGACTCCTTTTCCTTAGACCGTGAGCTCATATTACTCACTGTTTCCCGAGGCTGCTTAGACTGCATCAACCGTCATCTGGTAATACGGTGGCCATAAAGGTGTACGTTGGGTATTCCGAAGGAATAGTTGATGACATGTGACTGCAAGACCGGGATTTGTTCACCCACATGACGGGTAAAGATACATACGACCGGCTTGGTGAGATTACATCCATAAATGTTGCAACATGTGACTCGGTCACGGGATGTAATATCACGATAACAAGAAAACGGAACTTGTTGTGAACGAGATTGAACAATGTATGGGATACCAATGATCAGATCTCAGACAAGTCGTATCAAGAAACAAAAGGACAAAGATGCTACATTTAGCGGTTCAAACGACATTGTCATCAGGAATGCATAGGGGTCACATGGATATCCCTGGTCCCTCTATTGATCATTGATTTAGATCATGTCTAGAGCATTCCCGAGCCGTGAGAGGATACACTTAAGGGTATGATGAGAGCGATCATTCGTAAGAAGGAATCACAGTAGAGAAAGAGAAAGCCGGAATTGTTCCGCAGAGAGATCCGAAGTTGTTCAGAGAAAGAATAAAGGACCGAAATCATTCCGGGAAAGATCCGAAGTCGTTCGGAGGAAATCGAAAGGGAACCGAAAGGTATTTCGGGTCAAGAAGGATTTTTTAATATGTATTTACATATTAATTAATGTAATTAATATTAAATATAATATTAAAATCTAATTTGAAGGGGCATTTCACTAATGGGCCAAACTTCCTAGGGAAAAAGGGCCCATGAGGGAAAACCGAGGGAGGGAAGGGCCAAGGCCCAGGCGCCTCAAGGGGGCCCACCCGGCCAGCCTAGGGCTGTGCGCGGGGTGGGGCCCACCCCTGGCCGGCTGGCCCATGAGGCCCATGCGCCTCCCCCTCTCCCTTGAATAGTCCCACATGGGAAACCCAAAGGGGAGGGCACACCCCCTCCCCCTATATAAAGGGGTGCCCATGGGTGGGATTAGAACACACCAATATTTGGAGAAGTCATTTGGTTGACTTCCTCCTTCCCTATCTCTCTAGCCCTTGTGACCATGGCCCCAAGTCTGGGCTGTGCGATCAAGGCACACCTACAGTACGCCATTGTGCTACAGGGATTCCTAGCCGGATATCAACTTCCGCACTCCCGGTGGGATCGGGGAGCCGGAGGTCTCATCATGCACCGGATGTGTACAAAGACACAAGGTGCAACACTTGGGGCGCTTAAATGTCGTGAGCCAGAGCTGCTGCACGATGAAGATGAAGAAGGAGCAAGGGGTGACCTGCGAGGAGCTTCGCGACCTTGAGGTCAGCTACGAGTACGACTACATCAACCACGTTCCCTGTGGAACGTTAACCGCGTACGGTCTAAAAGGGTATGTATTCTATACGCATCGGCCGTTACCACATTACTACATAGATAGATCCTAGGCAGTTTTGGGGTTCCATCGTAGGAATTTTTTTGTTTTCTGCTGCCGATCCCCTTGAGTGGTATTAGAGCCGATCTATGCGTAGGAGTGTTGTACGGCCAGTACGCACAAGTATTGTGTGAGAATTGATCCCTTAGTTGTTACCCTCTAACGTGTACTTGTTTATATCGCCGTATTGTTTGATGAAGCTACCTGGACCGACCTAACGCGTATTCATACGCGAGACTGGTTCCACGCTCAACATATGACTTGTACCGTATAAGTTGCTAGCGGGTGCCTGTCTCTCATTCGATAGTTGATATAGCATTTACAACGGAGGGCCCCAAAAGGGGTGTAGTAGAGACAACTGTTGGATCCGTGTTGTGGTTGGAAAGTTCGTAGATTAGAAACAGTTCTATTGCGAAAGCCCTAACAACCACGTAAAACTTGCAGTAGATAAAGTAGAGGCGTCTAACTTTATTTTGCAGGGGGCATGTGATTATGATATGGCATTGGTCGTTACAAAGGTAAGTAGTTTACTTTTCTATTACTAAGTAGTATAGTAATAGTCATCGTTCCGATGAACGACCTGGTGGGGGTGTCATGGACTTGGCGTAAAACCAAGGGCAAGATGGAGATCATGCCGGAGCGCTCGATGCAGATCAAGGTGTAAGAAGAAGCACCATATCATATCACATTATGAATATGATGTTGATACCTGTTTTACATCTTATTGTGGCTAGTATTTAGATACTCAATGGTAGCAAATAAGATAATCCCTATTTAATTCCAATGTTCCGTGTTCCCCTTGTGTGTGCACCACCAAGAAAGTTCTTCGGTATGAGGCGATCCATGGTACAGGAATGGGTGTCAGACATATCTATGTTCACATACAGTGGGTGTAAGCCATGTTGCACAGCGAATACACACAAGTTAGATTTGGCGAGCCTAGCATGTGCAGACATGGCCTCGGAACACAAGAGATCGAAAGATCGAGCATGAGTCACATGGATGATGTGATTGACATTATTGCATGTCTACCTTTGATAATGCACTGATGGTCGTGATGATCGAGGAAGGTGTAGAGGATAGGGATCATGCGATCACTAAAATCATCCAGGGGATGACAATTTTAGTGGAGACCAATTATAAATTGATCTCTTATTATAAACTTAGTATAGATGTCTATTTGCAAATATCTTAGTAGATCTTAGCCTATTCCATTGAGGTCCTTTGCGACCATGGGAATATATTTCTTAATTTGGAACTTAGCAAAAGGGTCCAACTTCATAGATTAATACCCACGCCTAAGGGATATCCTCATAAAAGGTGATCTTCTCTTCTTAATACAATAACCATTAGGAGATAATTCGATGACTCCAGAATGTTTGTATTTTCTCCATAATCATCCAATAATCCATTCTCCATTCGATGGAGAGTTAGGCTACATTTTGTATTCTACAGAATAAGGCACATAGAGTATGAGCCGTTGGATGGGTTTTCCTCCATCGTGGATGAAAAGAGATTATTTGGAAAAACACTTAGCGATCTTGCATTAGAGTTGAGAACTCTTGGAAGGGCTTGATTGCAATGGAGGTCATGGATGAAAAGGTATATGTAAGATATACAAATTATAAATGTGGTTCTTGCAAAACTCATTGCAGTTTGCAAAGTATTTGATACTTGTCCTATTTTGTGAAAACAAGATGGTCTGCTTGATAATTGCTGGAGTTGAGGCAAACTGACTTGATGACGACAAGCAAAATAGTTGATGGCCGACATCACCTCTTTCCTCAAAGTTTATCATTTGGATTAGTGGACTTGAATATAATTTTGTAATCTTTGTTTATGTGTCTTGCTTTTGGTAAGACGATTATTCATATGAACAAGTTACAAGCTAGTTTGTACTATTCTTATGAACAATACCGTTATGGTCACATTACGATTACAAACAAGTTATTCTCATCACTATGTTAATGATAATAGTTTAAACATTTATAAAGGATTAGAATGCTAAAAGATATCCAAAGTTTAATAATGAAATGACACTATAGTCTAAGTCATTTTGATTATTGCATGTTCTTTATGGAGATCGGGGTCCTAGATGCTTAATCTAGAGACTTTGCAAAACCATGCCTCTTGGGCAGAATGACTAAAACTCCGCATTCTGGTAAAACGGTGATATGCGAAGAAATGTTGAATCTTACATATAGTGATGTATCGTATTTTCAACAAGTAGTGGAAATCATGAGTTAATTGTGGACTTAAGTGAATAAGAGTATTTACTTAATGAAACATAAGTTTGGAATGATTTGAATTGTTCAAATGAGTTCACAACAAAAGGAGGATATTGAAATTAACAAGAATACGAAGTCTCTTCAATTTGATCCACATGCCTAAAGTATTCAAGTTAAGTTTAGCAGAAAAGGAACTTGTGAAAGATGTTTCACAAATTATGATAATTGGATGAATTCAAACTGTGTTGAAATATCTAAACATCATAATCATTATGTATTAAGATACATATGGTATAATATCATCTCTTATAGGGGTTATAGTTATCGCTTAGAGTTAAAGATCAAAATAAGCAAACACTCATTTGAAATACAAAGGAACATCTAAAAGATTCGTGGAAACAACACCATAAGTGTTATGGCAAGTTCGAGTTTCTGGAGATTTCGATAAGTTGAAATCGTGGCGAATAAACAAGTCTTTGTAGAGCATTCTTATGAAGCTATGAATGCATCATCCACAAGGGGCAAACCTGTTGTTGTCCTAAGTTGATGTGTCTTGATGTAGATACAGGTGGAAGAAAGTAAAAGATCAAACCAAGGTATTTGATCTTACCACTGAATTGTTCAGTGGCACAACGGAATTTGTTTCGTGAATCCAAACTCTACAAATAGAGTAGAAACCAATGATAATGATCATAAAGTTTCAAGTAAATACTTTTACTAAAGAAAGTAGGATTCAACTATATATTCTAACAAGTTTGTGGAATTATATTGTTGATTCACTTGTCATGTTTGAACAAGACACACCTACAAATTACAAAGAAGCGTGATGGACCTGAGTGCGAGAAATGACTAGGAGTCATAAAATCCTATATTAAGTTACATTTAAGATTGCAAAGTAACATGTTGCTTGATCTTATTAAAGTAAAGAAGTTTACTTGATATTTCTAAATGACTGCAAAGTCATAAGAAGGAAATGAAACTTAATGAATGACAAAAAGCTTGATTTGTCACAAGTTTGGACAAATTCAAGGAGTTGACTAAAATAGTAGTGATGCTTAAGTCTTTTGGATTTACACTAGAAATATATGGATAGTTAAGTCTCGTAATTGGAATTCACAAATTGATGATGATCAAAGAATTTTGGAATGTCCAAGATTATCGAGAGGACCTGGTTTTGAGTGGGAGCAAATCAGCTTGGCTAATTCATAATATGTAGCTGACATATTTTGAGTGGGAGCCAAGTGAAATCCCTGGATCTCAAATATGGATGCAATATTTGAGTGGGAGCGTGAAATCATTCTAGGATATGTGGACGACATATATGAATGATGTGATTGGTGTTTGTTGGGGGGATACCCCCGGGTAGGGTCATGCCGGGGTATAAAGGCCGAGTTAGCCAAGGTTCGGCAAGGCCAAAGCGAATGCTGGCCAGGTCACCTCAAGGCGGGCCGGATCACGGAGTAACCCAGACCAGGGGGCGTTCGCCTAACTAAGTCTCGACAGGCCTAGGAAGTAAGTCAGAAGTAGATGTTTGCTTGTATGCAGGAACAGGGGTGCCAGGGTCAGCTATGATCCGGGTCATGATTGGCTTCTAGGAGAAGGAAGGAATCTTGCTGGTCAAAAAGAGGGTCCGGTACGCACTGCATGAGCGAAGCAGACAAGAGCGGGACCACCGGGTCATGGCTGACAGGGGTGACGAAGCCCATGTCGGCTGACGCGGGCGCCGCAGAGGCTCACGTAGCTAAAGCAAGCATGACGCAGGGGAAAAAGCACCCCGATCGGCTTACCCCTTTGGGAGGAGGCATATTCCACATATGCCCTAGGCAGGAACCGAGCCTCCTCTATAAAAGGGGGGCTAGGGATTCTGTAGGAGGGGTTGGTCTCTCTGCTATTCTGTTTTGGGCTAGGGTTTCAGGTGTGATCTGTGGGTGAGAGTAAGAGAGCTCCTTCTTCCTCCTCTCGCCAATATAGCTCTAGGAGCACTTGTAACCTGGGAAGGAAATCAATACAAACTTCTGTGTGGAGAATCACTTCACTATCCCTCCCTGGATTCCCCTAGAGTGTATTAGTCCCCACCTTTAGCCTATCCATGGCATCTGCCGTGACACCACCACGACAGTTGGCGCCCACCGTGGGGCTAGCAGCGCTAGCAGGGGTCAAGATCCGGACAGGAAACCTCATCGCCACCGGCGAACGCATCGTCTCCGGGCTCGTTCAGCGCTTTGGAGCGCGGGATTTCGTCAGCGACAATGCAGGCTGCTTCGGCACGCGCCCTCTTCTGTGCAACGGCATCTTCGTCAAGCTCGGCGCGCACAAGGTCTATGTTGCGGTGGACGTGTCTTGCGTTCATCCGCGCCACGTCGTCGAAGCAGGCGAACCGCCCCTCACTGTGGCTCGCGGGGCGCGTATCGCTCGTTCCCCGGACCACGCAGAGGTAATGATGACCGCGCCTGGTGCGGGCGCGAGCAAGGATCCGGCGCCAGATCCGGAGCTAATGCCCAAGGAACCGAGGAAAGGTAGAGGTCCTCCACTAGAGAGGCCGGAAAATGTGTTGAGAGAGGCAATGGACAGCTTGGCAAACCCTGTAGTAGCAATGGTAGATCCGGCTCGTGCACAGGCCGAGCTGGAAGAAACTAGGCAGAAAATACTAGAGGGCGCAAAGAAAATAGCCGCGGCCCAGCAGTCGTTGAACACGACGCTGTGTGAGTATGCTAAGGCGAACAAAGTTGATAATGTAAAAGTGAAGGGGAGAAATCTCATGAGCGAGATGAACAGAGAGGGTGATGCTGGAATTGAGGAATCAGAAAACTGCTTGTCCGTGGGGCTGCCGAGGTATAGTACCCCAGCCAAGAACCTCAGAGCAGCGGATGCAGCTGCGTCCGAGTTAGAGGGACTGACGGGTGAAGCCCGGCAAAGACAGCAAGATAGGGTTAACGAGCTGGTTTGGATTGCAAATAGGCAAAACGAGGAACTGCTTAGGGCTAACCCAGAGAGAGCTGGAGCCTCCAAGATCATCCATTCGGCGGTGGGTAACCCGGAGAAATCCGCTGGAGCTGCATCGTCCCCTCACGGTGGTCCAAGGAGAGAAGAGGTGGTAACCTCGGCCAGATGGAACAAACAGATCGTCCCGTATGACCCGACGCGGGCAGGGAAAGGAAAATAAGCGCAGAAAAATGATGATCGATGGAGTGTGAGCCGAGGCGAAGCTGGCCGAGGTAACCGCGACCAAGGCAATGCCGGTCAAGGGAACATTGTCAACGGCAATGCCGGACAGCGAAATTCGGCTGGAGCAGGACAACCGCAGCAGCGGAACATACCAAGGAAAGAGCACAGTGCCGACCGAGGTATGCAATAGAAAGGTGCGCCGCAAGAGCAAAACCGGTACAACGACGGTGATTCGGAGATGGCTAACGCGGGATACCCAAGACTGGACTATCATGTGATAGGGTCGAGATTGGGAAGTAGGGATTTGATGCCGGATGATGCAAGGTTGAAACTGGATCGACTGTATAGGTCGGAACAGATTGAATGCCAAGGTCCACTGGGTCCAACATGTTTTGGACCCCGGATCATGAAAGAGCCACTAGTACCAAACTTTCAGCTGCCCAGGGGCACAAAGACGTATGACGGTAGTACCAAGCCGGAGGATTAGCTGATAAACTATGCTACAGCCGTGAAAATTGCCACTGGCAACTTGAGATGGGCAGTACGATACGTACCCCAGATGTTGGAAGGCCCGGCAAGGGTATGGCTGAATAATATGGCACCAGGAAGCATCAACTGCTGGATAGACTTCGAGGAAATGTTCATCAGCAATTTCTCGAGTACATATCAGCGGCCAAATAGGCCACAGACCCTAGCTATGTGCAAGCAAAGACCTAATGAGACAAACCAGGAGTTCTTGACTCGGTGGTGTACCGTGAGAAATTTGTGTGAGGGCGTGATAGAATCACAGGCCATAGCGTGGTTTGCACAGGGGTGCAGATATGGAAGTGAGCTGTGGATGAAGTTGCAAAGAAAAATGCCAGCTACATTGGTAGAAATGATTCGGATTGCAGATTCGTATGCGTTGGGTGATCCGACCCAACCAAGGCTAGCGTCAAACGAGTCAAGCGATGAGTACTATCAGAGAGATGGAGCCGGATCATCCCGGAGGAATGACTACAGAGGAAAAAGGAGAGATGATAGACCGGACCACCGGTACGGTTCGCACCAAGTTGCAGCTGTGAATCAAGATCAACCTGGAGCGGGGGTAGCCAGCGCCAGAAAACTGGAGGGCAGTGGACCCCAAGAAACGACGGCAAGAAAACTTAGACACCGGAGCAAAAGAAGCAGTGGCAAGAAAGGAAAGACAGTCCAAGGTATACTTATGAGTCGATGTTGGACCAGCCGTGTAAGTTTCACACGCCAAATCCGAACAACCCAGCGGGTCATACGACGAGACAATGTGAGTGGATGCGCAAGATTGAACAAGGTGGTTCGGGGAATGCTCAGGCACCTCGGAATGATCAGCCTCGGCAGGAGTTACCCCGGCAGCAACTGCTCTCCGGAGCGAACACGCGACAACTAATGTTGCCTCCCCCTCCGCCGAGGTATGATAACAATGAGAGGAGGGATGCAGTGCATCGGGTAGAAAATCAGCATCAGCCGAATCAGAGGCACTCCGGAGATGAGGGGAGAAACGAGTACAGGGAGCATCACCAGAGCTACTGTGTATTCACCACAGAAGAAACTGATAGAAAAAGCTTGCAGCGTGGCATATGGAGGTGAATGCAGTAATGCCTGCAGTGACGAGGTACATGCCTTGGTCCGGTCAGGAAATCACCTGGAGCATCAGGGATCATCCCAAGCTCATGCCAAGCCCTGGTACGTATGCGTTGGTGCTGGATCCTACATTCATTGGACCTAGCATTAACGTAAGATTCTCAAAGGTGTTGATCGACAATGGCAGTAGCATAAATATCATGTATGCGGACACAATGCGCAAGTTGGGCATCTCAGAGAACATGCTCCAGGCCATGAGGACAACTTTCCATGGCATTGTGCCCGGCATTTCTTGTGAGCCCATAGGCAAAGTCCGGGTTGATGTGTTGTTCGGCACAAGAGACAACTGCCGAACTGAAAATCTGGAGTTCGAAGTGGTGAACTTAGAAAGCGCCTATCATGCATTACTCGGAAGGCCAGCCCTGAGCAAGTTCATGGCAAGCTGTCACATTAGCTACTTGAAGATGAAATTGCCCAGACCAAACGGAGTGATTACCATTGCTGGGGACTTCTGACGTTCCATGGAGTGTGCGTCGGTCGGATCAAACTTAGCCGAGTCGCTTGTGATTGCGCAGGAAAAAAGGAAATTCAAGAAGTGGCAGCTTTGGCTCAGTTCGCGCAGCAGTATATGTCGGTGCTGAGTAACCCGCATGGATCTGTTTCCTTCCAGGCCACGAAAGATACCAAGAAGGTTCCTGTTGATGACATGTTCCCAGAGCGCACCGTAACAATTGGTGCCGGGCTAAGTGATAAATAGGAAAGCGACCTCGTCAGCTTCCTCCGTGAGAATCGGGACATTTTTGCTTGGTCCACATAGGACTTACAAGGTGTTCCGAGGGAGTTGGCCAAGCACTCTTTAAATGTGAGACCCGGAGCTAAGCCGGTGAAGCAACCACTCCGTCGCTTCGCCAAAGATAGGAGGAAAGTCATTGGGGATGAGATAGCTCGGTTGCTAGCTGCAGGATTTATCATGGAGGTTCTTTACCCGGATTGGCTGTCTAATCCGGTGCTGGTGGAGAAGAAGAAGGATGACCCGAACGTGGCAGTGGTTTGGCGCATGTGTATTGATTACACGAACCTGAACAAGGCGTGTCCGAAAGATCCATTTCCACTGCCAAGAATAGATCAGGTCATAGACTCAACTGCTGGATGTGAACTGTTGTCATTCATTGATGCATATTCTGGTTTCCACCAGATACCTCTGAATCCGGATGATCAAATAAAGACTGCGTTTATTACCCCGTATGGGGCTTATTGCTATCGCACCATGCCGTTTGGTTTACGTAATGCAGGGGCAACATACCAGAGATGTATGCAAAAAATGTTTGCACGACCAAATAGGTCAAAATGTACAGGTGTACGTGGATGATGTGGTTATCAAGACCAAGGAAAGCAAAACGCTCCTTGACGACATCAGGCAAACGTTTGCGAACCTAAGAAGGTTCCGGATGAAACTTAACCCGGAAAAATGCACCTTTGGTGTCCCGGCTGGAAAATTGCTCGGCTTTCTTGTTTCCAGCCGAGGTATCGAGGTTAATCCAACCAAAATCCGGGCCATCGAACGAATGGAACTGCCGAAGTGTCTTAACGATGTCCAGAAGTTCACAGGTTGCCTGGCCTCGTTAAGTCGGTTTGTATGTCGGTTGGGAGAAAAGGCATTGCCTCTTTACCAACTCATGAAAAAGTTAGATAAGTTCATTTGGACACCGCAGGCCGATGAAGCCTTTACCCACTTGAAGAAGATGTTAGCCATGGCACCAGTGCTAGCCTCACTACTATCAAAGGAGCCAATGTTACTCTATATAGCCGCAACCAACCGAGTTGTAAGTGCAGTGATAGTGGTGGAGCGCGATGAGGAAGGTAAGTCGGTGCAAAGGCCGGTGTATTATTTGAGTGAAGTGTTGTCAGCCTCAAAGCAGAACTACCCGCATTATCAAAAAGTGGCATATGGCGTGTACATGGCCGCCAAGAAACTGAAGCACTACTTTGAGGAGCATCCCATCTGGGTCATATGTGAGGTCCCCATATCCGAGATAATGAGTAACAAGGATGCAAGCGGCAGAATTGCAAAATGGGCAATTGAACTAGCTCCTTATGCTCCGCAATATGACAGAAGAGAAGCCATCAAATCTCAAGCTGTGGCGGACTTTTTCGTGGATTGGGCTGAGGTGCAGTACGAACCACCGCTTCCTGATCCGAACTATTGGCGAATGCACTTTGACGGATCAAAAACCAAAACCAGGCTAGGTGCCAGAGTGGTACTCACGTCGCCAAAAAAGGACCAGTTGAAATATGTGCTGCAGATCCATTTCACGGCATCAAAAAATGTCGCTAAGTATGAAGCACTTGTGCATGGGCTCAAGGTAGCAAAAGAAATTGGCATACGTCGGATCATATGCTTTGGCGACTCGGATTTGGTGGTGCAGCAAGTGTCCGGAGTGTGGGACGCCCTTGATCCAAACATGGCACTATACAGATTTCATGTGCAGAAGATATCTGGTTACTTTGAGGGATGCGAATTTCATCATGTACCCCGGGTGGAAAATGAGGCTGCTGACATGCTGTAGAAGCTCGGGTCAACTAGACAAGCAATTTCACCGGGTGTAGCGTTAGAGCACCTCAGGAAACCATCCATCAGGCCATCCCCAGAATCCGAGTGAATCTATGTCCCGGAGGACACCGAATCCGGAGCTGTGCCCATGGACGTTGACACAGGAAGTGGTGCGCGAAACCCGGGGACTGCCTCGGCAGACCCAGGGACTGCTACGCAAAACCCGGGGACTGCTCAGCGTGATCCGGTTGAAGTTATGACGGCGGATCAGATGGAAGTAGACAAGGATGTGTTCCCCGTGCGACCAATACCAGCTTGGGCACTACCTATATTTCAATTCCTGAAAGATGGAACGTTACCCACTGAGGAGGTGCTGTCCAGGCAAACACAGAGGAGGGCAAAGGCCTACACGATCATCAATTCCGAGCTATACAAAAGAAGTGTGACCAATGTCCTCCAGCGGTGTGTTGACCCAGAAGAAGGGCTTGAAATCATCCGAGATATACATCAGGGGGAGTGCGGGCATCATGCTTCATCCCGCGCCTTGGTAGCAAAAGCTTTCCGGCACAGATTCTACTGGCCAAATGCCTTAGAGCAAGCGGAAGATCTGGTGAGAAAATGTAATGGTTGTCAGAGGTACGCTACCAAGACACATATGCCAATGTCGAAACTCAAGACCATCCCAATCACTTGGCCATTTGCCGTATGGTGCTTGGATATTGTTGGCCCGTTCAAACCAGCAAGAGGAAATATGACTCACATTCTGGTAATGGTGGACAAGTTTACAAAGTGGATTGAGGTAAAGCCTATAAGAAAATGTGATGGAGCTACGGCCGTAACGTTTCTCAAAGATATCATCTTGAGATATGGCTACCCTCACAGTATCATAACTGATAATGGCACGAATTTTGCGGAAGGAGCATTTGCGCGTTTCTGCCGGGATAAGAGGATCCGGCTGGACGTAGCCTCGGTAGCCCACCCCGCATCGAACGGATAAGTGGAAAGATCCAACGGATTAGTATTATCCGGGATAAAACCCCGTCTCATTGAGCCGCTGCAAAGATCAGCAGGGTGCTGGATAGAAGAACTACCAGCCATACTGTGGAGCTTAAGAACAACTCTGAATCGATCAACAGGCTATACGCCATTATTTCTGGTATATGGGGCAGAAGCTGTATTACCAGCCGACATAGAGCATGATTCGCCTAGGGTCACCCAATACACAGAAGCCGAAGTGCAAGAAGCCCGGCAAAATGATGTTGATCTGCTGGAAGAAGCGAGAGAACTGGCACTGTCCAGATCCGCCATATATCAGCAAAATCTCCAACGCTATCATAGCCGGAAAGTGTGCCCCCGAGTCTTTCGGGAAGGCGATCTGGTGCTCCGGTTGGTACAGCGTTCTACTGGAATGCATAAATTATCCCCTCCATGGGAAGGGCCATTCATCGTGAGCAAAGCATTGCACAACGATTCTTACTATCTTATAGATGCAAAGCCACAGGAAAAGAACAAGGTGGACAGGTCCGGAGAGGAATCTAAGCGACCATGGAATATAGCTCTACTTCGTCCTTTCTACACTTAACTAAAGAGTGTATGTATCCGAGTTATCTCATATGTCGGTATGTATGTCGGCAATGAGTTTATCAATGGAATGTTGGCACCTCGAGCAGTAACTCGGGGACTGCCTTAATAATGTTTGTTGTTTTCTGCGCGTCAGCTGGAATAAGTTATTCTACTTAACTCGGATTAGTAGTGTGTGAGCAGCAAAAACCTAACTCTTTGACTTGCTACTGTCCAACAAGAATTGGCTTCATGGCAAGCAAGAGAACAAGTTTGGAATTGCGTAGCACATGAAAAACGACTAAGGAAAAGAATTTATTCGAGCCGATGTTTGTGTTTTGGACTAACCCCGTATTCATTTTCAAGTTGTTATACAGTTTTATTTTTGAGCTAAGTCTAAAGGTTTCCCAGTATTGTTAAAACAATTTTGAAGCTCGGATTCGTAAGTTGTAAAACCGAATCAAGGTAGACACAATCCGAGCCAAAAGATTGAACGAACAAGAAAAAGGAACTCGGGGACTACGCCCAAGTTACTCCGGCATAAGCACTTAGTAGCAAAATATCACATGTGTTTGGAATACAATTCCACCCGGCATACCGGGGATCTCATAAATTTTCAAGTGTTTTTATTGAAGGAGTAGCAGGAGGAAGTTCGGCATCATCGTCACCCTCTTCGATATCCGAGGCAGTGTCCTCTTCGTCCTCACCCGAATCATCTTCAATGTTCTCAACTTCTTCTTCGCCAGCGACTTCTAGGAAGCTCGAACCCTCAGTCCATTTGTGAATGGGGGCATATTTGATGAGGCTGTGGGCGCAAGCCTGGCGCCGAGCTACCCACTCCGGGTCGTCTATCCATTTGGATCCTGTGCGCAGGCATGTGAGGAGGTTGAGATCTATCTTCTCATACCACGTCAGAATGTGGTGAAGGATGGTATCAGCTGCGGCACGTCCAGCGGACTCTCTCCAGAGGTCGAGCTGGGTCTCGATTTCCAAAAGCTTTTCAGCGAGATGTGTAACTCTCTCTGGAGCGTCATTAGTGGGCTAGAAAGTATTGAAGACTCGGACTGAAACATCAAGGAGATCTTTGCCGTAGTTCTTAATGATTTCCACGCGAGACGACAGGCTGATCAATAGGTCCTCCATGTCAAAGGGAATGCTCTCGCCATCAGGAGCGACGGGAGTACCCCTTTCTCGGCGGAAATTGGCAACAACAGCACTTGCAATAGCAGTACCCTCTGGAAAGTGGCCTGGGAAACAAGGCAAAGGACGAAGTTGAGAAAACAAGAGGTATGAAGTAACCCGGGGAAATAAGGCGGATAAGGGAAAAGAAATTACGTGAGATGTGGCTGTGAATCCGGGTCAGCTCCTTGGTACAAGCATCACGCCTCTTCCGAAGCTACTCAAGCTCAGCATTCGCCGACTCAAGTTTGACCTCGGCTTCCTGAAGAAGCTCACGGTCCTTAGCATTTTGGAGTTTGAGGCACTCAAGTTCTTCGGTGTAGTCCTGGCTAGCCTTTTTAGCTCGGTTTGCTGGTGCGCCTTCATCTTAGCCATCTCAGCCTTGAGCCTGGCTATCTCATCGTCTTTGGTCCGGAGGAGGGCGAGCTCATCATCTTTCTTCTTTAGCTCGGCTTGGTGCTGCCCTGCTTGTTCGAGAAAATGTAGCATAAAATCAGGCACGGGAACACTATCTTCAAGCGATGCTGAAATAGTGTGTTGGCCCGGCAGTGCCGAGGTATGAATGTTTGCCGAGCCAAGGAGGGAAGCCGATGGAAGCCACGGTAAAGACAGACAAAAAGGACGTACCCTTGATCTGCTCCAAGTTCTTCCGCATTATCTTATTCTCAGCCTCCACCCTAGCTGCGGAAACCGAGCAATCAGATTAGTCTAGCAAAGGAAAATGAAGCAAAACGAAGGAGCGTTAAGGAAGAAATTTACCCCTCTTCTCGTATTCCGCAATAAGTGCAGCCTGCTTTGTGCATAGATTCTTGTGGGTATCCAGCAAGCGTTGGAATTCAGCACTCCGGCGGTTGGTGGTCACCTAAAAGGGATACAGAAACTCAAGTCAGCTTGATGCATGTTCGAAGTATACTAAAATCCAGGCCAAGTGGAACTTAACCCAGCTCTAGGTGTGTGCATATTCGAAGTGTACTAAAATCCGGGCCAAGTGGAACTTAACCCGGCTCTAGGTGTGTGCATATTCGAAGTGTACTACAATCCGGGCCAAGTGGAACTTAACCCGGCTCTAAGTGTGTGCATATTCGAAGTGTACTAAAATCCAGGCCAAGTGGAACTTAACCCGGCTCTAGGTGTGTGCATATTCGAAGTGTACTAAAATCCGGGCCAAGTGGAACTTAACCCGGCTCTAGGTGTGTGCATATTTGAAGTGTACTAAAATTCGGGCCAAGTGGAACTTAACCCGGCTCTAGGTGTGTGCATATTCGAAGTGTACTAAAATCCGGGCCAAGTGGAACTTAACCCGGCTCTAGGTGTGTGCATATTTGAAGTGTACTAAAATTCGGGCCAAGTGGAACTTAACCCGGCTCTAGGTGTGTGCATATTCGAAGTTCTCATGGAGCTACGTTAGTTTTCTAAAAGAGCATCCGGCCGAGTAACAAGTTACTCCCCCGGAGGCTCGGGGACTAATGGTTATTATCTACAACTTGTAAAGGGGAAGCGACGTACCTCCATCATTCGCCTAGCGAGGTTAATTGCCTTTGCGGCTGTGTTCATCTGAGCGGAAAACTCGGTAGGACCGAACTTTTCCGGGAGATCAGAATCCTGAACTATCTCTGCCTTGTTCCAATTCATAACAAATTCCATTAGGCTCGGAGGGTACCGTTCACCGGTGGGCATATGGGGCGTCACCAAGCCCTTTGCATGCGCTTCTTTCCTCTCCACCAAGGCAAGGGCGGGGCTGGTGTGCAGAACCAACTGCTGGGCATCGGTTGGCTCGGCAGGCGCGTCCTTTGCTGCTGGTGTTTTCTTGGGGAGCATTGACACAAGGGTGCGCTGCCCAGACTCGACGGCAGTGGGCTTGGCAGCGCCTGGAGCTTTCTTGCCTTTGGCTTGCTGGGTAGAGGAAGCCGTAGCAGCGGTTTTCCCCTTAGAAATTGCTGGGGTAGTTCCTTGCCGAGGTTGAGAAGACTCGGAAGATGTAGAGGAACTAGGCGCTGGTACTCTCGTTGCTGGACTTGGTGCCGGCGCTGAAGCTTTCGCTGCCGGAGTTGGTGCTGATGCCGAGGTTGGAGTTGGTGATGGTCTGGTTGCTGGTACTGGAACTGGTGCTGGAGCTGAAGTAGCCTCAGTGGCTGCTGGTTGAGGCGTTGTCGAGGCGGTGGACGTCGTTGCTCCGGCTGGGCCGGTCCCCCTGCTCCAAGGTTACCCTCCTCTTACTGAGGTGGAGCTGAACCCGGAGCGGCCGCAGAACCCTCTGGAATAGGGCTCAGCGGGCGTGACTCGTCGTCACGACGGGGAGAAGGGCTAGGTCGGAGAGGTGAAGAGATGCTAGATCCACTTTGAGGGACCTCCACCGGAGCCCTGCAAAATCAAATAATGTCAGAAGAAAAATTACGACGAAGTAATGAAGAACAAGTTACAGAAGAAAGAATGACTTACACATCCGAGGTTTCGGCCTCCTTGGGTTTCCGAGCCCTTCGTGCTGGGGCCTTGCCTGCTGGTTTGGAGGCAGTCTTGTCCCCGGACTTCTTTCGCCTTCGAACGGGCTGGGAAGGTCCGGAGGAAGAACTTGAAGAAGCCCCGCGTTTCTTCTTCGATGCCACCGGAACAGGTTCGCCCGTAGCGAGAGGGGGATCCTCGTGGATCTGACCGCCGGGGTGAGCTGATGGCGGAAAAGCAAAAGAAAGGGGGACAGCCTCAAAAGGTTCAATCACCTCGATATCCGAGTCATCTTCATCATCGGGCCAATCTCTAATAGAAGAGGATTTACCCGTGGGTCGTTTTGTGGCGTCAGTCATGGGGAGGAACATCTCCTGGTCCGGCTCTTCCTCATCCGGAGTCTCCCGGTCCGGCGCCCACTTAAGGGTCAGATCGGTGCCGTCCTCGAGGGTCTGCTGAAGGAATTGCTGAGGAAAAGAATGAACAAAAGTGTCAAAAATGCAACAATAACTAACATGTAATTAATCCGGGGTAAGTTTGCAACATGAAATTTACCATGGGAGGAAGCCGGTCACGGCAGAAATGCTCAATCCCCCAAGTCCACTCAGAGGAGAAGTCCTTGTGAGTGGTGAAGAGAGCCTTAACCCGGCGGTAAATCTCCGTGTTGCTCAGCTCGAAGGATGAGGTCCGGTTAGGATCACGGCCAAAGCTCATGTGGCACACCTTGTGGGTGCGCTTCTGGAGGGGTGAGATTCGGTTACGCACAAAAGTGATCATGGCATCCTCGTTGCATAACCCGAGCTCCTTCAGCTCCGCGAACCTTTTGTTCACTTGGTTGGCCAAGGCTGTGGGCTTCTTGGGGATCTCATCCCACAGATCTGGGTTAGGTGGACCCAGAGTGTAGGGAAGCAACCGGATCAAGTCTTCAGTGCCCGTATTCCGGACATAGAAGAAGGTCCGGGCCCATCCTTTGCAGGACTCTAACCCGGTGACCCGGGGAAAGACGGAAAACCTCCGGGGTGAAATGGAGGCCGCTCCGAATTGAGTGAGCCGCTTGTCCTCCGGATCAGCGTGGATGTTGGGAATGACATTGCGACGGAGGTCGAAGAACCGGATCCATAGCTCCTTCGTGGGCCATAGTCCGGCGTAGCCTTCGATCGTAGAAGCAAAGGCAGAGAGAGAGGTGATGGTGTTGGCTGGAAGGTGGTGCGGCTGGAGTTGGTACATACGAGCCAGTCCCGGAAAAAATCACTCACTGGCAAGCCGAAGCCCTGTTGGAAATGGGACAAGAACACGACGAACTCGCCCGGATTGGGTGAGGGGGCCAGTTCGTTTGAAGGAAGGCGAGCGGCAACACCGGCGAGGATGCGTCTGGTCCGGTAGAGCCAGTCCAGGTCCTCTTGGCAGACCCAGGAGCTGGCCCATGCACCGTGGTCCGCCGCCGCGGCGTCCTCCTCCATCTCTTGTTCAGCAACGATGAGTTCTTCTTCCGTCATCTGGTCCTCGAGGCCCTCGCTGGCGCTAGAGGCGGTGGGGGACAGAGGCCGAGATTGACAAGGACCCGTAGCAAGAAATTTGCGTTGCGATGGTGGCGACGCGGAGGTGCGACGGAGAAGCGCGGCGGCGACGCTGCTATTTGGCAGTGCTAGTGGCAGCGTGGTCACGAGGAAGACGGAGAAGAATAACAACAAGCAGAAGGGTGCGGAGGGGGAAAAATCCTAAGGGACGCACCCCTCCGTTATTTAACCACTCCCACTAGGGGTGAGTGGGATCGCGTCCTATGGACCGGCCACATGCAGTGGCCGTGTATCACCCGTCCGGACCAATCAATGGGGAGCCACACGGAGGACCACAGGGCGGATAGAATCCTGTGATGTGACGCGCTGATACGGTAAACAAGGAGGCAGGCATGACGTGACCCGCGCACAGTGATAACTGACAATTACTGTGGCGGTTACTGTGCAGGCCCTTAAAATAAGATGACATAATGATTACCCTTCACATGGGTTAGCGTACGAGAGAAGGAAGCAAGACCCGGAAGGAACTGTGGTAACCCGGCCGACAAGTGAAAACTTGAAATGTGCGAAGGGAACGTAAATCCATACAATCCGAGGTAAAGAGGTAACTCGACAATAACGACCGGGCCACAAGATTGAACCTGATGTGGCCTCAGCGACCAAGGCAGCTAAGACCGCATCAGCTTCGGGGACTAATGTTGGGGGGGATACCCCCGGGTAGGGTCACACCGGGGTATAAAGGCCCAGTTAGCCAAGGTTTGGCAAGGCCAAAGCGAATGCTGGCCGGGTCACCTCAAGGCGGGCCGGATCACGGAGTAACCCGGACCAGGGGGCGTTCGCCTAACTAAGTCTCGACCGGCCTAGGAAGTAAGTCGGAAGTAGATGTTTGCTTGTATGCAGGAACAGGGGTGCCCGGGTCAGCTGTGATCCGGGTCATGATTGGCTTCTAGGAGAAGGAAGGAATCTTGCTGGTCAAAAAGAGGGTCCGGTACGCACTGCATGAGCAAAGCAGACAAGAGCGGGACCACCGGGTCATGGCCGACAGGGGTGACGAAGCCCATGTCGGCTGACGCGGGCGCCGCAGAGGCTCACGTAGCTAAAGCAAGCATGACGCAGGGGAAAAAGCACCCCGGTCGGCTTACCCCTTTGGGAGGAGGCATATTCTTAGGAATATGCCTCCACGTATGCCCTAGGCAGGAACCGAGCCTCCTCTATAAAAGGGGGGCTAGGGCTTCTGTAGGAGGGGTTGGTCTCTCTGCTATTCTGTTTTGGGCTAGGGTTTCAGGTGTGATCTGTGGGTGAGAGTAAGAGAGCTCCTTCTTCCCCCTCTCGCCAATACAGCTCTAGGAGCACTTGTAACCTGGGAAGGAAATCAATACAAACTTCTGTGTGGAGAATCACTTCACTATCCCTCCCTGGATTCCCCTAGCGTGTATTAGTCCCCACCTTTAGCCTATCCATGGCATATGCCGTGACACCACCACGACAGTGTTAATATGTTTAAGTTAGATAAATAAGGATGACGTTGAAGTTATTAAACAAAGAGATCTATCGAGATAGATTGGTGAGTTTAATAAACACTAAATGTTGAATGCTTCCTGGACTTGATTCTGAAGTAGCTCAGAATGGAACGAGGTGAGAAAGTAGTTCTTACTGTATGAAGCATTGAGTTAGTATTGCAACTATGGTTGAAAGAAAGAGATGCGTTGCATCTCCTATGCCTCAGTCATAGGTTCTTCCACACAACCATGTTGTATACTCGACGTAATGTGACTCGAAGTTCTGGTTGGTAGGAAAAGTCTTAACTGTAAGAACGTGTCTTTAAGTGATTCCTGAGCTGATCATTGAACCAGAATTAAGTTTGTACATAAATGGCAAGAAGCAATGTAAGTGGCATAGATGCATTTCATGCACTAGGATCTACATAGATATAGAAGTATAAAGGCTCCATCTGATGTGATGTATAATGTCATGGCAGGGCTAGTTTGCTTTTAACGTAGAATGATGTGTCCCAGGGCCCAGTGCCCATGAGAAAGCCCTCGAGGTTGATCTAACGTCACTGTAAGCTCCTGGAATCTGGCCTCGTTCTGCTGCCATGACTATAGTATATACACAAAGGATAGCAAATTGTGTTTCGAAGTTTAGATGACAACGGTGAAAATGACCATCATTATAAACACTAGAAACAAAATCTCACTTTGTTTCCAAACAAATACTTCGACCCATTATACGATAATGGTGTGAATGTCAAAGTTAGGAAGACATTAACGATTTGCAAAAGACATAATGATCTGGTAAAACGGAACATGGACATGAAATTTCCCATGAGCATGCATGATCTGTAAACGCATATGGTATATGGTTTATATGAGTAAAATGCAAGTTGGATTATTTGTACTCTAGTGCAAGTGGGAGACTGAAGGAGATATGCCCTAGAGGCAAAAAATAAATAGGTTTTTATTGTAATATCTCAACTAGTTTATACTAGTTTCATATTTTGCTATAACTATGCCAAGTAGAAACATTGGTACAGGTGTGGTATGAAACAACAAAGTCCCTAGTAGCCTCTATTCATACTAGTTCGTTGGTCATGAGGATGATCTAGGTTTCAAGATCATGGGCATTTATGCCAATTGACAACAGGATCATATCATTGGAGAATGATGTGATTGGACATTCCTCAAAGGATTGCAACACGATCAAGTCATATAGTTCATTGTTGCAACAACTATACCTAGACTCCTTTTCCTTAGACGGTGAGCTCATATTACTCACTGTTTCCTGAGGCTGCTTAGACTGCATCAACCGTCATCTGGTAATACAGTGGCCATAAAGGTGTACGTTGGGTATTCCAAAGGAACAGTTGATGACATGTGACTGCAAGACCGGGATTTGTTCACCCACATGACAGGTAAAGATACATACGACCGGCTTGCTGAGATTACATCCATAAATGTTGCAACATGTGACTCGGTCACGGGGATGTAATATCACGGTAACAAGAAAACAGAACTTGTTGTGAACGAGATTGAACAAGGTATGGGATACCAATGATTGGATCTCGGACAAGTCGTATCGAGAAACAAAAGGGCAAGGATGCTACATTTAGCGGTTCAAACGACATTGTCATCAGGAATGCATAGGGGTCACATGGATATCCCTGGTCCCTCTATTGATCATTGATTTAGATCATGTCTAGAGCATTCCCGAGCCGTTAGAGGATACACTTAAGGGTACGATGAGAGTGATCATTCGTAAGACGGAATCACAGTAGAGAAAGAGAAAGCCAGAATTGTTCCGCAGAGAGATCTGAAGTTGTTCGGAGAAAGAATAAAGGAACGAAATCATTCCGGGAAAGATCTGAAGTCGTTCGGAGGAAATCAAAAGGGAACCGAAAGGTGTTTCGGGTCAATACGGATTTTGTAATATGTATTTACATATTAATTAATGTAATTAATATTAAATATAATATTAAAATCTAATTTGAAGGGGTATTCCACTAATGGGCCAAACTTCCTAGGGAAAGGGCCCATAAGGGAAAACCGAAGGAGGGAAGGGCCAAGGCCCAGGCGCCTCAAGGGGGCCCACCCGACCAGCCTAGGGCTATGCGCGGGGTGGGGCCCACCCCTGGCCGGCTGTCCCATGAGGCCCATGCGCCTCCCCCTCTCCCTTGAATAGTCCCACATGGGAAACCCAAAGGGGAGGGCACACTGATACATTGCAAATGTATCTATAATTTTTAATGTTCCATGCTTGGTTTTATCTACTTTCTTGTGTTTTCTTCACACTTTGGAGTACATTTCATATGATTTCTTAGACTAACCTATTAACAAGATCCACAATGCCAGCCGCTTGTTTTTTTGCTGTTTTTTGGTTCCAGGAAAGTCAGAAAATGAATATTCTCGGAATTGGACGGGACAAAAGCCAAAGTCAATATTTTACCGAGGGACACACGAAGCGAGAGTACGAGACGAAGAGGGGCTGGGGCCCGGCCACACTACCTGGCCGCGCGACCAGGCTTGGCCCGCGCCAGGGGGTGGTCTGGCCGCCCCAGGCACCCCCTCGGCCTCTCCTTCCGCCTATATATTGCCTCCGATACAGAAACCCTAAGTACCCGATCAAAAATCCACGAAAGAGTCTGTAGCCGCCATCGTCTCCATCCCTAGATTGGGAGGGATCTGAAGCTCTTCCCGGCACCCTGCCAGAGAGGGGATTTTACCCTGTAGTACCTAGATGGCTGGTTCTCCTCCTTTGTGCTTTCATGTCTAGATCTTGTGAGCTCCGTTCATGATCAAGATCATCTATTTGTAATTCTGCATGTTATGTTTGCGAGGATCCGATGGATATTAAGATGCTATTTCAGATTGATTATTGATTCTATCATGTCTTTGTTATTTGTGATCTTGCATGCTTTCTGTTGTTAGTAGCTATCTTGGCCAAGTAGATGCTAGCAACTCCAAGAGTTAGTATTTATGCTCGATAGTGGGTTCATGCCTCTGGTAATCTGGGGAAGTGACAGAAATCTCTAAGGTACTATATGTGTTGTTGCTACTAGGGAGAAAACAACAATCCTTTGTTCATAGAACAATCGTATTGTTTACTTGACACGCAATTTATAATGCAATAATCTGTTGCTTGCAACTTAATACTGGAGGGGTTTCGGATGATAACCTGAAGGTGGATTATTAGTCATAGATGCAGTTGGATGACGGTCTATGTATAATGTTGTAATGCCCAATGAAGTCTTAAAGGAGTCAAGATGATTAGTATATGCTTGTATGCTTTATCGATGTTTGTCAATTGCCCCGCTGTAATTTGTTCACCCAACATGTTATCTATCTTAAGGAGAGCCACCTCTAGTGAACTATGGATCCCGGTCCTTTCTTTTACATTCTATCTACCATCAAACTATTTACTGCTTTGTGTTTACTTTGTGCAAACTATTACTTCCTTCCATTCGATACGTTTAATCCTTTGTTTTCAGCAAAACCGATGAGATTGACAACCTCATCGCAAGTTGGGGACAGAGTTCTGTGGTTGTGTTGTGTCGGTCTCCACGTTGCTACTAGCACCGGTAGTCCGCCCTGCCAAGGCTCAGCTAGCAACACCTTTGGGGTGTTTCCTTGCTCCTACTGGTTCGATAACCTTAGTTTCATAACTGAGGGAAACTTACTTCTGTGCTCATCATACCTTCCTCTTGGGGTTCCCCAACGAGCTCATCAATCACGAGCCATCAAAGTATTTTTCTGGCGCCATTGCCGGGGAGTCAAGGACATCTTCACAAGGGGAGTCCCTCATAACCAATCTCTTTACTTTGTTATTTTTGTTTTGCTTAGTTTCTTTTTTGCTTTGTTTACTTGTTTCTTTATCAAAAACACACAAAAAAATAGTTTTACAAGTTTTCTTTCTTTATTAAAAACACAAAAAAAATTAAGTCCTCTATAGTTTTCACCTTTTTCTTAGCTCACCATGTTGATCCCTAAGTTTACCCTGAAAGACCTTTCAATAGGTAGTGGCTCTATAATTGGGAAAGATAATATTGAAGAATTATTTAATCATGTTAGTAAGCATGAGGATATTGAGGATAGATCCCTTTCAGATCTTGCTCCAAATTATGAAATTTTTGTAGCTTCTTTAGTTCACATGTTGGAGACTAGGTTTGTTAACCTTAATCCCTTAATGCAAATAATGTTTCTTAAGCTTAAAGAAATTGAGGACCCTGAAAAGAGGGATTTTATTCTAGAAACTTTGCTTAAGGAATTCCATGATGTTGCTAAGGAAGCTAGAAAATATTTTTAACGTTTTAATATGCTAGGCTCATGTGTAGATGTTATTGGTACACGAGAAAAGATGAACCAAACCGAACCTAATGGGGAGGAACCTAAGATACCAATACCCTTTAAACTAGTAGCAATACACGAAGCCATAGAAAAGAATCTTGATTGGATTGTTCCTGAAAACCCTTTTGATGAAAATAGTAAACCTAAGATCAGTGAGAGAGGATCCTTTAGAACTCATTTGGATGATATAACTTTCCTTGTTGAAAATATTTCTAGTATTGATCTTAATGCTTTTTCATTTGAGAATACTTGATTCTTGTTCTTGGTTCTTATGCCTAACTTAAAGGCATTAAAGAAGAGTACTTATTGGAAGATAACCCAAAAGTTTTAGATGAGTCTTGGAAGTTATTACTTCAGTAATAACCGCTCCTTATCCTGTTTATTTGCTTTTCGTGCCAAGAGTAACCTCTAATGAGAGAGAAGTAATGATTGGGAAAGTTGCTGTCCCGAAACAGATTTCTGTGCTTCACCATAAAAATTCGTGTAAAATCTATGTAAGTCCTTTTGAGGCGTGAATTTTTATGCTTTTGCCCCCGGTTGTTATCTAACTTTCCTTAGTTCAACACGTTTTTATTTGAGCAACAGAAGGTCTTCGAAAAAATTCGTCTTTACCTGCTGGTCTGTTTTGACAGATTTCTGCCATTTTCTGCATTTGCTTCTTGTTGGTTCCTTTTTGAGTTCTTTTGGGGAATTGAGATTTTTGAGGGAAGTGCTACAGTATCTAGTGTTTTAATGGAAGTTTTATTGGTATTAGAACTGAACCTAAAGACTTATTATCTTGAGTGCACCAATGTTGCTAATAAAGATTGTGTGAAGTTTTGTATGAAGGAAAAATTTCAGGTGTATGGAAGGAATGAGTAATGAGATGAAGGATGGACTAAAGCTCAAGCTTGGGGATTCCACGCGTGTCACCCCAAGAAATATCCAAGAAGTAAAAGTGTCAAAGCTTGGGGATGCCCAAGGCATCCCCCTCTTCATCAATAAAAAACCCAGGTTTCTTCCAAACGCTTCATTTTTATTATTTCATGCATATTTGTGTTGTTCTTGGAGCGTCTTATTTTTCGTTTTCGTTTTGGTTTTTCGTTTGCTTGGTTTTCTTAGTTTGATGAATAAATTGGTTGGACCCCCTCTTGCATACATTGGTTTTCAAATAGTTTGGTTTGGATTGGAAAAGAGTAGGAAAGTTCGTACTTAAGTGGTAAAGAGAGTTCGTTTTAGACTGTGGCCTATGCTTTGTCATGCCATGCTTGGTATTGTTTTGGCTTTATGCTTAGTATTCCTTGTTGTAGCATGACTTGTTATAAACAATTGAGATTGCTTAATGTGCCTTAGATGAATCATGCATTGTTTTAGCATATTAAAGCATAATATTGTGGTATTCTCCTTTGATGCTTTTTTTGGGTTGACTTGGCGCATGATCACACCATGTTATGACTATACAAAGTCACCATAGCCTTGATGATCCTTTAGTTTTGAACTTGTAGTATCACTTTATGCTTTGATCAATGATGTTTTGTCGCTCTGCATGATTATGGCCATTATTGCTCTCCTAGTTTGTCGCTCCCAGTCTTTTGCTAGCCTCCACAACCAAGTATGAGTTCCACTCATGCATCCAACTCCTTAAACCAAGTTATTACAAAGTGTCCACCATACCTACCTACTATCATATGCTATTCCAGGTATATTCTTGTTTTTGTTTACCTTCCAAATTAAATTTGTTATGAGAAAACTAGTGATTAAAGCTCTCACGAACTTGATGGCACACTTTACTTTTTTGCATTCAATAAACTTGAACCATTGGGTCCTTCTTTGTTGCGTATATGCTTGCGCTTTATAAGTAGAAATTAGCAGAACCATGTATCATGGGGAATGCTTTCAGCATTGCACTTGTACTTTGTACCCCGTTGATATCATGTTCTTTTGCTTATGGATCCCAGTGGTGTGAAATAAAAGTGGAACTTGTAAGATCATGGAGTTTGTATGTGTGTTAGAGAAACGCCTGGGCCGCTAGCCTAAGCCATGCCTAATCATGGTAGAAACTTGCAGCATCACCATAATGAGCACTCTATGAAGCATCCTCAATAAAAACCTATGCAAATAGCAAATAAAAAGATCGCTGAGATGCTCATTGTCTGCTTGCCTTGTCATTTTGATTATGGGATAGCTTCTGTATCATGCGCAAGGGGTACCCCGTTGGCGGTTCTTAACGATACATATGTACCTACAATGACAAGAGCTTACTTGTGACTAAAGTTCAGTAGCATGAGGTTCGGTGTTCGTAAGTAAGGGGCATGAGATTTCGGTTTATAACTTGTCAAGCATATCCTCTTAGTTGTGTCACTTTAACCTGAATCACCTTCAAGATGCTTATGATAGGGGCAATGTGAGCTGAAAGCTAACAAGTACCATAATTTTTGGAAGCTCTTTATGAGACTTGAATCCCTACTCCCTTCTATGAAGGCCTTTCTTTTACTTTTATGTTGAGTCTCCACCTTCTTTCTTTATGCACCTTCTTTCATAGCATAGTGGCCATTCTTAGTTCTATGTGCATTGTCCCAAGACTAGTTGATTGATGCATAACTTTGATATTGCTTGTTTTAAACTATTTGTATCTAGTTACTCTTATGAACTTTGAAGGTGTCCTATGCATTTATGTTTTGCTACTCTATGAGGGACAAGCTGAATGCCACTATGCTATGTTTTCTTTATGTGAAACAAACAAACGTCTTGCAAAGCATTGTTATTCATGAATCTTTTGTTTGTGCTTTTCATGTTGCAACATAGTTTCTATGTCTTATTGCTAGAACTTTATCTTTCATGTTATGATTGAAGTACTATGATCCCAGCTATCAATGTTTTACAAATACTTTGATCAAGTTTATGATGGTGCATGTCACCTCAACAATTATTCTTTCTTTTTATCACTTACCTACTCGAGGACGAGCAGGAGTTAAGCTTGGGGATGTTGATACATTGCAAATGTATCTATACTTTTTGATGTTCCATGCTTGGTTTTATCTACTTTCTTGTATTTTGTTCACACTTTGGAGTACTTTTCATATGATTTCTTGGCCTAACCTATTAACAAGAGCCACAGTGCCAGCCGCCTGTTTTCTACTGTTTTTGGTTCCAGGAAAGTCAAAAAATGAAAATTCTCGGAATTGGACAAGAAAAAAGCCAAAGTCAATATTTTACCGAGGGACACACGGAGCCAGAGTACGAGACGGAGAGGGGGTGGGGCCCGGCCACACCACCTGGTCGCACGACCAGGCTTGGCCCGCGCCAGGGGGTGGTATGGCCGCCCTAGGCACCCCCTCGGCCTCTCCTTCCGCCTATATATTGCCTCCGATACAGAAACCCTAAGTACCCGATCAAAAATCCACGAAAGAGTCTGTAGCCGTCGTCGTCTCCATCCCTAGACCGGGAGGGATCTGAAGATCTTCCGAGCACCCTGCCGGAGAGGGGATTTCACCCTGGAGGCCTTGTTCATAATCATGCAAGCCTCCGGTTTTTTGCGTGAGTAGTTCATCTCTAGACTACGGGTCCATGTAGTAGCTAGATGGCTGGTTCTCCTCCTTTGTGCTTTCATGTCTAGATCTTGTGAGCTCCGTTCATGATCAAGATCATCTATTTGTAATTCTGCATGTTGTGTTTGCGGGGATCCGATGGATATTGAGATGCTATTTCAGATGGATTATTGATTCTATCATGTCTTTGTTATTTGTGATCTTGCATGCTTTCCGTTGTTAGTAGCTATCTTGGCCAAGTAGATGCTAGCAACTCCAAGAGTTAGTATTTATGCTCGATAGTGGGTTTATGCCTCTGGTAATCTAGGGAAGTGACAGAAATCTCTAAGGTACTAGATGTGATGTTGCTACTAGGGAGAAAACAACAATCCTTTCTTCATAGAACAATCGTATTGTTTACTTTACACGCAATTCGTAATGTAATAATCTATTGCTTGCAACTTAATACTAGAGGGGGTTCGGATGATAACCTGAAGGTGGATTATTAGTCATAGATGCAGTTGGATGACGGTCTATGTATAATGTTGTAATGCCCAATCAAGTCGCAAAGGAGTCAAGATGATTACTATATGCTTGTATGCTTTCTCGATGTTTGTCAATTGTCCCGCTGTAATTTGTTCGCCCAACATGTTATTTATCTTAAGGAGAGCTACCTCTAGTGAACTATGGACCCCGGTCCTTTCTTTTACATTCAATCTACAATCAAACTGTTTACTACTTTG
The DNA here is from genome assembly GCA_910589775.1 of Avena eriantha. Classification (NCBI taxonomy): domain Eukaryota; kingdom Viridiplantae; phylum Streptophyta; class Magnoliopsida; order Poales; family Poaceae; genus Avena; species Avena eriantha. The sequence goes on from OU342742.1 coordinate 79,849,530, forward strand.
TGTTTACTTTCTGCAAACTATTACTTCCTTCCATTCGATACGTTTAATCCTTTGTTTTCAGTAAAACCAGGGAGATTGACAACCTCATCGCAAGTTGGGGACAGAGTTATGTGCTTGTGTTGTGCAGGTCTCCACGTTGCTACTAGCACCGGTAGTGCGCCCTGCCAAGGCTCAGCTAGCAACACCTTTGGGGTGTTTCCTTGCTCCTACTGGTTCGATAACCTTGGTTTCATAACTGAGGGAAACTTACTTCTGTGCTCATCATACCTTCCTCTTAGGGTTCCCCAACGAGCTCATCAATCACGAGCCATCACACACCCCCTCCCCCTATATAAAGGGGTGCCCATGGGTGGGATTAGAACACTCCAATATTTGGAGAAGTCCTTTGGTTGACTTCCTCCTTCCCTCTCTCTCTAGCCCTTGTGACCATGGCCCCAAGTCTAGGCTGTGCAATCAAGGCACACCTACAGTACACCGTTGCGCTACAGGGATTCCTAGCCGGATATCAACTTCCGCACTCTTGGCGGGATCAGGGAGCCGGAGGTCTCATCGTGCACCAGATGTGTACAAAGACACGAGGCGCAACACTTGGCGAGCTTAAATGTCGTGAGCTGGAGCTGCTGCATGATGAAGATGAAGAAGGAGCAAGGGGTGACCTGCGAGGAGCTTCACGACCTTGAGGTCAGCTACGAGTACGACTACATCAACCACGTTCCCCGCGGAACGTCAACCGCGTACGGTCTACAAGGGTATGTATTCTATACGCATCGGCCGTTACCGCATTACTACATAGATAGATCCTAGGCAGTTTTGGGGTTCCATTGTAGGAAAATTTTTGTTTTCTGCTGCGGATCCCCTTCACAAAGTCATGAGACAAACCTTTCCAATGTAACTTACGTCCAAGTCTAATTGCATCACGATATACATTGTCAAGTTATGGGCAAGAATTTGTCAACCCTTTAATAGCTTAAATCTCTTCCTGATCTGTGATATACTATTCACTAGACTAACACTTAGTCCAACTCCTCAGTTAACACTTAATCAATCTGCACATTGCCATGATTCCAAATCATATCACTCAAGAGGGCCTAGAGAATAACTATCCATTTCGGAGGGGCAAATCCCATCTTGGTTAGCCATGTAATGCAACTTCTTTCATAGTCAGCCCAAACTTTGCCTTTACAACTGCCCTATTATGGAACATCGTCTGACATAACTTATGTCATGTGATCCACACCTCAGATCATGTGATCATATTAGGTCAAAGGATTCCATTGCTTGAGACTACAAATGACAATATGCTCAATGTATCTCAATTGTGGATCAGTTTGAATCGCTAAACACTTTATCCAAGTTAGTGTAAGTCGGATTAGCATCACCATGCCCATAACTAGTGGAACCGAGTCTTCAGCCGACTTGCATATTAGTCTAGGTTATGTCCAACATAACCTTACAACTAAGGACAATTTAGTGTGAACAATATATACATAGTTCCACAATTGAACCACATATTCGATGATACATATAATGTTCATACATGGACACTAACTTATGAATACATTAGGAAATATATCATACATGATTGCCTCTAGGACATATTTCCAACACTTTGTTTATGTCATCACAAGATTTAATTGGTGTGAACATAACTATTTGTTTATGTCATCACATGATTTATGTTGGCATAACTGATGGTACGCATGTGAGTGCTAGTGTGTTGAGATCTCAGGATGTAACATTCATGGGTATAGGTGGAAGAATTACACCTACCAAATGTATTTGTTTTTTTGTTGATTTCAATCTCAAATTCTCATATGTTTAAGTTGGTTGGGAAAGATCATTATATGATGTCAGCATTCTTTCTCAGAACATTGGCTGACCTGATGGGATGTATATCCTGATGGTAAGTTCTACCTAGGAGATGTTGGATATACATGTCACCATAGGATTCTTCCACCCTTTAGGAGAACCAAGTGCGATTTTAATGAGTTCAATGCAAGCAACTATCATAGGACATACACAACTATTCGGTGACAAACACTCCCGCCTTAAACTTATAGTTGAGAGGTCATTTGAAGCAAAAATAAGTTTAAGATCCTTGATATAAGTCATTCCCCCATTCGCCCGCCCAACTTAAGATTGTTTTTGCATGTTGCATTCTTTGTACTCGGTCTTAGGGTTTGGTCGTGATGAGCATGTGCAGGAGGAGGGTGATGACATTGGGGAAGGGTGTGGTGTCGACACACATGACAATGATGCTTAAAAGTGCAAGAGGATGGACAAGCTAAGGCAATATGGGCGGACAAGGATACTATGAGGATCTGAAGAATAAGAAGAAGAAGAGGAAGAAGAAGAAGAAGCAGAAGGAGGAGGAGGAGGAGGAGGATGAAGTGGAAGAGGTTAGTGATGACCCTCCCCCTTTGATCCATTAGAGTTTAGTAGCTAAGACTGTCATGACAAAAATCCATTTGTATAGTAGGTAGGATTGAAATGACTTAATTTGGTACCATCACCATAGTAATTTTATTTCATTGCACGTCGCTACCATGTTAAATCTATGTTTGGTGGTGTAGTTTGTTGATGGTCGCCACTTCGGACAAGATGTGACCAAACCATAGGATACAAAGCAACCAAATATGGCATAGTTGGATTCTCATAGTCTTTAGCCTCAAGTGATGGTACATCGAGTATCAAACACTTACATAATGCAGTAGAGGCACTCAAACGGGAATTCACAAGTTGGCTACAGACTTAGCCCCACTAGTGGAAAATGGGCATATTGTCCCGGCTTGTAAGGGGTTTAGTCCCGGTTGCCCAACCGGGACGGGGCAATCGGGACTAAAGCCCCAACCCTTTAGTCCTGGTTGGGCTATGAACCGGGACGAAAGGGCGGTCCATGTGGCCGCTGGCTGTCGCAAGGAGGGAGGGGCATTCGTCCCGGTTCGTAATACGTACCGGGATCTATGTGTCTCTGCCGCGACAGCATTTTGGGCACTTTTTATGCTGCGGCAGAGAATTCATTTTGTATACTTTCGTTTATGTGTCTCTGCCACGACAGGAGTTTTGGCACTTTTTGTGCCGCGGTAGAGAATTCATTTTGTATATTTTCATTTATTTTGTTTCCCCTTTATCTATTTCCTTTTTATTTTGTGTTTTGCACTGAGCAATGAAGGAACCATTATATTACAAAACATCTCCTGATTATATTACATAGCAAGTATCGAAAATGCATATATATAATATAAAGTCTTTTACGATCCCTATTACATAATCATCATCTTCCGATAGTATTCTACTTTTGGATCTAGGATTGCTTGTATGCGATCCTTTTGTAGAAGATGGTCCCACAACCATTCGATCTAATTTAAAAAAATGAGTCAACATATATGAATGAAACTAAACACAATTGATGATAATAAAACAAAATTCTGAATATTGTTTACATACTTGAAGTTGTTCTAAATTTCTGCCCTTCTCACAGGTCGTCTGACGAATGAACTCGCAAACATAGTATCCATATAAATTATTTCCGTCTGCCTGCCTCACACACTTTACGAGAACAAAGTTCAATCAAAATAATAATAATTAAGCATGATAATGGTATCGAAACTAGAAGCAAAGAGATGCGCGGATCTAGATAGTAGTACTTACATTTAGTGGTTTAAATGTAAGCTTCTCTTTCCAGGCACCTTTAGCCTTGTTGGTGAACTATTTCTAAGCGCCGTCCGACAAAGAAAATGAATAAAATGAGTTATTAATTACTTGATATCAGTAAATGAACGAAAGTTGTCGATATAGTGTCATAATGACTGAAATTACCGCTGGAGCATATCCTGCATGGGGGCCCACTTCTCAAGGGGTTTATGTTTAGAGTCCATGACTTGTACTACTCCATTGTCAGCTGGTTGAATGATTAGCAGAATAAAATGGAAGTTGCGCATGCATAACTCATCAATTATACACTTAACATCGAGTAAGTGAAATAGAATGTGTACAAGATAATAACACTCACTCGAAGTTGTAAGGTAATAATATTTCCCTTTTGGTTTCTTGAAACCTTAACGCCATTATTATTTTATTCTCTGTTTCCTTGGGATTAAGTTTCACAGTAAGTTCATAAACCCAATATGGGGTCAATGAACCCAATGTCATAGATCTGTCCTCTTCTGTATTCGAGAATCTTCAGTCTTCATAATATAGTGAGTATAATTATACAAGCGATAAACAAGGTGAGCTAACTAGAGACTTAATTACAGAACTAATACTTACAGACAATAGGAAATGATGATCAATTGGTCGAGGGCATCTTGATTATAAAACAGATATAGTTCAGAATATTCAATCAGTATCTGGGCATCTCCATACCTGTAATGCTCGTTTCGAACTCTCATCACTATCCAGTTTTCCCCTTCCTTTGTGGCTTTTATGTACCAATTATGCAATCTTCGCAGTTTTGTTGGTAGACAGTTGACGTTCTCAGGTTTGACGAGAGGTTTACCGTATTGGTATTTGTATGCTTCCTCAGCAACGGGGAACTCTAACTGGGCTACGTAAGCAGCAATAGTCAAACCATGAGCACCGGGAAAAATAGTTCCTTACGAACCGGGACGTATCCCCCCCCCCCCCGGCTCCCGTGCGTCGCTCGTGCCCCTCGAACCGGGCATTAGTCTGGTTCATGGCGGAACCGAGACAAAAGCTCTGGGAGGTTCCGAACGAAAGGCAATTTTTCTACTAGTGCCCAATCGACCTAGACTCAACTGGACCATGGTGGATGGAAACAGGAAAAGATTTCCAACAATGAAATGCACCCTAAGAGACCAAAGGTGCTTCCTCTTAGCTATTCCATTTCTTGACATTATTTGTTCGACCAGATACCAATTTTGCATATGTGATAATTTAAAAAAATATTTGAAATGTGAAGAGATGAATATGCACTAACTCCAACATGGCGAAATGTGGAGTTCATAAAATAATCAGTGTTCGGTTGCAGATGCATATATATTTTGTTTGTGCACGGCAACTAGTTGTATTATTGCAAAGAAAAAACACAAGAATATATTTTCTAGCACATGTTTAAATATTGAACCTAGGACACATAGGCCTTGGGTAGGGGAGTTGAGGTATAGAGTTTTCAAGCGCAACTTGAGCAACTTGTACCGAGTGTCACATCTTGTATGTGCTGTAATTAAGTAAATCACATCACGTCGATTTAAAAATATACACTCTCTCCATAAATCCTCCTTGAGAAAAAGCAAGCCTTATTTTACATAGAAACAAGCTTTCTCAGTTGTCGTCTATCCAATTTGCTTAGGTTTCTGTCTTTTTTCTTCTCCAGTTAAATCTACAATATTGGCCAGGTTCACGTAGGCTATAATGTACTCCCTCCCTCCGTTTCATAATATAAAATGTTTTAACTTTATGAAAAGAGTATATCTAGGTCCGGAGGAAATAGTGCAGTATCATAATATATCATCAGTTTGCCGCTTGTGCCTCGACTTTCCTAGCTCTTGCACGATCTCTAAATGTGTGTCTATTTCTTTTTTTAAGATCCAAAGCTTAGGGTGCTAGTCTCTCTAAACAAAATAAAAATAGCACCATGAAAATACGGTATGGAGAGCTGTCGGTTGACCATATATTGAACGCGCTTTTTTTTAATTCAAAACCATGAATCATTTTTCCTTTATGAGCACGAAACCACGTACCATTTTAAATCCAATTATGTACTATGGTATTCCTATCGTATTTATAATGAAAGAAGACCGTGTGAAACTATAAAGCACTCCAGAGAAAATGACGATCACAAGTGCTGAAAATCTGCGGCATATTTAACAGGATGAGTCAGATTATTCTTTGTCCTTGGTTCACTTTGTAGGTTCTTTAATTTCTATATTTGGACAGAGAGCTGGCTCCGGTGTACAAACAGACTGACATTTGCAACAAAAGGAAGATCACACTGACGACTCTTTCCTCCCGTTGGATCAGAATGCCCTTCGGAACCTCATATTTGATATTTCTGGGTCTTTTGAAGTTAGGTACTGCACATCGGGTCCCTCGTGAATTCCTCAAATCCTTTTTGCCCGAATGATTCCATCAAAGAGATAGGCCAGTCGAAAAAACGCCCGCACGCGCTGCTCTCAGGAGGGGCGGCACGGACGGAACCCTAAGCCGCCGCCGCCCCCGACTACTCCTCCCGCTCCTCCTCCGCTGCCACCGGAGGACGCCGGCGGGCTAAGCCTGGCCGGCCGACGGTGGTGGCGGGGCTGCTTCCTCGCGTGGTGGCCTCTCCCCCGCAGGAAGCCCCTTGGGCGCTCGATGGTTGTGCCCCGACGGCAATCTGATGGCGGCGGCCTCGGGATTTGATGGCGGTTCTCCCTCGACGGATGGTGGCGCGGCTCGCATCTGCTGGTAGAGGCTCGGTCCTAGGATTTCTCTCACGCCAAGACGAAGATCTGCCTTCAGCCTGTTTCCATAGATCTGGTGGCAGTGTCGTGTTCCGGAAGGCTCCACCGGCGAACTCCCATGGGCGATTCATGCCTGGAGATTGCTGGAACGGATGAGATTCGGTCGCGCGCAACCGTCGTTTTTCTGACCGTTTGGTTTCAGAGGGAGCGAGGCGAAGCTCTGCAGTGTGTTGCCATCATGGAATATGTCTTTAGTTCCATGGTGAAGTCAGTGTGCGGAGAATGTCATGGAAGCCAAGATTGGTGGACTAGCTATGGTGGCTCGAGTACTGGTGGCGATGATGAATTGGCTTGGTGATTCGTGAATTGTAGCAGCGGCATCGGAAAGTGGGGGCGGCAGCACAGGAGGAGTTCATAGTCTTACCTTGCAGGGTGAAAATCCAAGGTCTGGCCTTAATTGGTTGTGCTTGGCAATGACCTTGTTGAAGACATTGTTTTGTGAGCGAGGACATTCTCCTGGGTGAAAACCTATGATCTTTGATCGGGCGATGACGGTGTTTGTGCTTTGTTTCCTTCTTGAAGGCATCGCTATTAGAGATGTTGGACTTCTGGTGTTGTTCTGGTGGGGTTAGTGTCGATGCTACTAAGGATCTAATCACTGTAGCGGGACTTTTCTTTTTTGTAATTCTTCTTCCTTTTTTTGGCTGTGTGCATCCGTATTGCCAATGGGTATGCGTTGCTGCAGAGGCTGGGTGTAATTGGCCGTGTGATATTAATATATGCTCTTTTCCAAAAAAAAAGGTACTGCACATCTAACCGCCAAGTTACATACAGTAATACATTGCATCACACATGCAAGGTGGGAAATTTCTATGAGAGCAATGAGCTGCTATAAGTATCCCTGGCCCTAAGAAGGAACTTGTTTCATACATGAACCTTGCTTATTTGTTTCACGGAAATGGCATTAGGGAAGATTAGGTACTCCCTAATGCCATCTGATTATCTGCTATCCTCTGGCTCTTCTTAGTTCTCATCATCAGTTTCAATTTCATTAATTGGTCTTGAACTTTAGTCACGCCCTGAGCCAGCAAACCATTGTTGGAATCTGAAAAAGGGCAAGCAAAAGTGGGAAAAGGGAGCTGTATGCTTGACGTGTAGCCACAAGATATGCAATAATCATGCAGAATCATATACAGTATATAACCAACCTTGCTGATTAGTGTATACAAAGGCGAGTCATTAGTGGATATAATGATCCACACATGGGTACGGACGATTCCTCGTTAGTTCCCGTTCTATTAGATATCGGCGAAAGCACATACTATTTCTTAGAAAACAAAAGTGAACGGCAACCCATTACTGGTTGCTTTGACACTTTCTGGAACTGTTTTATTTTATGCAAGCCTCTGAATTATCATTGCACCGAGCACTGCAAAAATACTTTTCCTTTTTTCTTTTGTGATACCTTTTTGGAACTTTCAACAGACAATTATCAGAAAATATTTTATATGGTTTTAGGTACAATATAAAGCACTGTGTCACATAAACATATAGTGCAGGATTGTACCTCTAAAGAGAAAGAGATTAATTTTGTAGGTATGCGAAAAGTTATGTTGCAGTTTAGGCAATTGAGCATATGCAATGGATGCACATAAATGAACCAACAGGCCGGCAACCTTAATTTGTCAAGGAACTCAAGGATTAAGAGGATGATAAGGCTTTCCTCAACAACAACAAAAAGGATGGTAAGGCTGTCCATTTCAGATATGTGCATGTAGAACGGCATCTTTGATTTGTAAGGAGAGAGAGGCCAGAGGTGAAGAAAGGTGAACAAAATTTGAAAGCAACTTCCAGGGCATCTTTAGTGTTGAAAGAGACTAATTCAACATTTTTTGTGTTGCTGATAAAAGGATGCTGATTCCCTAACTTCAGATTTATTTTCTCCCTGGAAGGCCTCATTGTTCAAAGCTGATCCTTCGTTTCCAAATACACTATATTTTAGATCCAGTCGGAGTTACACTTTGTAAAGTTTGATCAACCATATAGTTAAAACTGTCAACACCCAAAGCATCAAATCAGTACTATTAGAATCATCATAGAACGTATTGCTTCACTGTATGCATCTGGTATTGTAGACATAGTGGTAAAAACAAATAGATTATGAGACGTTTGTGTATAGTGATGTCCCGCCCATAACAAGTTGACAACTCTAGAACATCAAAATTGCCTGAAAGTGAATTCGTTCTCTTGTACATGCCTACCATGGGTAATAAGTTGATAAAAAGGAATTGGGACTCCAATATAATTATTTCAAATTTTATCACAAGGAAACATGGGACTATTACACTTTCATCTTTGGTTAGTTTACACGTTCTATATGATCCATTGTCTAGGTCATATTGTGTCTAATCTACAACCGCCTCATGGTGTGTCAAACATCCATGGTCCTTGTTGTCTGACCTCGATGCTAGATTAAACTCATGAATCCCGGTTGAGGTAGCGTCTTTTATGTTGGTCCTTAAGGCTATATAAAAAAATGGTATGATCTTTGATAAAAGGTTTTTTCTCCATTAGATATTATATGTATGCACAGATTGGCTTTCTGCTTGATATATATATATGTTTTTTAGAGCAACCGACGGAAGCTCTGCCTTTTCTATTAGAGGGGGGAAATAAAGGTCACAATACAGACAGGCATGTTTGAGGTAGGTGTAAACATGCAAGAAAAACCACCATAAAAGCACACAAGACCCGAGAACTTAATCTGGTTTGGCTGGGATAGCCAGCCCGTGCGCAGCATAAGCAGTCGATTTTTGGAGGATGTCGTCTCTAGCATTGAAAGCCACCTCAACGTATGTCATGCGACGACCGGTAAATATTCTCATGTTGCGTTCTTTTCAAACATTCCACGTGGCATATAGTAAGCGTCCACTGAGCCTATTTTGTTCAGTAGTCGCCTTTCCTTTAATCAGGTCATCCCACCATTCGGAAATGGACGGGAAGGCTTGGCCTTGGCTTCCCATAACATCGTTGTCCTATGATTGTGTTGTGTTCCACACAGCCTTCGTGAAGGGACAGTCTTTGGGAAGGCTTGACCAACCTGCAAACTATGCGGCTTGGCCCCTGAAACTGCTTGATATATATTTCAATAGAAGGATGACCAAGAGTTTTGTTGGTGGCCACAACTCTGCACAATTGGAAGTGGCTGGTGTATTTTTCACCCAACATTCATGAGTTTCAGTTTAGGCTTATGATTGATGTTAGTTTGTTTACTCTTTTGTTTCAACCCTACCATCATTGATTTTTCTTTTGAATTTTTCTATAGGCTTCAACGGCAAGAGCACAAATAAGTTTAATATTGACATGTACGCAGGTAGAGCGTGTGGCCAAGACAATGTTATTCAATCTACGCATTGGTCCTTCATCACCTTAGGTTGTTTCCTTCTTTTCTCATTCGAATTTAATCTTGCTAAGTTACATTATGTACTCATTGGTATAGTTGTGTCCATCCTAATTATGCATAGGTAGGGTGTACACTATTTTCTCTGTATCCGTTTGATGTAAATTTTGAGTTAGCAAATAAACTCCCTCTGCGGAAAGAAAATATTTGTGTTTGGTTGCGTGTACATTCAAAGTGGAAAGATCCACTAGTAGGGAAAGGCTCACCGCCGGTGCACCAAAATGGCCTACCACCAGCGAGTCTCTGTTCGCCGGTGACCATCTCGTCGGTGGTAATTATAGCCGGCAAATCATACGATTCGCCGGTGATAACCGATAATTCCACCAGCGAGTAGCCCCATTCGCCGGGGATATTGTCCCCTAACACTGGCGCACATCCCTTCGCCAGGGGTAATACAATTTGTTCGCCGGCAGTATTATGTATCAGAGCAAAAAAAATAGACAGAATACAGGAATACACAGTATACAGGATAATGACAGCAAAATACATATTCACACAGGAAACAGTAGCAGTATCCACCAAATGTTCAATATAGCTGGGACATTGTGTGAGATCAGACACATGGCTTAATAGGATTGATAAAATACTCATACCAACAAGTTGCAACTTATTTTCCAAAAGCTCATTCGAAAATAACTCTAAGGTTAAGCTTGCTTGGCCTAGAACAATTCTAGGATTGGTGATCGACCGGAAAGTGGGTATCAGGTGCGCACGAGTGAGGACAAAGTGCGCAGAAAAAACTAGTGTTGGTCTGTGGGGCTAGTCTAGATATCCTATTAAGCTGCCAGGAGTGACACCCCCGGGCCCAGTGGACGGGGTGTTACAAGTGGCATCAGAGCCAATCCTCGCGGTTAAACGGGTGTGTGCGGGTCAGTGGCGAGACATATGGAACATGGCGCGTGTGGCCCGGAGTGGACACGGCATGGCAAATGTCCCAGCACTGGACGCATAGACGAGTGCTGATGGCTCTGAAATATAGCCATCTACATCCATATTTGAACTGGATATTAATCATATTTTTAATGAAATATCTCTCTAAACCTTGTCACTAATGCTAATATTCAGAGGGGTATGCAATCCTTTGTTCTAATATTTTTCTTGCGCAGATAATGTCATTTAAAAGAGGGAATCACTATATTAAAGTAAAATAAACCAGGAGCCGAACAACGGAGACAGACGCCATAACGACCAACTATACAGCCGGAGCAAAAATTCTGACCGTATAGCTGCGGTCGTATAGTTGGCGCCACCACCGTTAGGTCAAACAGAACAACTTTCGTTAAGAGACCCCTATATAAAGAAGCCTCAGGCGACGGGAAAACATCTCGCTGGCGACACCAGAACTCCCGAAGAAGCCATACCTCACTAGAAAGCCGCCTCCAGATCTCCAAACCCTTCTCCATCTCCATAGCCATACTCCACCACTTGTAATAGTAGATCTCTTCTCCGATTGGCGATATTGTAAGACTATTGCTATCAATCTTATGATTTTTATTACAATGTTTGTGATTGTTGATCTCATCTCTATGTGCGAGTAATTCTCCTTGGGCTAAGGCCTTCGGCCTAGCCATGTAGCAATTGTGCATGTGATTTATCATAGATGGGATCGTGTATTAGTTTGTATGACATGATGATTATTGTATCATCTCTTGCCTCAGTCCAAGGACTTGTCAGGTACCCAAGACCCTGAGGGTTGAGCCAGATATAGGGAGTATGAGTGATGACTGATCTGCAGGTTATGAACCCCAGTGACAGAAGGGGTAGTACGGTTGTATGTGAGGGATTTGCTTGGGATTAATGGTGACATCACTATGCATATCATTAGTTCTCTTTCTTCTATGGATGAGACTAGTAGGTTATTGCTATAAGCGGTTGTTGAGGCAATAGCAATTATGGATGCACTACCCACATATAATTTACCTTGCTCTAACAAGTACACGCATACTTTATTTCTATCTTTTATTTCCATCAGATATTTTTGCACAGCTATAGGTGAAACCGATCGTCCTAGGCCCTCTCTCTCCATCATCGACAACAACAAAAAGACACAAGCTACTGGTCCGGTAAAAATACAAAAGGAATTCTTAAACTCCCAAAGGTCCGTTAAAATAACTTCACTATGCATTCGCTTCCCATATATTCGATAATCTAGGTCTACTAGGGAAAAAGAGCTATACTACATCCGTATCCGGATCGAAGGTATCAACCCTTTTTCTGGCGCCGTTGCCAGGGAAGCAATAGCTACCCTGGTGAGGTTATTAGGAACCTTGCTAGTTTTAATTCTTTTTTTAATTTTGTTAGTTTGCTTTCAGTCTTTAATTGATAAAACAAAAAAATAGTTAGTCTTTAAATTCTTGTTTTTACTATTATAATTTTTGATCTAAGAAAACCCAAAAACATAGGAAGTATGGCTGAAAATAAGCTTGAGGAGTTTGCTACTCCCAATAATTATTATTTGCGTACTCCTATTACTCCGCCAGCATTCGCTGCTAATGACTATGAAATTAAGCCCCATTACTTAAGTTTGGTTCAACAGAATCAATTTGGAGGCTCAGCTATTGAAGACGCAGGTATGCACTTAAATACTTTCATTGAAATATGTGATATGATGCGTATAAAAGATGTTGACCCTGATGCGGTCAAATTGCGTCTATTTCCTTTCTCTCTAAGAGGAAGAGCTAAAGAATGGTTGCTATATTTACCTAAAAATACTATTACATCATGGGTGGGATGTACTTCTTTATTTATGACTAAAATTTTCCCACCTACAAAGACTATGCAACTCTGATCTAATATTACTGGTTTTAGACAAGAAGAGTGTGAGCCACTAGCGTTTGCATGAGAGAGGACGAAATAATGCCTAAGAACATGTCCTAGTCATGGGATGGAAAATTGGTTAATCCTCCATTTATTTAATAATGCTCTTGATCCTGTGTCTAAGTCTATGCTTGATACTGCAGCTGGAGGAACATGTATGGGTAAACATATTACCGAAGCAAAGCAGCTGCTAGACAATATGCAAGACAACCATGCCCAATGGCATGTGGAAAGATCAAACACAAAGAAGGTGAACTCTGTCTCACCACAAGAGAACGAAGACCTCAATGCTAAGTTGGATGAGCTCATACTAGCCGTAAAAGGTAAGGAAACTCAGGTAGCATTATAATGATTACAACCCTGCTTGGAAGAAATAGACTGTGTAGCTTGTAATGATTACAACCCTACTTGGAAGAAGAGTTACAATCCTAACTTTCAGAAACATTATGCTAGTCCTACAAGTAACTATAATAATAATATGTGAACTAATAATGGTAGTCTCAAAGAAACGCTTAAGTCTTTCAAAGACTCACAAAATGAACAAAATAATATTCTAGTCAAAATTACAGAGAACCATGATGCTATGCTTGGTAAATTATCTAACCAAGCTGTTAGTTTGAGAAATGATTTGTAGGCCCTTCAAGAAAGAACAAGAATCGTCGAGGCACAACTAGGTAAGATAATTGAGAGTCAAACTCTCATTCTAGCTAAATTTGCAGGTAAAGCTGAGCCTAATCATGTGGAAGAACTCAAAATGGCGAGGATCCAAAGGGAGGAGCCTGAAGAACTTGATTATAGTAATGTCCTTTCACCAAGCTACACCATCGAAGATCTCGTAAAGAGGATCAACGTCAAAATTCCAGTAAGTGAAGGTAACGATGAAGCCATGTATCAACACTTCGTTGATCAAGTAGCAATTAGGGTACGTGAGCTTGAAGAGGAATACAAGAAAATCGTTGAAAGTTACATGTTAAACTAGATGACATATTTGAACCTACTATTAAGATAAAGATTGGAAGCAATGAGATAACTGCACTTTGTGATCTAGGTGCAAGCATCTCAACAATTCCGAAGAGTCTTTCTAACTAGTTAAATCTTGGCTCCTTTGAAATTACTGAATTAAAATTGCATCTAGCAGATTCTACCTACAAACAAGTTGTAGGGATTAAGGAGAACACTTTAGTTTACATCAAAGGTTGTTCTGCTCTCATTGATTTCGTTATTGTTGACATGCCTAAAGACAATGTTGCTCCTATAATACTAGGCTGTCCTTTCTTGAGAACTATAAAGGCTTTAATTAACCTTCATGAAGGGAACATGAAGTTGCAATTGCCTTCGCGGGTTCCTTTTGTTATTCATTTCCCTAGGAAGAAGAAAGCCAAACATGACGAGAAGGAGGTCATCACTTTGAAAGCCAATTACTTTGGAGTGGGTGTTCCACTCATCTGGCCCAAGGAGTATCATCAAGGTCAAGCTATTGACCATAAAAGAGCGCTCCATGGGAGGCAACCCATGTTAAATTAAGGTTTGAGTTAAGTTTTTAGTTTTAGTTTAAGTTCATGTTTAATAAAGAGCGCTAGAAAACTCCATTTGAGGAGAAGAAATTCGATAGTATTTGAAATTCTGCATTATTCATGATATTATTGGTCGACAATATTTACTATCAATTTTCTGTCAAAAACAAGGTGTATCGCTAAGTTACAGAAAAATAAATAGTTTACGAAGAAACAGAAATTTTTTCATGCACACAGACGGTTTAACGACCAACTATACGACAGGAATAAAAATTTCTGGTCGTATAGTTATCTTTGCCATCGAAATTTTTTCTGCAATATGTACTCAGAGTTTAACGACCAACTGTACGATGAGAATAAAAATTCCGGCTGTATAGATATCAATGCCTCCGTACAATTTCTTTTCATATGTACAGATAGTTCAACGACCAACTGTACGGTGAGAATAAAAAATTTTGCTGTATAGTTCCGGTCGTATAGATATCAATGCCTCCGTACAATTTCTTTTCATATATACTGAGAGTTTAACGACCAACTATACGGCGAGAATAAAAATTCCAGCCGTATAGTTCCGGTCGTATAGATACTGATGCCTTTTGCAAATTTTCTTTCGCAGGGACAGACAGTTTAACGACCAACTATATGGTCGGAACATTTTGTTCCGCCCGTATAGTTGCGTTCGTATATCTGCGCCGCCAGGAGGAAGACCTAATATTTTGATAGAACACCAACTATAAGGCCGGAACATATGTTCCGCCTGGATAGTTGCGCCCGTATAGTTGCATCCGACCACAAAATCGCACAGGAAGATATTCCCAATTCCAAAACTTCAATCATTTTTCTTTCTTCTACCTCCAAACTCTCTCAAAACCTCAAGGGATCTTCATCTCTACTCAATTTCGTTCGATTTCCTCGCACACAAGTGATCTACGGTATATTTATCCTCCAATTACTTTTTGCAAATTTATCTTCAATCTATTGTTATTATCAATCTAGGGTGAGACCTAGTATGAACGAATTGCCATGATTTTCTTGCCTAGATTATTATCTTGAGGAGATTCTTTAGTGTGCTTAGATGAGGAATATATTATACTTACTGTTGTTGGATCAAAAAGTTTTATTTTTGCCTTTCTTCAATGTTTTAGATGATGAACACAAGGAGCCAAACTTGTGCTTGTGCAACCGCTAGCGCTTCTCGGGCTATCGCTCAAGAACACGTGGGGATACGGTTCAGGGATGACTCCCATCACGAATGCTTCAACATGATCAAGAACCGCGAAGTGAAGGCCACCAAGTGGGCTTGCCCCATTATATTGAACCAACTCGGTATTTCTGATGACTTTAATTTACTTTCCAATAGAGCTGGCCTGCAAAACTTTGTGTAAAATGATGTACGTACTTATCGCCGCTTAACCATTGAATTCCTAAATTCGTTGCAAAGCACCGTCAAACTATGGCAAGGAGAGGATACTATTTCTTTTCGACTGATAAACAACAACTACACTTTAACATTAGATGAATGGTGCGCATGCTTTAATTTGCCCAACAATGATGTTCATGATTTACGCGCATCCTTTACTGGCTTAATTCCTTCCCCGATCAATACTATAATGGAATGAGTTTCACTAGTAGAGTGAACAAGGGGAAGAATATTCAACATCCTGCAATTCGCTATTTGTTCTATGTTATTGCTAACACCTTGCATGCACGCAATGAGTTCACGAGACTCAACGAGGAGGACGTCTTAGTCCTTGCAAAGACTGCTTACATCAACTACAACCTGTCACTCCACTTGGGCACAATCCTTGTGCGCTACCTAGAGCAGCAAGCCTCCCAAAGCCAAGGGTCAATCACTGAAGGAGGTGTCATCACCGTGCTTTTCACTGCCCTAGACATCGATCTAGGTGAGCTGCAACCAGTACTAGGTGAGACACGTGTTAGTTTCTCCACCTTGAGGGCCTGTGGAATCCTCACTAGGAGAGGTGGTGTTTATTACCTGCATATTGCTGGAGCTGGGCGTATCTACCCCGCTCCTTTGCCTAATGGTTTTTTCTCTATCGAGGAAGGACGTTGGCTATATGATTCGCAGGTTGAGCAGCACCAATCCTAGGAAGAGATTCCTGAAGAGGATGAGGACCAAGAGGAGGAACAAGAAGTTCCTCATCAAGAGGATCAGCCACAAATCCGGTACGCCACATACGAAGATTTCCAAGGACTTGGAGGGACTGTGGAGAGGATGCACAACCTCTCTTTGAACCTCCGAGAATCAAGAGGTAACATCTCCACTTAATTCACGAACTAGAGTAATGACTTTTTACCGCCACCACAATGATTTGAGGGGCTTGCAAAAGCCTAAGCTTGGGGAAGTTTCCTCATGTATCTTTATTTGGCGTTTATTTGCTTTTATTTATTTCGAGGTTACGTTTTATTTGAGTTTATAAGCACTCATGTTGGTTTCCCCAACACTCATGTTGGTTTCTACTGTAGCACTTCGTTTAAAAAGTTCAAATGATCAAAGAGAACTCAAAGAGAAAGAGATTAAAAGGCAAATACAAATAATGACAGAAATCTGTCAGAAAGACCAGCAGGTAAAAACCAATTTTTTCGAAGACCTTCTATTGCTCAAATAGAAAAGTGTTGAACTAACGAAAGTTATATAACAACTTGGGGCATAAGAACAAAAAATTACAGCTCAAACTGACCTACATAGATTTTTCACGAATTTTTACAGCGAAGCACAAAAATCTGTTTCGGGACAGCAACTTTCCCAAGCATTAATTCTCTCTCATTAGAGATTACTCTTGGCACAAAAAGCAAATAAAAAGGATAAGTAGAGGTTATTACTAAAGCAATAACTTCCAAGACTCAACTAAAACTTTTGAGTTACCTCCCAATAAGTACTTCTCTTTAACACCTTTAAGTTAGGCATGATAGTTTGAGAAGATGCTCACATAAGAAATATGAATTGAAGTAAAAGAGAGCATCAAGAAGCAAATTCAAAGCACATTTAAGTCTAACCCACTTCCTATGCATAGGAATCTTGTAAAGAAATAAGTCATGAAAACACAAATCAACAAGCATAGGAAAGCAAAACAAGTGCAACTTCCAGACTTTCAACATAAAGAGGGGAAACTTAATATTGTTGAGATACATAAAACCATGTTTCCCTATCCCATAATAACTTTCACTAGCATCATGAATAAAATTAACAATATAACTATCACATAAAACATTCTTATCATGAGCCACATGCATAAAAGAATTAATACCCCCCACATAAACATAGTCATTCTTATTAATTGTAGTGGGAGAAAATTCAACAAAATAGCTATCATTATTATTCTCATCACCATAATCATCAAATATAGGAGGCATATTGTAATCATAATTAATTTCCTCCTCAATAGTAGGTGGACTGAAAATATCATATTCATCATTGTAATCATCATATATTGGAGGTTTGGTATCATCATAAGCAATAGAATAGCTATCTTCCAAAGCTGGGTAACTAAAAAGATCATTTTCATAAAAACTAGCTTCCCCAAGCTTAGACTTTTCCATAGCATTAGCAATAATGGTGTCCAAAGAATTCATATTAATAACATTGCTATTGACATGCAAATAAAGTTCCATAGGTTTTTTAATTTTCTCTTAAAACACTTCATGTCCTAACTCAAGATAAATACTATAAAGCTCTCTAAATTTTTTGTTGTTTTCCATTAAGCCTAACTAGTGAAAACAAGAAATAAAAAGACAAAATTGTAGAATCTAAAGGAAATAACTTCGAGCACTCACACCGGAGGATGTGTGTACCTTTTACCTTACCTCCCCGGCAATGGCACCAGAAAATAGCTTGATGTCTACGCACTTCTATTCTTGTAGATAGTTGTTGGGCCTCCAAGTGCAGCGGTTTGTAGAACAGCAGCAAGTTTTCCCTTAAGTGGATCACCCAAGGTTTATCTAACTCAGGGAGGAAGTGGTCAAAGGTATCCCTCTCAAGCAACCCTGCAATCAAGATACAAGAAGTCTCTTGTGTCCCCGACACACCCAATACACTTGTTAGGTGTATAGGTGCACTACTTCGGTGAAGAGATAGTGAAATACAAGTGGTAACGGTGCCAGAAAATACTTTGATGGCGTGGAAGAGACTAAAGGAAAACTGAAATAAAGATGGAAGCAAGCAAATATGTAACAAATCTAGTTGCAAACGGTGTTTCAATGCTTAGAAACAAGGCCTAGGGATCATACTTTCACTAGTGAACACTCTCATATAAATATATTCTTCTTTATGACACTATGCTGAACTACTCTCCGGTTGGACACTCTAATCGATGGTAGGTCTATCACAACACTCCTCAAAGTTCATCTTTCCCATCTAGAAAACACCACACTGTCACCTTGAGTACTAGATGGTTCCAACAAACACCACAATTTCATAAAGACATCCAACTCCAAATATAACTCATAACAAGTATTTGTAATCTCTAGCCTAAGTGCCACCATGGTGTGCATGCTATCACTTTCACACACATGGGGAGAGCAGAGATCTAATAAAGCCCTTGAGTAGCAAGGTAGATCTACTTGATTACAAAGCTCATGATCACAATATGATCACGCATAGAGAGAGAGATGAACACATAGCTACCGGTAGAACCCTTAGCCTCGAGGAAGAACTACTCCCTCATCATTATGGGAATCAGCAACGGTGATGGAGATGGTGGTGGAGATCGATGGAGATGGCTCCGGGGGCAATTCCCCGTCCCGGCAGGGTGCCAGAACAAAGACTTTCTGTCCCCCGATTCTCCTCTTGGATGGCGGCGGTGCTGCGGAACTTTTCGTGGCTGGAGGCTGACTATTTAGGGTTTTATCATCGGGGGCTTCTTATAGGCGAGAGGGGAGACCGAGGGGGTGCCAGAGGGGCCCACACCACCCCTAGCGTGGCCTGGCATGGCCCGCGCCACAAGGTGGTGTGGCCAGCCCCTGGCCCCTCTCCGTCTCGTCTTCTGGCTCCGTGAATCTTACGGTAAAATATCGACTTTGGCTTTTGTCCCGTCTAATTCCAAGAATATTCATTTTCTGACTTTCCTAGAACCAAAAACAGCAGAAAACAGGCAGTTGGCACTGTGGCATCTTGTTAATAGGTTAGCCCAAGAAAGTGTATAAAAATACCTCAAAGTGTTGACAAAGCAAAGCAAAGTAGATACTAAACAAGCATGGAACATCAAAAATTATAGATACGTTTGCAACGTATCACACACCACAGTACTTCAGCTCCCACTGCACCATACTACTTAAACAAACAAGTAAACATATTGGCAAAAACTGTTGGAAATATGCCGTAGAGACAAATAGTAGTAAGGACTATTATCATATTTCATATAGTTTATGATTAAGTTTTATATCATGATACAACTGCATTGTGTGGAAACATCAATACACGTGTGATATACAAACAACCAGGGGTTCCTAGTGAAACTCTGGTCACTAGTTCATAGGTCAACAGATGATCGAGTTTCCTGATCATGTGGAATTTATGCTAGTTGGAAATGGAGTCATCTCATTCCGAGAATGAGATGATGAACCAATACACAACCTAAACATAGTGACCCGATCATGTCACGAAGTTTAAGTTATGATGATTAGAAATGGATCCTCGTAGACTATTCCTTAGACCGTGAGGCTATATCAATCACTGTCTCCCGAGAGTGCTTTGATAGCATCAAGCGCCACTTGGTAAAACAGTGGTTATAAAGGTGTGTTCAGGTACTCGGAGGAAACCATTGAGGCAATATATGTCAAGAGCGGGATTTGTCCGTCCATGTGACGGGAAGATACTCAAGGGCCCACTCGAAGAAGTAATATCCAATAGTTGCGCAGCGTGTGGTTTGATCACGAGGATATCACTTATTGGAATGAGTCAAGTAGCATTGTTCAGTAACGAGATTGAACACGACATGGTGATGTCACTGATCAGATCTCGGCTAATGCAAGTATCGAGTGACAAAGGGAATAAGACACGACTGTCCCGGTTCAAACGACGAAAGATCTTTGTGGAACACACAGGGGTCACATGGCCATCCAGGTCCCTCTATCGATCATTGGTGCGGGAGTGTCCCGACCATGTCTGGAGTGTTCCCGAACCGTAGGGTATCACGCTTAAGGGCTTGATGATGCGTAGAGAGTGTTTATAGGATCGGTGGAATCGCCAAAGGATAGTAGAGAGAAAACTGGAAGGGTTTCGGTAAGTCTGGAGGATGTCCGGAGTGGAAATGGAAGGTGTTCCATAGCCACGGAGGTTGAATAACATGTGAATGAATGTTAAATATTGATTTAATCATTTATTCATAATTATTTAATAAAGAGAAAATGAATTTAAATGGTCAAAGGCTTAATGGGCCAATTCCCGGAGGGGAGAAGGGCCCATTAGGGAAAGGAGAGAGGGAGAAGGGGCCAGGGGGTGGCCGACTGGGCCTAGCCCCCCCCCCTCCCCCCCCCCCCCCCCCCCCCGCGCAGGGCCCACTAGGGTGGCCGACGGCCTCCTCTCCCCCTCCTCTCCTTTAGTTCCACCGCGGAACTTTGAGGGAGGTAGTACCTCCCCCCTATATATAGTGGGGGTATTTGGCCAAATTAAATACACCAATAATCAATAAAGGTCTTCTCACTTTTGGGAGGACCTCCAGTTGATATTTTCTCTCTCCTCTCTCTCTCTCTCTCTCTCTCTCTCTCTCTCTCGTGACCGTGGTCCCAAGTCTAGACTGCGTGAGCAAGAGACATCTTCACCGCGGAGCGTCGTCGCGCTGCGGGATTCGGATCCGGGAGCTCTACTTTCGCAACTGTTATTGGATCAGGGAAGCAGGAGTCATCGTCAGACATCGGGCGTGTGTAACTCCCCGCGAGGTGTCACACTTGAGGCACTCAAGTTGTTGGAGCCAAGGAGCGCAAGGACTTCATCACGACCTTGAGGTCGGCTTCGGCTCGTCTACATCAACCACGCTCTCCTGAGCGTTGACAACGCTTTTCGGTCTTCAAGGGTAAGTTTGTGAAAAGCCCCTCCCGTTACTGTATTGCTAATAGATAGGTCCTGGCAGCTTTAGGGGTTCAGGGGCATAGAGTAAAATTTATTGTTTTATACGCGGAACCCCTACATTGGTATCAGAGCTAGATCTATGCGTAGTAATGCTAGTACGGGTAGAACACATGAGATGTAGCGTGTGGGCATTGATCTTTTAGTTGTTACCCTCCCACTTGTACTTGTGTATACTGCAGTAATGGTTGATGAAGCGGCCCCCCACCGACTGTACGCGTTCATTCGCGAGACTAGTCCACGCTTGACATATGGCTTGTACCATATAAAGTGGCTTAGGGGGTGTCTGTCTCTCTCGCATTAGTTGGTATGCCATTTGCAACGGAGGACCCTAAAAGGGGTGTAGTAGAGACAACTACTTGATCAGCGTTGTGCTAAAAGTTCATAGGTAAGAGCGGTTCTTGTGCGAAAGCCCATTCAGCCACATAAAACATGCAAAGAAAAAGTAGAGGCGTCTAACTTTGTTTTGCAGGGGGAGTTGCTTTGTGATATGGTTGTGGCAAAGGTAAAGTGATTACCTTTTGTTACATAGTAGTAGATAGTCACGGAGGTAACGGACTACCACGCCGGAATGACACCGGTACCCTGGTGTCTATGGCGCCGGAACCCGGTGACGGCGGATGGAGATCATGACGTGAAGGACCATATCACATCTCATTTACATTCAATGTTATTGTTTGTATATCTTATTGTGTGCTAGTATTAGATACTCAACGGTAGCCTAATAAAATGATCCCTGTTAAAATTACCAACGATTGTGTTACCCCTTAGTGTGCACCACCAAGAAAGTTCTTCGATATGAGGCGATGCAGGGTACAGGCCTAGGTGTCAGACATATCTACGTTCGCATACAGTGGGTGTAAGCCATGTTGCACAGCGAATACACTAAGGTTGAGTTGGCAAATCTAGCATGTGCAGACATGGCCTCGGAACACGGATGGTCAAAATATCGAGCACGAGTCACATGAATGATGTGACCGACGTTTAGCGTCCACCCTTGAACCCACATTGATGGCCGTGACGATCGGGGGAGATGTGGCTGATAGGGGTCGTGTTATCACTAGGAACCCTTCATCGGATAGGTGTTTCTGAGTGGAGTTATTATTAACTAATTTAATTATAAACTTAGTCTAAATTCCTTTTTGCAATTATAAATGTAGAAAATGGTTCTTCCCGAGATTACCTTTCCTATCGACGATTGGTTAAAAGGAGAAAGCTCAAGTTAGATGGATCCAAATTTTCTGCATGGATCGTGCGCCTGTTTGATCTCCTTGGTGAGAACAATGTAGCTGACTACATGACCTGCGAGATGTATTTGGAACCACCCTATTCTCATGAGACCCAGGAGCAGCGGGATCTGTGTTGCCGTCGTCGTGTGATGGCCACATTCATATCAGTGACGATGCGCCTCAAAATGGAGGATGGGCTATGGCCAATGGTGGGAAGTCTTAAACCCCGAGTGGTCATGACACATCTGAGATCGCATTTCGTGGAACAAGTGCGCATGTGGGAGTATGAGTTGATGGGGGACTTCCTTTCTATAAAGATGGAGGAGGGCTCCTCACTAGACGAGCACTTATTGAGCATCTACGATGCATACATGAGTCTGGCATACTACCTGGATAACTAGTTCTCAAGCTCTTTTGCGATGGGAGTTGTGCTGCGGTCGCTGCCACCAAGTTTCGAAGCACAAGTCAGAATCTGCATTATGAGAGTCGACACGTAAACACTGGATTTCCTCGAGTTCATATCACATTTCAGAAATGTGGTGGATGAACCCAATGTCGCTAGAGTCATCAATGACAAAGGTATATATTTGATATACAGTTTTATAAATGATATAATCTTGCAAACACATTTGCAGTGTTAAGTATATCTGATACTTGTCTTGTTTTGTTGAAAACAGGTCCTTCTGCATAAGAGGTGCTTGCTGGAGAGGAGGTGACGTTGCGTGTTGATGGCGAGCATGATGATGATGGCCGACGACACTCTCCCTCGACATTTATCATTTAGTTTATGTATTAGGATGATTATTGTAATCAAGAGATTGTGAACTTCTTTGGTGTGTCTCACACTTCGTGAGACGGTTATTCATATGAGTTTGTAACAAACAGTTGTTCTGCTTTTATGAATGATTTCTATTCGTGTTCATATCTTGTTTGATCATGTGTGAATTATCCTTGTTTGTATGAAACTAATTGATAATGCATGAACATTTGTAAAATATTGAACTGGCTTTAAAATACTCAACTTAATGATATTTCATTAATGAATGAAACCATTGTTTAAATTCAAAGTTATAATGATAATATGTGAAAGTCATTTGATTTATTATCACATATAAATCATGCCTAAGTTCGGCAAAATAACTTGAACATCGAGTATTACTTGAATACAAAGTGTTTTAATGAATTGTTAAAAGTAAATACATATTCGAGGTATTGTGTTTTAACAAAAATGGTAATTATCATTGTATGTTTGTTTAAAAGTGTAAAGAAGTTTACCAAAGGAAACATGAATATGAATCTATTTGATTTGATCAAAGTGTTTCATCAACAAAGGGTGTAAATATAAAAGAAATCTAATTACTACGATTTGATCAATAGTAATGAAATTCGACTTTATAAAAATGGTATAAAAGTAATTGTGAAATGCAAAGCGTTTTTGAAATGTCAAAATGCAAAGCATCACAATATGATATTAGATATAAAAGTGGGTAAATAGATGGCACCAAATAAATCGTTGTAGTATAGATGTAGAGACCATTAGTTAGAAATAGTTAGCACTCAATTAGAATATATAGTGAACCATTTGAATTTGTGAAAGTTTTGGGGTTATTCGATATAACCAAAACAATAGCGAATAAGTCCTTGTAGAGTATTCATTGGAAACTTTGGATACAAAATCCATGGCTAAAACCAAAAGAGAAGCAAAACTGGTATTGCTTGGATTTTGGTGCATTCTTGAGAAAGCTTACTTTTAGTGATATTTCTATATTATGGAGCAAGTGGAAGATAGTGAAAAACACGATGAGTATTCAAATCCATGCATCAAAGTGTTGAGAAGCGCAACGGACAACGTTCTTGAATGATTCTCTTCACAAAGGAAAGAATCAATGATAATGATCATTGTGTTTTCCCCATAGGTGTTTTCACTACATAAAGTAGGATTCAAAATGCAACCCATATCTTGTATGGAGACATTTATGAATCATTTGTCATGATTCTTGGAATATGACATACCTACGAACTACTAAGGAAATAATGGTAAACTAGAATTATGATAAATCCTAGAAGCAAAATTCACTTGAGATTAGAAAGCAATTCGTTGCTGAATCTCACAGGTAAAAGGGGTTACTTGAATTTTCCCAAATGACTGCAAAGCCATAGTGGAAAAAGGGGTGAATGACAAAAGCACAATTTGTCAAGTATTGGACAAATTCAAATGTGCTTAAATGTCTAGTGGATTTAAACTAGTAATAGTACTAGTGTCTCATAGTAAATCTCTCACTTTGATATTTGATCAAAGGATTTGAAGTTGTTCAAAATAATGAGTGGATGTGCAATTTGCATAAAATTGAGTGGGAGCTATGCAAGTCTTCCTAAAACAATATGTTGGTGACATATTTTTGAGTGGGAGCTTATACAGTGATTCTTAAGGGTGTTAAGAATGAAAGCGCAAGTACTTATAAATAATGATTTATAAGGTGTAGAAGTTGATAATAGGTGTATTATGATATTATGTAGTATTCCTTAAGGGATTCTGAAAAGTGTTTCAGAATAGAAGTTAATTAAGGAACTAATCCTTAATAACTCAAATTAGGAATGGTATTAAGTTTAACATCAATGGTTGAAAGAAAGAAAGAAAGGATGGTCATCATCCACTATGTTGAAACATAGGTTCTATCTTAGAAAACCATGATGATAACTTAACATAATATGTAATCCAATAAGGAACGTTCAAAAATGATTAAGTTTGAATCACGGAATGTTGAGCTAAGTTTGTCCACAATGTCTGATAGAGAACTGTAGACATATTTTCCAAATCCATAAAAGGATGACATATCTTAAAGCATAAAGAGTTATGTTATAAACGAATATGTTGGAAACTCCTGTAAATACCGATTAGTGTCAAGTAGAAAACGAGGTGAACTAAAACATCAAAAGTTGCACAAAGTGCACCAGTGTTTCGATGAATACATTTATAATAATAGATAAGGGTACCATCTAAAGTGTCATATAATATTATGGCGGGGCTAGTTCACTTTTAATGTAGAATGATGTGTTTCAGGGCACAATGCCCATGATAAAGCCCTCGAGGTTGATCTAAAGTCACTGTAGGCTCCTGGAATCAGGCCTCGTTCTGCTGCCATAGCGACGATGCATACACACAGATGTTATCATGTGATGATAAAGTATTAATGTCAAACAACGTGACATTAGTAAGTACAAAGGATTTGGGTTCTAAAGTACAGACCCAAGACTCAACCTCTTCCATGAGCAAGCATGTTCAGGGTACCGGATATATGATGCCAATGATTAAGAACAAATGCAGCTAGTGTATTTGTACTCTAGTGCAAGTGGGAGACTGTTGGAAATATGCCCTAGAGACAAATAGTAGTAAGGACTATTATCATATTTCATATAGTTTATGATTAAGTTTTATATCATGCTACAACTATATTGAGTGGAAACATCAATACACGTGTGATATACAAACAACCAGGGATTCCCAGTGAAACTCTAGTCACTGGTTCATTGGTCAACGGATGATCGAGTTTCCTGATCATGTGGCATTTATGCTAGTTGGAAATGGAGTCATCTCATTCCGAGAATGAGATGATGAACCAATACCCAACCTAAACATCGTGACCCGATCATGTCACGAAGTTCAAGTTATGAAGATTAGAAATGGATCCTCGTAGACTATTCCTTAGACCGTGAGGCTATATCAATCACTGTCTCCCGAGAGTGCTTTGATAGCATCAAGCGCCACTTGGTAAAACAGTGGTTATAAAGGTGTGTTAAGGTACTCGAAGGAAATTGTTGAGGCAATATATGTCAAGAGCGGGATTTGTCCGTCCATATGACGGGAAGATACTCAAGGGCCCACTCGGAGAAGTAATATCCAATAGTTGTGCAGCGTGTGATTTGATCACGGAGATATCACTTGTTGGAACGAGTCAAGTAGCATTGTTCGGTAACAAGATTGAACACGACATAGTGATGTCACTGATCAGATCTCGAGCAATGCAATTATCGAGTGACAAAGGGAATAAGACACGACTGTCCCGGTTCAAACGATGAAAGATCTTCGTGGAACGCACAGGGGTCACATGGCCATCCAGGTCCCTCTGTCGATCATTGGTGCGGGAGTGTCCCGACCATGTCTAGAGTGTTCCCAAACCATAGGGTATCACGCTTAAGGTCTTGATGATGCTTAGAGAGTGTCTATAGGATCAGTGGAATCGCCGAAGAATAGTAGAGAGAAAACCGGAAGGGTTTCGGTAAGTCCGGAGAATGTCCGGAGTGGAAGTGGAAGGTGTTCCATATCCACGGAGGTTGAATTATATGTGAATGAATGTTAAATATCGATTTAATCATTTATAAATAATTATTTAATAAAGAGAAAATCAATTTGAATGGTCAAAGGCTTAATGGGCCAATTCCCGGAGGGGAGAAGGGCCCATTAGGGAAAGGAGAGAGGGAGAAGGGGCCAAGGGGGTAGCCGGCTAGGCCTAGCCCCCCCACCCCCCCCCCCCACCGCCCCCCCTCGGGGCCCACTAGGGTGGCCGACGGCCTCCTCTCCTCCTCCTCTCCTTTAGTCCCACGTCGGGACTTTGAGGGAGGTAGTACCTCCCCCTATATATAGTGGGGTATTTGGCGAAGTTAAATACACCAATAATCAATAAAGGTCTTCTCACTTTTGGGAGGTCCTCCAGTTGATATTTTCGCTCTCCCCCCCCCCCCCCCCTCTCTCTCTCTCGTGACCGTGGTCCCAAGTCTGGACTACGCGAGCAAGAGACATCTTCACCGCGGAGCGCCGTCGCGCTGCGGGATTCGGATCCGAGAGCTCTACTTCCGCAACTATTGCTGGATCGGGGAAGCGGGAGTCATCGTCAGGCACCGGACATGTGTAACTCCCCGCGAGGTGTCGCACTTGAGGCACTCAAGTCGTTGGAGCCAAGGAACGCAAGGACTTCATCACGACCTTGAGGTCGGCTTCGGCTCGTCTACATCAACCACGCTCTCCTGAGCGTTGACAACGCTTTTCGGTCTTCAAGGGTAAGTTCGCGAAAATCCCCTCCCGTTACTTTATTACTAATAGATAGGTCCTGGCAGCTTCGGGGGTTCAGGGACATAGAGTAAAATTTATTGTTTTTATACGCGGAACCCCTACAAAAACAGTGTACAAGTAACTGAATCATAGCTAGGAAGTAGATTACGGATCCATGCGCATCAAAAGTTCATGGAGAAAACCTTTTCTAAAGTTCTCATGGTTAAGTACAAGTGCAACATTGTAATTCTTCATTCAGTACAAGTACAAGTGCAACCTTTTCTGAAAACCTTCATTCAGTTCAAGTGCATCAACTCTTTAAGCTACCTAGGAAATATATTACAATGGTGGAAAGGGCATATATGGCTAGAGCATCCCTACCTAGGTACACGAGGGATATGTTGGATCCGAAGATTTAAATAAAACCACTAGCTAATTTAAATAAGCAAAACATGCAAAGGAGAAGTTGATAATAAGCAAGTAAATCCCACTTAGATACCCTTCCTTTTCCCTCTCTCTTTCTCAAACTAAATTTTTCGGTTAAAGTGAATTTTGTATCTAGATGGTCATCATTTTTATCCCAATTAAGCAGCTACTCATGAATGTAAAACAAAACTAGCAAAGTCATGTAATAAGTGATAAGATTCAGAGACTGCATGCAAACAGCTCACACAATTGCACTACTATCAATTTTTGCTTCTGCTACCAAAACAGAGGAGCCACACTGATTGCACTACTATCAATTTTTTCTTCTGCTATCACGTGTTCCTATGAATTTTCTTTGGAATGGACAGAAGTGAAAATAGCAGCCGTACTTGTTCTAGGTGTTCCATATTCTAAAGTGCAAGTGACAAAACATATGCTACCTCTGAACCTCTTGTTAATGGATGAGATGTTGGGTTCGGAGATGGACAGCTAAAATATATGGTGCAGAGACTAGGGAAAAACAAGCACTCAGCGACGTGTACCTGCGGATGGGGGAGGTGGTCGTCGACGAGGCGGTAGCGCGGATGGGGGAGGTGGTCGTCGACGAGGTGGCGGTGCGGTGCTCCTGCTGCGGGACGAGCCCGGGACTGGCCTCCTCCTCCTTCCCTTCGGCAAACGCGGGACGGCGACGACGAGGGGGATCGGACGCGGGGCGACGATGGCGGAGCGAGGGGCCGTGGCTAGGGTTGCGAGATTTGGGGATCGGATTTTCATCAGGGCGATGGGGATTAGTTGAGAGATGTTGTTACAGGTGGACCCGCGGCCCACTTACCCCCGGCGCCTGCGGGCTTTATTCGCCAAGGGTAACTGATGTTTTCGGCCCGGGTGGCCATCCAACCCACCATACCCCTGGCGCCTAAGGGCTTTATTCACCAGTGGTAAAGACCGGCCCATCCAGGGGCACGCTGCCCACCACAGCCCCGACGCGCGCCATACATGTTCGCCGGCTGTAATTGGGCTAGCCCCGGTGCTACTAGTGTCCTTTCGCCGGCGGTAACGTGAGGAAGGCCTGGATGGCCTTACCGCCGGCGACCCCCGTGACCACTTCGTCGGCGGTAAGGAATCCGGCTATAAGGTTTTCCCTACTAGTGATCGGGGTCAAACGCTTTTGCATTTGTATTACCTTTTGGGGGAAAAGTTCATCGGTCTATTAATAATCATCAATGTTAGTACAAAAAGACCTAAAATTAATTAAAAAAATAATTAGGTCTTTGGACCACCTAGAGATGACTACAGACACTAGCATGAGCTGAAGACGCACCATCGTCCTCAACCCTCCATCACCTGATCCTGGCAAAACTTGTTATACTAGAGTTTATTGTAGTAGACAAATGGGAAGTCGTCGTGCTAAAACCCCAAAGGACCAGCACACCAGAGTAACAAACACCTCCAAAGATGATACTGGTAGATAGGAAGAGTTAGGCCTAAAACCACACCAACAAACACAAAAACTGACCGGGTCCCAGGAAATCCGCCTGACACACAAGTTCATGCGCCCTCCGCCGACTCTAGATCACCATCGGAATAAGGATTGGGTGGGGACGATCATATTCCGACTTCAGGATGTTTCTACGGCCTCAGTGTTTCGAATAAGACACACAAAAACTGTAAACGAAGAATAGGGTCCTCTTGCCCGCAAGGGGTCGTGGTCCGTCGCACCTCCAAATCCCTTAGACCGCCGGAGGCAAAGTGGACGGCGGAATCGTTGGCCAGGGGGACAGTTCTGCACTTGTATTAGCTTGACGCAATGATGAGATTAACAAAAGTTTAAGTTTTCAAATTAATATTTACAATTTTCATCTCATGAAGGTATCTTTGTTATAAAATCCTTATCAAAAAAATCTTTGTTACAAAATACTTGAAGACTCTGATATGATTGTTTTTGGACAAACACGTTCTAAATTATTCTAGCATTCTAGGCGCCACATCATCAGAAGTTATAGAAACATTGCAAGAAACCATTCATGCATGTACGCCTTCAAAGATGCCTTAGCATTGTCTTACCTTAGAATTTCTGTAGATTACTCAGAAAATGATCCAGCTGCATCCAATGAATGGGGCATGAAAGTCAGGTGAAGGAACGGATAGCCTTTTGTATAGGAGATTGGTCAGAGAACAACCTAACAACGGCTCAAGATTCTGCATATACATTGCTTCCATCACAGATAGTAACTAAACTCACGGAGCAAGGAATATCATCTCATGTGAAATAGTATTGCCTACTCTAAAATGCTGCTACATACGTACATATGTTCCTTTCAGGAAAACGATTAGCACATAAGGCGCTGGAAAGCTAATGCTTCTGATCCGATGAAACACAAAAAAAATCACTTCAGAGACTACGTTTTGGCTCACCGGTTTCGAAAAATTGATTGGATCAGGAAGAAGAACAACGACATCCACGTCAGAAAAAACAAGTTATGGAGATATTTGTGAGAGTGACTCGTGGAGCTGTGCGAGCCATACATTCATACAATCTGATTAACAACGTGCAAGTTGGAAATAAAATTGTCATCTGTTTACCTAAAACTATCGCCTCTGCGTGCTTCAGCAGCAGTCATTCGGACAGCGCAACGGCAATATAGTAGCCGCCAAGTTGCCGGTGCTGATGCCTACCGTATCCGTTTCGATCTTCATGTAGAGAGAAAACTATCACAGCTTGTGTACTTACCAACAACTTCAAAGTACTGTAGATACATATACTATCGACCAATACATATACTAGCTAGTAGGGGTTAATGTAACTAACAGATTAGTCGCCTAGCTCGTCGCGATTGTTATTTCGTGTAGCCTCCAAATTAGTTGAGCATACGTTAGGTTTTCATTTCACACCAACCTGTCTGCGCGGAGATAGGTCAGCCTGCCGCACAGTCACACTATGCATGCTTCCAAAGTTCCAATCACGCAGCAACAAAACGGTGGGCGCTAAGAGAAGGTAGTATTCGATCACGGTCACCGGAGCAACTTGTTACTCGTTACCACATCAGAATTTGGATAGGACGGCAATTGTAATCTCTGGAATTGGTCATGCTCCGGCCGGTACGTACAGTCTAGTAACTAATGTTTGAACATCATGGCAGAGATCAGCTATAATTTGTTCTTCCTGAAGGAGATTTACCATCAGTATTCATTCATTGGTGGAAGAGGTAACCGAGCACCAAAATAACCACCTCAGGCTGCACCCAACTTGTCAAGGGAGCTGCCCTGTGGGTAATTTTGATTAAAGAGACCCTTTCACTGAGCCAGACGACACCTACGATGCTACAACTACCAAGAGCTCGCGTATCATCTCCGCATAACAAGATATACCCAAATTTTGCAGCCATTCTAGGTCTACATTCTACTAGAGGGCAAGAGACAGGACCATGTCTTACTTCGCTCACAAGTTGTGCTTGCCTTCGCTTCCCGAAGCTTCCACGCCCCAACCTACTGGTTCCGCCTGATTCTGTCGTATGTATGTATCCATCATAATATCTTTGTAGGTTTCTTCCGTATCAATCATCTGCAGTTGTTTAGTCTAGCCGTGCCGTGGGACAGATTGGGAATAATCCATTGCTCAGGAGGTCAATGTCAATCGTCGAGTGGCATCAGCAGCAGCTTACCATTTTCCAGCAATAGTTTTGGAGCCACTTGTGTTTCGTCAGGTGACCTCCCTCTCCGAGACGCAAGAACACAGCTGACAGCACAGCACACCATACAGAGGCTTTAAACTTATCATGGCTAGCTTTCACATGATGTAGAAAGATGTAAGTAATTTACGGGTGATGATGGGCCAAGTTGCATTGATCGCTTCTTTCCCCTTTGGTCACTCCACGCCGCCGGTACTCGTTCATAGGGCCAGTAAACACAGACAAGAAGCTGAGCTAGCTAGTTGGTTAACAACGGCCGGAAAGAGAAATTATTGCAGACTTGAATAGTGGAGCACCAAACGAAGCATAAGCTAAGCACTGGCTGTCGATCTGTGGTTTGCTTTGGAATGTTACGACGGCAGGCCATGTGTGTGCTGTTTGGAAGATTAGATCATGAGTAACCACTTGGTTATATATATAGCTGCACATATATGGAGACGGCTACTTTTGGAGGAGATCATTAGCTGGTCCGATCGATCCCTCGCTAGTCATTATTCATGCAAGTAAATTAAGCCTCGGCGTTGTCGCCTTCAGACACACAAATCTTCTGATCGTTTTATTTCGCCCCCTTGGTTGTGAACTTGTGACCGCCATGAATATATAGAATTACAATAGGCAACATGCATGATAATGTTAGATTGATCTCTCGATAGGGCCCAACGGTCCTATCGACCCCTTGTGACTGCGCCCTGATTGGGGGCGCCCAACCCTCTTATGGTAGGTGGGCCCCTGTCGACGTCGCTATATAAAGAGGTGGGGGGCCGGCCGCACACGGTACGAGGTTCACCCATGCGCCGCCAACCCCACCGACACTCCCTACCGATCTAGGGATAGCCGACGCTCGACGGGAAGCACCGCCGCCGCAGCTACCGCTGTCCCTATAGCTACGCTCTCGCCGTCGACCAAGATGACCAACGGGTCATCGAGTTCGTCCACCGGAGAAGGTACACATCTCCCTCTCTCTCTCTCTGTAAGATCCAAACCCTAGCCATGCCTCTACCGAATCGGTCTACATCTCTGTAGATCCTAACAATGGTATCAGAGCCATGTGCTCCGTAGATCTTTCGGTAGAAAGAAAGTAAAACCCACCCTAAATGGGCAAAGTGCGCCGCCCACACGGCCGCGCCGTTCCTCTCTATCACGACGAGCATCGGCATGCCGAGTCGTCGGAAAAAGAACCAACCCCTTCGGGGGCAAAGAAAAACAAAGGATTCCACCTCCGATTCCCAATAGATAAATCCAAAGGAAAGCACCTGTTTTTCCCCTTCCGGAATCTCAAAGAATAGTACAAACACCTAACGGGGCAAAGCATACCAAAAAAGGAAAGGCCCCAAATCCCCAAATCCCCTTACTAATAAAAAAATCGGCGTCTGCCGGCAAAGGGCACCGCCGCCTGAGCCGCTTGGCGGCGGCGCACCCACCCACCGGTGGATGCGCGCACTAGCAAGGGGGCCAGGGGCCGCCGCCATCCGCCAATCCTCAGTTTTCGCCTCGATGCGGGATAGGGGAGGTAGACAGAGACGAGGTAGAAGGGGAGAGGGGCTCGCCGCGGAGGGGGAGGGGCTCGTCGCCGGGCGGGAGCCGGGCGGCGCGGCCACCTCGCCACCTCGCCAGCACAGGGCAAGGCGCCGCCGCTAGAGGGCTGGCTCACGCGCGCGAGGGGGATGAGGGAATGGGGCTTAGGGTTACGGGGGTGTTGGGGCGGGCGGTTTTGACCCAGCGAAAAGGAAGCTGAGCCGTCTGATTCAGCGGATGGCCAGGATCGTCCAGGCCGGGGAGGTGACTGGCCGTTTGGGCCGCCGCCGGGCTGAGGGGACGAGCAATAGAGTGCTCCGCAGTGCGCGGGCAAAGGCAGTGGGCCGTTATGTGCCGCCCGTTCTGCATAGTTTTCTGTTTTAATTTTACAGAAGGTTTTTTAGGAGTTTTGAATCAAGTTTTTGATGAAATTTTTGCACAGTTTTTTCTATACAAAATTGTCCAATGAAATTTTGTTTAGAAAATAGAAAATAAATAGTAAAGTTTCTGTAAAGTACAAAGTTTAATGAATTTTGTATTCATTTTTTCTGCTGCAAATAGTTAAAGGGCTCTTTTAAAATTTAATAAAGACAAAAGTGATATTAAATTTTTGAGAGCATGTTAAAGTTATATTCTGGTTATATTCATGTTATTTTTCTAACCAACGTTGTAAATAGCATGATTGTGATTAGTGTGTCATTTCAAAGTAATTAAAGTCGTGTGCTTTTGATTCTATGTTCTGCCCAACGATGATATAGAATTATTTGCATAAACATTTGTATGTCTTAATTTTGACCAACATTGGATTAATACATGCAATTATTATTGTTCTCACTTCTTTGTGGTTTTCAGGAGGGTTCTACTTGATGAACTGCATCAAGGAGGTCCCCATACTGAGAGGTGATAATTACTCTGAGTGGAGAAAGAAGATGGATTTCGCGTTCATATGCGTTGAGGTGGATTGGGTCCTTGAGACCAAGCCTCCCACCAAGCCGACAGAGCCCGTCAGAGATGCTTTAGATGATGATATTGCATGGGACAGAATGAAAAGGGACTATGCTCCAGTAGAGCTGGCATACTCCATAGAAAACCAAAAGTGGCAGAACGCCAACAGGAAATGCATGGCATTTATAAAGAATACAGTTGAGCCAGCAATTGTTGGTTCAATCACAGAGTGTGCTTCTGTAGGGGAGTACATGGAAAAGATAAAGAGTCAGTTCACTGGCTCTTCAAAGCCATATGCAACCCAGCTGCTGAAGCAGCTGGTGACAGAAAAGTATACAGGAGGTGGACATGGCATCAGGGAGCACATCCTTCGGATGAGTAACATGGCCGCCAAATTGAAGGTCATGGAAGCTGATCTGGAGATAAAGCCTGCTCTCCTTGTCCATATGGTCATGATGTCACTACCTCAACAGTTTGAGAACTTTGTTGTCAATTATAATATGGCCCCTGAAAAATGGGACAAAGAAAATACCATCGCCATGTGCGCTCAAGAAGAGGAGAGGCTCAAAACCCAGAATGGTGGTTCATTGAACCTAGTGAAGGACAACAAGAAAAGGACCTTCACTCACAGCAACCATGGCTCTCCTTCTAAGCCACACGGTAAAGCTCCCATGCACTATCAGCATCAGCACAGGCCTGCTCACCCAGTGAACAAAGACACTTGTCTTCACTGTGGTAAGAAAGGGCACTACAAGAAAGATTGCTCTATTTTTCTAAAGGAGCTAATGGCAAGAAAAGGTAACAATATAGTTTCATTTGTAAATGAATCCTTGTATACACAGTTTTCAAAATCTACTTGGTGGATTGACTCAGGGGCAACTGTTCATGTTGCAAATTCTTTATAGGGATTCCATTTGACGAGGACTATGAAAAGAAACGAAGGATGCATTGAAGTCGCAAATGGAGTCCAAGCGGATGTTGAGGCCGTTGGTGACATCTCTTTGGAGCTTGCCGATGGATCAATGATCTTGCTTACGGATGTTCTTTATGTTCCTTCTTTTCATAGAAACTTAATAAGTGTGTCGCGTTTGGACAAAGTTAATTATCAGTGTCATTTTGGACATGGCCAGTGTGCCATTTATTGTAATAAAGATTGTGTGGGTATTGCTTTCCTCCACAATGAACTTTATTTATTATCCACTCGCGAGAAAGTTAATTCTGTGTGTAAAGTGAAAGAGAATGTTTCCTCGTCGGATAAAGAACCAAAGAAAAGAAAGAGAACTCAAGACTCGTCGAAATTATGGCACTGTCGTTTAGGCCATATTTCGAGGGGGAGAATAGAAAGACTAGTTAAAAACGATTTTCTTCCTCCGCTAGAGTTCTCCGACATAGAGCAATTGATCGATTGTGTTAAATAAAAGTATGTAAAGCAAATCAAAAAGGGTGCAAATCGAAGCGCCGAAACACTAGAAATTATTCACACCGACATATGTGGACCGTTTCCTGTGAAAAGTGTGGATGGTTATGACTCGTTCATAACATTCACAGATGATTACTCCCGTTATGGTTATATTTATCCAATTAAAGAAAGATCGGAAGCGCTGGATAAATTTAAGATATTCAAAGCTGAAGTTGAGAACCAACATAGTAAAACAATAAAGATAGTAAGGTCTGACCGTGGAGGGGAGTACTATGGTTGACACACCTCATATGGCCAAGTCCATAGACCTTTTGCAAGGTTCTTACAAGAGACTGGCATAGTGGCCCAGTATTCGATGCCGGGCGAGCCTCAGCAAAATGGAGTAGCTGAAAGGCGTAACCGTACCCTTATGGATATGGTTCGCAGCATGATGAGTTACTCCACCTTGCCATTGGGATTGTGGATGGAGGCATTAAAAACCGCCATTCATATTCTCAATAGAGTACCAAGCAAGTCGGTGCCCAAAACACCATATGAGTTATGGACAGGGAGAGTCCCCTCGCTGCAACACCTAAGGGTGTGGGGGAGCCCAGCTGAGGCCAAAGTATTTAATCCAAATATTGCAAAGCTTGACCCTAAAATAGTCAGTTGCCATTTCATTGGCTATCCTGAAAAGTCAAAAGGTTTTCGTTTCTACTGTCCAGATAGATACACAAAGTTTGTAGAAACGAGACATGCTGTCTTCTTAGAGGACGAAATGATGAGGGGTAGCATGGTAGCTCGGAAAATTGATCTTGAGGAGAAGAGGGTGCATGCACCTAATCCGATGACTCAGGAGCCATTCTTCTCGCTACCTGTTGTTCCTGCATCCACAACCCCTGAGGTTGTGGTGCAAGCACATGTTGCAACTCCACCCATGATAACAGTGAGTGAGGATCCGGAACCTGTCCGTCAGGAGCTGACTGAACCCACTGTTGAGCGTGAAAGGGAGCAGCAGCAGCCACCTCAACAGGATGTGCCACACGTTGAGACGCACAATGTGCCAACGAATGAGGCACCTAGAAGGGCACGAAATGTCCCAACCGATGAGGCCCCTAGAAG
The DNA here is from genome assembly GCA_910589775.1 of Avena eriantha. Classification (NCBI taxonomy): domain Eukaryota; kingdom Viridiplantae; phylum Streptophyta; class Magnoliopsida; order Poales; family Poaceae; genus Avena; species Avena eriantha. The sequence continues at coordinate 79,886,178 of OU342742.1, forward strand.
GTATCAAAGAGTTAAAAGATCAGCGATTTCTACTGATTATAAAGTCTATAACACAGAAAGAGTTCAAATGGAGAATGATCCCACTTCATTTGAAGAAGCCATGAGTAGCCCTCACTCATCCAAGTGGCTAGAGGCCATGGAAGATGAGATGAGGTCAATGAGTTCCAACGAAGTTTGGGACTTAGAGGAAATTCCCAAAGGAGCCAAAACAGTAGGCTGTAAATGGGTCTACAAAATTAAATATGACTCTAGAGGGAATGTGGAGAAGTACAAAGCACGGCTTGTGGCAAAAGGATTTACACAAAGAGAAGGAGTAGATTACAATGAGACTTTTTCTCCAGTCTCATGTAAGGATTCCTTCAGAATCATAATGGCACTAGTTGCACATTTTGATTTAGAGCTGCATCAAATGGATGTAAAGACGGCATTTCTAAACGGGGATTTAGAAGAAAGAGTCTACATGAAACAACTTAAGGGTTTTTTCATGGAAGGCAAGGAAAACATGGGATGCCGCCTAAAGAAATCCATTTATGGATTAAAGCAAGCTTCGCAACAGTGGTATCTGAAGTTTAATGAGACCATTAAGAAATTTGGGTTTGAAGAGAATGTTGAGGACAATTGTATTTACGCAAAGTTTAAAAGTGGGAGATATATTTTCCTAATTCTGTATGTGGATGATATCTTGCTTACTAGCAGCGATGTCGGTCTACTACTAGAAACAAAGAAGTTCTTGTCCTCAAACTTTGATATGAAAGATCTTGGTGAAGCTTCATATGTTTTCGGCATAGAAATTCACCGAGATAGATCAAACGGTGTTCTAGGACTGTCACAGAAGGCATACCTAGAGAAGATTCTAAAGAAATACAGTATGCATGCGTGCAATACCACACCTGCTCCAATAGTCAAGGGCGACAGTTTTGGGAAATTTCAATGTCCCAAAAGTCAATATGAGATCGATCAAATGAAAGCAGTACCATATGCTTCGGCCGTTGGAAGCTTACAGTATGCACAAGTGTGCACTCGCCCTGACTTAGCTTTTATGACCGGGGTACTCGGTATATATCAAGAGAATCCAGGCATAGAGCACTGGAAGATGGTAAAGAAAGCTTTGCGTTATGCGCAAGGCACAAAAGACCTCATGCTAACATATAGAAGGTCTGATTCCCTAGAAATAAGAGGGTATTCAGACGCTGATTTTGTGGGAGACAGAGACGATCGAAAGTCCACGACAGGATACATCTTCACTCTCGCAGGAGGGGCTATTTCGTGGAGAAGCTCCAAACAGTCAATAGTTGCATCATCCACGATGTATGCAGAATTTATAGCTTGCTATGAGGCAACGGGGCAGGCGATATGGTTAAAGAAATTTATACCCGATTTGAAAGTGGTAGATTGCATTGACAAGCCACTAAAGATGTACTGTGACAACGAGCCCGCGGTATTTTATGCTCACAACAACAAGTCGAGTAATGCTTCCAAACCAATAGAGATAAAGTATTATGTTGTGAAAGATAAGATCCAGGATCACACTATAAGACTCGAGCATATAAGGACAAAGGATATGCTTGCGGATCCGCTAGCGAAAGGCTTACCACCCAATGTGTTCAAGGAGCACTTAGACGGCATGGGTTTAAGGGAAAGCCTATGATTCCTGGATCATAAGAGGCCCAAAAGAAACAGAATTTGTTTCAAAACAAGAGGTACATTGTAGCTGTCTGATTCTATCGGCAATTGAGTTGTAACGATGAAAGATACTCTATGTACCGAACAGTGATGAAACGAGTAAAGTGTAAAGTATAAAGTAAAGTTGAGATCAAGGGGGAGACTGTTAGATTGATCTCTCGATAGGGCCCAACGGTCCTATCGACCCCTTGTGACTGCGCCCTGATCGGGGGCGCCCAACCCTCTTATGGTTGGTGGGCCCCTGTCGACGTCGCTATATAAAGAGGTGGGGGGCGGCCGCACACGGTACGAGGTTCACCCGTGCGCCACCAACCCCACCGACACTCCCTACCGATCTAGGGTTAGCCGACGCTCGATGGGAAGCACCGCCCCCGCAGCTACCACTTAGTCCCTATAGCTACGCTCTCGCCGTCGACCACGATGACCAACGGGTCATCGAGTTCGTCCACCGGAGAAGGTACACATCTCCCTCTCTCTCTCTGTAAGATCCAAACCCTAGTCATGCCTCTACCAAATCGGTCTAGATCTCTGTAGATCCTAACAGATAATTCATCAGTTCTTATGTTAGCTAACGACAGGCGGATTTGGCTGGCCTAACGCAGTTCAATGTATCTATGTATAATTGTATGTTTGTACATGTAGTGATGAGTACTGCTAGGAATACAAGCGGCGTCCAAAACTTATCAGCTACTCCCTCTGTTTAGAAATATAAGAGCATCTCCACTCATGTTCCCAGGATGCCGTTCCCAGGGCGTATTTTTGGTTCGGACGGCGATTTTTCGCCCAGTCGTGTTCCTAGGACGCCGGTTTCGTCCGGATTTGGCCCAAAATTGGTCTGATGTTCCCAGGCCGAACCCGAGGCGCCGAGAATGGCCTGGGAACACCAGATGGAGAGAAAACGCGGGTGGGCCAGCCCTGTCGGCAAGGGGAGGCCGAGTTCCCGCCCTTTTCTTCTTCTTCTCCCGCCTTCCCTTCGCAATCCCCCCATCTCCCGCCAGTTCGCCAAGCTCTCGCCCGCCATGCCGCCCAAGGCTTTCGCCAAACCCCGATCCGCTGCCGGCGAACCAAAAGAGAAAAAGGTGAGGAAGCCGAGAGCGCCCGTGACAAAACCTGAGGGCATGAGCGCCCCCGACTGGTTGGCCCTATCCACGAAGAGGAAGTTCGCTACGGAGAGCCATAGGGACAGGAAGGCAAGGGCCAAGCAGGCGCAGGAGCTCACCGAATTACGACAGAGGTACTCCTCCTCCCCCGAGTTCAACGGCGGATTCAACCCGAGCAATGTCTTCCCCTGCCCCACACCACGCTCTCCTTCGGCGTTCGGCATCGACATAAATGCCCCCTACACCTCCTCCTCGACGGCGTGTCGCGGTCCTCTGTCGTTCACTGGGATCTCGTCGCACGCGACCCACGGTAAGGCGGACGCCCAGAACATGTTCGGCGGAATGTCCAATGAAGCCTACATGCAGGGCATGATCGCTGAAGGCTCGACGGCCGCCCCGGCCAGCAACGTCAGCTTCTTCACCTAGGAACAGTCCCGGGCCGACGCCGAACACGGCATCGAGTCCTAGGATTTCGCCGAGCAGACCCAAACCGATGAGGAAGAGGAAGGTGTTGGCCTGGCTCCGGCGAAGGGCAAAGGAAAAGGCAAGAAGAAGGCGGGCACCTCGGTGACCAAGCCCCAGATCAAGTGGACGCCGACTGAGGACCTTTGCCTCGCCGACGCCTGGAAATCGGTGAGCATGGACCCGATCACTAGCGCCAACCAAAATTCGGACAACTACTGGAAGCACGTGAAGCTAGCGTTCGGCAAACGCAACCTTTGTGACCCGAAGTACAACAAAACCTACATGGAGCGCGGCAAGAAAGCCATGACCAACCACTGGGGACTCATCCAACAGGAGTGCAGTAAGTGGCACAGTCTTCTCGAGGAGGTCGAGCGCACACCCGTCAGCGGCGAGAGCATGGATGCCAAGGTACTACGCCGAACACTAGCCGAAGGCACTTCTTCATGCCTATGCTGACACATTTTGCCTTGCTTTTGCAGCTTCTCCGCGTACTCGACATGTACCAGGCGGACACCGGGACGGAGTTCAAGTTCTATCACGTATTCCCTTCGATTGAGAAATGCTAGAAATGGGCGGATACTCGGCTCACCCTCGGCAAGACGAAGGACGACGTGTACAACCTGGCGGCCCCTCCACCTGCCGCCGGCGGAGGAAGGCCAGAGCTCGGCCAGAAGAAGGCGAAGATGCTCAAAGCCGCAGGACCTCCCGCCGAGCGCCTCCAGGAATCCATCGAGAGGTGCATCGCCGACACGACCGCCCATACCAAGCAGAGGGAGGAGAAGACCGAGCAGAGATGGGCGCAGCTGCTACAGAACCAAGACCGCAAGCTTGATCTCCTCAAAGCGAACTTCGTTGCCAAGAAGAGGAACACAGATCTGCAGTTTCTCATGGGCGGCGAAGACACCTCGGCGATGAGCTGGCCGGTCAAAGCCTAGTATCTGGCCCGGCGCAAGGAAATCCTCGAGGAGGACAACGCCGAGAGCGCGCCAAGCTCTAGGCCGAACACCTCCACCGCCGTGCCCTCGTCGAGCTCCGCTTTGACCTCCTCCAACCAGTCGGCCGACAGGACACCGACGAACCCATCCCCGTCGCACCGGACACGCCGGAGGAGATCACCCCCATCGCCGACTGATCGCCGGCCATTTTATCTTGTTCTGTAATAATTCGATGGCCGAACTACTTTGGGCGTATTTCTGTCGAACACCCTATGGCCAAGATTTCGCCGCGGGAACGAGAAAATTTGAAAAAGTCGCCGTTTTTCGCTTCGCCTAGGAACTCGGCATGGGAACGCGAGTGGGAAATCGGCCATTCCCAGGTCGAAACCTTCGTCGGTCTGGCGCTATTTAAGTCCGAATTTTGGCCTGGGAACGGCCAACAAGTGGAGATGGTCTAAGATGTTTTAGCTTTGTGAAATGAATGTATCTATACCTTTTTTTAGTGTATAGGTTCACTCTCAACCTTTATGAACCTATATATTAGAAGACGTCTAGATATATTCAATTCACAAACCTAAAACGTCTTATATTTCTTCATAATTAACTCATCATCTATACTATAAATTTAACACTATGTTCTTAGTTATTGTCTGCTAGCTCGTCCCGCCTGCATCCATAAGTACAGCGTAGCGCGACCACGTTTCCTGTAAGCATCAAGGTACGTGGGCAGGGCCGTTCGGAGTTCGTATAGCTCTACTCACTACTTACACCACTCCCCGGTAGTCGGTAAGCATGGAACGAGATATGTCCTATCTGAATTCCTATAACCCGCTCGTTGCGGGAGCGGGACGCAATGGTGTAACCACACAATGGTTCCACGGTTTGGGCCGGCCCGTTAGGCTGCTAAGTACGGCGGTTTTCCTGGTTTTGTGATGGTCCTTGCTGTTTCGGTTTTTTGAATGGGTTATCAGGTTTTTTACGCCTTTTTCTTTCGCTCTTTTTCAAATCTAAACAAATTACAATTGTGAACATATTTGAATTATGTACATTTTATACTATCGGTCTTTAAAAACCTGAGGTTTTTTTCAATTTTGAACCTTTTTAAATTTTAAATTTCAGTATCTTCAAATTTGAACTTTTGTTAAACTATGAACCTTTAAAATATTAACATTTTTCATATCAGAGTATTTTAAAATCTAAACATATTTTTAAATTCACAAAAAAGGAAAATACAAAAAAGAAAAAACTAAAACCATATCTATTAACTGGGTCATGTTTGGGAGCATCCTCATAAAGAATTGCTGCAGGAGGAGCCACATTCGGTCCCACGTCGAGTAGGATATAGGGGCACCCATGTCCTATTAAACACTACATTTAGGGGTGCGTCTTGGCGTACGACCCCGTGGCTCTCGCGGTGGTTTTTATTTTTATATAACATTTATAAAAAAATAGGTGAGTAATGATAATGTGTTTATGAATTGTACTTTTTTGTGACAGAATGAAACTAATCCATATCCATTTTTTTTGAGAAACACAGTATAATCATAGATGCTCACAACACGTACATACACCCACCTTTATGAACGCACACTTTCAATGTAAGAACCTGCAAGAAAAGAACCATCCTAAGTTCTACGATGGCAACAAAGCGTCGGTGGATGTCACAATCCATGCTTGCAAACTAATATATCATTTGGGGTGATCCCTTCCTTCTAAGTGAATCACTAGGTAAAACATTATGTAGATCAACATGGTTAATCAATAAGTAAAACATTCTCATGACCAGTAGTACTCGTGGAGATCTATAGCAGTCATAAATGATAAGTAGAGTAATTTGAGTAGTAATGTACACAAACTTTATAGTAGCAAACCCCCTACGCGAAAAAATGTGCAATTTAGCATTAATCTAACTATTTTGGATTTAGTAGTGCAAACGCGTACGAAGGAACAAACCACATTTAAGGAAACAAACACTAAGGTAGAACAAATAAGTGTGAGCAAACAGCTCTTTTGTTGGTGTCAGCAGGTTCCCAGTGTACAAAGCATGCGGTTCATACTTGCCAGATGATCGAGTGTGATGACCCAAAAATGCCAACACCAGTGGATAACCAAAATACTATCTGCTGCAAAGAAATTTAGGCATAAGAGAGGAAAATAGAGTACTCATTTTCCAATGCATAACAGAAATGAATTTAAAAAAATAAATGACAACATTTTACCTTAGTATCCTATATGGGCACCTAGAAAACAACATAGATCCCTCAAGATTTTTTCTATGCACAAAAAGTGTACAGTGTGTCAGTATATAGAGATTAGAAATTAGTATATCAGAAGAATAAACCCCGAGATACCAAGATTTGTGCCATGGTTGTTCTAGAATTTATAGAGATTAGCATATACATATATTATTCGAGCCGAACGGTGAAACTCAAGACACCTGTTAGCAAAAGGGAGGGAAATCCACACTAATAGAGATGACACCAGCAACCTCCTCGTCAAATTCAATAACAGAAAGGTCATTCACACTTGACACTCAAAGCAACCTAGATAAAACACTCAGGTGCAGCAAAGAAAAATTATGGAAGTAAATATATGTGCATTTACCATGCAGCACCTAGTGCCAGCATCATCACTCTCACCTCTTACACCGCGTGTCTCCTTCGTACCAAACCTTCCCGAGGTACCATGAGAGAGAGATGTAGGTCGAGTAGGTGTCGTCGAGGTCTAGTGATGGCACAGAATCAACACAATCATAAGAGACAAAGATGTCGACCTTGCTGGATGTTGCACCATAGTACTACAACAGTGGTGAACTGGCGTGAGAACAGTTCACATGACATCCGAAAAACAACCTACAATGGAAACATCCAGCCAATAAGTTTTAGTATGATGGTTTGCCTAATTAGCGAGTAACCAATTAAAATAACTACAAAGAGATTCACATAAATAAAACAAGGCCGAATGAGGTAACATGTATGATGGTGATCTTTGTAGCAGGAAAAAGGGTGAACCTAGCATAGAGGGACATAGATGGCAAAAATAACTTTAGAGGCAACCTAGAAAAGAATATCAACACACACAAAGGCAACCAAGCATACTTGGTGATACCACGCATATCAATACACACAATGGCAATCCAATATTTTTTTCTTTGTCGCACTCATTTCAGTTATATATAAAAATTTAGAGGCCGGTACACACAAAAAATGGGAGAAATAGAATAGGCGTAGAGCATTGAAGGACACTTGATTATGCAATCAAAATGTATACATATAATAAAAATGGCATACGATCTACAAAAATTCTAATTATCATATATGAAAGAGCATGTGGGCCCCCATGTGTGGTTTTGGTAATTAATGATAATCTTTATGGACTAATGTGTGTATTAAGTCACACTTGTAGGAATTGTCCATTGGCATCGCTTGGAGTATGTGTTGGCTGCAAGGTGGAAGATATGAAGAAGAAGATCCGTTGTGCAAGCTCAAAAGGCTTGATCCTGAGAAGATCTCATGTTTGTTGCTTGCTATCCTCGGTGTTCATAGATCGATGAAGAAAAGATCAAGTTTGCTCAAGGCAAAGGTATTCTTGATAGGTTTTCCCTTTTGCTGGTCTCGTGTTGGTAGTTGAGAGACCGGGTTTAGGATAGATAGCTGTACTATCAAGAGAGGCTCTCGAGTGAGTATCTCGATCATATCGTTCGGAGAGAGCTCAAACCTTTGCATACTTGCATCATCGTATTTGGTTGTCTATTTGTCTTATCCATGTTTGGATATAAAGCTTGTGGTGATCTTCATAACAAGCTCTTGTTTATCAAAATCGTATTTCCCTTTTATATCCTGTTGCGATTTTGATCTTGGTGGTTTTCCGGATTCTCACCGAGTGAGGTGTCTCATATTATACCACTTGATACCTTCTCACTTTTAGCTGTTGTCATCTTCTTTCCAACGCAATTGGATTCGGGTCAATCGGAGTTACTAATCAAAATTAATTGCAGTTTGACTATTTGCCTTTTTGTATTTGAAAAAGAAAAAGGAAAAGATCTTTTTTGGGCCCAAGCGGTACTACCGTTGTGCCTACCGCATGTATCTAAACCGCGCGGCCCAGCCTTTGCCTGGCCCGGCAGCGCTGGCCGGTAGTACCGGGGCCAAGCGATCCTACCGCCCAGGCCGGCGGTACTACCGGGCCGGCTCTGCTACCTGCCGCCCAGCTCCCAGGTTTGTCTGCTCGCTCCCAGTCGCTAGTCGCCCGCTCGGCTCCGCTCCCGCCTTGCGCGCGCTCTGCCGCCTCCCTCGCTCTTCTCTCCCCGTCGCTACTGGGCCGCCTCGCTTCCTGTTGGCCCAACTGCTCGCGCCCACCTCGCTGCGCTAGCCCGCGTGGCTGCTATCGCTCGTGCGGGCCGCTGCCCTCCCTGGCCCTACATCTGGCACCACCGCCCGTTGGTGGGCCATGCTCCCTCGCGCACCAATCGCTCCTAGGCGCCCACTCTCCCGATCCCCTTCCCTCGAGCTCGCCTCGCTTGCGCGCCTCTGTTCCCCCACCGCCTCTCTCTCTATTCGCTCTGTTCCTGTGCGTGCTGGGCTGCCGGTGGTAGTACCGGGCCCATCTGGTACTACCGGCCCTAGCAGGTAATCTGCCTCAACGGGATGATTTCCCTCCCCCTTTAAATAGGCTTCTCTTCACCTTTTTTAGGAACTTGTTCTTCCACTATTTGCTCAAGCCTTTTGCCTCTTTGACTCAATCTCTTGTCTTGATTTCTACTCTCCCCTCCAATGATTCTTGCCCATGTTTGAAAGGAGTGTAGAGGAGATCTAGATCCACATCTTGACCAAACTAAATCCACTCTTTTCGAGTGAATCTTTGGGATCTAGATCTTTGGGGCTTTTTGTGTTCCCCTTTTGTGTTCTTCCTCTCCTGTTCCCCCAATTGCTTTAGTAGCCTTGTTGGAACTTGAGAGTGAATATTTGGGACATCTTTGTGGTGTTCTTGCCATTTGCATTAGTTGCATCGGTTTGTGTTCACTCCGGAGGATTTTGTTGGTGATATTCTTTGTTATTTGTCCCTCTTGGGTTCTTGGAATCCTAGACGGTTGTGTGGCCTTTGTGGCGTGTTATTGGGGTCTTCAATTAAGTTATGAAGCTCCCCCAAGATTGAGGCCTTCGTGGCGACTATTGGGAGCCTCCAATTAAGTTGTGGAGATAGCCCCAATATTGTACGGGTTTGGTGACCACCCTAAAGTGTCCCATAGTGGAATTGGTGCTTGTCCGCGTGGTGGGTGTTCGGGAGAATAGGGTGAGGCCTTTGTGGCGTTGGTGGTCTTAGTACCGCCCACCCCTCCAACAAGACGTACTCCCTTGTTGGGAGGAACTCGGTAAAACATCGTCGTCCCCGCGTGCCTCGGTTATCTCTATACCTGAGCTCTTTACTTATGCACTTTACATTGTGATAGCCATCGTGCTTGAAGTAATATATATTGCTATCATATTGTTGCTTGTCTTGCTTAGCATAAGTTGTTGGTGCACATAGGTGAACCTTAGTATATCTAGGCTTTGTGCTTAACAAAAGAAAACGCTAGTTTTATTCCACCTTTGTTAAGCCCATCTCGTAAAAGTTTTAAATCGCCTATTCACCCTCCCCCCTCTATGCGACATCCGTGATCTTTCATTTGGAATCAGAGCGAGGTCTCTCGCTTTTAGGCTTCACCGCTTTGAGAGTAAAGATGTCATCTAGTGGAGTAGTGCATGATTCCTATTATATATTCGATGGCACAAATAATGATATGTGGAAATCTCGCATGCTAGATTATTTTCGGGACATTCACCCATCTATTGAGGGAATTATATATATGGGTTCTCTTCTCCTATGGATCCCCAAAACAAATCTTTAGAGGAGAAGATGATCTCTTATATAGATGCTCAAGCTACTAAAATGCTTTTACTTGTTGTGAGCAATGTAGTTATTTCTTCAACCGTGCCTTATCAGAGTGCTCATGATATTTGGACAAAGATTCAAGATAAATATGGTGTGTCCAACATTATTGAGCATGATTGTTTTCCCTCCACCTCCGGTCGTGATGAGTTCTCATCTTCTACCACTTCACATACATGTGATTTTTCACAAGGTAATGATATGGTGAGTGGTGATAGAAATTGCAATATGGATAGTGTGCCTACTATTTGTTATCCTTCATCTCTATCTAGTTGCAATGGTCTATCTTTGGACTCTAACACTTGTAGCACTCGAAACTCCTCATATGCTAGTGTTGGTAGTCCTTGCATATCATGTAGAAATGACTTAAATAATTCACATGATGATATGCTTGCTTTGTCTTGTTGCCATGATAAAAATTCTTCTATTTCCTCTAGTGCTTGTGTTGCTAACCATGTAGAGGAAACAAAGATTCTATGGGTCAAGACAAGGTTTTGGATGGAGCTTCAAGTTCAATCTCACCTTCACCCTTCTTCCGGTTCTCACATATGCCTTATGGCTAAGGGAACTAAGGTAACCTCCTTGGATCTCGTGGTATCTCATGATGATGATGATGATTATGTTGTGGATGAGGATGAGATTGCCTCTTTAGATGAAAAGGGTGAGGTTGTATATCGTGCTCTAGTTAAGGATAATATTGCTTGCTCTAAATTTGTTGAAATCTTGACTTTTGCTATGGAGAGCAAGAAAATTATTGTGCAATTGCAAGCTCAAGAGAGTAAGAGCACACAATTGAAAATCTTCAAAGCCTCACTAATGATCTAAGAAAAGCTTATTTGGAAGAACAAACCACCAAAGAATCTCTTGAGGAGACTTTTGCTCTAGAATTATCTAGAGTAAAGTAAAATCATGATAGAGAACTTGTGGTGGCATGTTCTCTCAAAACTAAAAATGATGAACTTGTAGTTGCCCATGCTAAACTTGTTGAGGATTTTAAGCACCTCGAAAATGGCTCTCAGGTCGTTAAGAGTGAGCTCATCAAACTCACTGAGTCGCATGAGCAACTTAAATCTTCATATTCAAAATAGCTTGCAAAGTTGCCCTCACCTCTTGCAATTAATAATGATGCTTGTGCTACTAACTCTACTTCTTGTGAAGCATCTACTTTGAAGGAGAATGTTGAGCTAAAGGCTGAACTTGCTTTGCTAACTAGCAAATATGGGATATTGGAAGAAAGTCATGTTAAGCTCTCAATCTTGCATGAGGATCTTCTAGTCTCCCATGATAGGCTAAAGTTAGCTCATGAGGCCATTATGTCAAAGGTAACAGCAAGTGGGCCTCATGTGGACATTAGCACTACTTCTACTCCTAATGTGATATTGCCATGTGCTAGTCCTTGTAATTCATCCACCCATGCTATTGCTACGTCTTGTGATGAATTACATTCCATGTCTTGTTGCTCTAACAATGTTGCATCTAGTTCCTCTACTATTGTTGTTGACACTAACCATGTAGAGAAAATTAAAGAGATCAAGGCTCAAGTCACTTCTTTGAAGAATTACTTGAAAAAGGGTCATCAAGGGAAGGCCACACTCAACCACATCTTGAGTGTGCAAAAATCCCCCAATGACAAGAGTGGGCTTGGATTCAACTCCAATGTCAAGAAAAAGTCCACTATCAAGTTGAAGCACAAGTTAAACAAGAAGAATGGCCAATATCAAGTGAAGTATCCAGCCAACATTGTTTGCTTCAAGTGCAAGGAAGAAGGGCATCATGTTAGATCTTGCACATTGAAGAAGAAGCCTCTTGGTGTGAAGCAACAAGGGAAGTAGCCTCAAGCTCTACCTCAAGTTGTAGATGGGCCTCTTCCTAAGAGGACTACTCGAGCTCTCCCTCAAGTTGTGTCATCACCCAAGAAGAAAGCTAGCAAGACAAGAACTTGCTACATTTACCGTGAGAAGGGGCACATTTCTTCCTCATGCACTAGTGGTAACTCCTCATCTAACCCTATCTTGATTGATGATGCTTATTCTCTTCATAAGGTTGAGGTTGGAAATGTGTTTGCCAAATTTGTTGGTACTCAATGTGGTGTCAAGAAAAGAACCATTTGGGTTGCCAAGCCTATTGTGACAAACTTCTTAGGACCCAACTTGGTTGGGGACCAACAAGCCAAAACTTGATCCATAGGTGTTTTGGGGAGGACAATGGAGACTTGGTTTCATTATGAAGAATTGAGGGATCTTCATCAATTATATTTGTCAAGCCAAGTCATGTGGATTATATTGCCTCTATTATATTTCCAATGTTCCTCCTTGCGGTAACATATACTTAACTCATTACATTGAAAGTTACTCGCCCCCTTGTGCATGTGTTGGTTTTTTACCTTGCATGTTTTTTGTATATGTTGTTCTTACCATTGTCTTATCTTGAGTTATCAAGTATATTTGTGTTTGTTGGTTTGCACACCATGTATGAGTGTTTCTTGTGTTGGAGCTATTATTGAATTCATTTGGTATCTTCTTAGCTCTTGTGAGAGATTAATGGACTATCCCATTTTGGGGGAGTGTTATGATTGGTCATTCCACAATCCTAAAATGTGTGTACATGAGGAATACCACCTAGTAGTGATTTAGCAATATTATCTAGTCTCTATGTGGTATAATTCTCATGAGAAATTTAATTTCTATAATTTCCATTAATTATCTCATGTTTGGATATTGTTGCTTCGTGTTGAGATTTATTGTTTATCACATTATGGGGGATTCATATGCTTAGTGCATACTACAAACCTAGAAAATGTGAAAATTCGAGGTTGTGTCACATAGAATTGATATTGATAATTATCTAGCTCCTATGTGACCAATTTCTCAAACAAGTTCAATGCCTTTGTTTCTCATCTTTTGGATCTTGTTTGTGTGAGGGTTTCTTGGTATGTGTTTCCTCGTATTTGTATCCTTATATCCTCATGGAAACCATTAGCTTCAATTCACTTCAATCACTAGTAATTGTGTAACTATTGGAAGCTACCAAGAATCTCTTTCGAAGCATCAAGCTTAATTCATATTCTTTTTTATATGCTTCTTTGTGTGAATATGATCTTGGATATCCTTGTGAACTACCTCGGGAAGATTATTACCAATACTTTGTCCTTGGACAATAAGTACTAGATTTGTGGTAGAATTTATTGATCCTATTCACTTTGGCCTTGCTTATTTTTGTCCTATCTTTGGCCAAGAAAATGTTGTGTGTTTCTCCCAAGATTTCCTTGCCTCTTATGGATCTTCTTAGTTTATTTGTATCCCCTTGTGTTTTATATAATATAGGTTGTAGTGATAATCTCATTTGTGTGCATTTTGCATTCAAAAGCAAAAATCCTAAATAATGTACTACTTATGGGTGATATCTCCTATATTATTTAGAACACTCCTATTTATGCTTCTTGCTTTGATCCATATCATGTTTTATGTTCTTGGAAGTTCGACCTTTTCGTTTTGGTATTTTGTGCCATCATGAAAGTGTGAGAGTTTGGGTTATGTGTTGAAACCTTGCTCTTTTGGGAGTTGGTTTTTGTCTCATTCTTTGTTTCATGTTTTGACCTTTTAAAATGAGATAAATCCTCGAGCATGTGTGTTTTTATCTATCTTTTGCTCTTTGGACTTTGTCTAGTTCATTTGTTGAACTTGTGTTCTTTCATGTGTTGATTTGGTTCTTTGATGCAATTTGGACACCGTTTGTCGTGTCACACTCTTGTGTGTGCCATCTCGGTTTACTTAGTGGTTTTTTTCAAATTGTATCTCCTTTTGGTTCTTGGAAGTCTTTCATGCATAGTTACTACATGTTTATATTATGGCATGCTTACTTTCTTTGATCCAATATATAGGGGAAACTCCACCAAATCCTAATTGGCTAAGATGTGCATGAAATTCAATTTCATATTAATATGCACATGTTTATGTGGAGTCCCTCCTATGTATTGTAGTTGCACTAACTACTTTGGACCCAATATGTTTGGGGACCATTAAGTAGTTAAATGTGTTTTAGGTACATTGGAGATATATTGGATGCTTGTCTCTCAATGTTGGATAAATGGTGCTTTCATGGAAATTGGAGTCAAGCTATAGGATGATATACAAATTCATATACTCTACATCCTACCAATTATATCTTGGTAACAAGTATCCGCTTCTCATGCTCATATATCTTGATTCCAACCATCTGTGGGTTCCCTTCTAGCATGATCTTTTGTATTTGTTTGTGTTGTGGTTCTATCTTTGGTTTTAAGAGATCCTCCTATTGCCAATGTGTGTAAATTGAGATGAGTACATATTATTGGGACTATATAAAATCATGAATATGATCCTCCAATCCCAAATATGTCAATCTAGCAATTTATTGCATACCCTTCCCTCAATTTATCTCATGTGCAATAGTGAGATTTTGCTAGTTTATTTTTCCTTTGTGATACTTGTTGCCTTTCTCCATATATTCCAACCATCTCCTTTTCCCTTGGTGATTTGTTCAATATATGTAGTATGTTGGTGTTGGAAGTTCATTAATGAACAATAAGATAAAATTGTGCCTTTGGTCATGCTTACAAGCAAAAATCTTATTGGTATGTGTTATGACTTCTTTTTGGTTTTCATGTGCTTTCTTGAGCATCTTGTTTATGTGTGCATGTTTCTTTGTGGACATATGTCTTTGTGATGCATTCCACTTAGAAACTTATACACATAAGAGAAGATAATTTTTGTTGAGATATTTATTTCTTAGATACCACCTTTTATTTCTTTTTGACTCTTCGGTGGCTTCCAAATTTATTTGCCTTTTAGTGCTTGTTCCTTTTTGCATCTTCGGGCACTCATATTTGTTCTCTCATGCCTTGTATTGTTAAATGAATGTGGATGAGTGAGGATTCCATGATTGTGCACTTTGTTCCCAAATATAATTATTATAATTGGTGCATAATCTTTGGGGAGCTCCTCTAATTCATTTAAAAATGCTCATTTGTCTTCTTTCTCATTTGTTGTGTTTTAAATGCTTATGGGGGAGCAAGGATTCGATATTTGTGCATAATGTATTCAAATGAAGCTATTCTATTTGTGCACAAATCTTGGGGAGCTTCTCTATTGTTATTTAAAACACACTTTTGATCTTATCATAACATCTTGTTTTGTTCATTTGGTATCATTTGTTGTTTCCATTTGATTCTTTTGGATCTTGTGGTTGCTTGCGTCATTTGTTGATGCTTATTCTATTTTATTTCTTTGGCAATCTGTGGGTCCTCAATATAGTTTTACTTCCTCCCAAGTATTCATCATTGGATTTGTGCGAATGCACACCTTTGGAGGAACTATCACTATATTGGCATTCTAGAACTTGTCACCTATTTCGGCAATCGATTCCAATGGGGGAGAAGTTTTAGAGGGTTTAAGGGAAGTTGGTTTATGCTTTGAGTTTGTTCTTTAGCATTTGCCTTTCATGCTCTTGCATCTTTGTGTTTCTTAGCATGTGGTATATATAGAGGAAACTCCACCAATGATAATGATTGGCAATATATGCAATGAAATTCAAGTTCATCACACATGCATATATTGTGGGGGAGTTTTCTCTATATATGGTGGTCGTACCAATATCACATACTTGTGTAGTCTTTGATATTGGGGTTACCATTTTATTCATTAAATTCATTATATAAACCCTCTCAAAGGGATTGTCATCAATTACCAAAATGGGGGAGATTGAAAGAGCATGTGGGCCCCCATGTGTGGTTTTGGTAATTAATGACAATCTTTATGGACTAATGTGTGTATTAAGTCACACTTGTAGGAATTGTCCATTGGCATCGCTTGGAGTATGTGTTGGCTCCAAGGTGGAAGATATGAAGAAGAAGATGCGTTGTGCAAGCTAAAAAGGCTTGATCCCGAGAAGATCTCATTTTTGTTGCTTGCCATCCTCGGTGTTCATAGATCGATGAAGACAAGATCAAGTTTGCTCAAGGCAAAGGTATTCTTGATAGGTTTCCCTTTTGTCGGTCTCGTGTTGGTAGTTGAGAGACCGGGTTTAGGATAGATAGCTGTACTATCAAGAGAGGCTCTCGAGTGAGTATCTCAATCATATCGTTTGGAGAGAGATCAAACCTTTGCATACTTGCATCATCGTATTTGGTTGTCTATTTGTCTTATCCATGTGAGAATATAGAGCTTGTGGTAATCTTCATAACAAGCTCTTGTTCATCAAAATCCGATCTACCTTTTATATCTTGTTGCGATTTTGATCTTGGTGGTTTTCCGGATTCTCACCGAGTGAGGTATCTCATATTATACCACTTGATACCTTCTCACTTTTATCTCTTGTCGTCCTCTTTCCAACGCAATTGGATTCGGGTCAATCGGAGTTACTAATCAAAAGTTATTATAGTTTGACTATTTACCTTTTTGTATTTGAAAAATAAAAGGAAAAAGATCTTTTTTGGGCCCGAGCGGTACTACCGCTGTGCCTACCGCACGCATCTAAACCGCGCGGCCCAGCCTCTGCCTGGCCCGGCAGTGCTGGCCGGTAGTACCGGGCCCAAGCGATACTACCGCCCAGGCCGGCGGTACTACCAGGCCGGCGGTACTACCTGTCGCCCAGCTCCCAGGTTTGCCTGCCCTCTCCTAGTCGCTAGCCGCCCGCTCGGCTCCGCTCCCGCCTCGCGCGCGCTCGGCCGCCTCCCTCGTTCTTCTCCCGCCGCTGCTGCTAGGCCGCCTCGCCACCTCCTGGCCCAGCTGCTCGCGCCCGCCTCGCTGCGCCAGCCCGCGTGGCTGCTATCGCTCGTGCGGGCCGCTGCCCTCCCTGGCCCTGCATCTGGCGCCACCGCCCGCTGGTGGTCCATGCTCCCTCGTGCGCCGATCGCTCCCAGGCGCCCGCTCTCCCGGTCCCCTTCCCTCGAGCTTGCCTGGCTTGCGCGCCTCTTTTCCCCTGGTCACCTCTCTCTCTCTCTGTTTGCTCTGTTCCTGTGCGTGCTAGGCTGCCGGCGGTAGTACCGGGCCAATCCGGTACTATCGGCCCTGGCAGGTAATCTGCCCCAACGGGCTGATTCCCCCCCCCTTTTAAATAGGCTTCTCTTCCCGTTTTTTTAGGAACTTATTCTTCCACTATTTTCTCAAGCATTTTGCCTCTTTGACTCAATCCCTTGGCTTGATTTGTACTCTCCCCTCCAATGATTCTTTCCCATGTTTGAGAGGAGTGTAGAGGAGATCTAGATCCACATCTTGACCAAACCAAATCCACTCTTTGTGAGTGAATCTTTGGGATCTAGATCTTTGGGCCTTTTTGTGTTCCCCTTTTGTGTTCTTCCTCTCTTGTTCCCCCAATTGCTTTAGTAGCCTTGTTAGAACTTGAGAGTGAAGATTTGGAGCATCTTTGTGGTGTTCTTTCCATTTGCATTAGTTGCATCGGTTTGTGTTTTCTCCGGAGGATTTGGTTGGTGATATTCATTGTTACTTGTCCCTCTTGGGTTCTTGGAACCGTAGACGGTTGTGTGGCCTTTGTAGGGTCTTCAATTAAGTTGTGAAGCTCCCCCAAGATTGAGGCCTTGGTGGCGATTATTGGGAACCTCCAATTAAGTTGTGGAGATAGCCCCAATCTTGTACGAGTTTGGTGACCACCCTAAAGTGTCCCATAGTGGAATGGGTGCTTGCCCGCATGGTGGGTGCTCGGGAGAATAGGGTGAGGCCTTTGTGGCATTGGTAGTCTTAGTACCACCCACCCCTCCAACGAGATGTACTCCCTTGTTGGGAGGAACTCGGTAAAACATCGTCGTCCTGCGTGTCTTGGTTATCTCTATACCCGAGCTCTTTACTTATGCACTTTACATTGTGATATCCATCGTGCTTAAAGTAATATATATTGCTATCATATTGTTGCTTGTCTTGCTTAGCATAAGTTGTTGGTGCACATAGGTGAACCTTAGTATATCTAAGATTTGTGTTTAACAAAAGAAAACGCTAGTTTTATTCCGCCTTTGTTAAGCCCATCTCGTAAAAGTTTTAAATCGCCTATTCACTCCCCTCTAGGCGACATCCGTGATCTTTCAATATACAAGCTAGGAGATGATTTTATTCGCCGAATAACTCGTATAGTTCAAGCCAAATTGCTCTAAGATCACTAATTATTTTTCAGACAATCAATCAAATTATAACTTAGTTATTTACTAAGTTGAGAGAAGAAGTTATGCCTTTCTTCACTCCGGTGTTTAGCAGTTCTTGGCTGATGCCTGAAATAGTAGAAACATTCTGCAAGAAACATCAAAAATGATACAAAAACAAATAGCAGAAAATAGAAGCATGCCAAAGGAAAGAGGCAATTTCTGGCTAATAGAAGGTAAGACGAGCATCTAGAAAATCAGTGTGTTGAGCTTAAACTAAAAAATACCACCAAGGAAAAGAAAGAAACAGCAAAACGGTTAACTAGCAGAAGGATATAACCACATGCATATTTTTTATTTCTAGATATACCAGTTTCCAAAGACCAAGTCAGCACATAATTTCTCTTGTTGCACGTACGTAGCATTTTCATAACATTTTAAAGCTGGCCACTGACAAACGACAGTTAAATCATAGCAGCAACAATTAAGGAAACAATATATTTGCTTGCAAAGATAACCGTTTTACATATGCTCGCAGCCTCTATGATTTGCTCACTAAACAAATTCAGAAAAACGGTTCAATCATAGCAGCAATAATTAGTAGGTATTTTATGGGCAGCCCAATACGACAGTACCTGGATACATCGAGGAGAGCTCGGAGACATGGAACTGGAGCTGGAAAAACATACAAGGGAGCTTTTTTTGTCACATATAGGTAGGAGGAGTTAATATAGTTCGGGATGAACTCTATGTGAGAGCCGAAAAACTTCCTGCCCCATGTAGATCAAGCAGGCGTCGACGGCGAGGCTGCCAACAAGAAAAAAATCAATAGTGACAAAGACTCCATGGTAGAGGAGGTTGGTCAAGAGCGGCGTGGACCTTGTGCATGGGAGAAATGGTGCCTGCCTTGCCCGTCCATCGGTGTTCCGCCTCCCCGCAGATGATCGGTGGCGGTCGTTGCTCGCGTCCTCCTCGACAGCCGTCAATGACGAGGCGTAGCGAAGGCCGAGGGGAGGAGGAGCCTGAGAGGCGGCGCGAGGGAACTGGGCCCGGTAGCGAAAGCGGTGCAGCTACGCCATTCACCGCGCGAAATGGCGGAAGAGATAGAGGAGAAGGAGAGGCACTGGTGTGGGAGGCGGCTAGGGTTTTCTCTTGTGGGGGCTGGTGCAGGTGAATCGACGCATGAATAGGGTAGGAGCCAAGGCCCAGGGGTAATAAGTGACTCCAATCTTGTTCTACAGCCTGGAATCCCCCGTGAAAATAATCATTGTGACACTAAGGAGCGCGTCTGGTGATGTCTGGTCCCACAGTCAGAGACCAAATCCGAGTACACGTAGCAGTAGGCCGGACGAGGGTTTAACTCATCAATGCCCAGTGTTATGGACTTGGGTTTTGGAGAAGGAGGGAGCGCTGGAGACATCTATCAGCTAGCAAACAAGCACACAGGGGACTCAAAGATTTACCCAGGTTCAGGCCTCGTAGAGGTCCCTACTCCTTCTTGTCTTCTTGTGGAATTATTGAAGGAATTGAGGATTACAATGGTGCGTAGATGCAATCTGGCGAGGGTTGTGGAAACTAGGGTTGCATGTGTCCTCCTCGCCGCCCCCTCCTAGCCTTTATATAGATAGGCTAGGTCTCAGGTAGCAGGTCGAGTCGGTTACAGATTAGGGTTTTCCCTTTGAACTTTCTATCTTGAGTTTCTTCTTGCCTCGCAAGCAATCGAGGGTCCGTAGGCCACTCGAATTCTCCACTAGGCCTTGGCAACACCGTGGGCTTCTACCGTATCTGGACCGTATATACCAAACTCAAGTACCCGTGGGGTATACCCATGTCAGTAGCCCCCGAGTGTCCAGTGGAATCGCATATTTGACTGGGGACTTTATGAAGCCTTTCGAGTGCATGAATGAGTATATTTTTGATTGCTCTGTTTGCATCATAGGGATTGTTGATGTGCGTGCCTTATTTAACTGGTGCATCGGTATCAGTTAACTACCTTAGGGTAAAACAACGCAATCTACTCGAACTCGAGTCCCCGGACTCGAATCCGGAAAAGTGCTGGTGTAATTCGACTCAAGCCGCGGAGGTCTTACAGGAGTCGAATCCCAGTATATAGATGTGAGCACTCGACGCGTCCGTCAAGGCATGTTCATCGTACTTGTTGGCATGGATATATTTCTGGTAGTGCGCAACAAATGCGTTGTCAGGCCTTATTCAGATCTTATCTTCACGTTGTAAGTACGGCATCCGAATTTTTTGCCATCGCGGAGATGATTTGGGTGACCCAGGAGACGCGGTCTCTTTGTAGGGAAAAATATGAGGCGGTGTCGCCATAAGCTTCGAGTGTGGATGTTATCAACACACAGTACATTGTACAAATAACCATAGGGTGCGTGACCAGCGCTCCCTATGGGAGTAGCCCCCGAGTGCCTGGTTGAGTCGAAGACTCAAGCAGGGACTAAAGAACTTTTGCGACTGTTGTCGTCTTTTGTTGCTTGTTGCAATCGAATTTGTTTCCAGCACTCCCTATGGGATTAACCCATGTCCATAATCGAATCGCGGATTCGAGTGGTTGGGTTTGCTTTGATTGAGCATGTTCCTGTAAAAAGAAAAGAAAAATCGTAGGGTGCGCGACCAGCACTCCCTATGGGAGTAGCCCCCGAGTGCTTGGTTGAGTCGAAGACTCGAGCAAGGACTAAAGTAGTCGAAGTCTTATGCTGCATAGTTTTGCATGACGTCAGTGCTGACGATATGATGACCTCAGTTGCCCGCGTGAGCGATTTTGACGGGACGTGACGAGCGGTGGGTCCCATTTTCTGACGCTGATTTGACCGAGCGTGCGTAATCTCTGTTTTAACTGTGCCTCCTCGATTTCCGCGCATAGTGGGGGACGGTTCGTGCTTCAGGTCCTCCCCGTGTCGAGCGTGATGAACGCCACGCGTCTGGTAGGGTTTTTCCTGGCCGTTAGATTGCATCTTCCAGGGGGTTAAGTAGCGATGTGGCGACGGTAATTTTCACATCTGCTTCTTGTCTCTGCCTTTGCCTCCGTCGCCATTGCTGCTGCTCCTCTGCTCCTTTGTGTTCCTCTCTTTCGCGGCACTGGACCAGCTCCACGTATTTCCCAGTTACTTCCTCCGGTCGCACCACCACCGCGGAATGGGGAAGAAGAAGGGAGGTGCCGCGGCTGATTCCACCGCCGCGACGGTTGCGGCGAAGAAGAAGGGTGGATCTGCCACTATGGGCACCAGCACCGCCGCTGCCGGGAAAAAGAAGGGCACGGGCACTCGCGTCACCAATGGCACGTGGCGTGCATCCGTGATCAAGTCTTCAAAGCTTCGTCTTCTTCGCCAAGACGGACTTTTGTCTTCCGTGGTCGCTGACACGCGCTTCCCTAGCAGCAAGGTAGTCCCCTCTCATCCTGTCGGCTTTCGGGTGATGTTCCTAGCATTCATCATTCAAGGTCTCTCGTTGCCCCTGCATCCTTTCTTTAGGGGCCTTCTCTGTTTTTACGGGCTCCAGCTTCATCAGCTGTCCCCCAACTCCATCCTCCATGTAGCTTGCTACATTACTCTTTGTGAGTGCTGGCTCAGAATCGAGCCGCACTTTGGTCTCTTCAAGCGCCTCTTCAAGCTGAAGCGCCAATCGGCGTCTGGCTCCGTAGTCTATGATGTAGGCGGTTGTGGTATCCACGTCGACTCCTCCGCCACATACTTCGACATCAAGCTCATGATGTCCGTCCAAGGGTGGAGGGACAAGTGGTTCTACATCCGCGACCAGAAGGCCGATGGAGACCACTTCGGACTCGCGCCCTTCGATCCCGCAACGTCATGCAAGAGGAGGCGCTCCTAGAAGAACATAGTGATGCCCGACGAGTCGGCGGAGACAGATGTGTTTTACGAGCGCGTCTGCGACCTCGAGAGTCGCATGGGTAAAGAGGAGGGAGGATGCGCCCTCATTCGCACGTGGTTGCGTCGTCGCGCCCAGCCCCTGCAGGCCAGAGTCCACCCTATGTTCTAGTGGACTGGCGCGAACGACGTCACTCGCGTATCTACCGATGGCATTTCCACGAGTGAGGTAGATAGAAGAGTGCGACTGGTCACCAAGTACACCACCAAGGATGTGCTCCCTAGTGAACCAGATGTGCCTCCATTTGATGCTACTAATCCTCCTCCTGAGGTATGCTGATGCTACAAAGTAGCTTTATTTGTCGAATGCTTCTCTTTTTCTTTGCTTGTGCTAATTTGTGTCTTGTACGCAGGATTGGAGGGTGTCACCCTGTATGCCCCCTCTTCCTAAGGGGGTTATCCCTCGCGAAGCCTTGGAAGAGGATGAGTCAGAGTCGATCTTCCCATCTGATGTGGAGGAGGAAGCCCCCGAGTCGAGTGGTTCAGATACTCGTAAGCATTTGCGCAGCGAGGATTCAGATGCATCGTCTCCTTCGACTCCGGAAGGTGCAGTTGTTGGTGCAGAGTCGTCGATACCTGCTGACATGGGTATACCCTACAGGTACTCGAGTTTGGTATATACGGCATGAATACATAGAGGCCCACGGTGTCGCCAGGGCCCAAATGAAGAACTCGAGTAACCTACGGACTCTCGATTGCTTGAAGAACAAGAAGAAGCTAAAGATAGAAAGTTCAAAGGGGAACACCCTAACTTGTAACCGACTCGGCCTGCTACCCGAGACCTAGCCTATCTATATAAAGGCTAGGAGGGGGCGGCGAGAAGGACACACGCAACCCTAGTTTCCACAACCCTCGCCAGATTGCATCTGCGCACCATTGTAATCTTCGATTCCTTTGATAATTCCACGAGCAGACAAGTAGGAGTAGGGACCTCTACGAGGCCTACACCTGGGTAAATTTTCGAGTCCCCTGTGTGCTTGTTTGCTAGCCGATAGATGTCTCCAGTGCTCCCTCCTTCTCCAAAACCCAAGTCCATAACAATGGGCATTGATGAGTTAAACCCTCGTCACCTGCCGTTCCTTTGAGTGCCGTGGCGCCATCTTCTCGCAAGAAGATGCGCCTGCCGAAGGATTCGTCGTCAGAGTCGGGGGATCAAACCTTCGATTTTGACAATTTTGATTGGTAAGTATGCGAATCTTCCTTTTGGTTCTTCTTTTGGAGTTGCATTTTCTTGATGTTGGTTTTTATTCTACAGTCAGCCGGCGTCGTCATCTTCTGGCGACATCTAGTTTGTGAAGGAATCTGGAGTCGCAACCTCCAGGGCCAAGAAAGAGGTTGAGTGTGCTCCTTCCCCTCCATTGGCGGCCCACTCCGGGCATAATTCATCAAGTTCTCCACACCATGTGCAGCATCGAATGGTTGCCCAGACGACTGCGCGTCGATCGACTTCGGAGTCATTGGAGGATCATGTATGTGTAGTATCTCTTCTTCTGATGTTGCAGTCGAATTTGTTATCTATGCCATATGTTGATCCTTTACTGTTTCCTTTATTACAGCTCCTTGTGAAGGAAGTCGCCCACCTGGCGGAGCAGGTGCTTGATACATTGCAAATGTATCTATAATTTTTGATGCTCTATGCTTGTTTTTATCCACTTTCTTGTGTTTTGTCCACACTTTGGAGTACTTTTCATATGATTTCTTAGAATAACCTATTAACAAGAGCCACAGTGCCAGCTGCCTGTTTTCTGCTGTTTTTGGTTCCAGGAAAGTCAGAAAATGAATATTCTCGGAATTGGACGGGAAAAAGCCAAAGTGCCTATTTTTCCAGAAGACTCACGGAGCCAGAATACGAGACGGAGGAGGGCCAGGGGCTGGCCACACCCCCTAGGCGCGGGCTAGGCCTGGACGCGCCAGGGCCTTGTGGTGGTCCCAGGCACTCCCTCGACCTCTCTCTTTGCCTATAAGAAGCCTTCTGACCTAAAAACTCCAGGGGGGTCGACGTTTTTCCACGAAAAGTTCCGCTACGCCGCCGCCACCGAAGGGGAGATTCGGGGAACAGAAAGTCTCTGTTCCGGCACCCTGCCGGAACAGGGAAGTGCCCCCGGAGCCATCTCCATCGACCTCCACCATCATCTTCATCGACCATCCATGTTTCCCCCATCTATGAGTGAGTAATCCCCCACTGTAGGCTATGGGGATGGTAGGGATTGGATGAGATCGTTCATGTAATGGCATCAGATTGTTAGGGCATAGTGCCTAGTATCTCTTATTAGTGCTTTATGACTTTGTTGCAACTTTGGTGTGTTTAATGCTTGTCACTAGGGCCCGAGTGCCATGATTTCAGATCTGAACTTATTATTGATTCATTATGATAGTATTGTTTCTGGTCTTATCTACAAGTTGTGTACACATGTCGTTGTCCGGAACCTATGGTCCCAAAGTGACAGAAATCGGGGTAGCCGGAAGGGAAAGGCTTTGATGTGAGGATCACATGTGTTCATGGAGTGTTAATGCTTTGCTCCGGTGCTCTATTAAAAGGAGCACCTTCATTGCTAGTAGTTCCCTAGAGGCCCCGCTGCAAACAGGCTGGCAGGACAAAAGATGTTGTGCAAGTTCTCATTGCGAGCACGTATGACTATATAGGGAACACATGCCTAGGATTGTCTAGTACTTGGGTGCTTTATCTTATTTATCTGCAATTTCCCTATGTTCTTATTGCTATGTGAATTGTCTTGTCCATGCAACACCCGTCCATCCAACCCTATGCCTACCGCACTCGAATCCCACTGTTTACTGCTTTCGTTACTACTGTCTTTGCTTTGCTACTACTGTTACTTTACGATTCCTACTACAAAACTGTTGCTACTGATAAACTGCTGTGAGTAAGATTGTTTCCAGGTGCAGCTGAATTGACAACTCAGTTGTTAAGGCTGATAAGTATTCTTTGGCTCCCCTTGTGTCGAATCAATAAATTGGGTTTCACTTCCCTCGAAAATACTGCGATACACCCCCTATACTTGTGGGTCATCAAGACTATTTTCTGGCACCGTTGCCGGGGAGCATAGCTTTATTTATCATGTTCACTTGGATTCACTATTGTTCAAGCTAAGTTTATTTCTGCCTTGTTTGCTTCTTCCTTTATTGAAAATACAAAAAAAATTAGTTCCTACTCTAGTTGTTATTTTCGTTGGTCTGTTATTGTCTTGCTTTATCATGCTTGATGTCAATGGTTGGTTTCTTTGAAACTGAATCTTATTGGCAAGGTGGGTTCATGGAAGATCAAAAAGATTATTATAAGGAACACCGCTTGTCACAAAAAGGGAAACACTTATGGGAACAATTTGATAGATTGTATACCATTGCTAGGAACGTGTGCTCTACTTATAATGTTACTTATTGCTGTGATGAGTCTTGTTGCAGAAAGAGGTATAAACACCTCCCTTTTCAATGTGAGTATAGTGATAATGATACCATATCTTCCTATGCTAAAGTAATTTATGACTTTTATGATGCGGAACAAATTGAAGAATTTATTGCTTGGAAGGGTGCTTTTGAACTTGCTAGTTTGCTTGAAAATATTGATGATTCACCTTACAAATATGAGGTGTATGGTATGCTTAAATTTTGCTTTGATAATTACAAGGATGAAAATGGCTATATTCTTGAATATTTTAATAGATTCTTTCCACAAATGGAAGAGACTAATGCCTTGCAGGATCCTATGGAAGAAGAAATTGATGAACCTGAAATCTCATTAGATGAAAAAGAGGAGGAGAGTGATGAACAAAAGGAGGAAGAATGGATTAGCTACCCATGCCTACCTTCTAATGAGAGTAACTCTTTATCCCTTACATTATTTGATTGTGCCCCTTGCTTACTAAAGGAGAATGAATGTTATGGTCCTGAGGTTTCTCTTGATAGTGTTTGTAATAAAGCTCTAGTGCTTGTAGATCATGAAGAGCATGCTTTATGTGATAGTTATATTGTTGAGTTTATTCATGAGGCTACTGAAAATTATTATGAGAGAGGAAAATATGGTTGTAGAAGTTTTCATGGTATAGAAACACCTCTCTATGTGCTGAAAGTTTTGAAGTCACTCTTGTTTTATCTTCCTATGCCTGTCACTTTGTTCTTTGCGAATTTATTTGCATACATTATTCCTATGCATAGGAAGTGGGTTAGACTTAAATGTGTTTTGAATGCTTCTTGATGATCTCTTTTACTTCAACTCATATTTCTTATGAGAGCATCCTCTCAAAATTTTATGCCTGAAGATGATAATATGTCTATTATTCTTGGGAGACTTTTTCTTAAATACTGCAGGAGCTGTTATTAATTGTAATCAAGGAAAGGTGACCTTCAATGAACACATTGTCTATTTCCTCAAGAATATTGAAAGGACTTATGGATTGAATTCAATTGAACATGTTGAGGGCATTCAAGTTGGAGAAATATATTGTCCCATACGAAAAGAAAAATGTGAAACTATTATGATTGGGACCATTGCTATCAAAGTTGAGGTAACATAATCATTAGTGGGATACAAAGTTTTGTCTCATATGGAATTGTTTTGGTAACAAGACCTGATCAACCTTGTTAACAAAAAGATTTCATTAAACAAAACAATGTTTTCACCATGATTATCTCCGCTTACTTCTATTCTATCCATTTTAGTTTTTGCTTCTTATGCCTAACTTAAAGGCGTTAAAGAAAAGTACTTGTTGGGAGATAACCCAAGAGTTTTAGATGAGTCTTGGAAGTTATTACCTCTGTAATAACCGCTCATTATCCTTTTTATTTGCTTTTGTGCCAAGAGTAACCTCTAATGAGAGAGAAGTAATGATTGGAAAAGTTGCTGTCCTGAAACAGATTTTTGTGCTTCACTGTAAAAATTCCTGAGAGAGCTCTGTACGCCATATTGAATTGTAATGTTTTGTGCTTCTGCCCCAGGTTGTTATCTAACTTTCTTTAGTTCAACACTTTTTGATTTGAGTAACAGAAGGTCTTCGAAAAAATTCGTCTATACCTGCTGGTCTGTTTTGACAGATTTCTGCCATTTTCTGCATTTGCTTCTTGTTGGTTCCTTTTTGAGTTCTTTTGGGGAATTGAGCTTTTTGAGGGAAGTGCTACAGTAGCTAGTGTTCTAATGGGGGTTTATTTGGTGTTAGAACTGAACCTTAAGACTTATTTATCTTAAGTACACTAATGTTGCTAATAAAGATTGTGTGAAGTTTTGTATGAAGGAAAATTTTCAGGTGTATGGAAGGAATGAGTAATGAGATGAAGGATGGACTAAAGCTCAAGCTTGGGGATTCCACGCGTGTCACCCCAATAAATATCCAAAAAGTACAAGCATCAAACCTTGGGATGCCCAAGGCATCCCCTTCTTCATCAATAAAAATCTCAGGTTTCTTCCAAACACTTCATTTTTATTGTTTCATGCACAGTTGTGTTGTTCTTGGAGCGTCTTCTTTTTCATTTTCGTTTGGTTTTTAGTTTGCGTGGTTTTCTTAGTTTTCTGAATAAATTGGTTGGACCCCCTCATTCATACATTGGTGTTCAAATAGTCTGGTTTGGATTGGAAAAGAGTAGGAAAGCTCATGCTTAAGTGGTAGAGAGAGCTTGTTTTTGACTGTGGCCTATGCTTTGTCATGTCATGCTTGATATTGTTTTCGCTTTATGCTTAGTATTCTTTGCTGTAGCATGACTTCTTATAAACAATTGAGATTTCTTAATGTGCCTTCGATGAATCATGCGTTGTTTTAGCATATTAAAGCATAGTATAGTGGTATTCTCCTTTGATGCTTTATTTGGGTTGACTTGGCACATGATCACACCATGTTATGACTATCTCAAGTCACCATAAGCCTTTATGATCCTTTAGTTTTCAACTTTTAGTATCACTTTATGCTTTGATCAATGATGTTTTGTCGCTCTGCATGATTATAGCCATTATTGCTCTCTTATTTTGTCGCTCCCAGCCTTTTGCTAGCCTCCACAACAAAGTATGAGTTCCACTCATGCATCCAACTCCCTAAACCAAGTTTTTCCAAAGATTCCACCATACCTACCTACTAGCTTATGCTATTCCAAGTATATTCATGCTTTTGTTTACCTTTCACTTGTTATGAGAAAACTAGTGATTAAAGCTCTCACAAACTTGATGGCACACTTTACTTTATTGCCTCTAATAAACTTGAACCATTGGGTCCTTCTTTGTTCCTATATGCTTGCGCTTTATAAGGTGAAATTAGAAGAACCATGTTTCATGGGGAATGTTTTCAACATTGCACTTGTACTTTGTACCCCGTTTATATCATGTTCTTTTGCTTACGGATCCCGGTGGTGTGAAATAAAAGTGGAACTTGTAAGATCATGGAGTTTGTATGTGATGGGTTCGTAGCATGGAAAACAAAAAATTTCTATCGCAAGAACGAACAAAACCTAGATCTAATCTAGATAAAAGCCAAGATCTAATCTATGAGACATGAGCAACAAGATAGATAGGAACTAACCCTCGTAGATCCGAAAGCGTTAACGAGATTAGATCTCGTGGTTGATGTAGTCGATCACTTGCCGATCTCAAGATCGTGTGGACGATCCTTCCGGCGTCGCGATCCAGCAGCGCTTCCACCCTCGGTCAAGTAGACGATCCTTCCGGCGTCGCGTTCCAGCAGCGCTTCCGCCCTTGGTCAAGTAGACGATCCTTCCGGCGCCACGATTCGGCAGCGCTTCCGCAGTCGGTCACACGTGCGGAGTCGAAGGAGACCTTCCTCTCCCCGTTCCAGCGAGCAGCGGAGGTAGTAGATCTTCTCCACGAAATCCCAGCAGCACGACGGCGTGGTGGTGGTGGTGGAGTAGAGAATTCTGCAGGGCTTCGCCTATGCCTGTGCAGAATATGGTGGAGGAGAGAGGCGGCAGAGATTAGACGTTATGAGAGCGTGTGTGGAGGGGGCGCCCCTGCCCTTCTATTTAAGGGGAGGAGGCGCGCCTGGGGAGGGGGAGTCCTTGTAGGACTCCCCTCCTCTATGGCCAACGAATTTGGGGAGGGGGGAGGAGTCCTCCTCCCCCACGAATCCGTGTCTTGACCCACCAGGACTCCTTGATCCCTATCTTGATTTTCAAGCAAACTCCAAGATATCTTCTAGAACCTTCCGGAACATTCCGAAACCTTCTAGAATCCTCATACAAACACTCCGGAACATTTCCTAACTCATAAAATGATCTCCTGTATATGAATCTTATTCTTCGGACCATTCCGGATCTCCTCATGATGTCCCGAATCCAATCTGAGACTCCGAACAACATTCGGTCTCCAACGCACATTCCATATCTACTTAAAACAACTTCGAACCTTAAGTGTGTCACCCTACGGTTCGTGAATATGTAGACATGATAGAGACACATCTCCTATCAATAACCATCAGCGGGACCTGGAGATCCATAATGGCTCCCACATACTCAACGATGACTTCGCGATCGATTGAACCATTTACATATGAAACCAATTCCCTTTGTCTCGCGATACTATACTTATCCGAGGTTTGATCGTTGGTATCTCCATACCTAGTTCTACCTCGTTACTGATAAGTACTCTTTACTCGTTCCGTGATATGTCATCCCTTGTGACCTAGTCACATGCTTGCGAGCTAACTAGATGACATTCCACCGAGAGGGCCCAGAGCATATCTATCTGTCATATGGATGGACAAATCCCAATCTTGGTTCATGCGCTTCAACACATACTTTCCGAATACCCAATGACACTTTTATAACCACCCAGTTACGAAGCGGCGTTTGATGTCATCAAAGTATCCACCCGGTGATGGTGATTAACATAACCTCATGGTCGAAGGATTAGGTTACTATGCATTTAAAAGCTTACAGGAATACGAACTTAATGACTTGATCTTATGCTACGCTTACTATGGGTTTGTGTGTCCATCACATCATTCTCCTAATGATATAACCTTGTTATTAACGACATCCAATATCCATGATCAGGAAACCATGATCATCCATTAATCAACAAGCTAGTTTAACAAGAGGCTTACTAGGGACTCTTTTATGTTTACAAAACACACATGTATTAGTGTTTCCTAATAATACAATTATAGCATGGGATGTAAACATTTATCATAAACATAAAGATATAATAATAACCACTTTATTATTGCCTCTTGGGCATATCTCCAACAGTCTCCCACTTGCACTAGAGTCAATAATCTAGTTAAAAACTTGTGCATTCAATACCTATGGCTTTCTGGTGTTGTATAGACACTATTGCTAGTGGTAAACATAATCTTCGGATCTGACACTTCCAGGTCCGTGTGTATTTGCATGTCCTTGCGTCTCTACGCATTACTCATTCTCCAATGAGATGGCATTGTATAAATTTGGTCCTTTGGTGAGACCTTTAGTTCCTCGGGATTAAATCATGTTGATACAATTTTCATACAATGTATCTTCATAGTATTATCCCGCTATGAACCACACCTAGTTTGATAACAAACTACTTAACACAAATGCCCTCCTTTGCTGCTACTATAGCAGTTTATATACTTAGCCTTTTGTTGTAGTATCTGCCACAATTTTTTAACTTTGGTACTCAACCAAATCCGTTATGGAACTTCCTTTCATTACATTGTGCCACCCATAGTTTAAATTGAGATAAACTTAATTTGTATCCTGTGACAAAACTAGTATCAATGTAACACTTTACAATGAACTACCTTTAACTATTTGTCACTTATACATGATATATTCTTAGTTCTTCCAAAGCTCATAAGAATATCTTTACTATTTTCCAATGATCATCTTATGAATCATTCTGGTATATGCTCATAACATTTAGAGCATAGGACATATCTGGATGTGTACATCTCAAAGAATGATTGATCAAGATATTCTTGTAATTTCACCAAGTGTCAAAACACTTGAATCTCGTGTCAACACACTCGAATCTTGATTCAGTCCTTTCCGTGCATCAAGAACCTTTCTTGTTGTTTCCATATTGAACTCATTCAACATGTTATCTATGTACATTTGGCAAAACCATATTAGCGCCTCAATCTATTCATATAGACATTGATGCCTAATTCTTGGGTTATGCCTAAGTCTTTCATCGAAATGAAATTCTTAACCTGCGTCAATTCAAGATACATCATTTCCAATCAACAATGTGTCCTATATATAATGTATTAGAAATATGTCTCAGCGCTCCCACTTAATTTCTTGCAAATGCAAGCATCTTCATCATCTCCGATGAATTTAAACTCTTTTAACAGTTTCATCATGGTGAAGATTCCAACTCCGCTATGCTTACTTCAACCATTGAAGTTTTGCATACTCTTTTAGCATCCTTTGAATTAACAAAACCCTTTGGATCGTGTCATGTACACGTCCTAGGTAACTATTCTATTAGAAGAACTTGTTTTGTTTGTTCAACTACCATATACCAAAATATATGTAGTGGTTGCTACATTAATCCGTCCAGACTAAATATCGCTATGAAAGATCAAATCTTATCATAGTCAATTCCTTGAACATTGTCGTAAACTCTTTCTGACATGTCGACTATTTCATAGATTTGAAACATCCATGTCTATTTCTTTATAGATCCAAACACGACCGATAGGCTTCACGCCTTTCCTGAGGGTCTTCAAAGTTCAGAAACTTGATTTCTCGTATATGGATGCTATCACGGATTCCATGACTTCTAGTCATTTTATGGAGTCAGGGCCCATCATCGCTTCTTTGCATGTAGTCGGTTCATCATTGTCAAAACAATAACGACTTGCTTATCAAATCTTACTATTTGATTCTTACTGACCCACATGGTTCTATAGGAACTCTAATCTCCGAGATCACACCTTTTGTAATCACGAGAGCCATGAGCATTGTGGCCGTCACCGGGACACTTTCCGGCGCTGCGCTACTTAGCACATATAGCTAAGGTTCAACAACCTTATCAAAGTTCTATTGTCCTCCCACTTAACTTTTCACGAAGAATTCCTTCTCAAGAAACTTGACGTTCCAAGTAACAAACTCTTTTGTCCTCAGTGTTATGGAGAAATTCCCAACAAATTCTTTGGGATAACCTACAAAGACATGCTTATCCGACTTTGGTTGTAAACATTTTACTTATGCATAACATACCAAAATTTTAAGAAAAGACAATTCGGGTTTTATCCCAAACCATGACTTATATGGTGTCATTTCAACGGATCACGATGGAGCTCTTTTCAGTGTAAAAGCCGTAGTCACTAAAGCTTTAATCTTTAAAATATAATGGCAGTTTTATAAATGACACCTTTGATCTTACCATGTCAAACAAGGTTTCATTACATATCTTGAACACTCCATACTCCTATGGTGTTTTGGGAAATGCAAATCCATGGAACGATTCCTTAAATCTTAGGTGTTTTGCTAAACTTGTAACTCAAATATCTTTCTTTATGATCGAATCATAAACTCTTTATTTTCTTGTTACAATGATTTTCAACTTCATTTTGAAAGTCTTTGAACATTTTTCAAATGTTTCATACTTCTTCCTTATTGAGTAAGTATATACATATACTCACTCAAATCTTCGGAGAAAGCATATGAAGTTGAAATCCATCGCTCTTGACTACATAATGGGCTTCATACATCTATATGTACAAGTTCCAATAAGCCAGTCATTCGTTCCTTTTGGCTTATGAACGAAGTTTTAATTATCTGTAGAAAGTTTCACAAGCGTCATTTGATCAAAATCAAAAGACTCCAAAATTCCATCAACATGGAGTTTTTTTTATGTTTTCTTTCCAATATAATTTAAACGGCGATGTCACTTCGCAAATGATCTTTCAATCTTTTGTCTTGCGACATTTTAGCAATAGTGTTTATGGATGTGATTTCTCCCACAAGACTTGTAAAAGTTCATCCATCCTTTATGGAATACGGTAATTATTTGAACAACCATTGTTTTCGTAATACCAGAAAAAAATAACAATTATTGAAACAAATCTTGAAGGCAAGCTTTGATGTTAACGAGCAACACAACAACCCTTTGTTTGTTTTCGATGAACATCATCACTTATTCTCTTGCTAGTTACTTAGGCCATTGTAGTTCATGAATTACGTTGTCCTGTATGACATAGCATACCAACCAATTCGGTATCCAATACCAGAGAACCACATTGTTTAACAAGAAAGGAATACAACCATAACATGTATATCTTCTATGTGCCTAAGTTGGACATCTCTAATTTTTTTTTCTTTGCCAAATATTTTATAGATTCTCTTTCAGCAATTTCTTTTCTTTTAAAAGAATCTATTAACATCAATAGCGGTGTCATCAACATGACACATGGTACAAAGCGTATATAGTCAACTACTAATACCTTTGGACTTGCACTTTGAGGTGGATCACCATCATCAAATGTTTGGTGTTCTTTCAAAAATCCATTCTTTAGTAATCTTTTAGTGTAGTAAACATTTTACTTATATCTTCTATTCATCCTTATCATGACAACTTTCATGATCAAGCTGCTATAGCTTATAAAGGTGAACTGTGAGTATAATGTTTCTTTTTCAAAACCTTTTGGAGGATTAGGACGACTAGCGTCTCCAACCTTCACAAATTCTCATCAAATATGAGGACGTATACTCTATCATGTTGTAACCAACACATTGTTTTAGATATCACAATACCTTTCGCATATGATGGTTTCTGAAACATTGCTTTCAGCTCTTAGATAAACTTGATATTAAAAACAATCTTTTGAGTATCAAGAATCATGGAGGCTAACATGATACATTAGATACTAACACTGGAATTGTTACTTTTTATTTAATACTATTTATTAAACTTCATGGAGTAAATTGAGTTTGCTGAAAGTTTGCAATAGGACTTATAAATTTTAATTGACACTCAAAACAATACGACACCAGTTCGTAAAGCAAATATCCAGAATTTCTATAGTTCCACTATCTCAACTATAACTAAGCGTAAGGTGGTGAACGGATGCCAATGACTACAACAAACTATACAAATTCACTTTGATTCTGTTTATGATAAATTGAGTTCGACTAATCCAAATTACAAATGAACTCCCACTCAAAACAACATCCCTCAAGTTGTTTTAGTGATTACATGAACCAAATCCACTACACCAAGTCTGATCATCACGTGAGATGATGTAGCTTTAAAGGCGAACAATCAACATGTTCATCATATCATCCATATGACTCATGTTTTACCATTCGGTATTCTGTGTTCCGAGACCATGTCTGTATATGCTAGGCTCGTCAAGGTTAACCTTAGTTTCTGCATGTGCAAATCTGGCTTGCACCCGTTGTATGCACACGTAGAGTCTATCACACCTGATCATCACGAGATGCTTCGAAACGACGAGTCTTAGCAACGGTGCCAACTAAGGACGAACACTTTATTACTTGATATTTAGTGAGAGGGATCATCTTATAATGCTACCGTCGCGATCTAAGCAATACAAGATGCATAAAGGATTAACATCACAGGCAATTCATAATATGTGATATGATATGGCCTTTCTTCTTGTGCCTTTGATCTCCATCTCCAAAGCATGGACAAGATTTCCATCATCACCGGCGTGGCGTCAAGGTCCGTGGCGCCGCTTCATGATTGTCCATCATCACTAGCAACTATTACAACTACTTGGAATAAAGCTATTACAAGATGAATAGACACGCAGGTCTTAACAGAATTAAAAGACAACCCTTAGGCTCCTGTCGGTTGCCATATTACAACAAGGATCATTGCATACATCAAATATAATCATAATCACATGATGGCCATATCACATCACAAAACCCCTGCAAAAACAAGTTAGACGCCTCTAATTTTCTTTGCATGTTTTACGTGGTTTGGGGCTTTCGCATAAGACCGATCTTACCTACGAACAAGGACCACAACGTTGATACAAGTGTTGTCAAGATGCTCATTGTAAATTGAATCTTAACTATGGTGGGAGAGACAGACACCCGCAAAGCCACTTGTGCAAAGCAAGCTGCACGTCAAGCGTGGAGCAAGTCTCATGTACGATGACATGTAATGTTAGCCCGAGCCGCTTCATCCCACCATGCCGCAAGATGCAAAGTACACGCTAAGACACCGACAACAAAAGCATCAACGCCCACAAAAACATTGTGTTCTACTCGTGCAACAGATCTACGCATAGATACGGCTCTGATACCACTAACGGGTTCGTAGCATGGAAAACAAAAAATTTCTACCGCAAGAACGAACAAAACCTAGATCTAATCTAGATAAAAGCCAAGATCTAATCTATGAGACATGAGCAACGAGATAGATAGGAACTAACCCTCGTAGATCCGAAAGCGTTAACGAGATTAGATCTCGTGGTTGATGTAGTCGATCACTTGCCGATCTCAAGATCGTGTGGACGATCCTTCCGGCGTCGCGATCCAGCAGCGCTTCCGCCCTCGGTCAAGTAGACGATCCTTCCGGCGTCGCGTTCCAGCAGCGCTTCCGCCCTTGGTCAAGTAGACGATCCTTCCGGCGCCACGATTCGGCAGCGCTTCCGCAGTCGGTCACACGTGCGGAGTCGAAGGAGACCTTCCTCTCCCCGTTCCAGCGAGCAGCGGAGGTAGTAGATCTTCTCCACGAAATCCCAGCAGCACGACGGCGTGGTGGTGGTGGTGGAGTAGAGAATTCTGCAGGGCTTCGCCTATGCCTGTGCAGAATATGGTGGAGGAGAGAGGCGGCAGAGATTAGACGTTATGAGAGCGTGTGTGGAGGGGGCGCCCCTGCCCTTCTATTTAAGGGGAGGAGGCGCGCCTGGGGAGGGGGAGTCCTTGTAGGACTCCCCTCCTCTATGGCCAACGAATTTGGGGAGGGGGGAGGAGTCCTCCTCCCCCACGAATCCGTGTCTTGACCCACCAGGACTCCTTGATCCCTATCTTGATTTTCAAGCAAACTCCAAGATATCTTCTAGAACCTTCCGGAACATTCCGAAACCTTCTAGAATCCTCATACAAACACTCCGGAACATTTCCTAACTCATAAAATGATCTCCTGTATATGAATCTTATTCTTCGGACCATTCCGGATCTCCTCGTGATGTCCCAAATCCAATCTGAGACTCCGAACAACATTCGGTCTCCAACGCACATTCCATATCTACTTAAAACAATTTCGAACCTTAAGTGTGTCACCCTACGGTTCGTGAATATGTAGACATGATAGAGACACATCTCCTATCAATAACCATCAGCGGGACCTGGAGATCCATATTGGCTCCCACATACTCAACGATGACTTCGCGATCGATTGAACCATTTACATATGAAACCAATTCCCTTTGTCTCGCGATACTATACTTATCCGAGGTTTGATCGTTGGTATCTCCATACCTAGTTCTACCTCGTTACTGATAAGTACTCTTTACTCGTTCCGTGATATGTCATCCCTTGTGACCTAGTCACATGCTTGCAAGCTAACTAGATGACATTCCACCGAGAGGGCCCAGAGCATATCTATCCGTCATATGGATGGACAAATCCCAATCTTGGTTCATGCGCTTCAACACATACTTTCAGAATACCCAATGACACTTTTATAACCACCCAGTTACGAAGCGGCGTTTGATGTCATCAAAGTATCCACCCGGTGATGGTGATTAACATAACCTCATGGTCGAAGGATTAGGTTACTATGCATTTAAAAGCTTACAGCAATACGAACTTAATGACTTGATCTTATGCTACGCTTACTATGGGTGTGTGTGTCCATCACATCATTCTCCTAATGATATAACCTTGTTATTAACGACATCCAATATCCATGATCAGGAAACCATGATCATCCATTAATCAACAAGCTAGTTTAACAAGAGGCTTACTAGGGACTCTTTTATGTTTACAAAACACACATGTATTAGTGTTTCCTAATAATACAATTATAGCATGGGATGTAAACATTTATCATAAACATAAAGATATAATAATAACCACTTTATTATTGCCTCTTGGGAATATCTCCAACAGTATGTGTGTTAGAGAAACGTCTGGGCCGCTAGCCTAAGCCATGCCTAATCATGGTGGAAACTTGCAGCATCACCATAATGAGCACTCTATGAAGCATCCTCAATAAAAACCTATGCAAATAGCAAATAAAAAGATTGTTGAGATGCTCATTGTCTGCTTGCCTTGTCATTTTGATTATGGGAAAGCTCCCGTATCATGTGCAAGGGGTACCCCGTTGGCGGTTCTTAATGATACACATATACTTACAATGACAAGAGCTTACTCGTGACTGAAGTTGAGTAGCATGAGGATCGGTCTTCGTAAGTAAGGGGCATGAGATTTCGGTTTATAACTTGTCAAGCA
Source organism: Avena eriantha (assembly GCA_910589775.1). Taxonomy (NCBI): domain Eukaryota; kingdom Viridiplantae; phylum Streptophyta; class Magnoliopsida; order Poales; family Poaceae; genus Avena; species Avena eriantha. Next base: position 79,923,688 of record OU342742.1, read on the forward strand.
TATACTCTTAGTTGTGTCACTTTAACCTTAATCACCTTCAAGATGCTTATGATAGGGGCAATGAGAGCTGAAAGCTACAAGTACCATAATTTTTGGAAGCTCTTTATGAGACTTGAATCCCTACTTCCTTTTACAAAGGCTTTTCTTCCACCATTATATTGAGTCTCCACCTTCTATATTTATGCACCTACTTTGAGAGCATAGTGGCCATTCTTACTTCTATGTGCATTGTCCCAAGACTAGTTGATTGATGCATAACTTGTTATTGCTTGTTTTAAACTATTGTATCTAGTCACTCTTATGAACTTTGAAGGTGTCCTATGCATTTATATTTGCTACTCTATTGAGGGACAAGCTGAATACTATTATGCTATGTTTTCTTTATGTGAAAAAAACAATCATCTTGCAAAGCATGTTATTCATGAATCTTTTGTTTGTGCCTTTTCATGTTGCATCATAATTTCTTGGCTTATTGCTAGAACTTTGTCTTTCATGTTATGATTGAAGTACTATGATCCCATCTTTGAATGTTTTGCGAATACTTTGATCAATATTTGATGGTGCATGTCACCTCAAAAATTATTTCTTTTTATCACTTACCTACTCGAGGACGAGCAGGAGTTAAGCTTGGGGATGTTGCTACATTGCAAATGTATCTATAATTTTTGATGTTCCATGCTTGGTTTTATCCACTTTCTTGTGTTTTGTTCCAACTTTGGAGTACTTTTCATATGATTTCTTAGACTAACCTATTAACAAGAGCCACAGTGCCAACTGCCTGTTTTCTGCTGTTTTTGGTTCCAGGAAAGTCAGAAAATGAATATTCTCGGAATTGGACGGGACAAAAGCCAAAGTGCCTATTTTTCGGAAGTGATCAAGTGCCAAAATACGAGACGGAGAAGGGCCAGGGAGCCACCACACCACCTGGCCGCGCGTCCAGGCCTGGCCCGCGCCAGGGGGTGGTGTGGCCGCTCCCGGCACCCCCTCGGCCTCCCCTTCCGACTATAAGATTCCATTGGGACGAAAACCCTAAGTACCCGATCAAAAATCCACGAAAGAGTTTGTAGCCACCGTCATCTCCTTCCCTAGATCGGGAGGGATCTGAAGCTCTTCCTGGCACCCTGCCGGAGAGGGGAATTCACCCTGGAGGCCTTCTTCATCACCATGCAAGCCTCCGATGTGATGTGTGAGTAGTTCATCCTTGGACTACGGATCCATGTAGTAGCTAGATGGCTGGTTTCTCCTCCTTTGTGCTTTCATGTTTAGATCTTGTGAGCTCCGTTCATGATCAAGATCATCTTTTATAATTCATACATGTTGTGTTTGCGGGGATCCGATAAATATTGAGATGCTATTTCAGATTTATTATTGATTCTATCATGTCTTTGTTATTTGAGATCTTGCATGCTTTCCGTTGTTAGTAGCTATCTTGGCCAAGTAGATGCTAGCAACTCCAAGAGTTAGTATTTATGCTCGATAGTGGGTTCATGCCTCTGGTAATTTGGGGAAGTGACATAAATCTCTAAGGTACTAGATGTGTTGTTGCTACTAGGGAGAAAACAACAATCCTTTGTTCATAGAACAATCGTATTGTTTACCTTACACGCAGTTCGTAAAGCAATAATCTGTTGCTTGCAACTTAATACTGGAGGGGGTTCGGATGATAACCGAAGGTGGATTATTAGTCATAGATGCAATTGGATGGCGGTCTATGTATTATGTTGTAATGCCCAATCAAGTCTCAGAGGAGTCAAGATGATTAGTATATGCATGTATTGCTTTCTCTGTGTTTGTCAATTGCCCCGCTATAATTTGTTCACCCAGCATGTTATTATCGAAGGAGAGCCACCTCTAGTGAACTATGGATCCTGGTCCTTTTTCTTTACATACAATCTACAATCTTTTATTGTTTTGTGTTTACTTTCTGCAAACTTTTACTTCTTTCCATTTGATACGTTTAATCCTTTGTTTTCTGCAAAACACGGTGAGATTGACAACCTCGTCGCAAGTTCGGGACAAAGTTTTGTGGTTCTGTTGTGCAGTTCTCTACATTGCTACTAGCACCGGTAGTGTGCCCTGCCAAAGCTCAGCTAGTAACACCTTTAGGGTGTTTCCTTTCTCCTACTGGTTCGATTAAACCTTGGTTTCATTACTGAGGGAAACTTGCTGTTGTGCTCATCATACCTTCCTCTTGGGGTTCCCAACGAGCTCTACATCAACCACGCACCAGCACTTTTCTGGGCACCATACACAGAGCCATCAAGGAGCTGGTGGAGTCTCTTGCCGGAGGCATTCCTGCGAGCTTCAAGAATTCGCTCCGTGCGGCTGGCGCTTCAATCTCACTCGCAATGGTTCAAGCCCATGGAGTCGAGATTGATCCTGCAGCGGTCTCCAAGGCGATGCATGTCAGCACGGACGGCCAGTAGGTAGTCTTTTCCCCTTTCGCAACTGCTTGTGGCAAGTTGATACGTCCATTTTGCATCACTATTCTATGTCATAATTCACTGTTATTCATTGATATATTTCGTATTGAGAGGTGATACTTATGTCATTTCATCTGTTTTTGCATGGTTGATGACTTTTGGAGCATGGACCGCTGCAGTCAGGATTTTGATGGAAAAGGTGCTGTTTGGAGGAAAAATTTGCTAAGATCAGAAAATACGGGAAAATATACGGAAAATCCTATTTTTCCAGAAGACGAAGGAAGCTAGAAGGGGGGCTGGAGATGGGCCATAGGGGGCCCACACCACCCCCTGGCGCGGGCCAGCCTAGGCCGCGCCACTAGGTGGTGTGGCCGCCCTGGTCCACCCCTGGCACTCCCCTCTGGCGTATATATTCCTCCCGAAACCCTAAGACTCGGGGAGCGACCACAGAAAGATTCCGCCGCCTCTGCGGGGCGAAAAACACCGAGAGAGAATGATCTCTCCGACAGATAGATTTTTGCCGAGGGAATTCCTTCCCGGAGAGGGGAGATCATCGCCATCAACACCACCATCAAGCTGGACTTCATCGTGATCATCATCATCACCACCATCATCACCATCAGCACCCTCATCACCATCTCCATATTGCTGTAACAATTGGGTTGAATCTTGCATAGTTCACCGGTGTTGATTACTCTTTGTAGTTGATGCTATTGAGTGAACCATTGAATTATTTTTTATGTTCAGATTGTTATACATCGTTATTCCATCTCTGATCTTGATCCATATGATGTCTTGTTTGTAGTTCGTTTTGTTCTTGAGGACATGTGAGAAGTCATGTTGTTAGTAGTGGAATTGTGTTGAGAAAGATTCAATAGTTTGATATTTAAGTTATGGTGTACTTCTTCTAGTGGTGTCATGTGAACATCGACTACATGACACTTCACCTATATGGGCCTAGGGGAATGCATTGTGTATTTGGCTACTAATCGTAGGGGTTGCCGGAGTGACAGAAACCTGAACCCCCGTAAGGAAACCATTGCACAAGGGACGTAAGGGTCTTAGAGTTTAAAGATGTGGTTAGGTTTCTACCTTAATTACTTTCTTGTACTTACGGATGTTTGCAAGGGTTATAATCACAAGTATGTATTAGTCCTAGGAAGGTCGGTACATTAGCACAGGTTCACCCACACAACACTTAGCAAGCTAAAGAAGATTAATCAACTATATGAAGCGAAAGCACTTGATGGTCTTCCCATGTGTCCTCGAGAACGTTTGGTCATCTTAAGAAATACAACCGGCTTGTCCTTTGCTGCATAAAGGATTGTGCCACTTGCTGCATTTATTCCTACTGTCTTTTATTTACTCGTACTTTGTTTACTTGCTTTATCAAAAACCCCTAAAAATCCGTTTGCTAAGTATTTGCAGAGAATTCCTAATACATACCACTAACCAGCACCTTCTGCTCCTCGTTGGGTTCGACACTCTTACTTATTGAAAATACTGTGATACACCCCCTATGCTTGTGGGTCATCAAGACTATTTTCTAGCGTTGTTGCCGGGGAGTGAAGCGCTATTGGAGAGTGGAACTGGTAAAGGAAACTTCTACTATGAGTATTGTTTACTTCTGCTAGTTGCTTTATTTTCGTTGTGGATAATTCGCTGGGTTTCTTATTTGGTAATGCTACTACCACTTCTAAGGTAGTAGATGAGCCACCACCTGTTGAGAATGATGCTTTTAGAATACCTACAAGAACTATTGATCGTGTTATGGATAACTACTATGTTGGGGATGGAACTGTCCATCCCGGTGATCATTTGCTCTTTATACACGAATTATGCGGGTTGTTAAAGTGTGCAGGTATTACTACAGAACAAGTTAAGAAGAAGTTATTCTCATTATCACCGAAAGGAAGAGCTGAGGAATGGTATAAGCTGCTAAAGAATGGTCAAGCTCTGGAATGGGAGGAAATAGTGCCTCTCTTTTATTCAAAATTTTATCCTCCTAGTGAGATTCATAAAGATCGGAATCAAATATACAACTTTTGGCCTCTTGATGGAGAGAGTACAGCTCAAGCTTGGGGGAGATTGAAGTTACTAATGCTCAAATGTCCCATTCATGATCTCCCCAACAATATTATTATCAATAACTTTTATGCAAGGTTCCCTCTACATGACAAGGATTTATTGGATGCTTCTTGTGCTGGATCATTCACTCGCATGGAAGAAGAAGCTAAATGGGATCTTCTAGACCGAATTCAAGACAATGCTGAAGCTTGGGAGAATGACAAAGGTAGAAAGTCAGGTATAAATTATGATTATGAATGCATTGAATCTTTTATGGGAATTGATGACTTTCAAAATATTAAAAATGCTTATGGTCTAGACTCTCAAGCTATTGCTTCTTATTTTAAGGCTTTTGCTTCCTACATTGAAGTGCCTTAAAAGAAGTGGAATAAGTATCATGAACCTTATAAAGATGTTGCTAAGAGTGTTCCTGCAAGAAATACTAAAGTTTATACTGCTAATCATGTCTTACCTAAACCTTACTTTGAGAAAATGCCTTTCCCAGTTAAGATAAAGGAACATTCTATGATAGCTAGTATGGTTAATGAAAGTGCAAATAAAGCTGTTGAACCTGATCAAAAATAGTTGATGAACCTATAATAGCAAATGTGAAAGACTTTGTTACTAAATATGAAGAAGAGGGACACACTATCCTTTGTAAGGATACCTCTAATATTGTTTCACAAAGTAGTGTTATGAGTGTAGGGGTTCCGCGCATGAAAACAATAAAATTTTACCCTACGCCCCTGAACCCCTGAAGCTGCCAGGACCTATCTATTAGTAATATAGTAATACGAGGGGCTTTTCGCGAACTTACCCTTGAAGACCGAAAAGCGTTGTCAACGCTCAGGCGAGCGTGGTTGATGTAGACGAGCTGAAGCCGACCTCAAGGTCGTGATGAAGTCCTTGCGCTCCTTGCTCCAACGACTTGAGTGCCTCGAGTGCGACACCTCGCAGGGAGTTACACACGTCTGGTGCCTGACGATGACTCCCGTTTCCCCGATCCAGCAGCAGTTGCGGAAGTAGAGCTCCCGGATCCGAATCCCGCAGCGCGACGACGCTTCGCGGTGAAGATGTCTCTCGCTCGCGCAGCCCAGACTTGGGACCACGGTCACGAGAGAGAGAGGGGGAGAGAGAAAATATCAATTGGAGGTCCTCCCAAAAGTGGGGAGGCCTTTATTGATTATTGGTGTATTTTTGTAGGCCAAATACCCCACTTTATATAGGGGGAGGGGAGGTACTACCTCCCTCAAAGTCCCGAGGTGGGACAAAAGGAGAGGAGGGGGTAGGGTGGACGCCGGCCAGCCCCTAGTGGGTCCCATGGGGGGCAAGGCCCAGCTGGCCTCCCCTTTGGTCCCTGTCCCTCTCTCATTTCCCCTAATGGGCCCTCTCCCTCCAGAATTGGCCCATTAAGCCTTTTTGACCTTTAATTTATTTTCTCTTTATTAAATAATTATGAATAAATGATTAAATCAATATTTAACATTCATTCACATATTATTTAATCTTCGTGGCCATGGAACACCTTCCACCTCCACTCCGGACATCCTCCGGATTTACCGAAACCCTTTCGGTTTTCTCCCTTCTTTTCTTTGGTGATTCTACCGATCCTATAAATGCTCTCTAAGCATCACCAAAACCTTAACCGTGATACCCCACGGTTCAGGAACACTCTAGACATGGTCAGGACACTCCCGCACCAATGATCAATAGAGGGACCTGGATGGCCATGTGACCCCTGTGCGTTCCACGAAGATCTTTCGTCGTTTGAACTGGGACAGTCGTGTCTTATTCCCTTTGTCACTCGATACTTGCATTGCCCGAGATCTGATCAATGACATCACCATGTCGTGTTCAATCTCTTTACTGAACAATGCTACTTGACTCGTTCCGACAAGTGATATCCCCGTGATCTAATCACACGCTGCGCAGCTATTGGATATAACTTCTCCGAGTGGGCCCTTGAGTATCTTCTCGTCACATGGACGGACAAATCCCGCTCTTGACATATATTTCTTCTACGGTTTCCTCCGAATACCTGAACACACCTTTATAACCACCATTTTACCAGATGGCGTTTGATGCAATCTAAGCACTCTCGGGAGACAGTGATTGATATAGCCTCACGGTCTAAGGAATAGTCTACGGGGGTCCTTTTCTAATCATCATAACTTGAACTTGATGACATGATCGAATCACGATATTTAGGTTGGGTATTGGTTCATCATCTCATTCTAAGAATGAGATGACCTCATTTCCGACTGGCATAAATGCCACATGATCAGGAAACATGATCATCTGTTGACCAATGAACCAGTGACTAGAGTTTCACTGGGAACCCCTGGTTTGTTTGTATATCACATGTGTATTGATGTTTCCACTCAATACAGTTATAGCATGATATAAAACTTAATCATAAACTATATGAAATATGATAATATTCCTTACTACTATTTGACTCTAGGGCATATTTCCAACAATGAGAGCTAGTATTCCTGTGTTTTCTGTTAGAATAAGCGATCATTGCTATGATGACCTTTGTGATAGTTATATTGTTAAGTTTATGCATGATACTGAAAGTTATTATGAGAGAGGGAAAAGTGTTCTTATGTATCTCAATAATATCAAGTTTCCTCGTTTCATGCTGAAAGTTTTTATGTTGCACTTATTTTGCCTTCTTATGCAAGTAGCCTCTGGTTTCAACAACTTGTTTGTTTACAAAATTCCCTTGCATAGGAAGTGGGTTAGACTTAAATGTGTGTGTGTTTTTGCTTCTTAATGCTCTCTTTCACTTCAATTCATATTCCTGAGTGAGCATCTTCAAAATTATCATGCCCATCTTAATGGCTATAAAGAAAGAGCTTTTTGGGAGACAACCCAATTTGTTTTTGCTTTCAGTTTGTTTTTGTTTCCTTGAATCTTGGAAGTTATTACTTTGGTAATAACCTCTCCTTATCCTTTTTGTTTGGTTTTTGTGTCAAGATCAACCTCTAATGAGAGAGAAGTAATATTTGGGGAAGTTGCTGTCCTGATACAGATTTTTGTGTTTCGCCGTAAAAATTTGTGAGAGATCTCTGTCTGTCGGATTGAGCTGTAATTGTTTGTGCTTCTGCCCCAGGTTGTTATTTAACTTTATTTAGTTTTGCACTTTTTGATTTGAGCAACAGGAGATTTTCAAACAAATTGATCTTTACCTGCTGGTCTGTTTTGACAAATTTTGCCACTTTTACATTTGCTTCTTTAATCGATTTCCTTTTTGAATTCTTTTTGGGTTTTCGGAAGGAGTTGCTATAGTAGCTTGTTTTTTGATCGTTTTCAGTTGAAGTTGAACTCAAAAGGTTTTATCACTTCATTTATACTAATGTTGCTAATGAGAACTGTGTGAAGTTTTGTGTGAAAGAAATTTCTAGGGTAGTGGAGATAATGGTGTAATAAGGAAGAGAAGGGTTTTATGACTCAAGTAATAAGTGTATGAAGATGAAGATATCGATGATATTCAAGTGGTGACTCTGGAAGAACCTACTAGATACCAAATTCAGAAACATGCAGAGCCCGCTTTCAAATAGGTAACAGTTCTGGCAAGAAAAGTTCTGTGAAAATACTATCCAACTATATTTTTGCAGTTTTCAGTCAATAAGGGAAGCTACGAAGCGAAAAAGGGACGGAAACAGAACCAGGGTGGCTCACACCACCCTGTGGGGCGGGCCCACCCCTGGCCGCGCCACCAGGTGGTGAGTCCACCCCGGACTCCGCCTCCGACTCGTTTTCTCCCAGTACCTTCCTTTTAATGTGAAACTTCGTAATATATAATCCCCTGGATATCCCGAGGTTCATATATCGTATTTTTGTCGTGTTTTCGTATCGATCTATTTCTGCCAGGACATACTCTTTGAAGGTTTAGAAGCACAATGGTGCCCGCCAAGGATAAAGGGAAGGAGCCTATGGAGGAAGAGTGGGGAAAGAATCACAAGAGCTGGAATTCGCAACCCGACATGATCATGAGCCGCATTGAGCAAAACTCGCAGCTTATTCGCAATCTCACCTTTGATATTGAGGACTTGGGTAAATTGATCAAAGAGCTCATCAAGAGGATACCACCACCATCGAAGGAGTAATACATCATCAGGTTTAGCATCCCCTTGGTTTGTTCCAAGCTTGGGGGAGTGTCACGGTATCACATCACTATCTTCTATCTTTTTACCTTATTAGTAGAGTCATATCACGAATAGAGAAGTTATTATGTAGGATGGTTTGCATTATGGAAGTGTCCCCTCTCTCGTTAGATATGTATCCCTGGTGTGAGTTGCCGTTATGGAATATTAATGAGAAGTTCTATCATTTAGCTTATATTAGTTTTCAATTCGTGGTTATATGATTGATCTTGTTGTTAGTATTGGTATCACTTTGGGATCATTGAGTTAATTTAGTTGGTTTTGGCAAACCTGGCTCGGTCAGTAGCACACTATTTTTGAGAGTTGAATGAAAAGATAAAAGTACCTCTAAAGAAAAATAATTTCATCATCTTTCTTTCTTGATTTTCTCATAAGTCTAGTATTCTCTAGTTAAGATATTTTGTGCTTCCAAGGAAGATTGCATGTTTGTCTTTATCACTTGCATGTTTGTTTGTTTCCTTCAACTCTTGTACTTGCTACCCAGCCTTGCTAGCCAAAAACCCGTACTGAGAGGGAATTCTTCTCGTGCATCCAATCCTTAAACCAAAACCTATGCCATTTGTGTCCACCATACCTACCTATTAGCACTATTGCTATTCCCAGTAAATTCTTGTTTTATCTACCTCCCAAATTAAACTTGTCATGTGAAAATTAGTGATTAAATCTCTCACGAACTTGATGGCACACTTTACTTTCTTGCATTTAATAAACTTGAACCATTGTGCTCACCTATGTTGCGTATATGCTTGCGCTTTGTAAGTTGTGAATTAGCAGAACCATGCTATCATGGGGAACGCTTTCAACATTGCACTAGTACTTAGTACCTAGTTGATTTCATGTTCTTTTGTCTATGGATGTCGTCGGTGTGAAATGAAAGGGGAGCTTGTAAGTCCATGGAGTTATGCATGTGTGTTAGAGAAACGCCTAGGGCGCTAGTCTAATCCATGCTGACATGGTGGAAACCTGCAGCGTAACCATAATGAGTATCTATGAAGCATTCTTCTTATAAAAAAAGAGATAGAGATTGAGAAAAAAAGAGAAAAAGAAAAAAAGATACTATGAAAATAGGAAAGAGAAAAAAAAAGCACCATATTCCCATGGTAAATAAGAAGATTGCTGAGATACTTGTTGTCTGCTTGCCTTGTCATTTTGATATGGGGATTCTTCCGTATCATCGGGCAAGGGATACCCCGTTGACGGTTCTCTATGATACACATGTGCTTACGATGACAAGAACTTACCGGTGACTAAACTTGAGTAGCATGAGGAGCGACCCTCGTATTCAAGGGACATGAGATTCTAAATTTACAACTTGTCAAGCATATCCTCGTATTTGATCACTTTAACCTTAATCACCTAAAGATGCCTATGATAGGGGAAATGAGAGCTGAAAGCTAATAAGTATCATCATTTTTGGGATCTCTTTATGAAACTTGGAATCCCTGCTTCCCTCTGTGAAGGGCCTTTCTTTTTACTTTGTAGTTGAGTCAGTAAACCTATTCCTTTCTATCTCAGCAAGAATTTTGAGTTGTTGTGTTTCATTCATTCATATGATGATTTATTCAATCATGTTTCTTATGTTCCTTGTTTTGCACATTGCTCTTATCTTGATGTTTACTACTTTGAAAGCTATCATTGAAAACCAGTTATTTGTGAACTTCAGCAAATTATCAACTATTCTTCGACCAAGAGCTAAGTTTGCCATTACCAATTATGATTCACTTTATGTATCTTTATTGTTTTTCCTTTACTTATTGCAAGTAAAGTTTTGTAATAGTGAGTTGTCTTCTACTATGATCTATGTATTGATGAATGTGATGCTTCTTGTCCGTATTCTTTTATCGACTCTTCACTCCATAAACCTGAGGCCATGTTTATTGAGCTCAGTTTGGGGGGAGTTGATACGTCCATTTTGCATCACTATTCTATGTCATAATTCACTGTTATTCATTGATATATTTCGTATTGAGAGGTGATACTTATGTTATATCATCTGTTTTTGCATGGTTGATGACTTTTGGAGCATGGACCGCTGCAGTCAGGATTCTGATGGAAAAGGTGTTGTTTGGAGGCAAAATTCGCGAAGATCAGAAAATCTGGGAAAATATACGGAAAATCCTTTTTTTTCAAAAGACAAAGGAAGCCAGAAGGGGGGCTGGAGATGGGCCACAGGGGGCCCACACCACCCCCTAGTGCGGGTCAGCCTAGGCCACGCCACCAGGAGGAGTGGCCGCTCTGGTCCACCCCTGGCACTCCCCTCTGGCGTATATATTCCTCCCAAAACCCTAAGACTCGGGGAGCGACCACAGAAATATTTCGTCGCCTCTGCGGGGCGGAAAACACCGAGAGAGAAAGATCTCTCCGGCAGACAGATTTCTGCCGGGGGAATTCCTTCCCGGAGAGAGGAGATCGTCGCCATCAACACCACCATCAAGCTGGACTTCATCGGGATCATCATCATCACCACCATCATCACCATCAGCACACTCATCACCATCTCCATATTGTTGTAACAATTGGGTTGAATCTTGCATAGTTCTTAGGGGAAACTTTCCTGGTGTTGATTACTCTTTGTAGTTGATGCTATTGAGTGAACCATTGAATTATTGTTTATGTTCAGATTGTTATACATCGTTATTCCATCTCTGATCATGATCCATATTATGTCTTGTGAGTAGTTTTTTTTGTTCTTGAGGACATGGGAGAAGTCATGTTGTTAGTAGTGGAATTGTGTTGAGAAAGATTCAATAGTTTGATATTTAATTTGTGGTGTACTTCTTCTAGTGGTGTCATGTGAACGTCGACTACATGACACTTCACCTATATGGGCCTAGGGGAATGCATTGTGTATTTGGCTACTAATCGTAGGGGTTGCCGTAGTGACTGAAACCTGAACCCCCGTAAGGAAACCATTGCACAAGGGACGTAAGGGTCTTAGAGTTTAAAGTTGTGGTTAGGTTTCTACCTTAATTACTTTCGTGTACTTACGAATGTTTGCAAGGGGTATAATCACAAGTATGTATTAGTCCTAGGAAGGTCGGTACATTATCACAGGTTCACCCACACAACACTTAGTACGCTAAAGAAGATTAATCAACTATATGAAGCGAAAGCACTTGACGGTCTTCCCATGTGTCCTCGAGAACGTTTGGTCATCTTAAGAAATACAACCGGCTTGTCCTTTGCTGCATAAAGGATTGGGCCACTTGTTGTATTTATTCCTACTGTCTTTTATTTACTCGTTCTTTGTTTACTTGCTTTATCAAAAAACCCTAAAAATCCGTTTGCTAAGTATTTGCAGAGAATTCCTGATCCATACCACTAGCCAGCACCTTCTGCTCCTCGTTGGGTTAGACACTCTTACTTATCGAAAATATTGCGATACACCCCCTATACTTGTGGGTCATCACTAGTACGGGCCACAACTGATCAACACAGTTGTGAAGTACTCTGAGGAGCTGCAGCGAGCCAAGAAGGCGGCGAAGGCTGCGGCGTCAGGGGCCGGCGGAAAGTCTGTGGCGTCTGATACCGCCATGGACTCGACGAGGCCCCCAAAAGCAAAGTCCAAGTCGAAGAAACCAGTTGCTCCTCAGTAGTCTTTGTCTTGTAATAGTTAAATAGCTTATGTCTTCTGTCGAAAAACATGCCTTTGGCGAGTGTATCTGCTGATACTTTGTTAATCTTGAATGCACTCGAGTCTTTTGTCTGTGCTTTGCCTTTGTCTTCTTATTGTCTCTTGCTTAACTTGTGATAGGGCACATCGAGTGATCCTTTGAGGGAACCTCGGGATTCGCCACCCCCTGATGACACCTTGGTGCCACTGCGCTCCAGGGTGGATGAGTTGTCTCTGCTCTCGCGACTCCGTGACCGCGTGAAGCAGTTGGAGCGTGAATTGCCCGTACAGAATGGTAATGTGGATGTATGGAAATCGAAGGCGGAGAAAGATGTCGCTCGAGAACAATATCTGCTGGAGGAAGTGACGCAGCTAGGCGACCAATTCAAATGTTAGTTCTCCTCTTTCTTATCTTTTCCCTGTAGGATGAGAAGGATAGGATTGCTATTCGCATGAATGACCTGACCCAAGAGCAGCTTCAGGCGAGTGGATACTTCTGGGTGGATCATGATCGCGCAATCGCGTTGGTGACCCTGTAGGATCGTGCGTCGCGGGTGCTTCATTTCTTGAAGAAGTCGTAATCATGCTTGAAGAATATTTATCGGATGATGTTCCCGCTAGACGTTGTCTCGTCAAGCCTGCTGGGCCTTCTTGACAAATTCCAGGACTTGAGTGCAGTCCGCGAGTGTGTACGGCAATAGTTGGTGGCTGGTGCCAAGGCTGCTTTGTCGCTGGTGCGACTGCACAGGCCTGATGTGGACGTCGCAGCAATTGCGGCTGGACCGCCAGCGCCGCCAGCGGGTTCAACTTCGAACATGGTTCCGCACTACCAGGCGGTGGATCACCCAGCGGAGGAAATCGTCAACTTCTTCGAGGAGCAGACTAACGTCCCTTTGCTGCTGCAACAATAGTTTGGTTTGTACCCTTCACATAGTTGTACCAGTGTTATAAAGTTCATATATATGTTGTGTATAATTGATTAACATTGACGTATATAAAGAGCTTGTGTAGCGTGTATGTTTTGCGAGTGCGTTGCACTTATGTGATTCCTTTTTGTTAGCCTGACTTGTGCTTATCTCAGCCCCTTGCCAACCTGTCAGGTGCATTACAACTGGGTTGGTGTTTGTCAAGGGTTTCGATTGGTTGCCAGCTACTCAGGATATCGCGTTAGTTCATAGAACAGATGTGTATAGGGTGGCGCAGCCCCCAAGTGGAATAATCGCAAAAATAAAATAAAAGGAACATAGAGTTTTGGGGCACTTAGCTTTATTTATTCGCAGGATAGTACGAGGTACAATGTGTGGCTGAGTAGCCTTGGCTGAGTAGCCTTATTTGTAATGTGAAAACAAAAAATACTAAGGTTAGAAGCGTCGTAGTTGCGCGACGTTCCAAGGGTTGGAGTATGCGACTCCTGTCTCGAAATCTTTAAGGCGATAGGCGCCACCTGGGATTACTTCTGTAATCACGTATGATCCCTCCCAGGGGGACTCGAGCTTGATATGCCCTTGCTGCTTCAGTCGCAGGACCAGGTCGCCTTCGACGAAGGACCTGGGGCGTAGTCTCCTGCTGTGGTAGTTGCGCAGGTTCTGCTGGTAGATCGTTGATCTTTCTGCGGCGATTTTCCTTGCCTCGTCAAGGAGGTCGACAGAGTCTTCGAGTGCAAGAGTTGACACTTGCTCGCTGTAAGCAACCACACGTGGTGCTTTGTATCGTACTTCGGCGGGTAGCACCGCTTCAGCCCCGTGCACCATGAAGAACGGAGTGTATCCTGTAGCGCTGTTTGGAGTTGTGCGTAGGCTCCAGAGTACCGATTGTAGCTCGTCTGGCCAGCAGCCCGCGGCCTGTTCGAGTGGCCTGAGGAGTCGCTTCTTGATACTTCCGCAGACGAGCCTGTTAGATTTTTCGACCTGACCATTGGTCTGTGGATGCGCTACGGAGGCGTAGCTGACGTTGTTTTCCAGATTCTCGCAGAATTCTTGGAACTCTTTAGATGTGAAGTCTGTCCTGTTGTCTGTGATGATGATGTGTGGCACTCCGAAGCGGTAGACGATGGACTCGAAGAACTTGACAGCGCTCGCTCCTGATTGGTTTGTCACTTGCATGGCCTCAATCCACTTGGTGAATTTGTCGACTGCGACCAAGAGGTAGATGTAGCCTCCTCGTGAGGACCTTGGGAGTTTGCCAACCATGTCGAGTCCCCATTGCGCGAAGGGCCAGACCAATGGAATTGGCCGGAGCTCTGCGCCAGGTGCGTGCGGCTTGTCCACGAATCGCTGGCAAGCATTGCATTTTCGGACGATGTCCTTGGCATCCCGCATGGCCGTAGGCAAGTAGAATCCAGCTCGTAGAGCTTTGGCGACGAGAGAGCGACTGCCAGCATGGTGCCCGCAGGTCTTCTCATGGATGTCGAGGAGAACAGCTCTTCCATCGGTCGTAGAGACGCATCGTTGGAGTACTCCTGTGATGATGCGCTTGTATAGTTCGCCATTGATAACATCGAATGCCTTGGAGCGCCGTGCGATGTGCCGGGCGTCAGTCGGATCGTCCGGTAGCTTCTTGCTGAGGAGGTATGTAATGTATGGTTGGGTCCAGGATGTCTCGATCATCATGACGCTCATTGGTCCTTCGAGTCCTGTGTCTAGCTCCAGGTCGTCGAGTGCGATTGGCTCATTGGGCGGCGTAGCACCCGAGTCCGTTGTTGCGCTTGTTTTCTTCTCTGTGGCCTTTGGCTTGATGGAGCGTTCGCAGATGCGCTCGAGAAATACCCCAGGTGGTATGGGGGCGCAGGTACACCCTATGTTGGCGAGTGTGTCTGCCTCTTCATTGCTTTCGTGGCCTATGTGCCGCAGCTCGCAACCGTCGAAGTCCCCTTCGAGTGTGTCGTAGAGGTCGCGGTAGGCGATCATGTTGTCATTCAGTGCGTCGCACTCGTGCATTGTCTGGTTGACGACCAGCTTGGAGTCGCCATATATTATGAGTCTCTTGGTGCCACATGCTTTTGTCATCCTCATCCTGTGCAGTAGGGCCTCGTATTCAGCTTCGTTGTTGGAGGCGGTGAACTGCATTCGCAGGATGTATTTCAGCTTGTCTCCCTAGGGCGATGTCAGTATGACACCTGTGCCGGCCCCATCCTTCGCTTTGATCCGTCAAAGTGCATTGTCCAGAGGTAGGACATATCTGGTTTTTCAGGGAGCTGGTTCTCCATCCAGTGCACGAGGAAGTCGGGGAGAACTTGCGACTTGATTGCATCACGCGTTTCGTATGTGATGTCTCATGGAGACAGTTCGATTCCCCAAAGCGCGACTCGCCCAGTGGCGTCGAGGTTATTGAGGATATGTCCCAGCGGGGGGTCGTTGACTACCACGATTGGGTGTTCCTGGAAGTAGTGGCGCAGTCACCGGGCGGTCATGAAGACGCCTTACGCTAGCTTCTGGTAGTGCGGGTACCGCTGTTTTGTTGGCGTAAGTACCTCGCTGAGGTAGTAGACTGGGCACTGTACTCTGTGGACCTTGTTTTCCTTGGCTCGGTCTACTACAAGCACTGTGCTTACCACCTGATTGCTGGCGGAGATGTACAGCAACAATGGTTCCCTTTCGCGTGGGGTCACCAGTACTGGCGAGGTGGACAGTAGGCGCTTGAGGTCTTCGAATGCTTCATGTGCCTCGTTGGTCCACTCAAACTTGTCAGCTTTGCGGAGGAGTTGGTAGAACGGCAACGCCTTTTTGCCCATTCGACTTATGAATCGACTGAGCGCCGCGATTCGCCCAGCCAACTGTTGGACACCCCTTATGTTCTTCGTCTTCTCCATGGCCAGTACGGCTTTTATTTTCTTCGGGTTCGCCTCAATCCCTCTCGCGGAGATAAGGTACCCGAGTAATTGCCCAGATGGTACGCCGAAGGTGCATTTGTCCGGATTGAGCTTGATCCGGTAGCGGTCGAGGTTGGCGAAGGTTTCGCGCAAATCGTCGATTAGTGAAGCTTCTCTTTGGTCTTGATTACTATGTCGTCAACATAGACTTGGATGTTGCGACCAAGTTGGTTCTTGAGGCAAGCCTGCATGCACCGCTGGTAGGTGGCTCCTATGTTCTTCAGCCCGAAGGGCATTGTGTTGTAGCAGAAAACACCGTCTTTTCTTGATCTTCCTCCTTCATTCGAATCTGGTTGTAGCCTGAGTAGGCGTCGAGGAAGCAGAGACGCTCACATCCCGCGGTGGAGTCGATGATCTGGTCGATTCGCGGTAGCGGGAAGTGATCCTTTGGGCAGTGCTTATTCAGAGAGGGGAAGTCCACGCACATCCGCAGGATATCCGTGTATTTCTTTGGTACTAGCACCGTGTTGGCAAGCCAAGTGCTTTCCTTGATCTTGCATATAAATTTGGCATCGAGGAGTCTGTTGATCTCCATTCCAACTGCCTTTGCTCTTGGTTCGGACAGTCGCCAAATTGTTTGTTTGACTGGCCTTGCGTCTGGGTTGACATTGAGTGCGTGCTCGGCGAATTCCCTGCGAACTCCTAGCATGTCCACAGGACACCATGCGAAGATTTCCCAGTGCTCGCGGAGGAATTCGACGAGCGCGAGTTCCTATGCAGGACTCAAGTTGTTGGCGATGAGGGTCGTCTTGGCGGGATCCGATGGGTGGACCTGAACTTTCTTTGTGTGCACCGATGAGTCGAAAGATAGGTCCGGTGAGCTTGGCCGGCTTAGGGGAGGCATACTGTTGTCTGTCGACTCCTTTAATCTCGCAAGTTCTTCCTGCATGCCGAAGGACTAGGAAATGTTGTTGAATTCCCTGTCACAACTGTCGGACCTCTCAAAGCTCCCGTTGACTGTGATGACGCCATTGGGGCCTGGCATTTTCATCTGCAGATAGGCATAGTGTGGCACTGCCATGAACCTAGCGAACGCGACACATCCGAGGATGCAGTGGTACTATGAGGGCCAGTCGACGACCTCGAAGTCGATGCGCTTGCGCCGAAAGTTTTTCGGCGTGCCAAAGATAACGTCGAGGTTGATTTTGCCAAGAGGATACACGCCCTTGCCTGGGACGATGCCGTGGAATGTTGTGTCTGAGGCCTCTAAGCAAGTTAGAGGGATCCTCATTGCTCGCAAGGTACTCGCAAATATAAGGTTGATGCCGCTTCCGCCGTCCATGAAGACGCGGCTCATGTCGAAGCCTCCAATCTGTGCCTCGAGTATGAGGGGACAATGGCCTGGGCGAGGTACTTGGGGCGGATGGTCGCGCTTGTCGAAGGTGATGCAGGACTCGCTTCCGTTGAGGTACTCAGTGGTAGATGGTGGCGAGTTTGTTGCCAGATTGACTTGGCGTGTGATGGCCTTTTGCACACGGTTGGAGGGGCGACCCTTTTGGATCATCATGGTGCCCATGGCCCGTGGGTACGGCTCGCCTCCATGATGTTGGTTGGGTGCAGCCACGTTTGGTGGTGGTCTAGATGGTGGTGGAGGAGCTCCGTGGGCCACTGTGCATGGGGCGGCTCTATAGCCCCTGTTGACTGTGTCGCGATTCATCCGAGCCAGGCCTTCATGAAGTTTGAGGAACTCGCGGCAGTCTTTGAGGAGGTGGCTGGATTTCTTTTTGTCGCCATGCTTGTCGATGTAGAAGTGCACGGTGCATGGTCCGGACAGCTTGTCTTCAACAGACATAGCAGGTGCTTCATCGCGAGGCGGCGCTGCCATACTTGCGTGGTTTTCCCGGAGTCGCGGTATCCACCGCTACGGTAACAGCTGTTGTGCGGTTGCCGTTGCGCCTGTCGGCGTAGCCGGCTGCGACCATATTGACGTCGTCACGATCACCATAGATGCGCATTCACCGTTTGCTTCGGCGGTCGCGTCTGCGCTCGAGTTCTGCTTTCTCCTCGGAGTGAACGCAATTCTTCATCGAATCTTCTCCGTCAGCCTACCGATTCGCGATTTCCATCAGGTGGTCGATGGTCTTGGGCTTCGAGCGGCCTAGCTCCTCCCCTGAGTTCTATGCGGCGAACGCCGCCATTGAATGCGTCGATTGTGCGGTCCTCTGAGATATTTTCTGCGGAGTTCTTGATGATGCACCACCTATGGATGTACGAGCGTAGTGATTCGCCCGATCTTTGCAGGCAGCACTTCAGCTCTTCGATTGACGCGGGCCTTTTGTAGGTGCCCTTGAAGTTGTGCACAAAGCTGTAAACCAGCTCTTTCCAACTGCAAATGGATCCGCGTGGGAGGTTGTTGAGCCATGCTCAGGCGGCGCCCTGCAGCTGTAGCTGCAGGCACTGCATGGCCGTACTTCGACTTCCGCCGTGAAGCCTGACGGAGGAGATGTGGTCCTCCAATCAGATTTTTGGGTCCTGTAGACCGTCAAACTTCGGGTTCTCTGATGGGAGCTTAAACCCCTTGGGTATTCGCTTTTTCCTGATGACCCTGCTGAAGCATCTAGCGCCACAGAGCTCCACATCTTCGTCTTCTGAGTCAGTCGATCAGGCACATCGCGCCCTTGACTTGTCAATCTTGCATTGTGTGATGTCATCACGCGTGTCGTAGTCGCGTTCGTGTCGCCATGAGCGGCGGCGTCGAGACAGGTCGTGACTATCATCGCTGGAGGAGGGCGAGGAATAATGTTTTGCTAGGGCTTTGCCTTTCTTCGGCTCTGGTGTTGGCTCCTTGTCGAGGGCGGCCTCGACTAGCCCCAAGCCCGCGATTGTAGATCGGTGCATGGCAGCCCGGGGATCTCCAGCTGGCGGCTGGTTGTTGAGGAGGTACATGGTGGCTGCTGTCACTACAGCATGCAGCGTCTTTGGGACCACATTGCCTCGTGTGTCGACTATCATAGAGCTGAAGTCGAGGACCTTTGCAGCTTCTATGCGTTCTTGCTCGGTGAGATGGGCCATCTGGGATCGCCTCTTGTTTGCGATGTGCTCGTTGCCCTTTGAGGAGGATCCTCCATGGGAGGAGAGCCCAGCACATCGAAGACTCGACTCATCTACCGCCTTTTTGCGTGCTTTGAGTTGCGCGAGTGTATGCACTTGGCGCCTGTATTCCTCCTTCAGAAGCCAATGGTAGCCCATCAGCATGTTCTGCGAGGAGTCGAGAGCCAGGGGTTGCCTCGTAGGGCTTCTCGGCAGCGGGCCCACTCGTTGCCGTTGAGCCTGATTACTACGTGCTCTCCCGTGTTTTCATTCACCATGGTTGGTGGTTCGATTGCTCCTCCGTTGTTAACGGGGGCGCCGTTGCCACCGTTGCCGTCATTGGGTATGCCACCGTTTGGCGGGTCGGTTTCATTGCCATGGTTGCCTGTGTTGTCGTGATTGGCGGAGGTGTCGCCCGCGTTGATGACGGCGCACATGAAGTGATTGGGGAAGTTGCTGCTCCCGCAACTTTCAGATCCGGAGCCATAGGCTCCATCTTCAGTTGCTAGATCGCCTAGATCGGATTCACGGTTGTTGTCGCTGTCCGTGCTCCCAGCTGTTGCCGGAGCGTTGAGCTCGCTGAGGGTGCCGATCGACGGAGGGAACCACGATGATGGAGCAATCGACGGTATTGTCGACTAGTCAGGCATGCGAAGCGTGCCCATCTGACCAACTTGGAAGCGTAAGCTCCCGATCGCTAGGCTGATTCCGTCACCCACGGATTCGAAAGCCGGGCGAGTGGTCGGCGTGTGGACGGTGAAGTCAAACGCGTTGAAGAGCTGGTGAATCTCCGCTGTTGTGGAGTTGTAGATCGCGATTAATGGGGCCGAAGAAGCCACAACATCAGCACTCCCAATCCCCACGGACGGCGCCAATTGACGAGGGTTTAACTCATCAATGCCCATTGTTATGGACTTGGGTTTTGGAGAAGGAGGGAGCGCTAGAGACATCTATCAGCTAGCAAACAAGCACACAGGGGACTCAAAGATTTACCCAGGTTCAGGCCTCGTAGAGGTCCCTACTCCTGCTTGTCTGCTCGTGGAATTATTGAAGGAATCGAGGATTACAATGGTGCGCAGATGCAATCTGGCGAGGGTTGTGGAAACTAGGGTTGCGTGTGTCCTCCTCGCCGCCCCTCCTAGCCTTTATATAGATAGGCTAGGTCTCAGGTAGCAGGTCGAGTCGGTTACAGATTAGGGTTTTCCCTTTGAACTTTCTATCTTGAGTTTCTTCTTGCCTCGCAAACAATCGAGGGTCCGTAGGCCACTCGAATTCTCCACTGGGCCTTGGCAACGCAGTGGGCTTCTACCGTATCTGGACCGTATATACCAAACTCAAGTACCCGTGGGGTATACCCATATCAAGGCCAAAACACTATTCGTGAGGGTAAAAATGTATTTCCTGCAAACGAATGGTTAGGATGCGCTAATGGGGTTCGATCCGACAGCCTAAATGCACTAATGGTTGTGGTAACTCCCAGGGGTTTCCCCTATTATACCTTTAGATGCTTGGGAGAGCTAGTGGTACCGCCGTCCCTATTGAGCCACGGGCCCACGACCAACACAAGCACGCCCGAACACGCAACAGTTATAGCTCCTTGAACGTGCAGGACATCGGACTCACATTGCCCATGTAGGAGCCACTGATAGCTTTTTTTGAATTTAACCATCATATATTAAGCATGCAAGCCGCGTCATTAAAACCTTCCAGTCCCCTTTAGCTACCCTGGTAAGAAAAAGAGTGCGTTTGAAACTTGCAGCTCTTCAAACCATAGTTACATCCTTTATGATGGTGTTCAGCAAGAAGCTAGGGGGCTCATCGACCCAATTACAAGAACTTTTACCAAGAAAACTAAACTTAGCTAAATTATGAGCTACTTGGTTTGCTTTCCTCAAACAATGATTGAAGCTAACACTTCCGATAGAGGATGCTAGGTCCATGCAGTCCACAAAAATAGCCGCCGACTCGTTCCACCAGTACTCTTGATCTGAGCATGCTTCAATGATCTCCAAACAATCTGATTCAGCCACCACCCTATTGCAACCCATAGAAGCAGATAATCCTAGTCCTTCCTGCATAGCCAATGCTTCGGCCATTGCTGCTGATGCTACACATGGCAAGAAGCGATTGATAGCTGTAATAAAATTTCCTTGATAGTCCCTTAGCACAGCTCCCACTGCACCTGCATTAACATCACAGTGAAACGAAGCATCCACATTAACTTTAATATGCCTAGGTTCTAGCCTCCGCCACTTCTCCCCTAGGACAGGTTGTGGTTTTGCTACGGCCTTTACAGCGTTCGCTGTTATAGATAGGATAGACATTTTGCACCTATACATCGGTGGCACATCCTCATTATGAGTACGACGACGACGCATCCACCATAAATACCAACATGTGACAGACAATGTCTCCTATCTCCCTCAGATAAATAGAACCAAAGCCTGGCAACATGTTGTCAGCACGCCGCAACATGTCCTCCAAGATAACCGATCCGTCCATGCCTCTTGCCTCCTCTATCATTTCATGCAGGCCTAAAATTGCCCACATTTCTTGTGCAACGGGACACTTAAATAGAAGATGTGCAATGTCCTCAGCTCCCTGATCGCATATTGGACATGCAACACTGTTGCCGATATGGCGATTTGCCAGAATACTCTTAAGAGGTAGAATTCCGATAGCTTGGTTACATGGAGTTTAGTTGGAAACTGGACGGATGTGAAAACACCCTGAGTATAGCGAAGTATTTTAGGAAAAGAAGAGTATAGCAAAATTTTAAAACTAATTAGGTCAATTCCCAAGATTTTGTTCGTGAGTCAGCTCACAATTCAGAGCCAATTCTGGCCAAGTACGCCAAACCTACATCGCCTATAGCCCAATAGGGAAGGGGCGGGATTGCACGTAAGCAGGCTGCCTGGGAGGCCGCCACATGGCGATGTGGCAAGGGAGGCTGCCTCCTCATCTGGTTTTGGTTAACTTAGGTTAGGTTTTTCTAGGTATTTCGAGTTTTGTTATGTTTTGAGGAAGAGCCAACAAAAATAGAGCCAGACAATTGAAAAAATAGTTTGAAACTTGCACCTAGGGTAGACAGACAAGTGGGACATTCAAACACAATTCAAAATCATGCACTCAAGGCAAGACAAAAAGGCAGGACATACAAACGTGTTGGTAGCAAATGGAAGGACATTCAACGCACTGCAACGAAAGGCGGGATAAAACATGCATAAAGCAGAACATCCAAATGTAATGTAGGGGAAGAGATGATAAATCATGCACGAGTGGTAGGACAAAGGCAAGGACATAAATACGCAGGGCAACACGAAGACGTGACACAGCATACGCTCAAGGAGAACAAAGGCATCACATCTAAACATAGTTCAGTAGAAGGCGGGACATACGAACACTCAACCCAAAAAAGTGCAAACTTACAGGGAATGGCAAATTAATTGTCGAAAGCATCCCGGCGTGGGATCTACTTTTGAAGACAATCCCTAACCCTATCTACTAGACCAGAACGGAGGAACGAGACCCCCCTCTTTCCAGCCGCCGGAGCAGCAAGCGGAGGGAGAAGGGACCAACGGCCTGGCCAATGGAGATCTGGAAGGAGTAGGTCGCCACCGCCTCTTTGCTTGGGAGAGGAAGACGTGAAAGGGCAATGACGTCCACGACTCGTTGACTCCGTGTGGACCGTGTCTATCGGTGTTGATTCTGCGAGGCCAAGGTGATGACCTCCCACGTCCCAGGTAGGAGTTTTCCCACGTGTTCCTATACCTATTCAGCATCGTCGGTCATCCTAATCGGAAAGATGGAAACTATTTGCTCGGCCTTGTTGTCTTTGTGGCTTCGCCGTCTGTCAGCCTCTCAACCAGTCCAGTCCAATTGCCCAAGGTGGCCGCCGGTGCCGGCAGGCAATCGAGATTCGAGAACGAGGTATGGACATATCGGTGATTCAACTGCCCTCTAGTTCTGCATTACATAAAGCCCATATGCTCTTATTTTGATTCCTATTTTTTTTATTCTATGTGGTTAAATGATAAAATTTCTGAGTTAAGTGTTATGTAGTTGGCATTGTCACATAGATCCAATGTCTGCTAGGGAGATCTTTCAGTTTGTTAGAGAAGCACATTGATATCCTAATAATTTTATTGCTTAAGGGATCTTATTTACTATATCTATGATTGTTGCATCATCTGAAAGAAGCTTTTCAAAGTTGAAATTGTTAAAAAATTATATGAGATCTTCAATGTCCCAAGAGAGTTAAATGGTTTGGCAAAGCATCGAGAAGAAGCTATTAGACGAGATTGCTATTTTATTTATTCCATCATCAGTGATTTTGCATCTGGGAATGCAAGAAGAATATTTTAGGATAAGATGTATACCGTTTATTTGTATACAAATATTGCTATTGGGTACACTTTAAGTTTTTAATGGCATCATCTTATACATGCATTTTTTTTAAAGTTGGGGCCTAACTAGGGGCCCCAAATTCTAGTTTGGTCCCAGGCCGTCAGAATCTCAGGATAGACCCTGGGTGTGACGAGGCGTAATGGCACGTGGTGGGAGAGTCCGGCGGCGGTGGGTGGGCGGCAAATGAGGAGTTGAATATTCCGTCCCGCCAGCACAGTGCTAGGTATGCAGGGGTGGGAAAAACAGCTGGCCAACCCGCCTATATCGGGACCACGACTCGGAATATCCTGCGCACCTGGAATTTTTATCAAGGCCAGCACATTTTTCTGGGATATGTTCAGGACTATTTTTTCGCACGAATCAGAAACTGGTGGCTATTATCCAAGCCGTGACGTTTTCTGGGATCTGCTAGAGATGCTTTTAGCTCACATGAGCTCACGTGTTGCGTGTCTTTGAATGTTTCTTCCGACCGATCATCTGCATTCTAGAGCTGCTTACGCTCTTCGTGGTCGTGGGACAGACTGGGGATAGATCCATTGCTCAGGAAGTCAATGTCAATCGTGGAGTGGCATTACCGATTTTCCAGCAATAGTTATGGAGCAACTAGTTTCGTCAGGTGCGCCTGTTGATCAGACGCAAGAACGCACAGCGCGTACAAACACTAAACTTAATCCTTACCAGCTTTCGCATGATGTATCTTTACAGTGATGGCGCGGTCACTTCTCTCACATCTGCATAAAAGAAGTTGCCGTTTCTTTCCCCTCTGGCTAGTCCACGCCGCCGGCGCCCGTTGATTCGCGGGGATTTTACGGGGCCCGTGGTAGAGACAAGTAGGTTTTGTTAAGGAACGGAAATCGATCGGCCATTGCCGACCTGTAGAGAGCACCAGACGCGTCGTTAATTCGTGGGGATTTTACGTGGTCTGGCCATGTCGCTATTGTCGACTTGAGCAAAACTTAGATTGGAGAAGAATATGGCCCCTGCGTGAGAACATCGATATGGAGCCCGTCTTTCATGGAGGACGTTTTCTGAAACTTCTGAAATTTGAAATTTTGAAGTTTCAAAAAAATCTAAAAATATATATTTGGTGTACATAATCATTATTTATACCTGCATGCAAAAAATCAATGTTCAGATCTAGGGCGGTGAACAGTGCTAAATTTAAAAATATTCAGATTTGTCAGAATTCGTCATTTTTGTGTAGGCAGGATACAAACTATTTCACACTGAGATTTTGCTGCACCATAGAGTAAGTCATTGTCGATATCTACATTTTTGTTTTGGAATCTTTTGAAACTTCAAAATATTGATTTCAATGAAATGGAAAAAGGGCTCTACGAATCCCGTCCTCCAAACCCATTTTCCGGCCCCTAGGTTCCTTTTATTGGAACTATGTTCCTTTTTATTTTTTTCGAATCGTGTGCTCTTTGCTTTACTCATGTCCACAGTGTTAAAGTATGATCCAAATTCATTAAGAAGGCTAACTTCTGAGTTCTGACGAGTGGAGCGAGACCCGTCGCTGGAGGGGATGCGCGAGGGGGGTGGCGAGTCCCAATGTTGTGTAAACGCTCCTCGCTATAGTAAAATTTTGTTGGTGACGTCTGCGGTTTTTTCCTCTATTTGTTGGAGAGGTTTTCCAAGTTTAGATCTTCCTGTTGTGTTTTTATTTTTCGTTATTTATTTATCGCGTTTATAACACATAGGAAAGCGGGTCTTAGCAAAAAAGGATTGAGCTATTTCGAGAAATATATTAAATCAACCCCAATCCTTTTACCAATTAACACCCTAGGGGATTTGGCGCGTCCATTATCTCTTAGCTTTCGACTTTTCGAGAATATATTAGCAGATGAATTAGTCATTGTTGTTCTTGTTTCTTTAGTCCCCTTAGTAGTCCCTATACATGTCATGTTTCTTGGATTATTTACAAGTGGTATTCAAGCTCTTATTTTTGCAACATTAGTCGCAGCATATATAGGTGAATCCATGGAGAATCATCATTGAATTGGCTAGTTTTGGAAATAGTACTCCCTCCGACTAGAAATAGATGTCACAAATTTGTCTAAATTTGGATCTATCTAGATAAATTTATTATGTAAATACATCTAAATTTAAAAAAAAATCCTGACATCTATATTGAGGCAGGGAATTTTTTTTTTTTGGCTTAGCTCAATTCATGTATGGTTCTAAATAATCCGCTTGGTTGCAAAAACAAATAGTTAGAAATGCATATGCATATACAACCTAGAGTTGTGGGAGAGAAAATAGACTATATTATGGAATCATCAAAGTATAGATGCAGTAAGGAGGAAGGGTGGAGTCTATAGTATATATATCCCTAATGTCTAGTGAAGTGGAGTCATCTTTTGTGCGGTTTTCCACATTAAGCAATGATTTTAGAATCCGATTCAATAAAAAAGAAAATACACAAACAAAAAAGAAGAAACAAATGTATATAGGGTATTATATATTTCTAGGTTAGATTCATTATCTAATCCGAGATATGGAATTCACTTCTATGTATTTCGGACAATTCACATTATAATTTCAATTTTTACCTTTTTAGCTACTTCTCCCTAATAGAGATGGAACTTAGGAGTATACTTCTTCCTAATAGAGCTTGGAGGTAAGAATTTCTTGGTTGACTGTATTCTTACCATTTTTTGGACACGAGGAACTCACCATGAATCCAATTGTTGTTGCTTCAGTTATTGCTGCTGGATTGGCCGTGTGGCTTTGCTTCTATTGGGCCTAGAGTTTGTAAAGATACTGCTGCAGACAAGCTGTAGAAAGTATTGTGAGGCAGGCAGAAACAGAAGGTAAAATGCACTCGAAACTAGATGTGGCGGGGTCTACTTTTGCCTGACCATTAAGCTGGTGGTGATAGCTAGGAAGGACAGAGCTGAGTTCGGTCCCTCGCTAATCATGCAAGTAATCAATGAAGTTGTAATATATGATCAGTTTTCTTTTCGACCGTCTGATTGTGACCGATGTACATGTAGACTAGTATAATGGGTAATGTGAGTGCGCGCCGATCACTGGACCCTATTACTCGATCTGTCCATGTTACTTAGAACAACAACTGACAGGTTGCCCTAAAAAATAAACCGATTGGTATTACGGAGTACTTGTATAGTAACACGGGCGCTGGCAAACTCCGTGGTACAGGTTTTTGTTTTGTTTTTTTGTACGCGTGAGAGCATCTCTAGCAGACCCTGTAAACAGGCCAAACCGAAAAATAACCGTAATTTTAAGGGTTCGGTTTCTAAATCGGCGCACATCAGATACCGTATATTAGGCGAAACTGAAAAAAAATCGGGCCGAGACCGAAACCCCTACTCGGCCTGTATTTGTAGGGGTCGAAGGAGCGAACCGAACGCAACCCGAACACAATCCCCAGTTTGCGCGCGAGGGAAGTTTCACCTCCTCCCAACCGCCGCCGCCGTCTGCGCGCCCTCGCCGTCCTCTGCGCCGCCGTCCTCTGATCTCGCCACCATGAGTCTCGAATCGACCCAGCCGGCCACCGTTGATAGCGCGCAGGCCCCGCCACCCCCTCATGCGGTCGCCGGAGCTTTCACCGCTACACCAACCACCCAGCGACCCCCACCGACGTCGCTACCATGGTCCCATCGACGAGCGTGGTCAAGCGGCGGCACGTGGGAACGCATGTGGTCCCGTAAGCCGGTGCCGCAGTGGCCAGCGCTGATGTGCTAGCGCTGATGTCCTAGCGGTCCCATCGAAGCCGAAGGCATCCCGCGCCAAACCGAAGAATTCGGCGCCGAAGAGGACGAAATTGAAGGCAACGATGAGTCGTAGCGCCCCGCCTCCGTTCCCATCCCCGCCAATGCCGCCACCGCCACCAGAAGCCACCGCGAACGTCGCCCAGGACGTGCTCGACGACGGGTCAACAGGGTACAAATTAGAACTCTTCCTCGGTTTTCATTGCGAGTAGATATTGAGGCCGCGTGCTGTTAGCAAAGACAACACCTCGTACATGGAGATGTTGGACGAGGTAAACATTACCCCCACTCGATCCGTTCGACGTTGGGATGGGCGGAGATGAGGACGACGCGGATGAAGGGGAAGAAGGGGAAGAAGGGGAAGAAGATGAAGGGGACGAGGGCGTGGTCGAGGTCGAGGATGATGGAAAGAGGAAGAAGAGACGGGAGAACAACTACAAGGAAATAGAAGACGCGACCTTGTGTCGAGCTTGGGCCGCCGTGGGGATGGACGTAGTCTCCGGCACCGAGCAAACCGGGAAGCGGTACTGGAACGCATCGAGGACAAATTCCATAAAATGATGTCGCGCGTTCGCCATCCTGTCGATCGCACGTATCGATCCCTCCAAGGACGTTGGGACGCGATCAAACCGGCATGCAGCCAGTGGGCGGCAGCAATGGATCAAGTGGTGTTGAATCCTCCTAGCGGCGCAACTATGAACGAATATGTGAGTGAATTTGCTCACATCTTATGTTTGTACAATTTTAGTTTCGTTTGGTGACCACATATTGACTATTTGTGTTTGGTTTTACAAATATAGGACCGTATTGCCGATGCGAGGTACAGAGACATGGCCGGCAGCAAGGGCAAAAGCTTTACCATGCGTCATTGCTTTGATATGCTTCAACACCTCCCCAAGTGGCAATTGAGGGACGAAGAAGTAGCACCCAAGAAAGCTGCAATGGTTGCGCTCGACGATACCGATGACGAGAAAGAGGGCCGGAACAATGACAAGCCGGAGGGAAACAAGAAGGCCAAAGAGAGGCCCAAGCTCGAGGGGGAGGCAGCATTGTTGAGGGACAAGTTTGATCAAATGATGAGATCCAAGGAGGTGATAGCGGCCAAGACTTTTGTGGCTCCCCGCCAAAACCACTACTAGAAAATCGCGTTGATTTTGTGCATTGCGTCGTCATGACCGCATGCTCATGTCATCATGCCACCTTGCATTTGAGCATCGTCATGTCATCTGGCAGGTGCTTGCATAAAACTATTTTCGAATGTCTGTTTTTGTTTTCTAAACGCCCCGTCTTTAACTCAAATCAAAACCCGGGTCTCCGGATTATTTTGTTTTCATCTTCCAACGGATTTCAAAAGCCCCGTTTTAAATAACAAAACTTTTCTTTTATTTTTTTTAGGAGGCAGCCCGCCAGGCCCGAAGCCCGGCCGGCCACCTCCAAAAACCCTAGTCTAAAACCTAGTCTAATCCTAAGTCTACCCCACCCTAATCCTACCCAGCCCCTCCACCTCACCCCGCCCAATAGCCATGCGACACCTCACCCAACACACACCACCCACACCTGATCCACCGCCTGGCCCCACCCGCATACGCACGCAGCCACCCCAGCCGCACAGCTCCCTCTCCCCGCCGCCAAGCCAATTCGCTAGCTGCCGAAATTCCCGCCTGGGCCCAAATTCCACCGCGCCCGTGCCTCACGCCCCCGTCGCCGCGCAGACACGCTCCTTCCCGGTCCCACCCCGCTTCTCCCCGCCAACCACTCTCACCAACCGATCCTCCCGGACAAAACTCCACCTGCGCGCATCCCCGCGTGACCCGGCTCCACCGACGCCGCCTCGGTTTCACCGCCCCAGGCTCCTCCCGCCCGCGCACTCCCCTGACCACCTCGGGTCTCCCCCTGGCCCCGTCCGCTCCGCTCCACCCAGCCCTCCCTCTTCGGCCTCCCTCGCCGCCGGCCCGCGACCTCGACCTCGGCCCCGTCGAGCACGGCCTCGCCGCTCCTTCTCCACGCGAGCCCCGCGACGTGACGCGACCGCGCCGCCGTGCTCTCCTACGGTCGCCGCCTGGCCGCGCTCCGCTCGCCGCCCCCACCACCGCGAGTCCTTTCCGCCTCGAGCGTCTCCGCCTCCTCTCTCCGGCCGAGCCCCGCTCCCCGCCAGACCTCGCCTCCTTCCTCCCGAGCCGCCGCCGCTGCTCGCTCCTCCTCGGCCCGAGCGCCTCGGCTTGCTCTGCAGAGCCGGCCGTCACCGGCTTCCCCTCCTCCAATCACGACGGCCACCACCGTCGACCCCGCCGCCTCCGACGGCTCGCCTCTGCCGACCCCGGCCCGCCTTCTCCTCGTCCGCATCGGCCCCGCCGTGGCCGCCCTCCTCCCCGTCCTGTGGTGTCCCCGCCGCCAGCGAGCCGCCCCGTCTCCTCCACCACCGGCCTGCTCCCTGCCGGCCGTTGTCCCCTGCGTGTCCTCTACCTCGGTTGTCCTCCAGCCCTCGCGTGTCCCTGTTGTTCTGAGCCCGTACATGTTGAGATGTGGTGGTGATGCGAAGCTGCATCTGTGAAGATCTCCCTAAAAATAAGAGTAACAACTGTGTCGATACCTGATGATGGTGTATCTGTGGTGTGAGCGGGCTCTGCAAGTTCTGCCCGCTGGGGTACTGTGCTGTTGATCGAGGCCTTCGGAGGAACAAGTACGACAAGTTGACAACGACCATGCCAAGCTCTTCAGTCTAGACGCATCGACAAGTTCTCCTTCACGGTTTCGAACCCCCAAGCTCTTCCTCACGAACGCCATGACCGAGACCCCAAAGCCCGAGATCCCGGACGCCAAGGTCGCCTACACGGAACGACAAGCACTTCACCCCGGACGCCAAGTCCGACCCGACCCGCGGACCCGACAAGATCTTCGCGACGACAAGATCGACACCGACCAGGGCGAGTCCGATGCGCCCCCGAAGCCAAACCAAGTCCTTCCCGGATGCGACAAGATCTACTCCATTGTCCGAGAATGTTCCCGCCGAGACCGATCCCCGTCGAACCCTATCGAACCCCGACCCCGATGAACCCCAAGTTCGCCGAACCCTAATGTGATCCCCTAACCAAGACCTCTATTTTATAGATGCCATCTATATGAATGTTGCATATCATTTGTACATGCCTGCATACATATGTTGTGGGTCCGGGTTGTATAGTCGATTCACCTCATAATCAAATATGGAGTGTTTATGCGGGATATCTTCGTCTTATTCCGGACTCCATTTAAATTGGTGTAGCGAACCGATGCCATGTTTTGCCATGTTAAGACAACATTTAATTGCGGGGGTTCTAAAACAACTTGAACCGTTTAATTAATTGTCGGGACCCCGGTTCTGCTTAATACTGCCTAATTGTACCGCATCTGCATCATATCATAATCATGCCGGATCTTCTGCCGTAATATTAGATAGTGCATCCGGTGTTTCTTCTAGTGTTTGCTTCTTCGCGGATTAGGCCGATGAGTTGATGCGAGTACCGACAAGTTCTCCGGATATGAATCTCCGGCAGTGTTTCACAGGCGAGCATCTCTCCCCCTTCTACCTATTTTGCATTTATAGTTTTTATTTCCTCCTGTTGATCTATTGCTATCCGTGTCGCGATGCTTTAGTTTCCGTACCCCGGTTATATCCCGTGCATCCTCTACATTGCCTGGGACACCTCCTATTACCTGTGTTTGGTAGATAGCTGGCCTTGCGAGTCGTAGTTGCGTGCTCAGGTGCGATCTCGTGTCGTCAAGTATCACAGTTGTTGGATTGCTGGCAGATGTTTATGGTGGAGATGCTTAATGGTGGAGATGATCATGACTTGAATTACAACTATTAAAATGCTAGATATAACTAATGCAGAGGCATCGGTGGGCAATAGATGTTATTTGATTCTTCCACGCTCACTTGTGTCCCGTAGGACCCCGAGTACTTGATACTTGTCCCTTGATTTTTCGCACTATCCACATCCGGGAGGCCTTATGGACCCCCTTGAGCCAGAGCTTGATTCCTTTCTATTTCTTGGGGCCACAAAGTAGTTTGGGGCTTTATTACTATCCTGTACCTATGCCCTGCTTTACTGCTTTATTTAAGATTGTGCGTGGAGCACCTGTACTGTTTAGGATTGCGGAGTGTTTTCGCGGTATCGACAAGCCCAGCCACACTTTCGGGTTCCCAGTCGTTTACAGCCATTGGCGCAAACCTTGGGTCCGTCTCGGAGCCGTCCAACTTCGTTGCGGGTAGCTTAATGGGGTGGCCCCCTGAAATATTTATGAATCCTGTGATCTCTTTGTTGTGAATGCCTCGTTGGGTTTTGAGTTGGTTTTTCCGAGGTTTATCGAGTGTGTGTTGCTATTTGTGCACCCCTACAGGGTAAAACTTTCTGAAAGCCGTGTCCGCGGTTATGGATGACTTGGAGCATAGTATCTCGATCATAGACAAGCATAACTAAAGTAGTGCTATAAATTTGACTTAATATGTGACTAGTAATCAGATGCAACTATAACAGAATGGATATTAAAAATGCTAACAGCTGGTGGATCCGGGTTGTTTTGTGACATACTATATCTGCCTAGTAAGTATTGCAACTCCAATGGAATGTGATAAAAGTGCCAACAATTGCTGGGTTTTGGGATTCCTTAGGACAATTATATCTGACTAGTAAATGTTCCAACTACAACGGAATGTTAACTAAAAACTGCCCACTACTTATGCTATCAGGATGACTCATGCTATCTATATCTGACTAGTAAGTGTTGCAACTATAACGGAATGAGTAAAACTGCCAACTGTGTGAGTTCCTTGGCCCGACTTCCTCGTTTGGTCTCGAGGGGGAAATACCAGGATGGGTTTTGTTTGGTGTTAGCTTCAGGTTGGATCCGAATAGGTCTTTCTTATCCCTCTCTGATAACCGCCAGTTGTATCGAGTCTCTATAGGTTGTTTAGTGCCGTTGCGCTGCCGCTTCAGCCCACCATACCTATGTAGGCGAGAGCCGCCGAATTCTAGCCTCGCCGTGTACTGGCCTCAGTACTGACGCTCCTCTTTTTCTATTGCCCTTTGTCGGCACCCCTTTTGTTTTTAGCAGGTTTGAGATCGACGTCGTTAGCAGGGTTACCCTTCCGGCTTGGCCTGGGCAGGGTTATGGACGCCATTGGTTATTCTCCAGGGCTCTTAGCCCCGTTTGCATCTTTTCTATAGTCGAACGCTCTATCGTTTCAAGGTGATTTGGATCTTTGTATTCTATATCTGTATTCTTGACTCATGGAGTCGTTGATGTATATAAATCTGTTTGTGGGTCCCATCGAGGACTATTGTGTAATGGTATTACTTCGTTTTCCACCCGCACAAAAGTGCCTGGTGGGCGTCCTTGTATCGTTTCTATGCGGGTTTGGCGGGAATCGCTAAAACTTGCATAGGGCCGATTCGAGGGTGTTACAACTTTGGAGACCAAGCTTGTCATCATCGAGAAGAAGAAAGATGTGAGTCTTTCCAAGGTTGAAGCCAGCCGAGAGGAAGCAAGGAACAAGGCCAAATTGGAGGAGATGAGAATCAACATGAAGAAGGCCAAAGCAATGAAGCAACTATTGGCCCAAGAGAGTGAGATCATGATGATGAACACAAAGGACATGAATGAGCAACAAATGGAATGGTGGAAGGAGGCCTCAGCGGAGATCATGGAGAGACGAAGACTAGCTTGTGAAGAGGCAAGTGGTGGTGGTTCGGTGACTCATGGAGGTGGTGGCGATGATGGTCACGGCGGTCCAACCTTGGTTGAAAGAAGTCCACATGACCCCCCTAAGTATCGGGTTTGGGACACTAACCCCCTAAGTTGAAATTGGGGCACATAACCCCCTAAGTATCAAATACCATGCAAATTACCCCCTCCAGTAGCTGATGGTTGTTTTAGCAGTGGTTTTGGTCCACGTGGACAAGTGGTTTTAACCTTGTGGTAGGACGTCACGGTGGAAATTGCTAGGCATGTATGCGGCAGGCAACAGGCATGGCCAGGCTGCAGTAGGGTTCTCCAAGGTAAACAAGAATCAATGGATTGATTGTCCCACCTTGCTTGATGCTCCCATGTTAGTTTGATTAGTCTCGTTAATGTCAATTGATTTTTGAGTAGAGTAGTGGCGTGTGCGAGGAGGCGTGTACGACAGAACTGGATAGCAACACCCATGAGGCCAAGGATAGGCTGGATCAGAAACTCAGAAGAGAATCTCTGGTCTAGATGTTACCTAAGGACAAGGAGGTGGTCGGAGGTTCAGATGGGGCTGGAGCAAGGCATCTCCACCGTCAAAGGAGCAGGAGCGCAGGCGGAGTGCCCGGTGTGCCTGGAGGAGTTCCGTGCGGGTGACATATGCTGGTGCACCTCCCCTGCTCCCACAGATTCCATTTGACCTGCATCGTGCCATGGGTCAATGCTGCCTCCCGCTGCCCCTTCTGTCGCGCCACCGTCCACCTCGCCGCCGACTAATCGGGCACAGCACCACCACGTCGGTCGCTCGTATGGCACGGTACGTGTACGTATAGCTACATCATATGGTGACAGACCGACGCACGTGTCGGTGGGCTGGCATGGCTGGCTGCCATGCCATCGGACAAGAAAGAGGTCACCTGCTCACCCGGCTGCAGCCTGCAAGCTTGCAGTTGCAGTTCGTTGGGTAGCGGCGTACTATTGCTGCTACCATGTATGTCGTGATGCACCACCTAAGGCTCTTCCCGTACAATGACAGCTGCGTAGGTCTCAGCGACTTGGAGCACATGCTCTTGTTCCGCCACACGCCGGACCTCCCCGTGGCACCGCGCGCATTTTGTTTGTCGGATCGGACTCGCTCGTGCCCCCCGCGCGCCACACGCCACATACCGGACGCCGTCATCGATAGCTTCAACCGGCCCGGGGATGCCAACTACCGCCCTCGGAGGCTGTTGTTGTTCTGATCCAGAAGATGCAGGCCGCGTGGGTATAAATTAATCGTTAATCTCTACAGTGGCTAAAACCACTTGACGAGGGTTTAACTCATCAATGCCCATTGTTATGGACTTGGGTTTTGGAGAAGGAGGGAGTGCTGGAGACATCTATCGGCTAGCAAACAAACACACAGGGGACAAAGGATTTACCCAGGTTCAGGCCTCGTAGAGGTCCCTACTCCTGCTTGTCTGCTCGTGGAATTATCGAGAGAGTCGAAAGTTACAATGGTGCGCAGATGCAATCTGGCGAGAGTTGTGAAAACTAGGGTTGTGTCTATCTCCTCCTCGCCGCCCCCTCCTAGCCTTTATATAGATAGGCTAGGTCTCAGGTAGCAGGTCGAGTCGGTTACAAGTAAGGGTTTTTCCCTTCAAACTTTCTATCTTTAGCTTCTTCTTGTCTCTCAAGCAATCGAGAGTCCGCAGGTTAGTCGAGTCCTTTCGTCTGGGCCTTGGCGACACCGTGGGCCCATACGTATTTAGACCATATGTACCAACCTTGAGTACCTATAAGGTATACCCATGTCAGTAGCCCCCGAGTATCCAGTGGAATCGCAGATTCGACTGGGTACTTTTTGAAGTTTCGAGTGCCTGAATGAGTACATTTCGACTGCTTTTATTTGTGTCATAGGGATTGTTGATATACGTGCCTGATAAAACCGAAGTATCGGTACCAGTTAACCACCTGAGGGTGAAACAACGCAATCTACTCGAATTCGAGTCCCCGGACTCAAATCCGGAAAAGTGCTGGCGTAATTCGACTCAAGCCGCGGAGGTCTTACAGGAGTCAAATTCTAGTTACATGAGTGTGAGCACTTGACGCGTCCGTCAAGGCATGTTCATCGTGCCTGTAGGCACGGATATGTTTCTGGTAGTGCACAGTTAAATGCGTTGCCAGGCCTTTATTCAGGTCTTACCTTCATGCTGTAAGCGCGGCATCCGAATTTTATTATCGCGGAGATGATTCGGGCAACCCAAGAGACGTAATCTCTTTGTAGGGAAAATTATGAGGCGGTGTCGCCATGATCTGCGAGTGCTGATGTAATCAACGCACAACTTTCGTGCAAATAATCATAGGGTGCGCGACCAGTGCTCCCTATGGGAGTAGCCCGCGAGTGCCTGGTTGAGTCGAAGACTCAGGCAGGGACTAAAGAAATTTTGCGACTGCTGTCATTTTTGTTTGTTTGTTTCAGTCAAATTTGTTTCCAGCGCTTCCTATGGGAGTAACCCACGTCCATATTCAAATCGTTTTTCGAGTGGTTGTGTTTGATTATGATTGCCCGTATCCCTGCAATAAGAAAAGAAAATCATAGGGTGCGCGACCAGCGCTCCCTATGGGAGTAGCCCCCGAGTGCTTGGTGGAGTCGAAAACTCCAGCAAGGACTAAAGTAGTCGAAGTTTTCCGCTAAGTAGCTTTTGATGACGTCAGTGCTGACGCTTGCATGACCTCAGTTACCCGCGTAAGCGGCTTTGACGGGACGTGACGAGCGGTGGGTCCCACTTTCTGACTTTGAGTTGACTGGGCGTGCGTAATCTTATTATTAACTGTGCCTCCTCGATTTCCGTGCAGTGGAGGGACGGTTCGCGCTTCCTCTTCTCCACGTGTCGAGCGGGACGTGTGCCACGCGTCCAATAGGGTTTTTGTGAGCCGTTGGATTGCATCTCTTAGGGGTTAAGTAGCGATACTACGACGGTAAATTTCCATCTGTGCCCTTTGCTTCCTCGCTGCCATCGCCATTGCCGCTGCTCCTCTACTTTTCTCCTGCGCTCATCTTTTCCGCAGTTCTGGACCATCTCCACTCGTTCCCAAGTTACCTTCTGCGTTCTCATCGCCGCCGCGCAATGGGAAAGAAGAAAGGAGGCGCTGCCGCTGAATCCGCCGCCACCGCTGCTGCGGTGAAGAAGGGTG
Organism: Avena eriantha; assembly: GCA_910589775.1. NCBI lineage: Eukaryota > Viridiplantae > Streptophyta > Magnoliopsida > Poales > Poaceae > Avena > Avena eriantha. The sequence goes on from OU342742.1 coordinate 79,959,888, forward strand.
GCGTCGCTGCTGTGGGCACCAGTGCCGCTGCCGGCGGGAAGAAGAAGGTCGTGGGCACCCGCGTGACCAATGGTGCCTGGCGCCCCTCAATCATCAAGGCGTCCGATCTTCGTCTTCTTCGCCAAGACGGAGTTATTTCCGCCGCAGTCGCCGACGCGCGTGTCCCCAGTGGTGAGACCATTCCTGTGCCTCCCGCTGGTTTTCGAGTGATGTTTCTTGCTTTCATCATTCACGGCCTTTCTTTGCCTATCCACCCCTTTCTTAGGGGTCTCCTCTGTTTTTACGGGCTCCAGCTCCATCAGCTGTCCCCGAATTCGATTCTTCACATCTCTTGCTTTATCACTCTCTGCGAGTGCTGGCTCGGAATAGAGCCGCACTTTGGCCTTTTCAAGCGTTTGTTCAAGCTAAAGCGTCAGTCCGCATCTGGCTCTTTAGTTTATGACGTAGGTGGTTGTGGAATCCATGTCGACCCATCCGCCACCTACTTCGACATCAAGCTCGCCAAGTCCGTCCAGGGATGGAGGGACAGATGGTTTTATGTTCACGACCTGAAGGCCAAGGACGAGCACTTTGGACTCGCTCCTTTTGATCCCGCGACTCCCTGCAAGAAGAGCGTTCTTGGAAGAACGTGATCATGCCGTCCGAACTCGCGGAGACAGACGTGCTATATCAACGCATCTGCGACCTCGAGAGTCGCATGGGCGCAGAAGAGGGAGGCTACGCCCTTATCAGGACTTGGCTGCGTCGTCGCGTCCAGCCTCTCCAAGCTAGAGTCCATCCCATGTTTCAATGGGGTGGTGCTGATGATGCCACTCGCGTGTCTGCCGATGGCATGTCCGCGAGTGAGGTAGATAAGAGGGTGCGACTGGTCACGAAGTACACCTTCAAGGATGTGCTTCCGAATGAGCCAGTCGTTCCTCCCTTCGATGCTTCGAATCCTCCTCCCGAGGTACAGTCGTACTACGCAGTAGCTTATATTCACGATTGCTTTTCTGTTGCTTACCTGCTCCTTTTGGCTTTTTGTATGTAGGATTGGGCGGTCTTGTCTTGCATGCCTCCTCTCCCTGAGGGCATTATTCCTCACGAAGCTTTTTAAGAGGACGAGTCTGAGTCGACTGTCCCTTCTGATGTGGAAGAGGAACCCCCCGAGTCGGAGAGCCCAGATACTCGCAAGCGTCCGCGCAGCGAGGACTCTGATGCGTCGACTCCTTCAACTCTAGAGGGCACAGTTGCTGGTGCGGAGTCACCAATTCCCGCCGTTCCTGTGAGGGCTGTAGCACCAGCTTCTCGCAAGAAGATGTGATTGCCCAAGGAGTCTTCGTCGGAGTCGGCGGAGGCCACATTTTATCTTGACAAGTTTGACTGGTAAGTTTATGAGTTCGTTCTTTCTTCTCTGTTTTCTTTTTTTTGGCTTTGCCCTGGAGTTTTGCCCTTTCTCAATGTGAATTTGGTCTCGCAGTCAAGAGGCGTCATCATCTTCTGGCGACGTTGAATTTTTGAAGGAATCAGGAGTCGCGACCTCAAGGGCCAAGGTAGAGGTTGAGCGCGCTCCTTCTCCTCCGGCGGCGGCCCACTCCGGGCACAATTCTTTGAGTTCTCCTCGCGGAGGGGAGCATCGAATAGTTGCTCAGATGACAGCTCAACAGACTTCTTCGGAGTCGCTAGAGGACCATGTGAGTATATCTTTCCTTCTTTTGTATTTTGGTAGTCAACGCCTTCTGTTGCCCTTATCTGATTCCTTGATTGGTGCAACAGCTCCTTGTAAAAGAGGCCGCGCGAGTGGCGGAGCAGGTGATGGCGATGGGTCATCAGCATGCGATGCTGGAGACGCGTCACCGCATGGTCAAAAGTGAGTGCTTCCACGCTTGTTTCTTTCGTCTTTTTTCTGTTCTGGTGTGTTTGACTGATAGCCAATTATTTTGACTGCCATGTAGCTGAGCATAACGCCCTACTGCGCAATGTCGCATCCTTGGAGAAGACACTGGCCGCAGCTGTCAAGGGGCGCGATGAGGCAATCGTGGCTCGTGATGAAGCCCGAAAGCGAGAAGAGGATCTGTGCGCCTCTTTTGCGGCCAGGGAGAAGTTGTTCGAGGAGCAGCTATTCTCAGTCGCCAAGGCCCTCTCAGGTACCTTTACTGGTGGATTTTTGATTGATGCTTTTCTCTGCTTCTGGAGTTTTGCCGTTGGCACCAGAAATCTGATCCATGTTTTTTGGTGTAGATGCTGGCGACTTGAGTTTTGACCCGCAGGCCCTTTGTCGTGATGACGCTCTGGCTGGCGCGGTATCCGCGGTCGAAGACCGAAGCGCCGTCGTCCAGAATACATTGTCCAAGGCCAAGGTCGCCCTTAGTCGCCTCCGAGAGGAGTTGATGCCAAAGGCGGAGAAGGTCGACAGAATGGACGAGATGGTGGAGTCACTCGCCGGGGGTGTGCCTTCTACCTATAAGAACTCCCTCCGGGTGGCTGGTGCAACGATGTCACTCGCCATGGTGCAGGCCCACGGAGTCGAGATAGATCCGTCTGCGGTGTCGAAGACAATGCCTGTTGGCGCGGATGGTCAGCAGGTAGTTTTCGCCCCCTTTGCGACTGCCTGTGCCAAATACGGTCATTCTTTGATTAATACCGTTGCCAAGTATTCGGAGGAGCTCCAACGCGCTAAGAAGGCGGCGAAAGCTTCGGCTTCAGGGGCAGGTGGAAAATCAGTGGCGTCTGATACTGCCATGGATTTGATGAAACCCCCGAAGGCGTCGAAGTCGAAGAAGCCAGCTGCTCCGTAGTTAGCTTTGTGTAGTAGATAACGAATTGTCCTTTTGCTCTAAGAACATGCCTGCTGGCGAGTGTGCTTGTGAATATTTTTTATGCTTTATCCTGAATGCATCTGCTATCCCTGCCTTTGTGTTAGTTTGGTCGCCTTATTTGCTTCTGTCTGGATCTATGGTAGGGCACATCGAGTGGTCCCGTAGGGGGAGACCAGGATCCATCATCTCTTGATGAGACAGTGGCACCGCCGCGCTCCAGGGTAGAGGAGCTGTCTTTGCTGTCGCGACTTCGTGATCGCGTGAAGCAGCTGGAGCGTCAGTTGCCCCTGATCCGCGGTAACGCAGATGTGTGGAAATCAAAGGCGGAAAAAGCCGCCGCCCGCGAGCAGTATCTGCTTGGCGAGGTGACGCAGCTGGGCAACTAGTTTAAGTGTTAGTTTGCTCGTCCTCATCTTTTCCTTTGTAGATAGTCGCAGTGGTACCTTGTACTCATGCTGTTGGTGATGCTTCGTGTAGTTGTTAGCGCACACTGTCCGCAGGAGGAGAGGGATAGGATTGTTATCCGCCTTCATGGTCTCACCCAGGAGCAACTCCAAGAGAGTGGATACTTCTGGGTGGATCATGATCGTGCGACTGCATTGGCGACCCTGCAGGATCACGCTTCGCGAGTGCTGCTATTCCTGAAGAAGTCGCAGTCATGTTTGAAGAATATCTACCGGGCGATGTTCCTGTTGGATGACACGCCGTCAAGCCTGTTGGCTCTCCTGGCCAAATTTCAAGATATGTCCGCGGTTCGCGAGTGCGTGAGGCAGCAGTTGGTGGCTGGTGCCAAGGCTGCCCTCTCGATGGTGCGATTGCACAGGCCTGACGTGGATGTCGCCGTCGTAGCTTCCGGTCTGCCAGCGCCACCAGCCAGATCTTCTTGGAATATGGTGCCGCACTATCAAGCGGTGGACCGCCCGGCAGAGGAGATTGTCGACTTCTTCGAGGAGCAAACCAATGTTCTTCTGTTGCAGCAATAACTGGATTTGTATCCTGCACATAAGTGTATTTGTGTTGTAAAGTTCATTTATATATTTGTATGTAATTTATTGTTGAACGCGTACAAATAGCTTTTTGTAAGCGTAAGGTGCGTTGCACTATGCGAGTCCTTTTCGTTAGCCTGGCCTTCCCTTTTATCAACCTGCCAGGTGCATTGCAGCTGGGTTGAGTTTGCGTTAAGGGGTTCGATTGATGTGCCAGCTACTCAGGATGTCGTGTTTATTAGTTCGAAGAACAAATGTGTGTAGGGTGGCGCAGCCCCCGAGTACAATAGTAACAGAAGTGAAAAGAACAAACACAGAGTTTTGGGGCACTTAGCTTTTATTTATTTGGAGAATAATACGTGGTACAGTGTGTGGCTAAGTAGCCTTGGATGAGTAGCCTTATTTGCGATGTAAAAGTAAAAACAGCTAGGGGTAGAAGCGTCGCAGTTGTGCAACGTTCCAAGGGTTGGAGTATGCGACTCTTGTTTCTAGGTCTTGAAGGCGATAGGCGCCACCTGGGATTACTTCTGTAACCAAGTATGGTCCTTCCCAGGGGGACTCGAGCTTGAGATGCCCCTGCTGCTTCAGTCGCAGGACCAGGTCACCTTCGACGAAGGATCTGGGGCGAAGCCTTCTACTGTGGTAGTTGCACAGGTTCTGCTGGTAGATCGTGGATCTTTCTGCGGCGATTTCTCTCGCCTCGTCGAGGAGGTCGACGGAGTCTTCGAGTGCAAGAGATGACTCTTGTTCGCTGTAAGCGACTATGCGCGGCGCCTTGTACCTTACTTCGGCGGGTAGTACCGCTTCTGCCCCGTGCACCATAAAGAATGGCGTGTAGCCTGTGGCGCTGTTTGGAGTTGTACGTAGGCTCCAAAGTACGGATTGGAGCTCATCTGGCTAGCAACCCGCGGCTTGTTCGAGTGGTCGAAGTAGTCGCTTCTTGATGCCGCTGCAGACGAGCCCGTTTGCTTTTTCCACTTGACCGTTGGTCTGTGGATGCACGACTGAGGCATAACTGATGTTGATCCCCAGGTTTTCGCAGAATTCTTGGAATTCCTTGGATGTGAAGTTCATTCCATTGTCAGTGATGATGCTGTGCGGTACGCCAAAGCGGTAGACGATGGACTCGAAGAACTTGACCGCGCTGTGCCCTGATTGCTTGGTTACTGGCATGGCCTCGATACACTTGGTGAATTTGTTGACTGTGACCAAGAGGTAGACGTATCCTCCTTGCGAGGACCTTGGGAGTTTGCCAACCATGTCGAGACCCCACTGTGCGAAGGGCCAGGCCAATGGAATAGGCCGCAATTCTGCGTCTGGTGCATGTGGTTTGTCCGCGAATCGTTGACAAGCGTTGCACTTTTGGACTATGTCCTTGGCGTCGCGCATGGCCGTGGGCCAGTAAAATCCAGCTCGTAGAGCTTTGGCAATGAGGGCGCGACTGCCGGCGTGGTGTCCGCAGGTTCCTTCATGTATATCAAGGAGGACTGCTTTTCCATCGGCCAGGGAGACGCGTCGTTGTAACACGCCTGTGATACTGCGTTTATACAGTTCGCCGTTGATAACGGCGAATGCCTGGAGCGTCGTGCGATGTGCCTTGCATCTGTCGGGTCGTTCGGTAAGCGCTTGCTGAGGAGATATGTAATGTACGGCTGCGTCCAGGATTGTTCTATCATCATGACGCTCATTGGCCCTTCGAGTCCTGTGTCTAGCTCCAAGTCATTGAGTTCCATTGGCTCATTGGGTGGCGTGGCTCCCGAGTCCATTGCTGCGCTTGTTTCCTTCTCTGCGGCCTTTGGCTTGATGGAGCGTTCGTAGATGCGCTCGAGAAATACCCCAGGTGGTATGGGGGCGTAGGTAGAGCCTATGTTGGCGAGTGCATCCACCTCCTCGTTGCTTTCGCGACCTACATGTCGCAACTCGCAACCATCGAAGTCTCCCTTGAGTGTATCGTAGAGGTCGCGGTATGCGATCATGTTGTCATTGAGTGCGTCGCACTCGTGCATTGTTTGGTTGACGACCAGCTTGGAGTCGCCATATATGATGAGCCTCTTTGTGCCGCAGGCTTTTGCCATCCTCATCCCGTGCAACAGGGCCTCGTTGTTTGAGGCTATGAACTGCATTCGCAGGATGTATTTCAGCTTGTCTCCTTGAGGTGACGTCAGAATGACGCCTGCTCCTGCTCCGTCTTTTCGCTTGGATCCATCGAAGTGCATGGTCCAAAGGTAGGACATATCTGGCTTGTCCGGGAGTTGGTTTTCCATCCAATGCATGAGAAAGTCAGGGAGAACTTGCGACTTGATTGCGTCGCACTTTTCGTATGTGATGTCTCGTGGAGACAGTTCGATTCCCCAGAGCGCGACTCGTCCCGTGGCGTCGGGGTTATTGAGGATATGTCCTAATGGGGTGTCGCTGACTACCACGATTGGGTGTTCCTGGAAGTAATGGCGCAGTCGTCGGGCGGTCATGCAGATGTCGTACGCCAGCTTCTGGTACTGTCGGTATCGCTGTTTTGTTGGCATGAGGACCTCGCTGAGGTAGTATACCGGGCGTTGTACGCCATGGACCTTGTTTTCCTCGGCCCGTTCGACGACGAGCACTGTACTAACTACTTGGTTAGTGGTGGAGATGTACAGCAGCAGTGGTTCCCTTTCTCATGGAGTCACCAGTACGGGCGAGGTGGATAATAGGCGCTTGAGATCTTCGAATGCATCTTGCGCTTCCTTGGTCCACTCGAATTTGTCAGCTTTGCGGAGGAGCTGATAGAAGGGCAGTGCCTTTTCCCCCATTCGACTGATAAATTGGCTGAGGGCCGCGATTCGTCCGGCTAGTTGCTGGACGCCTCTTATGTTCTTTGGCTTCTCCATGGCCAGTATGGCCTTTATCTTTTTCGGGTTTGCCTCAATCCCTCTCGCGGAGATGAGATACCCGAGCAGCTGCCCAGATGGTACGCCGAAGGCGCATTTGTCCGGATTGAGCTTAATCCGGTAACGATCGAGGTTGGCGAATGTTTCGTGCAAGTCGTTGATTAGAGAGGCTTCCTCCTTGGTTTTGATTACTATGTCGTCGACATAGACTTGGATGTTGAGACCCAATTGCTCCTTGAGGCAAACCTGCATGCACCGCTGGTAGGTGGCTCCCGCGTTTTTTAGCCCGAAGGGCATTGTGTTGCAGCAGAACACACCGAAGGGCGTTGTAAACGCGGTCTTCTCTTGGTCTTCCTTCTTCATTCAAATTTGGTTATAGCCTGAGTAGGCATCGAGGAAGCAGAGGCGCTCGCATCCAGCGGTGGAGTCGATGATTTGATCGATCCGTGGTAGCGGGAAGTGATCCTTTGGGCAGTGCTTGTTTAGAGAAGTGAAGTCCACGCACATCCGTAGGATATCCGTGTCCTTTTTTGGCACCAACACCGTATTGGCGAGCCAAGTGCTTTCCTTGATCTCGCGTATGAATTTGGCCTCAAGTAGTCTGTTGATCTCCATGCCAACTGCCTGCGCTCGTGGCTCAGATAGTTGCCTGATTGTTTGTTTCACTGGCCTTGCGTCAGGGTTGATGTTGAGTGCGTGCTCGGCGAATTCCCTGGGAACTCCTGGCATGTCCACAGGACACCAGGCGAAAATTTCCCAGTGCTCACGGAGGAATTCGACGGGCGTGAGTTCCTATGCAGGACTCAAGTTGTTGGCGATGAGGGCCGTTTTGGCGGGATCTGTCAGATGGACCTGCACCTTCTTTGTGTGCACAGATGAGTCGAAGGAGAGATCAGGTGAGCTTGGCCTGCTCAGGGGAGACATACTATTGTCTGTCGTTTCCTTCAATCGCGCGAGCTCCTCCTGCATGCCAAAGGACTGGGAGATTTTGTTGAATTCCTTGTCGCAACTGTCAGATCGCTCAAAGCTTCCGTTGATCGTGATGACGCCGTTGGGACCTGGCATTTTCATCTGCAGGTAGGCGTATTGGGGTACCGCCATGAACCTAGCGAACGTGACGCGTCCGAGGATGCAGTGGTATTGTGAGGGCCAGTCGACGACCTCAAAGTCAATGCGCTCGCGCCTAAAGTTCTTCGGCGTGCCGAATATGATGTCGAGGTTGATTTTGCCTAGGGGGTATACGCCTTTCCCTGGGACGATGCCATAGAACGTTGTGTCCGATGCCTCCAAGCAAGTTAGAGGAATCCTCATTGCTCGCAGGGTACTCGCGAATATGAGGTTGATGCCGCTTCCGCCGTCCATGAAGACGCGACTCATGTCGAAACCTCCAATTTGCGCCTCGAGTACGAGGGGGCAATGACCTGGGCGAGGTACTTGAGGCGGGTGGTCGCGTTTATCGAAGGTGATGCACGACTCACTGCCACTGAGGTACTCAGTGGTGGATGGTGGTGAGTGCGTGGCCAAGTTGACTTGGCGAGTGATAGCTTTCTGCACCCTATTGGAGGGGCGCCCCTTTTGGATCATCATGGTACCCATGGCCCGTGGGTACGGTTCTCCTCCGTGGTGCTGGTCCGGTGCAGCTCCGTTCGGGGGTGGCCCTGGTGGTGGTGGCGGTGCGCCATGTGCCACGGCGCCTGGACCGGCCCCGTAGCCTCTTTCGACTGCGTTGCGGTTCATCCGAACCAATCCCTCGTGTAGCTTGAGGAACTTGCGGCAGTCTTTGAGGAGGTGGCTGGACTTTATCTTGCCGTCATGCTTGTCGATGTAGAAGTGTACCTTGCATGGTCCGGACAGTTTCTCCTCGATGGAGGTCGCGGTTGCCTCGTCGCGAGTGCGGCGTTGCCACACTTGCATGGTCTTCCCAGAGTCGCGGTATCCACTGCTGCGGTATCCGCTGTTGCGGTTGTCGTCGCGTCTCTCGGCGTAGCCGGCTGCGACCATATTAACGTCGTCACGGTCGTCATAGATGCGCATGCGGCGTTTGCCTCGGCGGTCGCGTCTGCGTTCGAGCTCTACCTCCTCGTCAGAGTGAGCGCGGTTCTTCACTGAATCTTCTCCATCAGCCCATCGATTCGCGATCTCCATTAGGTGGTCGATAGTCTGGGGCTTTGAGCGGCCCGGCTCCTCCCTGAGCTCTAAGCGGCAAACGCCACCGTTGAATGCATCAATCGCGCGGTCCTCTGAGATGTTTTCCGCGGAATTCTTGATGATGGACCACCTTCGGATGTATGAGCGCAGTGATTCGCCAGATTTTTGCTGGCAGCATCTCAGTTCTTCGATTGATGCGGGCCGTTTGTATGTGCCCTTAAAGTTGCGCACGAAGCTATAGACCAGCTCATCCCAGCTGCGAATGGATCCGTGTGGGAGGCTATTGAGCCATGCTCGGGCGGCGCCCTGCAGCTGTAGCTACAAACATTGCATGGCAGTACTTCGACTGCCTCCGTGGAGTCTGACGGAGGAGATGTGGTCCTCTAGCCATATTTTAGGGTCTTGTAGGCCGTCGAACTTCGGGTTTTCCGACGGAAGTTTAAACCCCTTAGGCATTCGCTTCTGCCTAATGGATCTGCTGAAGCATCTGGCGCCGCAGAGCTCCCCGTCTTCCTCCTCTGAGTCAGTCGACCGGGCACGTCGTGCTCTTGATTTGTCGATCTTACGTTGTGTGAGGTTGTTGCGCGCGTCGTAGTCGCGATCGTGTCGTTGCGAACGACGGCGTCGAGACAGGTCGTGACTGTCATCGCTAGACGAGGGCGAGGAGTAGCGTTTTGCTAGCGTTTTGCCCTTTTTGGGTCTGGTACTGGCTGCTTGTCGAGGGCGGCCTCGATTAGCCCCAAACCCGCGATCATAGATCGGTGCATGGCGGTTCGGGGATCTCCAGCCGGTGGCAGGTTGTTGAGGAGGTACATGGTGGCTGCCGTGACCGCGGCCTGCGGCGTTCTGGGGACCACGTTGCCTCTCGTGTCGACTGTCATAGAGCTGAAGTCGAGGACTTTTGCGGCGTCTATGCGCTCTTGTTCGGTGAGATGAGCCATTCGCAACTGCCTCTTCTTGGCGACATACTCGTTTCCTCGTCAGGAGGATCCTCCGTAGGAGGAGAGCCCAGCACGACGAAGGCTCGATTCGTCTGCCGCCCTTTTACGCGCCTCCAGCTGCGCGATTGCTTCTTTTTGGCGCTTGAATTCCTCTTTCAGGAGCCAGTGGTAGCCCATTAGTAATTCCTGTGGGGATCCAAAGGGCAGAGGTGCACCTCGTAGGGCTTCGCGGCAGCGCTCCCACTCTTGCTCGTTGAGCCTAATTACGACGCGTTCACCGGTTTGCTCATTGATTATGCTGGGAGGTTCGACTGCTCCACCGTTGGCGCCGTTACCGCCGTTTCCACCGTTGCCAACATTGGGTGGATCGGTGCCGTTGCCGGTGTTGACGATGCCGCGATTGGCGGAGGTGTCGCCTGCGTTGATGACGGCGCACATGAAGTGATTGGGGAAGCTGTTGCTTTCGCAACTTTCAGATTCGGAACCGCAGGTTCCATCTTCTGTGGCCAGATCGCTCAGATCGGAGTCGCGACTGCTGTCTCTGATCGTGTTCCCGACTGCCACCGGAGTATTGAGCTCGCTGAGGGGTGCCGATCGATGGAGGGAACCATGATGCCGGGGCAATCGCCGGTGTTGTCGGTTGATCAGGCATGCGAAGCGTGCCCATCTGACCAACTTGGAAGCGGAAGCTCCCAATCGCCAAGCTGATTCCGTCTCCCACGGACTCTAAAGCCGGGCGGGTGGCCGGTGTGTGGACGGTGAAGTCGAAGGCGCCAAAGAGCTGGCGAATCTCCGTTGTTGCGGAGTTGTAGATCGCGGTTGATGGGGCCGAAGAAGCCGCAACATTAGCACTCCCAATTCCCACAGACGGCGCCAATTGACGAGGGTTTAACTCATCAATGCCCATTGTTATGGACTTGGGTTTTGGGGAAGGAGGGAGTGCTGGAGACATCTATCGGCTAGCAAACAAGCACACAGGGGACAAAGGATTTACCCAGGTTCAGGCCTCGTAGAGGTCCCTACTCCTGCTTGTCTGCTCGTGGAATTATCGAGAGAGTCGAAAGTTACAATGGTGCGCAGATGCAATCTGGCGAGAGTTGTGAAAACTAGGGTTGTGTCTATCTCCTCCTCGCCGCCCCCTCCTAGCCTTTATATAGATAAGCTAGGTCTCGGGTAGCAGGTCGAGTCGGTTACAAGTAAGGGTTCTTCCCTTCAAAGTTCCTATCTTTAGCTTCTTCTTGTCTCTCAAGCAATCGAGAGTCCGCAGGTTAGTTGAGTCCTTTCGTCTGGGCCTTGGCGACATCGTGGGCCCGTACGTATTTAGACCGTATGTATCAATCTTGAGTACCTGTAAGGTATACCCATGTCACCACTTGTCCACGTGGACCAAAACCGCCACAAAAACAACCATCAGCTGCTGGAGGGGGTAATTTGCATGGTATTTGATACATAGGGGGTTATGTGCCCCAAATTAAACTTAGGGGAGGTTAGTGTTCCAAACCCGATACTTAGGGGGGTTATGTGGATTTTTTTTCACGTCGGTTTGATGCCGGCGGTGAGAGGAGATGATGAATTATGAACTTTTTGCTCATATGCAAATTCTGTGATAAATCCTGTCTTTATGGATTCGGAAGCCGCTGGCGCAGAACAGAGCTCGTAAATCAAAACATTCTGCGCCAGCGATTTTCTGACCCGTAAACACAAGTTCGGTGAACTGAACTTCGGATTTTTAGTTCGCGTTTATACAGGCTCTGTTAAAGATGCTGTGATGCAGTATGATGGGCGGCGCCAGCCATCGACTCAGATTTCCTCGAACCCAGTCCATCGGAATCTACCCGGTGCTTGATGCTAGCACAGTCGTCAACTGGCCCAGCAAGTGGATAGCACGGAACGATACAATGCAGCCATGTCACTACCGCTTGTTGGGCTACATAAGCACGTCGGAACATGCGGTTGCTACCGGCCTTTCAACCAGAGAAAACTCTCCAGGGGGCTCATAATCGGAAAATAGGCACGTAGAGTTATTTTATTTGGAGCGGTCCAGCCTAAAATAGATTCGCAGGTTTATCAAAATTTATACAAATCTCTATATACTAAATAGTATCTAGATTCATTTAAATTTTAACAAATCTGCGATATCTATTTTGAGATGGGGGTTACTATACAAATCTCTTAAGAAGCCTAAAAATATTGTACTCCCTCCGTCCAGAAATAAGTGACTTAAGTTTGTTTAGATACGCATGTCTTTTATAATAAAACGCGTATAGATACATGTGAATCTAGACAAATACAAGTCGCTTATTTCTAAACGGAGGGAGTACTAGTATTTCAAAACAAATGTTCATGTATCAAAAAATATCAAGTAAATAATTTTCCTTACTCTCTCCTCCCAAAATGTAAGGCATCTAAGATTAGTCAAACTCAAATTCTACTAAATTTAACTAAATATTTAGGAAAATATATCTACGTCGACAATATTGGATCGACATATTCAAAATATATACTTTATGGTGAATCTATTGATATTGATTTAGTATTGTAGATGTTTATATTTTATATAAACTTGGTCAAACTTAGAAAACCTTGATTTTTGACTATTCTTAGATGGCTTACATTTTAGAACCGAGGCTGTATGTACTAATGGAGAACACTAAAATAATGTATTTCCAAAAAAGGAATTAAAAAAATACAAGTGAAATGATAAAATTTAATGTATATAGTATAAGCTGGGAAACTAAAAATAAACAAGAAAAGTAATATAACAATCCAAAATTGATACATTTGATCCGGATAATTGATATAGAATAGCTTCTTTTTCCCTAGAAATACCCTACAAAATTGATCTACTATAAGTACCTGCTTGGTGTAAGGGAAGGAGATATGTCCGAGAGGTCAATAATAAAGTTATCTTTATTGATATATCTCATATGTTCTTAATAGTTTTGTATCATGATATAATTGTATTAAGTGAAACATTAATACAGGTGTGGTATATAAAGAAATTACGTCCCTAGTATCCTCTAGACTGTTCGTTTGGCAGCTGGTGATCCATGTTTCCCGATCATGCACTTTTTACCACGGCAACTAACAACGAGGTCACTTCATTGGATGAAGCGATGCAATGTGATCCAGTCTCAAAGTTTGACATTGTATATCTAGCAGAGCGTAGTAACTCAATCATTTGACCGTGAGATAATGTTTAATCACTATCACCCGCGGTTGATTTGATCACATCAACTGTCACACCATAACAGGGACGAGTTTCCAGCATAGTAAACAATTTTTGTGTGTTACGTTTACCTGAAGGCGCGCGAGTTTCCAGCATAAAACATCGTTGTCCCGTGAGAAGACAATTGATGTTTGCTTGATAATATTTGCCATATGTACCTCAAAAGGCGTATCAATGAGCTGGTTGTTTCCAAGCCTTTTGGTTTAGGAGCCAGAGATCCTTGATCTGGGCAAGATAAACAAAGCGGTTGCCATACGTGGTATACCAATTCTGACAAAAGGGGGACTCCAAATAGAAATATGGCCGACCGTGATTTGGTACTAGAAGGGGTTGTCTTTGAGAATTGGTAGTACTTAGAGAATTGAGGTCCAGAAGGCCAAATTAGGGATACTAGAAAAAATAGCTGTGCGTTGCAACGGTCTAAAATTAATAGGTTTTTTATGATCCTAGAAGAATTGTAATTTGTATTACTCAAACATCCAACAGAAAGAAGAAGAATATCATCAAGCTACTTGCCTGTACGTATACTTAATTTTATTTTTGAAATGTAAGAACATGAATCATGATTTTCACAATATATAAACACAAGTAAGTGTTCACACCCAGCAACAACTTAACAGCAGAAACTTGCCAAATAAAAGAGAAATATCATGAGAAGAAATTTATTCACCCTGTAAGGTCAAGGTGAAATAAACAAACTTATTGAGACCAAGGCAACCAAATAGTTACTCTCTCCATCCCAAAATAAGTGATTTACATTTGTCTAGATTTACATGTATTTAGACATGTTTTAGTATGAGATACATCCAAATATAGCAAATACAAGTCACTTATTTTGGGATGGAGGGGTACTCATTATCAAAAGCAAAAACATTGTTATAGAACAATGGATACAGTAGCACACTTTCAATCTGCCGAAGATTAAAACAACTTAGCACATATGGAAATGAGCCACACGAATATAGATATAGATTTTAGGAGTATCACAAATTAAATGGTGTCTTCAATAAAGCGAGGTTCAAAAAATAGATAGTATTTTTGTACTGCACGAACTATACATCCAGCATTCCCTTGGTTTCGCATAAAAATGAACCAAATTGTACTCCTGCAAAAGTGCATGATGACAAATAAAACAAATTCAACTAACTGAGAACTAATTAGTTAAGAAAATAAGTACCAGGTCAACGCAATTGCTGCTGTTGAGTTAGTACAAACACTTAGCCAGTCAAAAGACAAAGCCGTCTTCAATAGCACAAGCACTATAGTTTACTATTGCCAGCTTTTAGATTTAAATACAGAAGGCAAGGTTTCCAAGAAAATGCAGGCCAAAGCATCTATTTCATGTTCATCAGCTGGACAGATGCTTGTCTACAAGCTAAGAGGGGATTAATATCATCTTGCAAGGCCGTCCAGCGGTGGAGGGGGCCCCAAGTGTGGAAACGTGAAAACGACCAGCAATTTCAGACCGAAACATGCCTTGTTCTTCACTTTCCATCTTGCAATTCTCGCACCGTCCATTCAGATCTGCAAGAATTGAAAAAAAATAACGTCACTAACATGTTCTTGGTCAGCTCGATCGGTAGATCAAACAACACAAGATGACGCAGTTACTATTTACTAAGGGTCTCTCTCATCCGGGTTCCTACTGAAATCGAATGGTTTCCTCTAAAATCCTGCAAAGGATCTGATCTAGAAAAACACCCCATAGCATCTAAAATAGTTTCCCTCTAAATCAATTTTAGAGATGGATTTTAAAGATTTTGCTATAGTTGCTCTTACCAATTATGGCTCCAAATTGTCGCGGGCACTTGTTTGGTGAAATCACCTGCATCTGCAATTCTGCATGGCCAGCGTGAAACCCAAAAGCGCACATTGTTTTCTGCCACTGCTGGAAGCAAAATGCTAAAATCCTTGTTGTGCCAGAGCTTGCCGCCAATGCACAAGTACAATGTGAAGATGAAAATAAATTAAAAGCCCAAAGTCTAAAAAAAAATACAGAGCTACACAACCTATTACCGAACGCTTGTATGACATCTTAGAAGAGAACTAAACTCCCTAGAATTGAGCTCTTGTGGTTGCTCGAGAGGTGTACTTGGGTGGGCTCCAGTTTGCGGTGTGGTGAACTGATCCAAAACAAGATCTACACTCCGTAAAAATATACTCCAAAATAGTATGACGTATTAAGTGGGAAAAACGATTCCAATTTTTAATCATGGTTTTCTTGTGTATTTTTATTATGTAACGGCTTTAATTACGAGATAGTTTAATTACAGGAGAGAAAATGATAGTATGGGAACGGTGATTTAGAAGTATTAATCACGCTTGGACTTACAAGCGTGAAATATCTGAAATTAGCTTTCGAATCTGTGGTTGTCTCGGTATGTCCTTTTGAATGGCACTAGCTGTTGGCAAGTAACTGCTGAGAAATGGACGTCGTCGTTTCGTGCAGGCCTGCCTACGTGCCTTTGTGTTCTTGATATTGCAGCGGGTCATGTGTAGTCGTATGTGTTCTACGTGGAAGGGTCAAGCGGGGCACGAGGTCGGTTCATTGCTGCTTTGACCGCATGGTCGTTCTCTCTCCTCATCTTCTTGATGTGGCGGTGGTTTTCTTTGGCGCTATTGTAACCTCTTGCTTCTTTGGCTCATAAACTTCGTCGGTGTGGGCTGGTTTTCGGTGCAGCCGCTGTAGCCATGCGTGTTCTCTGGGGCTGTCTCCTCCTCTTTGGTTCGTTCTCTCTGCCCCCTGCTCTGTATTTTTTTCCAATGTTATTTTAGGGGTCGGTTACGGTGGGACGTGTCATGAGGTGTGATTGTTATATGGCGTGTGTGTGATGTGAATCTATGGTGATCATCATTATGACGACGGGCCGCCGGTCAAGACCGGTGCACAGGTGTGCGGTGGGTTTGCGGATTTAGGGGTGTGTGGAACGCAATTCGCTCTCGCTAGCCTCCAATGTACAATGAACAAGTCCATGCCATACGAACCGAAACAATCCACAACGGACCAAATACGAAACCATATATACTCAAGAAAGAGAACACCCCTGCCATAGAATTTAAACGCAATTAGCAGAGGATAGCGCGGCGGAGCGCGCTGGGTCCATCTAGTCTTCGGCTAAACTTGAACAGTATTGTTACCTTTGTATTGTTCGATCAAAGATGTCTTATTGGTTTTGGTCTCTTTGTTGATCTATGATTCGGTCAGCGTTGAAATAAAATTACATGACATAACCAAAAGGGTCCCTCAGTTGGTTGCTTGGCTTGAATTTTTCATTAGCCCAGGTTCCGTGTGGACTTCAGTTAGGCCTATGTATCCACTGAAAAAAATCTAGGCCTGCGTAATCCAGTGAGAGGTTTTCTTTTCAGTGGTAACACAACGAGACTAGTTTCTTGGTTCAGAGTTTTAATTTTGTGCAGAGCAATGTAAGTTGCAACATTATCCCGGTTTCTTTTACATAATTCCTCTGGTTCATATTAGTGGCCTCAACTTTGTCTAGATATGAATATTTCTAGTCTAAATATTTAACTAGATACATACGAATCTAGATAAAATTGAAGCTATTAATACAAACAGGAGGGGTATAGTTTTTAGAGCAAAACTAGACCTCCGATATACACCGCTTTCAAGTCAACAGCCATCCAGTATGTGAGTAACAAACTGAATGTCATCTTGGTCCCTTTCATGCAGAGCAAGTGTTCACCCGATATACTACTTCATTTCCTCGGAGATTTTGCATAACATATTCCCTATTTGCTTTCCTTAAGGGTCATTGGACAAGAATAATAATAACTGAACCGATAGGAGGAAGCTTATAATACCCCCTCTGTTTCTTAATATAAGGTGTATAGTTTTCTGTGAAATTTTTTATAATATAAGGTGTATACAGTATTTTGGGTTTTGTTCCTCTTATTTATAATCCGATTGGGATAGAGAGGATACCCAGATTTTGTATGTTCCATCTATATCATGTCAATCACCTGGGATATTCATATCCTAAAGCAACGAAATTTGTCCTCCCAGCATGTGCGCTAACATTCATATAAGAAAACTATACACCTTATATTAAAGACGGAGGGAGTATAATCCAATTGGTCGATATCAAATGCACCTGCATGTATGTCACTTTGATGGCGTTTGGCTGGGCGAGGTGAAGTGTGGTCATTCGGCCGGACATGAATTGCTACCTGTATGTGTTTCAAATCCCGTGTTTCAAGCCGAGTGCAAAGGTTTCCTGAATTTGTTTCTGAAACTGTTCCTGCTTGAACGATCATGATGCAGATTTTCGACCAGGCCAATGAAGAGTCTTTCGGCCATTCGAACTGCAGCATAAGCAGCAAGTTTAACATAAACTTTATTATATATTGAATTGTGGGACTCCTCCTCTACAAGAGAAAACCCTTCAAAAATAAGCGTAAGCTGCTTATTGGGGCGTACACACGGTATTCTTTAGTAAAAGGCGAAAGAATAGTTCGCTTTGTGGCCACCACGCAGCTGCGTCCTTCTCTCCATCCAACCTGGGTGCCTTCTTATAGGGTTGCTGGCTGGCTGCTCCTATCTGCCCAAGCCGTGTGGGACTAAAAACCGGAGCCTGAGACTGAGGCAAGAGCCTTCACGGCAGTACGCGCTGGGCCGCGCACTACGGCACGTCACTGGGCCTCCAGACTGGTGAAAGCACGGGCTGTCCCTGGGCTGACTTCATTCAACCAAACTGAACACGATGAAACCCTGAAAAACAAATGGAAGGTGACGATAAAAAACCCGTATTCATTCATTCTCAGAAAGGAATTCCTCATTCAACATTTATATACAAAAAAAGGACAGAAACACCAGGAGTCGGCTCTCACAAAATGACCCTGGACTTTGTATATAGCTTATCAATCATTCGGCCTACGACGTTGTGCTTCAAAAAATAAATTATTCGGTGCGGAGACCCTACTAGCTTGTCAATGCACAACGACGTTGTGATCGACTATGCAAAGCTTGGTTAGCATCCCTGCAGTAGTGACCTTTAATTCCCGCAGCAAACGAAGCAGAAACCCGAGGCAGCACGTGCGCTGTCCTCATGCCCATATATATACCAGGTGCATGGTTCCACACGGCGATAAATGTACTCAAGGATCAAACGTTGGCTAATGCCCTTGTCGTGGCATGCATGGGCGTGCAGTTGATGAGGCCACTCACGTATAAACCCATTTGCCTGCGATTGAAAGTTCGACATTGCTAAGGAAGGTGTCTCTGCTGTGATGTATACCATCTTTCTTTTAGATATTTGTCTTAATATTTATCTGCTAAATCAGTTTATTTTTTATTACTCTATTTATGTTTTATCTATCTTTTATTATGATTAATTTTCTTGGTAAATTGCTTTGTTACTTAACAAGGAAAGTCTGCCGTGGTAGAAGCTCTAGTAGTCAGCACCGAGGTCCAGTGACACCCGCAAGATGAAGCTACCGGACAGACCATGGTGTCCACCTCCTCTACGCTGGGTGCCTGGTCAAGCAAAAACTGTTATACGTTCCATGTTTGTTTTGGGCTTGCTCAGGGCCGACTGGGGAGGGAGCTGGCACATAGCTCCTGTCGTTCATGCTTCTCTCTCCATCCAAAAACGATGTCGCAGGTTTGTTTATATTCACGTATATCTATACTAAAACACGTTTAGGTATATGTGAACCGAGATAAATCTGTGATATCTTTCTATGGATGGAGGGAGTGCAAAAAAACGTGTGTTTATCCTAAATTCTTTTAGTGCGCAAACAAGCAAAACACTTGTCGTGTACGAGTGATATGTACTCTCTCCATCCCAAAAGGATGCCACAAATTAAATATTCTTGATTTGTACTCCAATTCAATGTATTTCTGTTATTTTCGAACTTGGCATGGATGCCTACAAAACAACTCATTATGGAAAACTGAGATACAAATACTTCAGATAATAACAAGCAGAATTAATGTTGACATCCACAAACAATATTAAATTGTAAACCTAATTACTCCATTGCCAGGAGTACCGAACAATCTTCGGGATAAGTTATGTAACTATTCTTATATCGATTACATATTTTTCAAATAAAAAATTAAGGAACCCTCTATTACCTGATCCTGTGAGGTCTCCTCTCACCACTCCAGCTGAAATTCTCACAGAAGTAGAGTGGGCAACACCTCCTCAAGGAAAAGTTTTGCAATTTCGTCCTTTGCTACGTGTTCATGGACACACCTGAGAATCAGTATACCCGAACTACGTCATGTACACGTAGCAAATGACATGTCTTGTTGGCCGGATAGATGCTTTTTTTTCTTGAACGTGGACTCCGTCTGAGCTCGCGGCTCTTTTTTGTTGGATAGACCGGGCTTGTCGCCGCCGTCCTCGCGCCCAGTTTGGTGTTAATTTAGTTTGATGTTGCGCTTAGGCCCAGGAAAAGGATCCATCCCGCATAGAACATCTCGAACCAATCGAACGGTACATGTGAATGTAAATCGAAACTACTACTACGTGAGATCAGCTAGGAGTCTGGGACACAGTTGGGTGCTCTTGGGCCGGACACATGACGTGCGAGCCCGCTAGGAATCGATCGGGAAAGAGGTAGAAAACGGATGAAACAATGGAAAAATATCAAACCAGTTTTTCACTTACTACTGGTGGCATTGCGGGAAATATGTGGTTTGGTGGGAGGGTAAATTGATCTAAAAAAGAGCTGGACCGGAATGCGTGCACGCAATCTTGGCACTGCGGCTCAAATTAAAATTATAGGAGAACCATCGCAGGTATTTACAGGTTTGTTCATGTTTCTTCGGCTACCTTCAGAAAAGTACAAGATCGTGTCATGGAAGAAGAAGAATTTGAAGACCTCAAAGATTTGCTTATTTTCTTTTAGACTTTATCTATAATCTATAATAACTAAATAGATGATCCCCACTAACATATTTCTCTAAACATGCAGCTATGCCACCTCAGCGGTCCCACAACATCACCTAACTCATCTCCACGTCATCCCATGCAGCCGAACCAAGCACGCCATGCCTGTGCGTGTATTTGCCTCCCTTCTTTCTATGGCTAAAATGTATACACTTTGTTTCCTGGCGTTTTGATTCCGCTACCTACAAACCACTCCATCCCACATGCAGCCCATGAACGAGCCTCTTTCTGTTTTTCCTCGCATCGTCTTCCGCTTCTCCATGATGTCGCGACTGGGAACTCTTCTCATCTCCCTGAGATTGAAAAATAAATGCACAGAACTAATGGAGGAAGTTGAATAAGATTTTGCGTTGTCTGCTCCCTTTCCCATTCCAATGTACTAACTCTTATTCTTCCCTTTCCTTTTTCCTTTTATATACACCAGGCTATTATCCCCCCGGATGAATCACTTCCTCTTCCCAATCTTCACATTACAGTCCTCCCCAGCATGAACTGGCCATCGCCTTACCGTTCCCGCCATGGTTCCACCAAGTGATCTTACCTCATCCGTCTACTTGCCCATTGATCTTGATGGTGTGGTTAATATTTAGAGGATTTCTGAGCTAGAAGACTGATCCGCGCTCCCTCACGCTGTTTTGGTTTATTTGTAAATTCTTCTGCGAATACTAAGAATTTACGAGATTGATTACCAGAAGTATATTTTATTCTTCGTCCAGGTCTTCAGATTGTTTCTAGAACTGCAGACCGGCATTCACTAGAAGACCCTCTGTAAGTATATTTATCCCCGTGGTTTTATCTTTTTTAGTTTTATTGCGAAAACAGACTTCTATAGATTGGCTCATATATCAGTGCAAGTCCTCCTTCAGACCTCATTCTTCTCCAATTGGTGTAACATACTTGGAGATGGCAATCTTTTTCTTTCAGTTTCATTGAAAAATAGAGTCTTCTAAGATATCAGTGCAAGACCCCCATCCCGAGATGGCAATCTTTTTCTTTCAGTTTCATTGAAAAACAGAGTCTTCTAAGATATCAGTGCAAGACCCTCATCCGGGTTTATTCTTCTACAATGTTGTCTAGCAACTGGGGTATGGCAAAAAAAATAGTGAAAAAAGAGAGTTCCTTAGATAGGCTCACATTCAGTGCAAGTCATCCTCCAAAACTCATTCTTCTCCAATGTTGTATTACAATTTGGAGTATGGCAAATACTCTTGCCTTTCTATGTTTGTATGGCCAAGTTTGATTTCTTCAATTGTATGTGAGACTTCAACTGTAGCTACAAAATACTGTATTGTACATGAAAATTGACACTTACATACAGGTAAATAAAAAAGAACTCATTTGAAGTCAGTCTACATGAATGTTTCATAGCATTACTTGGCTTTTTTTCGATGTTTGATATTTGTATTGATCCTCTCTGATCCATGATTTGTGAACTTTGTAATACTGAAAACTTAAAAAAAATGTTGTGTACATCTATTGATGCAGAGCCCGGGGTCTAATTCCCTATTTCGGACAAAAAATCAATGGCCATACTAGCGTCCATATCTTCACAGGTCACCACATACAAGTGTTTTTCTTTGCGATGGCCGGGTATCAATATATCAAAGCGGTATATTCATATTTTGGTGTATTTTAGATTACTCATTACATGGATGAGAGTTGTCAATCATGAGCATGCTCATGTACACATCGTGAGGGACAAGACAGCTAGAACGTTTTTATATACTCGGAGAACCATATCTCTACATATTGCAGAATTCACATCACTCGGGTTATAGACTTTTACCACATGCAGACAAACTGCTGCAAGGACTCAGTTTTCGTTACGGTACTCACCGTACATAGTGTCCTAGCAAAATATCATTTCTGCACCTAATATTTTTGGTCTATTTATAAAGAAACTTACAAGTCCACGGTGAGCGGAAACGGCTTCATCATATCCGAATTCAACCAATGATGTAACTCGAGTGCCTTTAGTTAGTCCCCAAAAAACTGTTGTCTTTGGTATGCTTTCAGGTATATCTTCGGTATACATGTCCGTTCTTTCTTTTTTCATGATGGAGACGTCTTTGGTACAAAAGGGTTGTTTTTCAAATGCATTCAAATAACTAAACTTTAATATAATCTACAATCTATCCTACAGTTTGAGCCAATATAGATACGTATAACATTTGGTCTATCTGGTTTATGTCCTTTTAATCATTTGGAGCCCATGGTGGGTTTCAGGACGCTACCGGGTGGCTTTATTTATTGTATTGTAGGTCCAATTTTTCCGTGAAACTATTTAATTATATTTTCTAACAGCTGCTATCTTTGTTCTGTAGTAAAAAACTCCTCTAAATAGTACATGTCAATTTTGTGTTCACAGAACTACTTATGTTGATTTTGTATCATATGGTTGCTCTTTTATGCCCGCCGCAACGCGCGGGGTATCATCTAGTATAACTAAGAAGTTCACCCCCACTAACCTATTTCTCTCAACATGCAGCATATCCACCTCATCCCTTGCCACCTCAGGAATTATATCTCTTTTTCTCTCAAAATTCGCCATTCTGTTCTGCTGTGGTTTGTGCTTTATGTAGTAGAGGCCCAAGTGACAGCATGTTTTAGCAAACCAACACCAACCATTTAGCCTATCCCGTTTGCTTCAGCCCACATGTACCATTCTTCCATCATGATGGATAGCCCATCACTATTGGTCTTCTCCGGCGATTTCTACGACCACCGACTGTTGCGCAACGCTTCACGCTTCCTTTCACCAGGCGCACGCTTCCCCTCCCGCATGATCAGAGATAAACTAAATGCACAGGAAACTGATGGAATACGACAATTTCGGGCAGATTTCCCCCTTTAAACTCTCTACATCTATCCCTTAAATTTAGTACCAATGGTCTCATCCTTCCGTCCTCCCAGGCCCCAACACCATCAGAAGCCGTTGTTGCCACGCTCCTCCTGGATTTTAGTTGTTTGTTTTCTTAAGCCGCCTTTTCTTAATCCATGATAATACGAATCAACTGTTGTTGTATGCTAGGTACCCGTGTCATCTCTGTCAGATTTGTGGTGTTTATTCTCATAATTGATGATACGGAAGACGAATCTGGGTCTCCATCAATTTGAGGGATCGCTTTGTGTCGACTAGCAGCAGATATCACATATAGGTAGTGCTTAGCGGCAAGCTTACTTTTATTTATCTTTTCTCCATTATACATTACTTGAATCTTTGTTTACTATGTATTGTTCTCTTTTCTTCTTAGCCTATACTCGATCCCCTTTCTTCTGATGGTTGTCGCGTCATCTCCATCAGCCAGCAAACCGGGTGGATGTTCTGACTACGTACAGATGGTCTCACCAACAGGTTAGTCTCTTTCTTATCTCACAGGGAAATTTGATCCTCTATTTTTCTCAACTAATGGCATCTATCTATAGAGCAGAAACATATTGTACTGATAATTTGCTTCTGACTAACGTTCCTTATGCATGCTCTACATATAGATGACACTTGGGGGCAAGACAGTAAAGAAAGTATGAAACATGGATGTGGTTCCACTTCAGCAATTAGGATAAATACCAGTTCATGTATTATGTTGTACAATTTTTTACTGAAGATCGACCGCCAGGTGATCTCTGATATGTGCCAACCATCTAAAGATGAAGGGATTTCAGAAGGTAATAATCTCTTTTTAGCTGGATGTTGCTTCATTTAGAATATTGTTATTGTTCTTCGATGGTTCATATTTGCAATTTTTTCATAGGCTCTATATGTATACGCACGTTGGTACATTATCAGCTTCAGATTATAACTAAGTTTAGTGGAAGGTCCAGCCAGAGCAGAGGCATGTCAGTCTATCCATCATCGTTCATACAAGCCGAGGCATTTCCCCTCTCAAGAGGATGTTGTTATGTTCTTCTGCCACGCAGCATGATACTGGGTATAGTTAGTTCTCATATATCGGTATTTTCATGTTTATGTATGTCTATGACCCTTATGTAAACACTACATTGTGTAACACAACTTTCCATTCTAAATTATTCCTTATTTTGTTATTTTGCAAACAATAAGTTGTGCACTCCTCTTCTATTGATTGCTATATTGTTAAGTGTAGCTGATTAAATTATATTGCCGCTTAGTTGGTTTCCTTCCAACCATGCTATTCTAACAAGATTTGAGGGCCATTTTTCTGGTGATACATTATATCACTCATGTGAATTCTGCTAACCAGACAAAGGTAAAATATTACTAGAGTAGTCTAGAACTCCAAGTATATATATTCCTCGCAGCACAAGTTTTTCTAATTTGCATCGCTAAGAATTCCCGCAGCAACATGCGGGGTATCATCTAGTTTTGAAAACACTGAAGTCGGTTTGTGTATCTCTACCATGTACTATTTGTCAGTATAAATATATATGGTATTGATTGTCAAAAAAAAGGTAGGTATAGGTATAGATGAGTTTTGGACGCAAAACAAACGGAGGAGTCGGAAAAATATTTGGATTTGAGAATCACGTGAATTAGCTCATTCAGTTGATCAGCAATTCCCCAAGCTGCTATAACGATAAGAGCCTGATTCATGGCTTGGATATTACGAATTGCTAACCCTCACTCATATTTCAGCGTGCAAATGTTCTTCCAAGCTACTACCTCCGTTTCATAATATAAGATGTTTTAGCTTTGTGAAAGGAGTCTATCTAGACCACTTTAGGGCACATTCGGTTTAGCCGGGATTAAAGTGGATTAGCAGGGATTGAGAGAGATTAAATCCCTAGTAAGTCAAAAACTCCACAATTCCACCCCAATCCACTCCAATCCTCTTGGGAGGGGGATTAACCGAACATGGCCTTAGTGTGTAGGTTCACTCCAAATCTAAATAAACCTACACATTAAAAGGGATCTAGATACATTCTCTTCACATAGCTAAAATATCTTATATTATGGAACGGAGGGAGTATAAGACAAAGGGCTTTCGAATTTGTTTCCTAACTCCCGACCACCAGAAGTTCCGGACGACGGCATTTAGGTTGGCAACGAATTTCTTTGTGAATTGGATATTTTACATGTAGTAGTAAATTGGAGATAAGCGAAAACGGACTTTACGAGAGCGAGTCTTGCAGCATGGGAGAGTCTGTGTCCTTTATAGACGCTGAGTTTGGATCTGAACTTATCGAGAACAAAGTTGTAGGTTGTCGTCATATCCTTCCCTGGCAAGATGAGTGGGTGGCGGAGGTGAGTGAAGTTTGGCATCACTGTGCCAAATTAATCCGCCAATTCATGCGAGGCTGGGGAGCAAATCTAGAGGCCACACTCAGGCTACAAAAGGGCGCCTTCATCGATGAAATACAAGCACTAGATCGCAAGGCAGATGTAACACCCTCGAATCGGCCCTATGCAAGTTTTAGCCCTTTCCGCCAAACCCGCATAGAAACGATTCAAGGACGCCCACCAGGCACTTTCGTGCGGGTGGAAAACGAAGTAATACCATTATACAACAGTCCTCGATGCGACCCACAGAACATATGTATACATCAACGACTCCATGAGTCAAGAATACAAATATAATATACAAAGATCCAAATCACCTTGAAAACGATAGAACGTCTGACTACGGACAAGATGCAAATGGGGCTAAGAGCCCTGAAGAATAACCAATGGCGTCCATAAGCCTGCCCAGGCCCAGCCGGAAGGGTAACCCTCCTAACGACGGCGATCTCAAACCTGCTAAAACAAAAGGGGTGCCGACAAAGGGCAAAGAAAAAAAGAGGAGCGTCAGTACTGAGGCCAGTACACGGCGAGGCTAGAATTCGGCGGCTCTCGCCTACATAGGTATGGTTGGCTGAAGCGGCAGCGCGGCGACTCTAAACAACCTATAGAGACTCGATACAACTGGCGTTTATCAGAGAGGGATAAGAAAGGCCTACTCGGATCCAACCCGAAGCTAACACCAAACAAACCCATCCTGGTATTTCCCCCTCGAGACCAAACGAGGAAGTCGGACCAAGGAACTCACACAGTTGGCAGTTTTATTCATTCCATTATAATTGAAGCACTTACTGGTCAGATATAGATAGCGTGGGCCGTCCTGATAGCATAAGTAGTGGGCAGTTTTAATCACCATTCCATTGTAGTTGGGACATTTACTAGTCAGATATAACTGTCCTGAGGAATCCCAAAACCCAGCAATTGTTGGCACTTTTATCACATTCTATTGGAGTTGCAATACTTACTAGGCAGGTACAGCATGTCACGAAACAACCCAGATCCACCAGTTGTTGGCATTTTTAATATCCATTCCGTTATAGTTGCATCTGATTACTAGTCACATATTAAGTCAAATTTATAGCACTACTTTAGTTATGCTTGTCTATGATCGAGATACTGTGCTCCAAGTCGTCCATAACCGCGGACACGGCTTTCAGAAAGTTTTACCCTGCAGGGGTGCACAAATAGCAACACACACTCGATCAACCTCGGAAAAACCAACTCAAAACCCAACGAGGCATTCACGACAAAGCGATCACAGGATTCATAAAATATTTCAGGGGGCCACCCCACTCAGCTACCCGCAACGAAGTTGGCCGGCTCCGGAACAGGCCCAGGGTTTGCGTCAATGGTTGTAAACGACTGGGAACCCGAAAGTGTGACTGGGCTTGTCGATACCGCGAAAACACTCCGCATCCAAAACAGTACAGGTGCTCCTCGCACAATCTTAAATAAAGCAGTAAAGCATGGCATAAGTACAGGATAGTAATAAAGCGCCAAACTACTTTGTGGCCCTAAGAAATAAGAATGAATCAAGCTCTGGCTCAGGAGGGTCCATATGGCCTCCCGGATGTGGATAGTGCGAAAAGTCAAGGAACAGGTATCAAGTACTCGGGGTCCTACGGGACACAAGTGAGCGTGGAAGAACCAAATAACATCTATTGCCCACCGATGCCTCTGCATTAGTTATATCTAGCATTTTAATAGTTGTAATTAAAGTCATGATCATCTCCACCAGTAAGCATCTCCACCATTAACATCTGCCAGCTTTCCAACTACTGTGGTACTTGACAACACGGGATCGCACCTGAGCAAGCAACTACGACTCGCAAGGCCAGCTATCTACCAAACACAGGTAATAGGAGGTGTCCAAGGCAATATAGAGGCTGCACGGGAGATAACTGGTGTACGAAAGCTAAAGCATCGCGACACGAATAGCAATAGATCAATAGGAGGAAATAAAGACTATAAATTCAAAATAGGTAGAAGAGGAAGAGATGCTCGCCTGGGAAACACTATCGGAGATTCATATCCGAAGAACTTGTCGATACTCGCATCAACTCATCGGCCTAATCCGCGAAGAAGCAAACACTAGAAGAAACACCGGATGCAATATTTAATACTACGGCAGAAGATCCGGCATGATTATGATATGATGCAGATGCGGTGCAATTAGGCAATATTAAGCGGAACCGGGGTCCCGATAATTAATTAAACGGTTCGAGTTATTTAGAACCCCCGCAATTTAAATGTTGTATTAATAGGGTGAAACATGGCATCGGTTCGCTACGCCAATTTAAATGGAGTCCGGAATAAGACAAAGATACCCCGCATATAGACTCCATATTTAATTATGAGGTGAATCGGCATAATGCCCCCAAACCGCAGACAGGTATGCATGCATGAACAATTTATATGCAACAGTTTTATATATAGCATTTATAAAATAGGGGCTCGGGAAAAGGTTCACAAATTGGCGTCTGGCGATCCTAGGTTCCGGGGGGGTCCGGGGTTCGACAGGGTTCGACGGGGATCGGTCTCGACGGGAACATTCTCGGACAATAGAGTAGATCTGGTCGCATCCGGGAAGAAGGACTTGGGTTGGCTGTCGGGGGCGCATCGGATTCACCCTGGTCGGTGTTGATCTTGCCGTCGCGAAGGTCTTGTCGGGTCCGCATACCGGGTCGGTCTTGGCGTCCGGGGTGAAGAACTTGGCGTCCTCGAGGAAGTACTTGGCGTATCCGTGAAGAAGACCTTGTCGCTCCAGGAGAAGATCTTGGGGTTCCGTGTTGAAGGCCTTCGGGTACGGGGGTCTCGGCGAACTTGGCGTGTCGAGGTTCGGTCTTCGGGTCCAGGAAGGAGTTCTCGGTGCTCCGCGAGGCAGATCTTGTCAACTCCACCCCCCAAAGGCCTTGTGGTTCTGCGACGGAGATCTCCGGGTTCGGGTTCGTGGTTCCTCGTCGATGGCTTGGGGTCAGGGTACCCGGAAGGAGATCTTGGCAAAGAGCTTGACAACTCGAGAGACTTGTAATAGTCTTCTACCGAAGACATATCACAAAAACACGACAGTAGACACTAAACAGGACGCTATGCGGAGGCCCGTGTCCCATACATACATTAACTCGAACACCTTGCTGATGGGGCACATGCGGATGGCAACAAACTGGCTCGGTGGCGGGACTCGCGCGTGGCAGTAGTTGCTTGCTGGACAAGGCGGGGAGGGGCAGAGCAGCAAAGGGGAGACGTCGCGACGGCGGGCTTGCAGCAGGTGGCCGAGGCAGAGTGTGCGGTCGACCTCCGGTGACGCCGACGAGAGGCAGATGCGGAGACTCGGGGAGGTGACGACGAGGCGCGTAGTCAAGGCGGAGGCAGAGACCGGCGGCCGGGTCGAGCATGGGGAGGAGGGCGGCGACAACGGTGGCTTCAGCCCTGGCGGCAGGGCACGAGAGTCGCAGAGAAAGGCGGCATGCAGGGACGGCGAACCCGGTCATCGCGGAAAGCGGCCGTGGAAAGGCGGGGAGGCGGCGGCGGTTGCCTGGCCAGAGACGCGGTAGAGGCCGGCATCGTCAGGAGGGGAGCGGTCGGTGCGGAGGTCGCGTGGCGGCTCGCCCGGGGTGGAGGACGACGCGGCCGGGCTCGAGGAAGGCGGAGGGGCGGCGGCCGTCGAGGTGGTGGGGCCTGGGGCACCGGGAAGAGCGCGGCGGTGGAGAGGCGAGGTCGGCCAGAGAGGACGTCTGCGAGGTCGCTGATAAGGAGCGGGGCCGACGGAGGCGTGCAGGGGACGCGACGGCGAGGTCGGGTCCGGGGGCGCCGAAGAGGAGCGCTCGAGGGACGGCAGGGCCGAGCGGCACGACGGTGGTTGGTGATGGGGCGGCGCTGCCGGGGTTTGCGGGAGAGTGAGAGGGAGGCCGCGATGTGGCTCTGGCGGCGGCGGGGACGCGGGATGAGGGAGGAGGTGGTGTGCGAGGGACGCGGGGAGTGGTGGGTCAGGGACCGACGGAGATCCCGAGGAGGCGTTTGTCGACACGGGGTCGCAGGTAGCGGGGTGGGTCCGCTTGGTTGGTGGGGCGTGATGTTTATTGGTGGAGGGTGCACAGGCGGGTGGAGACGTGCTGCTGTGTGTGTGCGGGTTGGGGTGGCCAGTGTGTGTGCGTTGTGTGGAGAGGGGTGGGACCCGGAGGTGAGGTGGCGGCATGGGATTGGAGGGGGTTTTGGGCCAGGGTGAGGTGGCGAGTCGTGAGTGGCCATGGTGAGGTGGAGGGGGGGCTGGGTAGGATAGGGTGGGGTAGGAAAAGGGATTAGGGTTAGACAGGGTAGGGTTTTAATTTGGAGGTGGCCGGCTAGGCTTTCGGGCCTGGCTGGCTGCCTCCTATAAAAATAATATAAATTTTGTTTATTTAAAACGGGGCTTTTGAAAACCGTTGGTTGACGAAATAAAATATTCCGGAGACCCGGGATTTGATTTGAAATAATAACGGGGCGTTTAGAAAACAAAAATAGACTTTTCAACAATAGTTTTATGCAAACAAATGCAAGATGACATGACGATGCTCAAATGCAAGGTGGCATGATAACATGAGCATGCGGTCATGACGATGCAATGCACAAAAACAACGTGATTTTCTAGTAGTGGTTTTTGCGGGGCGCCACAATTCGACACCACTAACAATGGATCTCGCCCTCGAGATCCGCCTCATAGTACCGGGAAGAAGGTCGGCGCTCTGAATCTTCTCGCTTCGTGTAGATCCTCGTGACAACACTAATAAAGATTCTTGATCCATCTTGAAATCGGCGACACCACCAACAAGGTGTCGTTGCCCGTGATCGTCGAGAGAACACTCTGGGAACAAAGGGCGAAGGTAGAGGTATCAACAAATAAAGCCACCTCTAACTTTCGTGGACGGAGTAAAATTGCATTGATCCTCCAATTCATTGTACAAAGCGAATGATAAGAGTAGTGGTATGGTCATGACTCCATCCCGCACTCAAAACATTACTCTGTACACGAATAGTTGAATTATGCAATCAACTCTCGAAAACAGACTGAAGATCTCGACAAACGAGATTCGGAAACAAGGAGTGAGGCACACTCTGTATCGGATCTGGCGTAGATGATGTCGTCGCGTCGGAAAACACCGGAAGGCACAAACAAGGAACAAAGAATGGTACCACAGATGAAGGATCTCTCAGATAGCATGAAGTCCGGATGTAGAAGCACCGTGACCAAAGGAGGAAGCAAAACCCTGAAGGTACGACGGAAAACCCAACCACGAGAATCCTGGACTCGAAGAAAGATAAGAGAGTAGAATCAAAACACGCAGAGGTAAGAGGAGAATAGCAGAGGGGTAAGGAGTAAAATCAGACCTAATCAGATCTATCCAACCGACTTTGCAGAAATAGTTTTGACACTCTACTTCGGTCGTTAGCTAGGTTATCCTACAGGCTGGACTTGCGGGGTATCGCAACTGCTGAGCTCTGATACCACTCTGTAACACCCTCGAATCAGCCCTATGCAAGTTTTAGCCCTTTCCGCCAAACCCGCATAGAAACGATTCAAGGACGCCCACCAGGCACTTTCGTGCGGGTGGAAAACGAAGTAATACCATTACACAACAGTCCTCGATGGGACCCACAAAACATATGTATACATCAGCGACTCCATGAGTCAAGAATACAGATATAATATACAAAGATCCAAATCACCTTGAAAACGATAGAGCGTCCGACTACGGACAAGATGCAAATGGGGCTAAGAGCCCTGAAGAATAACCAATGGCGTCCATAAGCCTGCCCAGGCCAAGCCGGAAGGGTAACCCTGCTAACGACAGCGATCTCAAACCTGCTAAAACAAAAGGGGTGCCGACAAAGGGCAAAGGAAAAAAGAGGAGCGTCAGTACCGAGGCCAGTACACGGCGAGGCTAGAATTCGGCAGCTCTCGCCTACATAGGTATGGTTGGCTGAAGCGGCAGCGCAGCGGCTCTAAACAACCTATAGAGACTCGATACAACTGGCGTTTATCAGAGAGGGATAGGAAATACCTACTCGGATCCAACCTGAAGCTAACACCAAACAAACCCATCCTAGTATTTCCCCCTCGAGACCAAACGAGGAAGTCGGACCAAGGAACTCACACAGTTGGCAGTTTTATTCATTCCATTATAATTGAAGCACTTACTGGTTAGATATAGATAGCGTGGGTCGTCCTGATAGCATAAGTAGTGGGCAGTTTTAATCACCATTCCATTGTAGTTGGTACATTTACTAGTCAGATATAATTGTCCTGAGGAATCCCAAAACCCAGCAGTTGTTGGCACTTTTATCACATTCCATTGGAGTTTCAATACTTACTTGGCAGGTACAGCATGTCACGAAACAACCCAGATCCACCAGTTGTTGGCATTTTTAATATCCATTCCGTTATAGTTGCATCTGATTACTAGTCACATATTAAGTCAAATTTATAGCACTACTTTAGTTATGCTTGTCTATGATCGAGATACTGTGCTCCATGTCGTCCATAACCGTGGACACGGCTTTCAGAAAGTTTTACCCTGCAGGGGTGCACAAATAGCAACACACACTCGATCAACCTCGGAAAAACCAACTCAAAACCCAACGAGGCATTCACGACAAAGCGATCACATGATTCATAAAATATTTCAGGGGGCCACCCCACTCAGCTACCCGCAACGAAGTTGGCCGGCTCCGGAACAGGCCCAGGGTTTGCGTCAATGGTTGTAAACGACTGGGAACCCGAAAGTGTGACTGGGCTTGTCGATACCGCGAAAACACTCCGCATCCAAAACAGTACAGGTGCTCCTCGCACAATCTTAAATAAAGCAGTAAAGCATGGCATAAGTACAGGATAGTAATAAAGCGCCAAACTACTTTGTGGCCCTAAGAAATAAGAATGAATCAAGCTCTGGCTCAGGAGGGTCCATATGGCCTCCCGGATGTGGATAGTGCGAAAAGTCAAGGAACAGGTATCAAGTACTCGGGGTCCTACGGGACACAAGTGAGCGTGGAAGAACCAAATAACATCTATTGCCCACCGATGCCTCTGCATTAGTTATATCTAGCATTTTAATAGTTGTAATTAAAGTCATGATCATCTCCACCAGTAAGCATCTCCACCATTAACATCTGCCAGCTTTCCAACTACTGTGGTACTTGACAACACGGGATCGCACCTGAGCAAGCAACTACGACTCGCAAGGCCAGCTATCTACCAAACACAGGTAATAGGAGGTGTCCAAGGCAATATAGAGGCTGCACGGGAGATAACTGGTGTACGAAAGCTAAAGCATCGCGACACGAATAGCAATAGATCAATAGGAGGAAATAAAGACTATAAATTCAAAATAGGTAGAAGAGGAAGAGATGCTCGCCTGGGAAACACTATCGGAGATTCATATCCGAAGAACTTGTCGATACTCGCATCAACTCATCGGCCTAATCCGCGAAGAAGCAAACACTAGAAGAAACACCGGATGCAATATTTAATACTACGGCAGAAGATCCGGCATGATTATGATATGATGCAGATGCGGTGCAATTAGGCAATATTAAGCGGAACCGGGGTCCCGATAATTAATTAAACGGTTCGAGTTATTTAGAACCCCCGCAATTTAAATGTTGTATTAACAGGGTGAAACATGGCATCGGTTCGCTACGCCAATTTAAATGGAGTCCTGAATAAGACAAAGATACCCCGCATATAGACTCCATATTTAATTATGAGGTGAATCGGCATAATGCCCCCAAACCGTAGACAGGTATGCATGCATGGACAATTTATATGCAACAGTTTTATATATAGCATTTATAAAATAGGGGCTCGGGAAAAGGTTCACACATTGGCGTATGGCGATCCTGGGTTCCGGGGGGTCCGGGGTTCGACAGGGTTCGATGGGGGGAACGGTTCGACGGGGATCGGTCTCGACGGGAACGTTCTCGGACAATGGAGTAGATCTGGTTGCATCCGGGAAGAAGGACTTGGGTTGGCGTCGGGGGCGCATCGGATTCACCCTGGTCGGTGTTGATCTTTCCGTCGCGAAGGTCTTGTCGGGTCCGCATACCGGGTCGGTCTTGGCGTCCGGGGTGAAGAACTTGGCGTCCTCGAGGAAGTACTTGGCGTATCCGTGAAGAAGACCTTGTCGCTCCAGGAGAAGATCTTGGGGTTCCGCGTCGAAGGCCTTCGGGTACGGGGGTCTCGGCGAACTTGGCGTGTCGAGGTTCGGTCTTCGGGTCCAGGAAGGAGTTCTCGGTGCTCCGCGAGGTAGATCTTGTCGACTCCACCCCCTAAAGGCCTTGTGGTTCCGTGACGGAGATCTCCAAGTTCGGGTTCGCGGTTCCTTGTCGACGGCTCGGGGTCAAGGTACCCGGAAGGAGATCTTGGCAAAGAGCTTGACAACTCGAGAGACTTGTAATAGTCTTCTACCGAAGACATATCACAAAAACACGATAGTAGACACTAAACAGGACGCTATGCGGAGGCCCATGTCCCATACATACATTAACTCGAACACCTTGCTGATGGGGCACATGCAGATGGCAACAAACTGGCTCGGTGGCGGGACTCGCGCACAGCAGTAGTTGCTTGCTCGACGAGGCGGGGAGGGGCAGAGCAGCGAAGGGGAGACGTCGCGACGGTGGGCTTGCAGCAGGTGGCCGAGGCAGAGGGTGCGGTCGACCTCCGGTGACGCTGACGAGAGGCAGATGCGGAGACTCGGGGAGGCGACGACGAGGCGCGCGGTCAAGGCGGAGGCAGAGACCGGCGGCCGGGTCAAGCACGGGGAGGAGGGCGGCGACGACGGTGGCTTCGGCCCTGGCGGCGGGGCTCGAGAGGCGCAGAGAAAGGCGGCCTGCAGGGACAGCGAACCCGGTCGTCGCGGAAAGCGGCCGCGGAAAGGCGGGGAGGCGGCGGCGGTTGCCTGGCCGGAGACGCGGTAGAGGCCGGTGTCGTCAGGAGGGGAGCGGTCGGTGCGGAGGTCGCGCGGCGGCTCGCCCGGGGTGGAGGACGACGCGGCCGGGCTCGAGGAAGGCGGAGGGGCGGCGGCCGTCGAGGTGGTGGGGCCTGGGGCGCCGGGAAGAGCGCGGCGGTGGAGAGGCGAGGTCGGCCAGAGAGGACGTCTGCGAGGTCGCTGACGAGGAGCAGGGCCGGCGGAGGCGTGCAGGGGACGCGACGGCGAGGTCGGGTCTGGGGGCGCCGAAGAGGAGCGCTCGAGGGACGGCAGGGCCGAGCGGCGCGGCGGTGGTTGGTGATGGGGCGACGCTGCCGGGGTTTGCGGGAGAGTGAGAGGGAGGCCGCGATGTGGCTCTGGCGGCGGCGGGGACGCGGGATGAGGGAGGAGGTGGCGTGCGAGGGACGCGGGGAGTGGTGGGCCAGGGACCGGCGGAGATCCTGAGGAGGCGTTTGTCGGCACGGGGTGGCAGGTGGCGGGGTGGGCCCGCTTGGTCGGTGGGGCGTGATGTTTATTGGTGGAGGGTGCACAGGCGGGTGGAGACGTGCTGCTGTGTGTGTGCGGGTTGGGGTGGCCAGTGTGTGTGCGTTGTGTGGAGAGGGGTGGGACCCGGAGGTGAGGTGGCGGCATGGGATTGGAGGGGGTTTTGGGCCAGGGTGAGGTGGCGAGTCGTGAGTGGCCATGGTGAGGTGGAGGGGGGCTGGGTAGGATAGGGTGGGGTAGGAAAAGGGATTAGGGTTAGACAGGGTAGGGTTTTAATTTGGAGGTGGCCGGCTAGGCTTTCGAGCCTCGCTGGCTGCCTCCTATAAAAATAATATAAATTTTGTTTATTTAAAACGGGGCTTTTGAAAACCGTTGGTAGGGGAAATAAAATATTCCGGAGACCCGGGATTTGATTTGAAATAATAACGGGGCGTTTAGAAAACAAAAATAGGCTTTTAGAAAATAGTTTTATGCAAACAAATGCAAGATGACATGACGATGCTCAAATGCAAGGTGGCATGATGACATGAGCATGCGGTCATGACGATGCAATGCACAAAAACAACGCGATTTTCTAGTAGTGGTTTTTGCGGGGCGCCACAGCAGATCTTGTTGGCCTATCAGCTGACGAGTGGTCGGATAGATATACCTTAGAAGCCTCCCTTATGGAGATCTATAAGGGGGAGGAATATTTTGGCGATAGAGGAGTCGTCAAAAGTGGATCCTCCAAGGGGAATCCAGCGCTGCCTACTTCCATGCCATCACCAATGGCCAACGTAGGAAGTGCTCGATCCCCTGTCTCTACGAGGATGCCCGGCTCTTGGAAGAGCCTGAGGATATCTCTACCCATATTTATTCCTTCTATAAGAATTGTTCTCGACGAGACCCCACTCAGGGATCACGTTGGATGTCGACCTTTGGCCTACCCAGGCTAGGGTGACGACCGACGAGAACGTGGAGCTCACCCTCCCGTTCTCGCCAAAGGAGGTCTTAAAAGCGATTAAGGACATGAAGAACAACTCGGCCCGCCGGCCAGATGGTCTTCCGGTGGCCTTATTCTAGACCTTTTGGGATCCCTTTTAGGCGGTGATAATGCCTATGTTCCAGGAGTTTTACACTGGGACATTGGTAATGTCCTGTCTGAACTTTGGAGTCATTTCCCTGATCCCCAAAGTCACAGGAGCCATGGATATTTGCTAATTCAGACCAATTACGGTAATAAATGTCATCCAGAGGATCTTTGTGAAGGTCTGTGCCTCGAGGCTTGCACTAGTGATGGAGCGGCTCACACATCCCCTACAGTTTGCCTTCTTGAAAGGGATACTAATCCATGTTGGAGTCCTAGCCCTACATGAGATCATTCATGAGGTGAAAGTTCGGCGCCATAAGGGCGTGTTTGTGAAGCTAGACTTCGAGAAGGCCTATGACCGCTTGGATTGGGCCTTCCTTCACCAGGTGCTAGAGAGGAGGGGCTTTGATGACCATGTGATCTGTTGGATCATGCGGTTCATCATGAGCGGGAACACTACCATCAACATTAATGGGGATGTTGGCCCGTATTTTTTGCCAACTTGTGAAGTGAGACAGGGAGATCCTATATCTCCCTTGCTTTTCAACTCCGCGGTAGATACCCTGGTGGAGATTTTGGATAGAGCCAAAATCACCGGCCACATTTATGGAGTGGTACGACATTTTATCCTAGGAGGAGGTGACCCACCTCCAATATGTTGATGATACCATGACCATGGTCTAGGCCTTAGAATTGGACATCATTAATCTCAAGTTCTTGCTCTTATGTTTTGAATCCATGACGGGACTTAAGATCAACTTCGACAAGAGCGAGATGATGATTTTGGGATACTTCGATGAGGAGCGACAACAAATTACTGACAACTTCAAGTGAATTCTTGCGGACTTCCCCACCACTTACTTGGGGATCCTAGTGCGTGACACTCGTGTATTAATCAAGGACCTTGCCCTCCTGATGTCGCGAGTGAGGGCTAAGACTGAGCCCTGGCGAGCTTGTCTCAAGACTAAGGGGAGCAAGACGATCTTGACTGATTCATGTCTGTCCAGCCTACCCATGTACATTATGGGTCTATACCTGCTACCTGAAGGAACCCATGCAAATTTCGCCAAGGAGTTGTCTCGGTTCTTTTGGATGGCAAGGGACAGGCACCAAAAATACCACATGGTAAAATGGACTGACATCTGCGCCCCTAAGGACCTTGGCCATAGGCAATTTGGACTCCCGCCGGTTCAACGTCGCACTTATGTTGACATGGGTGTGGTGTATCCTCTCTGAGGATGGAGGTCTTTGGGTTCATCTTATTAAAGCCAAATACCTCTGCGGTCGACCACTCCTGGCGCGTGAAAGGGGGGAGGTTGAAAGGGTAATCTCCCCTATGTGTGGTTTTGGTGATTAATTACAATCCCTATGGACTAATTTTTTCATTGAGTTTTATATGAAGGAATATTCCATAGGTCATACTTGTAGTCCATGTGTTGGATTCAAGTATGAATGCCATGAAGATAAAGATATACCTTGATTATTGGCATCAAGATCATTGAGTTGAAGAATAATATGATATGATCAACATCTTGAGAGTGTGATCTCAATAGAAGAATTCAAGATATGGCTCTAAGTCGGTGTCATGATAGCCTCATTAGTTGAGCTATGGTTGACTAAGATTTAGAGCATGTAATCAAATGAAGAGTTCTTTATGTACCTCAATATATTGAGATGGAGCATGATAAGATACTTGGTTGACCAATACAAAGAGTGAAGATTAGATTCAAGCTTGGTCAACACGTGAAGCATAAAGAATGTACCACGTGTCTTATGGTATGGTAAGCTTGTCAATTATGCTTCATGAACTAACCCATTATATATGTGCCTTTTTGTTATCTATATTGGTTAGGTATCTTTTCATGGGCATGCTTCAAAAGTGAAGATCTCATATAGCCCATGAGAGGATGACATCAAGTTGTGATCGTCATCAAAATTGAGAAGGGCAAGTTCAAGATAAGCATCTCGAGAAAATGATTTGCGTGAAGCTTGCCGTTCATATTGGTGATAATAGACATGTGAAGACGTGTCTTAATGAAGCTATCCCATAGTGGTGTATGAGGGAGCAAATTATGAGTCTTCACGAAGCAACAATGATCAAGTGATGCATTCCGACTTGGATGGAGCTTGAAGCGTTGTCATCAAGTTCAAGAGGGATGCGCAGGGCAAAGGTATGGCCTTGCTAGGTTTTCCTTTTACTGGTCTCAAGGTGGTTGTTGGGAGACCGGGTTATAGGATAGATAGCCGCACTATAAAGAGGGGCTTTCGGTTGGGTAACTTGATCACATCATCGTAGGGAGCTCCATCATTTGCATACTTTGCATCTTCCTATTTTGTTGCTTCTTGGTGTTTCTCTATGTGAGGTTCTTGAGCTTGTTGCTAGCTCTTCAACAAGCCCAAGTTCATCGAAAACAGAATTTGTATGCATCTTCTATAGTGTTTTCGAGTTTGAAGGTTTTACCGGTTGTTCTTATAGAGAGGCTTCATGCCTTTCTTCATTTGGTTCTATCCTTCTTTGTTGGACTATGATGTTTTTATGCACCATCTTGCAGAGCTTATTGTCCTCGTCAAAACAAGCCCAAGATCATTAAAATCGGAGTCCAGATGCAAAAGTTATTGCGTTTTCATGAAGTCTGATTCATCCCGGTTGTGGATCCGGTTCAACCGACTCCCACACCAGACAGTCCGGTGCCAGCGCTGGTTAGACCGGGTCTGAAACCGGATTTTCCGGTTTTTGTGACCGAGTCTATTCCGAGTTGGCAAACAGAGCCATTCCGGGTTAAAGGCCGATCCTCTGGCCTGGGGACCGAGTTACCCTGTTCTGGGGCCGGTCCAACCGACTTTTAAACCGAGTTTTCACATATTTCCTCCCAATGGATATATTTTCTTTCCCCTATAAAAGGGGGTTCTTATCCCAACGCTTTTGTGTGTTCTTGAGCTCGAAATTGACCTCCATTGTTGACCCTCTTGAGCTTGCTTCCTCTCCCTTCCCTCCTATGATTCTTGCATCTTTTTGAGGGCTCTAGAAGAGATCTAGATCTACAATCCCCACCAATCAATTCCTCTTCTAAGTGAGGGGAACCCTTTGGATCTAGATCTTGGAGTCATTGGTTAACTTCCACCATTGTTCTTCATCTCTAATTCCTCCCTAGCACTTGTTGCTTTGGTGTGATTTGAGAGTGAAGGATTTGAGCACCCTTGGTGTTCTTGCTTTGCATTCTTGCGTAAGTGTTGAGCTCTCCATTACGATTTGTTCGAGTGAGAGACCGTGAGCTTGTTACTCTTGGAGGGTGACCTCCTAGTTGGCTTGGCGGTTGGTTTCACGGTGTTCTCTTTGTGGAAGATTGTGAAGAGACCCGGGCTTCTCCTTTGTGGAGCTTGTGAAGTGGTTGTGGATCTTGCCATCTCCCGAGTGGAGGAAAAGCTAGCCATAAGGAAAGGGCCTATTCCTTTGTGGGATAGACTCGGAGAAGAAGGTGAGCCTTCGTGGCGTTGGGAAATACTTCGTGGAATCCCACACCTCTCCAACGTGGCGTACCTTCTAGTAAGGGAACACGGGAATACATATTCGTCTCCGCATGCGTCAGTTATCTCTATACCCGAGCTTACTTTTCTTGTGATAGCCATCGTGCTTGAAGTACTTATATCTTGCTTATCACTTGTGGTATATTTATGTTGTGTTATCTTGCTTATCTTAACTTGTTGTTGGTGCACTTAGTTGAGCCTAGTGTATTTAGGTTTTGTGGTTGTAAAATAACTGTTAGTTTAATTCCGCATTCTATCAGCCAAAACCGTAATAGTTTTGAAATTGCCTATTCACCCCCCTCCAGGTGACATCTTTATCCTTTCAATTGGTATTAGAGCAAGGTCTCTCCTTGTTTAGGCTTCACCGCCTAGAGTGTCAAGAAGTCAGCTAGTAGTATAGTGCACAATGACACAATTATCTTTGATGGCACAAATTATGCTTTATGGAGAAATTGCTTGCTTTGTAATCTTTGGACCTTGTGTCCAAATATTGAGCGATTTCTAGATGTAGGCTTTTCCCCTCCGATGGATCCTCTAAATCTATCTTTAGAGGATGAGAAAATTTTACATCTTGAAGCTCAAGTATCTAATGAGCTTATCTTCTCCTTGAGCCCCACAGTTAATTTGTTCTTGACGATTGTAAAGCGCAAGTTGTCTCATGAGAGGTGGACCAAGCTTAAAGAAATATTTGGTGGTTCCATTTCTCATATTGTCGGTGGTCTCTCCGAGGATCTCTCTTCTCCTTCACACCATAAAGAGCTCCAAGTTGCTTCCACCTCCGGCCGCAAATAGATTTCAATTCTTTCCACTTCACTTACATGTGACAAGTCACAAGATAATGGCATGGTGAGTGGAAAAATCATATGTGATGATGGTAGTGTTTCTCTTTACACCAACGATTCTTGTTCTATAAATGACAATGGTATAGAGAATTTGGACTTAAACACTTCTTGCAACAATAGTTCTATATCCCCTTGTGTTGCTAGTCCTTGCATATCGTCTAGGATCTATTTGAGTACTAATGTAGATGATATGCTTGATTTGTCTTGTTCCCATGTGCAAAATGCTTCTATTTCCTCTAGTTGTGTATCTAACAATGTAAAGGAAATCAAACATTCTATGGAGAAAGACATAATCATGAATGGAGATTCAACAATATCCTCATCTTCATCCTCCTGTGCTCGCATGTGCCTTATGGCAAGAGGATCAAAGGTATCTCCTACTTTGGATCCCAACATTTCTTCTCTAGATAATAGCAATCATAATGACGATAGTGATGATGACCTTGATGAGGATACTAGTGCTCGTGTGCTTGAGTTGACTTTTTGTGTACCTCTCTTCGTGGTAATAATAAGGTTGTTGCTTGTCTCAAAGACGTTATGGACACCATAACTAAACAAACGGAAACCATAGAGGAGTTGGATTTCCAACTTGATGATGGGAGTCGGAGATTCAATCTCCTTAAGCAAGAGATTGCCAAGGAAAAGCACACTAATTGTCTCCTTACACAAAAAATTGAATCTTATGAGCTTGAAAAGGAAAAATATATTAATGATGCTAGTGCTACTAACTCTAATTCTTGTGAAGCATCTATATTAAATGAGAATGTTGAGCTAAGGGCTCAACTTGAGTTGCTAACTAGCAAGTATAGGAAACTGGAAGAGAGTCATGAAATTCTCTCGGGCTCTCATAATGATCTTCTAATCTCCTATGATGGGCTAAAGTTAGCTCGTGAGGCAAGTATCACTAAGGTAACATCTTGTGAGCCTCATTTGGACATTAGCACAACTTCTACTCAAAATGCTATTTTGCCATGTGTTAGTCCTAGTGATCCTTCTTGTCATGCATTTGATAAACCTTGTGTTGGATTACTTGCTTTGCCTTGTTGCTCTAACAATGAAGCTTATACTTCCTCTAGTACCTCTATTTCTACTAACCATGTAGAGGAAATCAAAGAGCTCAAGGCCCAAGTCACTCCTTTGAAGAAATACTTGGAAAAGAGTCATGAAAGCAAATCCACACTCGATAATATTTTGAGTGTGCAAAATTCCCCAATGATAAAAGTGGACTTGGATTCAACTCCAAAAACAAGAACAAGTCCAAGAGAAACAATAAGAAGGGCCAATACCAAGTCAAGAATTCAGCCAAGATTATTTGCTTCAAGTGCAAGGTTAAAGGACATCATGTAAGATCTTGTCCATTGAAGAAAAAGCACTTGCGTGAGAAGCAACAAGGGAAGCAGCCACAAGTTCAAGGTCAAGCCCAATCTCAACCTCAAGTTTAAGCTAGGCCACTTCCTAAGAAGAATAAAGATAAGGCTCCCCAAGACAAGAAATCAATGAAGAAGAGAAAGGGGAGCACTTGTTGCTACATATGTCGTGAGAAGGGTCACTTTGCCTCTTCATGTTCAAACGGTACCTTATCTAACCCTATCATTGTTGATGATGATTATTCTCTTGGGAAGGATAAGGATGGCAATGTGTTTGCCAAGTTTGTTGGCACTCAAAGTGGTGTCAATAAATGAACCATTTGGGTTACCAAGCCTATTGTGACTAACCTCTTAGGACCCAACTTGGTTGGGGACCAACAAGCTCAAACTTGATCAATAGGTGTTTTTGGATGGCATTGGAGACTTGGCTAACTCATGAAGAATTAAGGGAACTTCATATAT
This sequence comes from Avena eriantha, assembly GCA_910589775.1. Taxonomy (NCBI): domain Eukaryota; kingdom Viridiplantae; phylum Streptophyta; class Magnoliopsida; order Poales; family Poaceae; genus Avena; species Avena eriantha. Next base: position 80,001,736 of record OU342742.1, read on the forward strand.
TATATTTAATCAAGCCAAGTTATAAGTATTATCATCTCCCTACCATATACCCAATGCGCTCTTTGCGGTAACTCGAACTCAACTCTTTTATATTGTAAGTTACTTGCCCCTTTACATGTTTTGGTTTTGTACCAAGTATGTGTTTGTATTTGTTGTGCCTCATGCTTTCTTATTTTGTTCTTTCAAGTATGTCTAGGTATTTGGCACATCATTTACTTGTGTGTTTTGTTTTAAGCCTCTGATGCATCTTGATGATATCTTATTTGGCTCTTTTTGAGTGGTTAATGGAACATCCCATTCTAGGGGAGTGATATGCCCCGCATATCTCTCAAACCTTAAAATGTGTGTACATGAGTAATACCACTTAGTATTGATATTGCAAGCTTATCTAATCACTATGTGGTGTGTCATACTCATGAGAAATTCAAATTCTAAATGTCCATTAATTATCTCTAGTTGAGGTTATTTTTCCTCTTATTAAGAAAAACTGAATACCACATTATGGGGGAGTAATATGCTTTTGTGCATATCACATTATGGCTGGAGGCTTGACTATCTAGGGTTTATGCATCGGGAGGATTCTTATAGGCCAGAGGGCAAGGTCGGTGGGCGGCCAGGGGGCCCACACCATGCCCTGGCGCGGCCTGGGGGACCCACGCCATGGGGTGGTGTGGCCACCCTGTGGCCCCTCTCCGACTCTCCTTCTGGCTTCGTGAGTCTTCCGGGAAAATATCAACTTTGGCTTTTGTCCAGTCCAATTCCAAGAATATTGATTTTCTGACTTTCCTGGAACCAAAAACAGCAGAAAACAGGCAACTGGCACTGTGTCTCTTGTTAATAGGTAAGTCCAAGAAATCATATGAAAAGTAATCCAAATTTGGAACAAAACATAAGAAAGTAGATAAAACCAAGCATGGAACATAAAAAATTATAGATACATTTGCAATGTATCAACATCCCCAAGCTTAACTCCTGCTCGTCCTCGAGTAGGTAAGTGATAAAAAGAAAGAATAATTTTTGAGGTGACATGCACCATCAAAGACTTGATCAAAGTATTTGCAAAACAGTCAAAGCTGGGATCATAGTACTTCAATCATAACATGAAAGACAAAGTTCTAGCAATAAGACAAAGAAACTATGATGCAACATGAAAAGGCACAAACAAAAGATTCATGAATAACAATGCTTTGCAAGACGTTTGTTTGTTTCACATAAACAAAACATAGCATAATAGTATTCGGCTTGTCCCTCAATAGAGTTGCAAATATAAATGCATAGGACACCTTCAAAGTTCATAAGAGTGACTAGATACAATAGTTTAAAACAAGCAATATCAAGTTATGCATCAGTCAACTAGTCTTGGGACAATGCACATAGAACTAAGAATGGCCACTATGCTCTCAAAGTAAGTGCATAAAGGTAGAAGGTGGAGAATCAATATAATGGTGGAAGAAAGGCCTTCATAGAAGGATGTAGGGATTCAAGTCTCATAAAGAGCTTCCAAAAATTATGGTACTTGTTAGCTTTCAGCTCTCATTGCCCCTATCATAAGCATATTGAAGTGATTAAGGTTAAAGCGAACAAACTATGGTGTACATGCTTTACGAAGTATAAGTTAGAAATCTCATGTCCCTTGCATACGAGGGCCGCTCCTCATGCTACTCAAGTTTAGTCACCGGTAAGTTCTTGTCATCGTAAGTACATGTGTATCATAGAGAACCGCCAACGGGTACCCCTTGCCCGATGATACGGAAGAATCCCCATATTAAAATGACAAGGCAAGCAGACAACGAGCATCTCAGCAATCTTCTTATTTACCATGGGAATATGGTGCTTTTTTCTCTCTTTCCTCTTTTCATAATCTCTTTTTTTTCTTTTTCTTTTTTTTCTCAATATAGGACTCGTTTTTTAAGAAGAATGCTTCATAGACAGCTCATTATGGTTACGCTGCAGGTTTCCACCATGTCAGCATGGATTAGACCAGTGGCCCAGGCGTTTCTCTAACACATATACATAACTCCATGGACTTACAAGCTGCCCTTTCATTTCATACCGACGACATCCATAGACAAAAGAGCATGATATCAACTAGGTACAAAGTACCAGTGCAATGTTGAAAGCGTTCCCCATGACAGCATGGTTCTGCTAATCCCCAACAAATAAGTGCAAGCATATACAACATAGACGACACAATGGTTCAAGTTTATTAAGGGCAAGAAAAGTAAAGTGTGCCATCAAGTTCGTGAGAGCTTTAATCACTAGTTTTCTCATAACAAGTTTAATTTCGAAGGTAAAAAAAAGCATGAATACACTTGGAATAGCATAATATAGTAGGTAGGTATGGTGGACTCTTTGGAATAACTTGGTTTAGGGAGTTGGATGCATGAGTGGAACTCATACTTGGTTCTGGAGGCTAGCAAAAGACTGTGAGCGGCAAACTAAGAGAGCAATAATGGCCATAATCATGCAGAGCGACAAAACATCATTGATCAAAGCATAAAGTCATACTACAAGTTGAAAACTAAAGGATCATAAAGGCTATGGTGACTTGAGATAGTCATAACATGGTGTGAGCATGTGCCAAGTCAACCCAAATAAAACATCAAAGGAGAATACCACAATACTATGCGTTAATATGCTAAAACAACGCATGATTCATCTAAAGCACATTAAGAAATCTCAATTGTTTATAACAATTCATGCTACAGCAAAGAATACTAAGCATAAATCCAAAACAATATCAAGCATGGCATGACAAAGCATAGGCCACAGTCAAAAACAAACTCTCTTTACCACTTAAGCATGAGCTTTCCTACTCTTTTCCAATCCAAACCAAACTATTTGAAAACCAATGTATGAAAGAGGGGGTCCAACCAATCTATTCATCATACTAAGCAAACCAAGAAAACGAAAAACCAAAACGAAAACGAAAAAGAAGACGCTCCAAGAACAACACAACTATGCATGAAACAATATAAATGAAGCGTTTGGAAGAAACCTGGGATTTTTATTGATGAAGAAGGGGATGCCTTGGGCATCCCCAAGCTTTGACGCTTGTACTTCTTGGATATTTCTTGGGGTGACACGCGTGGCATCCCCAAGCTTGAGCTTTAGTCCATCCTTCATCTCATTACCCATTCCTTCCATACACCTGAAAATTTTCTTCATACAAAACTTCACACAATCTTTATTAGCAACATTAGTGCACTCAAGATAATAAGTCTTTTAGGTTCAGTTCCAACACCAATAAAACTTCCATTAAAACACTAGCTACTGTAGCACTTCCTTCAAAAAGCTCAATTCCCCAAAAGAACTCAAAAAGGAACCAACAAGAAGCAAATGCAAATAATGGCAGAAATCTGTCAAAACAGACCAGCAGGTAAAGCCGAATTTTTTAGAATACCTTCTGTTGCTCAAATAGAAAAGTGTCGAACTAACAAAAGTTAGATAACAACCTGGGGAAGAAGCACAAAAATTCATGCCTCAAAAGAACGTATAGAGATTTACACGCATCTTTACGGTGACGCACAGAAATCTGTTTCGGGACAGCAACTTTCCCAATCATTAATTCTCTCTCATTAGAGATTAATCTTGGCATAAAAAGCAAATAAAAAGGATAAGGAGAGGTTATTACCGAAGTAATAACTTCGAAGACTCAACTAAAACTTTTGGGTTATCTCCCAATAAGTACTTTTGTTTAACGCCTTTAAGTTAGGCATGATAGTTTGAGAAGATGCTCACATAAGAAATATGAATTGAAGTAAAAGAGAGCATCAAGAAGCAAATTCAAAGCACATTTAAGTCTAACCCACTTCCTATGCATCGGAATCTTGTAAATAAATAAGTCATGAAAGCACAAAGCAACAAGCACAGGAAAGCAAAACAAGTGCAGCTTCAAAATTTTCAACATAAAGAGGGGAAACTTAATATTGTTGAGACACATAAAACCATGTTTCCCTCTCTCATAATAACTTTCAGTAGCACCATGAATAAAATTAACAATATAACTATCACATAAAACATTCTTATCATGAGTCACATGCATATAATCATTATTACTCTCCACATAAGCATAGTCATTCTTATTAATTGTAGTGGGAGAAAATTCAACAAAATAGCTATCATTATTATTCTCATCACCATAATCATCAAATATAGGAGGCATATTGTAATCATTAATTTTCTCCTCAATAGTAGGTGGACTGAAAATATCATTTTCATCATTGTAATCATCATATATTGGAGGTTTGGTATCATCATAAGAAATAGAATAGCTATCTTCCAAAGACGGGGAACTAAAAAGATCATTTTCATAAAAACTAGCTTCCCCAAGCTTAGACTTTTCCATAGCATTAGCAATAATGGTGTCCAAAGAATTCATACTAACAACATTGTTATTAGCATGCAAATAAAGTTCCATCGGTTTTTTAATTTTCTCTTCAAACACTTCATGTCCTAACTCAAGATAAATACTATAAAGCTCTCTAATTTTTTTTTTCCATTAATCCTAACTAGTGAAAACAAGAAATAAAAAGACAAAATTGCAGAATCTAAAGGAAAAAACTTCGAGCACTCACACCAGAGGATGTGAGTACCTTTTACCTTACCTCCCGGCAACGGTGCTAGAAAATAGGCGTTTGCCGTGGGAGGTTCTTCTTCTTTAATCCTCCGGTGTGAATACCTTTTACCTTTCCTCCCCGGTAATGGCGCCAAAAAATAGCTTGATGTCTACGCACTTCTATTCTTGTAGACAGTTGTTGGGCCTCCAAGTGTAGAGGTTTGTAGAACAGCAACAAGTTTTCCCTTAAGTGGATCACCCAAGGTTTATCGAACTCAGGGAGGAAGTGGTCAAAGGTATTCCCTCTCAAGCAACCCTGCAATCAAGATACAAGAAGTCTCTTGTGTCCCCAAACACACCCAATACACTTGTCAGGTGTATAGGTGCACTAGTTCGGCGAAGAGATAGTAAAATACAAGTGGTATGTATAATTATAACTCGTAATGGTGCTAGAAAATAGCTTGATGGCGTGGAAGAGACTAAAGGCAAACTGAAATAAAGATGGAAGCAAGCAAACATGTAACAGATCTAGTTGCAGATGGTGTATCAATGCTTAGAAACAAGGCCTAGGGATCATACTTTCACTAGTGAACACTCTCTCATATAAATATCTTCTCTTTATGATACTACTCTTAACTACTCTCCGGTTGAACACTCTAATCGATGGTAGGGCTATAACAGCACACCTCAAAGTTCATCTTTCCCATCTAGAAAACCCCACACTGTCACCTTGAGCACTAGATGGTTCCAATAAACACCACAATTTCATAAAGACATCCAACTCCAAATATAACTCATAGCAAGTATTTGTAATCTCTAGCCTAAGTGCCACCATGGTGAGCACGCTGTCACTTTCACACACATGGGGAGAGCAAAGATTCATTAAAGCACTTGAGTAGCAAGGTAGATCTAATTGATTACAAAGCTCATGATCTCAATAAGATCATGCATAGAGAGAGAGATGAACACATAGCTACCGGTAGAACCCTTAGCCTCGAGAGAGAACTACTCCCTCCTCATCATGGGAATCAGCAATAGTGATGGAGATGGTGGTGGAGATCGATGGAGATGGCTCCGGGGGCACTTCCCCGTCCCGGCAGGGTGCCGGAACAGAGACTTTCTGTCCCCCGAATCTCCCCTTCGGTGGCGACGGCGCTGCGGAACTTTTTGTGCCTAGAGGCTTGACTATCTAGGGTTTATGCATCGGGAGGCTTCTTATAGGCCAGAGGGCAAGGTCGGTGGGTGGCCATGGGGCCCACACCATGCCCTGGCGCGGCCTGGGGGGACCCGCGCCATGGGGTGGTGTGGCCAACCTGTGGCCCCTCTCTGACTCTCCTTCTGGCTCTGTGAGTCTTCCGGGAAAATATCAACTTTGGCTTTTGTCTGGTCCAATTCCGAGAATATTGATTTTCTGACTTTCCTGGAACCAAAAACAGCAGAAAACAGGCAACTGGCACCGTGGCTCTTGTTAATAGGTTAGTCCAAGAAATCATATGAAAAGTAATCCAAAGTTGGAACAAAACATAAGAAAGTAGATAAAACCAAGCATGGAACATCAAAAATTATAGATACATTTGCAATGTATCATGCATGAAATTCAAATTTCAACTCTAAATATGCACATATTTTATCGAGTATGTCCTATGTGTTATGGTTAGTCTAACCACTTTGGACCCAATAAGTTTGGGGACCAAGATGTATCTGAATGTTGTTTTAGGTACATTGGAGATGCAATGGATGCTTGTCTCATCTATAAGGAAGGATGACAATTGGAGCCAAGCTAGGATGATCGAAAAATTCTTATCTACTACATCATACCATTGCTATCTCGGTAACAAGTATCTTATTCATGCATACTATTCTTCCATCCAATATCTTATAGGTTACATCTCGGCATGAATTTATTTGTTTGTAAATGTTGTGGTTCTTTCAAGGATCTTTGAAAGACTTCTCTATCCGTATTGCTTATGTGAGTAATTTGAGATGATGCATATTTTGGGGAATATATAAAATCTTCATGATTCACCAATTCCAAATATGTGTTCTAGCAATTTATTGCATATCAATTCCTCAGGGTACTCTCATGTGCAATATTGTTAAAATTGCATTGAATCCTTCCTTTTGATACTTGTTACCTTTCTCAAAATATCCCAACTAGCATTAGTTCCCTTAGTGTTAGTTTTGATGTTTTTGAGGTTTTTTTTCTTTGGTGAAGTTCATTGATATACCATAAGAGAAAATAGAGCCATGGGATATATATGCACTTAAGAAAAATATCCTTTTTGGTATATCTTATGACTTCCTCTTGGATATCTTGTATTCTTATTTTTATTAATCTCTTATGTGTGGATGTTTCTTTGTGGATTATTCTCACGTCTTGTCCACTCAGAAACTTAATATACAAAAGAGTGTTAATATCCTCGCTCTTTGCCAACCATCTCTCTCATCCTCTAGTTTTTAAAGATATTAGTAAGGTCTTGATTTATGAGTGCTCGGTTTACTTTTATTGCATCTTCACACACTCATATCTCATATTTGGTTTCTTTTGGACTTAAGCTTGTCTTGACAAGTGTATTGATTTATATCTATACTCCTTATATCTTGGTTGTGTTCTAAATGATAGAGAGGGAGTGAGGATTCCATGTTTCTACATATTGTATTCAAATGAAACAACTACTTTATGCACGAACCATGGGGAGCTTCCTTATTTCATTTAGATCACTATTTGTACATTTGATTATTTGGATTTTTTGATTGCTTGCTTCATCCGTTGAAGTTCCTTCACCTTGTTATCCTTTTAGCAATCATTGATCCTCAATATAGTTTGATTTCCTCCAAGTATTCGTCATTGGATATGTGCATATGTTTTCACTCATATTATGAGTAATGCACACCTTGGGTAGGAACTCATACTGTATTGTCCTTCTAATCTTGTCATCCATTTTGGCACTTGTTGTCAATGGGGGAGAAGTTTAGAGGGTTTTAAGGGAAATAGTTTTGTACTTAAGATTGGTTTGTTCTTAAGTGTTTGCCTTTCAAGCATTTCATCTTTATTATGTTTTGCATGGTTGAATATATAGCGGAAACTCTCCCAAAGGTTATGCTTGATAATGTATGCAATGAAATTCAAGTTCATCACACGTGCATATATTGTGGAAGAGTTTGCTCTATATATGTTGGTTCTACTCACATCTCTTGCATTAGTTGTAGTTTGTGTGAGTAGAATCGGTTTTGATATGGGCTAGTATCATTGTGTTACTTAACCATAGCAAATACAACCTCTTATATACAACTTATTCTCGGATAAGTTGCATACTTGTATATAATATTCATTATATAAACCCTCTTTTGTGATTGGCATCAATTACCAAAATGGGGGAGATTGAAAGGGTGATTGTCCCTATGTGTGGTTTTGGTGATTAATGACAATCCCTATGGACTAATGTTTTCATTGAGTTTTATATGAAGGAATATTCCATAGGTCATGCTTGTAGTCCATGTGTTGGATTCAAGTATGGATGCCATGAATATAAAGATATACCTTGATTATTGGCATCAATATTATCAAGTTGAATAAGAATATGATATGATCAACATATTGAGAGTGTGATCTCAATAGAAGAATTCAAGATATGGCTCTAAGTCGGTGTCATGATAGCCTCATTAGTTGAGATATGGTTGACTAAGATTTAGAGCATGTAATCAAATGAAGAGTTCTTTATGTACCTCAAGATATTGAGATGGAGCATGAGAAGATACTTGGTTGACCAATACAACGAGTGAAGATTAGATTAAAGCTAGGTCAACACATGAAGCATAAACAATGTACCACGTGTCTTGTGGTATGGTAAGCTTGTCAATTATGCTTCATGAACTAACCCATTATATATAAGCCTTTTTGTTATCTATATTGGTTAGGTATCTTTTCATGGGCATGCTTCAAAAGTGAAGATCTCATATAACCCATGAGAGGATGACATCAAGTTGTGATCGTCATCAAGATTGAGAAGGGCAAGTTCAAGATAAGCATCTCGAGAAAATCATTTGATTGAAGCTTGCCGTCCATATTGGTGATAATAGACATGTGAAGATGTGTCTTAATGAAGCTATCCCATAGTGGTGTATGGGGGAGCAAATTATGAGTCTTCATGAAGCAACAATGATCACGTGATGCATTTCGTCTTGGATGGAGCTTGAAGCGTTGTCATCAAGATCAAGCGGGATGCGCAAGGCAAAGGTATGTCCTTGCTAGGTTTTCCTTTTACCGGTCTCAAGGTGGTTGTTGGGAGACCAGGTTATAGGATAGATAGCCGCACTATAAAGAGGAGCTTTCAGTTGGGTAACTTGAACACATCATTGTAGGGAGCTCAATCATTTGCATACTTTGCATCTTCCTATTTTTTTGCTTCTTGGTGTTTCTCCATGTGAGGTTCTTGAGTTTGTTGCTAGCTCTTCAACAAGCCCAAGTTCATCGAAAACGGAATTCGTATGCATCTTCTATGGCGTTTTCGAGTTTGAAGGTTTTATCGGTTCTTCTTATAGAGAGGCTTCATGCCTTTATTCATTTGGTTCTATCATCCTTTTTTTACTATGATATTTTTATGCACCATCTTGTAGAGCTTGTTGTCCTCGTCAAAACAAGCCCAAGATCATCGAAATCGGAGTCTAGATGCAAAAGTTATTGCGTTTTTCGTGAAGTTTGTTTTATCTTGGTTGTGGATCCGGTTCAACCGACTCCCATACCGTACAGTCCGGTGCCAGCACTGGTTAGACCGATCTGAAACCGGATTTTCCGGTTTTCGTGACTGAGTCTATTCCGAGTTGGCAAACAGAGCCATTCCGGGTTGTAGGCCGATCCTCTGGCCTAGGGACCGAGTTACCCAGTTCTGGGACCGGTCCAACCGACTTTTAAACCGAGTTTTCACATATTTCCTCCCAATGGATATATTGGCGTTCCCCTATAAAAGGGGGTTCTTACCCCAACGCTTTTGTGTGTTCTTGAGCTCAAAATTGACCTCCATTGTTGACCCTCTTGAGCTTGCTTCCTCTCCCTTCCCTCCTATGATTCTTGCATCTTTTTGAGGGCTCTGGAAGAGGAGATCTAGATCTACAATCCCCACCAATCAATTCCTCTTCTAAGTGAGGGGAACCCTTTGGATCCAGATCTTGGAGTCATTGGTTAACTTTCACCATTGTTCTTCCTCTCTAATTCCTCCCTAGCAATTGTTGCTTTGGTGTGATTTGAGAGTGAAGGATTTGAGCACCCTTGGTGTACTTGCTTTGCATTCTTGCATAAGTGTTGAGCTCTCCATTATGATTTGTTCGAGTGAGAGACCGTGAGCTTGTTACTCTTGGAGGGTGACCTCCTAGTCGGCTTGGCGGTTGGTGCCGCGGTGTTCTCTTTGTGGAAGATTGTGAAGAGACCTGGGCTTCTCCTTTGTGGAGCTTGTGAAGTGGTTGTGGAGCTTGCCATCTCCCGAGTGGAGGAAAAGCTAGCCATAAGGAAATGGCCTATTCCTTTGTGGGATAGACTCGGAGAAGAAGGTGAGCCTTCGTGGCGTTGGGAAATACTTCGTGGAATCCCACACCTCTCCAACGTGACGTACCTTCTTGTAAGGGAACACGGGAATACATCTTCGTCTCCACGTGCCTCGGTTATCTCTATACCCGAGCTTACTTTCCTTGTGATAGCCATCGTGCTTGAAGTACTTATATCTTGCTTATCACTTGTGGTATATTTATCTTGTGTTATCTTGCTTAGCTTAACTTGTTGTTGGTGCACTTAGTTGAGCCTAGTGTATTTAGGTTTTGTGCTTGTAACATTAGTTTAATTCCGCATTCTATCAAGCCAAAACCGTAATATTTTTGAAATTGCCTATTCACCGCCCTCTAGGCGACATCTCTATCCTTTTAGAGGGTTCTCAGTTCTGGAGGGCCATCCAGGATATCAAACAGGAGATTAGAAGGTGGATCTCTTTCTCCATCGGAAATGGAGTAGGGACCTTGTTCTTGCTTGACCCATGGTTATCGGCCCCTCCACTTAGGACAGAATTCCCCTCACTTTTTTGCTATTTGTGCAGACCCGTTTCTTCTTGTGGTCGAGGCGTACCTCGAGGGTACCTGGAACATCCCATTCCGGTGTACCTTTGGAGTTGTTGAAGCCACGGCCTTTACGACCATGAGAGATTCCCTACCTATGGCTCTCTCGAATGCACCTGATAAGGTTACCTAGAGATTGACCTTGGTAGGAACTTTCTAGGTTAACTCGACATATAGGGCAAGGGCCCTCATTGCTGTGGACGGTGCACCTGTGGAAAGCCCCTATGCCATTAAACACTAAGATATTTGTTTGGCAACTTCTACAGGACCGTCTCCCTTCGGGCGTGGAGGTGACGAAGAGACAATGGCCCGGGAATGTCCTCTGGCCACTATGTGGGCCCCGGAAACAGGGACCCATATTATGTTTACCTGCCCCGCTGCGCAGTTTCTATGGTGCTTTGTCTGTGAAGCCCTTGCGCCTGCTTGGCAGGCTCAAGAGCTAGGGGACTTCCTGGAGACTGAGGCAAACCGGACTGAGAAGGGGTGTCGCCTCTTCTGGTTGGTGTTTGCCACGATGACCTGGATCCTATGGAATATTCATAATAAAATGGTTATCGAGAGAGTTTTTCCGAGGCGTGCTTCTGATTCAGTATTCAACTTTCTTGCTTATCTTCAGCAGTGACACCTGCTCTCTAGGCAGCAATATAGGGAGCAGTCGGACGACATTCTTTGAGACCTCCTAGCGGCACGATCGTTCTCTTCGCCTCCGGCCCACTGAGCTTTCCCCTTGGGTGCTTGTTTCCAGCTTATCCTTTCTTTTTTCCTTTTTAGGCATTGTTGTGCTGCTGCCCCAGCGAACCTTTTTTCATTTTTGTCTTTGCCTTTGGTTCTAGTATCAGACTTGGATGATTGTGCTTTATTTATAAAGCATGGAGAAATCCTATTTCGAGGAGGTGAGTTAAGTTGCTTTCAATATTAGAGACATGGAAGACTTGATTGATAAATTGGATAATAGTGGTAGAGACATTTTTACTGAAAATAATCCCAGATTTGGACCGGTTAGGTGTTTGTTCTGATGATAAACAGAAAGTCTGGATGATGGTCCAAATAGATTAGGACATGAAGCTCATAAATATGTCAAAAGTGAATGTGTGTTGTATATGCAACTTAGGGGAGGATTCATGGAATGAAATATGTGAAGCTTTGTTTGTCCTTATTCTAGGACGAGCTTGTTGAGCACATGAATGCACACAACATGGAGTAAAGCAAAACAATATAATGGTTATTTCATCTCACTGGAACAATGTTGCATGAGAATTTTTTCATGATTTTGTTCATAGTGTGGATGATCTCGACTTCTACGAGGAAGGCAATTCGGGTGACGGGATATTTCACAACCCTATATCATTTCTAACCCAAACTTCCAGGAACTTGAAACATAAAAGAGAAGAAATCTGATTTAGGTGGTACAAAGGGGCACTAGTTCCATGATGGAATCCTTTGCCACCTACTACATCCACGTTGATGGAGGCCTCTCAAAAATTGAAACAAAGGGGCATGTGCCAAATCTATCGCAATGAGGGGGACAATATTGTGTTGCATCGACACTTGTTATCGAGGGCCCAATGGACTCCCAAACTCTCGAAGCGTTGGCCTACCGAGAAGCATTGTTATCGAGGGCCCAATGGACTCCCAAACTCTCACAGTGGAGCCTCTCCATGTGTATTCCTCATTGTAAGGCTCCGCATTTAGGCGCTCGTGGACCTCCCTGTCCTCCCGATGCTCTCGTGTGGAGGCCAAGCGGCAGTCGACGGGGGCTGGCTCCAGCACGGTGGTGCCCGACAGGAAGTTCAGCATTCCTGCTGCACATATGGAGATGCACGTTCCCGATGTCGTAGGCCCACGCCGCTTGCGCCGCCGATTGGTAGTTACTGATCCATATTTCCTTGTGTGTCTTGTAGTGGTGTTCTCCACTACCCACGTCCCCCATGCCCGCTGATGCATGTTGTGGTACTTTCTTTGCAGCAGTGGCGACAGGGGCAAGCTGCCGCCACCGCAGGAGGCACCGCCTCCTCACGACAATTGTGTGCGGCGTCGATCTGCGCTCTGAATCGATGAAAGGGACCCGTGGCGGGAGGATCTGGCCATCTACGATGTCGGAGTGGGTCTGATGTGGCGGTTGAGGGCGCCGTAGGGGAGAGTAGCGGCCAACACTGGAGAGCAGATGGTGGGAAAATTCTACTCGACTACCGAACGGTCGAGTATATTTAAGCGTCGTCCGTCGAGAGAAGTAAAAGTTTTACTCCTCCAAAGCAGTTAGGGGACCGGCTAAGTACCGTTTAACCTCCTAAAACGGTCGTATCTATTGCTCTAACGCTTTTTAGGGCATGTACAATGACGTCAGTCTTACCTTACGGTTGGCACGTCGAATTTTTGCTTAGTTGGAGGAGAGAGAATGAAGAAAGAGAAGGTTGTCTTTCCTTAGCTAAGCGATGATTCCTTAGAAATAAGAGAAGACTATTTTTCTCTTATCAACACAATTTCTTCTCTTATCAACACAATTTCTTACTATAGTTAGTCAAATCACATTAATTCTTAGAGATGATCCATTGTACAACTTATTTTTATTATCTTATCTATATTACATGAAGAGCTAAGAGAAGACCCGCCTTCTCTAACATTGTACATGCCCTTAGGGATCGGCTAGAGATACTCTAAGGTCGCTCCATTGCTCTCGGCCACCTGGCAACTATATTATATAGAGAGTTAAATACAATAGGAGTCCCTATACTTGTCCCGGTGGCTTAATTTAGTCCCGGTACTCGTAATGTGCACAATTTAACTCGTATACTTGTCGATCAATTAGACCAGATTTAGTCAAAAAGCTTGGTTGCCATCGAATTTGAGCTGACACAGATGACACGTGGATGCGGGTTCCACCCGCAGGAGAGAAGCAAGCTTGGAAACTTGCAGGAACCCCTCCCGCTCCTAGAACATATATTTCCACACCGCCAGTGTCGCCTCAAAGACGTCTTCCCTCCACGAATAGCCGCTACATGTTCCAGTCTAGTGATCACTTCCACTATTGCCTCCCTCTCCGTCGACTTTCTCCTTTTTTCCTACCACTCGAATAGAACAGTCCGGAACTAAAGGGCATTGTAATGGCGTGGGTTGCATGCTTATGAATTAGATTGTGAGGAGGTGCATGCAAATATCTAGGAGCAGAAATGTACATCCAAGATGTGGGAGGGGGTTGGTACAGGTTTCCAGGCCATCTAATCTCCTGCAAGTGGGACCCACGTCCATGTGTCGTCCGCGTCAGCTCAAATTCGACAGCAAACATGATTTTGTGCTAAATTGAGTCTAATTGACAAGTATATGGGTTAAATTGTGAAAAATTTGAGTATAAGGACTAAATCGAAGTAACCGGACAAGTATATGGACAACTGCTGTACCACTCAATACTTTGACTAAATGTTAATTTCCTTCTTTGCACGTGACAAAAAAAATAGCCCTAGCTAGAGTACATTTTTTTCCTTTTGGTTTCACGTGTTTCAGCCAACCCCATCTTTGCCCACCCCTAGCACGTTCGACGTGTTTGTTACGCCGTCACATGTCACTGAAACAAGCTCCACCCGCATATTCCGTTTCAGGAAGAACGCTCCCTCCGATCCATATTACTTGTCACTGGATTAGATGTACCTAGCACTAAAACATGTCTAGATACATCCATTTTTACGACAAGTAATATGGATCGGAGGGAGTAATATTTTCCACCAGCGTGCGTTCGAGACAGCGGAGTAGTTGTGAAGTCGAAGAAAGATCACTATTGATCAGTACTAGTAGCTAGCTTGTCAATTCTCACGTGTAGTAGTACAAAAGAATATCCAAGCGCATATATGTACCCCTCGGAACACGTACCTCGAATATTCTTCACACATCACGGACGGGCCGCACCGGGCAACAGCAACACCACGTCGGCTGGAATAACTCGGAGTACCGTATTTACACGCAACGCCAAGCGTGTATTGTTTGGCTATTCTTCGTGTCAGGCATATTGATCTCACATATACTACATACTACACACGTAGGCGCACAAAACCCGCCATGCAGCACGCACAAATTAGAAGTGTAGGTGGTCTAATGATTTATTTATAATTTTTATTATTTTTAAATCTCTTTGTACTTTTGTTGATGATTATTAATAGATCGGTGCAATTTCAAAAAAAAAAAAAGATCGACAGAAGAAGACCTGAAAACATGAAATGTCCCAAACTGCAAAGTTGTCGCTAGCCCGACGCAGGGTATTCTTACTGCCGTACGTGTACAGTCAGTTGCCTGTGGAGTATACTCGCATTTGGAAGCGTGCGCGTGCGCGTGCGCGTGCACACTAGTCTACTTCCTTGGCCAGTTCATACCAGTCTGAGCTGTGAGCTTCCAACCTGTCCAGTGTCCAAGCTGTGAGCTTCCGCGACGAGCAATGGAGCCTCGCCACGCGCCAAACATGCTTACAATACATGGATATATGGGCAGTGGTGTCCTTGGCCCTACAATAATGCTCCATCGCATGGTGGGCCAGAAGAGGGCGTACGTACATTGCAACCGGAAATGCTCCAAGCCGATTGGCCCGTACGTAGCATAGTTTATGCATGTGTGATTCATATTCACACAGTGTCATACACTGTACTAAGGGAAAAAAATATTCAGACAGTACTCTTCTACTCATCGACGGATCGTGATCCACGGGAGGAAGGAAAAAATATCCAAGCGGCCAAGCCAACAGTGCTTCAGTCATCATCGCCACCCATGAGACCAGTTGCTTGCGCGAATCGCTCCAGGACCCTCCAATCCAATAATAATGCGCTCGCTCATACACCAAAAAATGGATCAGATGGAGCCGTGACAGGGATCGTGTTATCGCGTGCTGTAGATAAACACTCGAACGAAAAAGCAGGACGGTGTTTGGCGTCTCAAGCGATACAAGTAGACACCCATAAGAAAGCCTCCAAGCAGAAAAAGTCTGGCCACGCCACGCGCACATTGGGCACACAGACGGTGACATCTCGGCGATTCGCCCATCATATCTGCTTTCCTCTCCACGGCTACCACCTTTTTTCTTTCTTGCCGGAGCTTCTCTCCTACCGATTCGATCCATCAATCATGGTTTGCAATGCAAGGCAAAAAAAATTGCAAGGCATCTACTAAAACGAATGGTAGCCAAGTAACCTGTCCCCAGTCGTGTCCTTTTGAAACGCCTGCTTTTACGTACGTGCCACATTATATATGCGGCAGTAGGGTCCGTCACTTTCACACTTTCCTGCTAACACAACCCACTGCTGCCGTCCCGTCCCGTCCTGGTCCGGCCATCGACCCATGGCGACGGGGAGCCGAGCTTCCATGGCCGCGGCGCTCGCGCTCCTGGCCGTGGCCGTGGCCGCCGCGGAGCTGGAACGCGTGGAGCACCCGGCCAAGAACGACGGCTCGCTCAGCCTGCTCGTCATCGGGGACTGGGGCCGGAAGGGCGCCTACAACCAGACCATGGTCGCGGAGCAGGTATGATCGATCCTTCTTCTTCTTCGCCTCATGATCTCCCCGCTCCTCCTGATCCGTAACCACCGTGCATGGACGGAGGGAGGGAGGATTTTGATTGGACGGAGGAGTGGGAACTGGGAAGGGAACGAAACCGCTTGGCGGTTGGTCCGCATCGCCACTTGGCATATTCGGTTATTGTTCATACTGCTGGAAAAAAAAAAGGCAGTCCTTGTTCTTGCCTGCCTGATCCCCATCTCTTCCGCCCTCCTCCTTTCCTGCGCTGCACCATGGATCAGAGCTTAGAATTTCGAGAAAGACAGGGCGCTGAACCATGGTGGATTTTCTTTTGCTGCTTTTTCTTCTTCGTTGTAGATGGGAAAGGTCGGTGAGAAGCTGGACATCGACTTCGTGGTCTCTACAGGGGACAACTTCTACGAGAACGGCCTGACGGGCGTCGACGACCAGCAGTTCGAGGAATCCTTCGCCAACATCTACACCGCCCAGAGCCTCAACAAGCCGTGGTACCTCGGTAGGCCCGCGAAGCTCTTCAATGTTTTCCGACTTCTGTTGCCAGCCTGTGACTACTGAGACTGACGTTTTTTACTTCCTTCAGTTCTGGGGAACCATGACTACAGGGGCGATGCGCTAGCACAGCTCAGCCCAGTCCTCAACAAGATCGACGACCGCTTCATTTGCAAGAGATCGTTCATCGTTGATGCGGGTACAAAATCAAATTTTGTTCAGAAGAGTAGATTATAATAGATATGTACTGTATGTTCCATCCATCCGTCCAGAAAGAAAGAAAAGTAAAAAGCTGGTGAGGAACACAGAGATTGACTCTCTCTCTACTAACCATCACCAATTCCTCAGAAATGGTCGAGTTCTTCTTCATCGACACCACTCCGTTTCAAGAGAAGTACTGGACTCACCCTAAAGACGACCACTACGACTGGAGAGGGGTGGCGCCTCGAGGAAATTACATAGATAATCTGCTCAAGGTGCGCATTTCGAATGAAAAATTCTCATCCACGTTTAACAAAAAAAACAGATGCCTTACTTACATAGCAAAAGAAACTGATTTCTATTTTACTTTGTAAACGCTACGTTCTAGGATTTGGATGAGGCAATGAAGAAATCAACTGCCAAGTGGAAGATTGCTATTGGGCATCATACCATGAGGAGTGTCAGTGACCATGGGGAGACCAAGGAGCTTCTGCAATTACTGCTTCCGGTCCTCAAGGTTCATTCCTAAGTGGCCCCAATATACTAGTTAAAGAACTCCCCCCCAAAAGAATCCTTTTCTGATATGTAAATGCCACTCTTTCAGGACAACGCCATCGACTTCTACATCAATGGACACGACCATTGCCTGGAACACATTAGCAGCAGAGACAGGTTAACATCGTTCTTTCTAGAATAAAAATTGAAACATCTAAAGCAGACACTCGGTGAAGTTATCTAACCTTAATCCACTCGCTTGTGTTATTACAGTCCACTCCAATACTTCACTAGTGGAGGCGGTTCGAAAGCATGGAGAGGAGTCTTTCAGCCAACTGATGATAAGCTCCAGTTCTTTTACGATGGCCAAGGGTTCATGTCCCTCCAGCTAAACCAGTACCAAGCTGATTTCATCTTTTATGATGTCTATGGGAACAGCTTGTATACCTGGACCTCGAGCAAAATAAACCACCACCAGCCCTCCATCTTTGTTACTGAAGAATGAGGGAGAGGCAAACCCTGCCAGGATAATTAGCTTGCTAGCACTATTTGTAAGAGAAGCTGAATGTGCAATTGTGGTAATGGGTAAAAGAAATGTGAGTGGTTCACTGCTTACGAAATATTAGACTGGCTGTGAATTTTCTAAAGTAAGGGAGCAGATGTGTTCCGTATCGTATCTATTTCTGATGCATACGTCAGTCGCAGGGATCTACAGATGCACTATGCGATTTAGCGAAAAATGACAAACTCTACTAGCAGTGACATTTGCATATTGGTACCAGCACTCAATAAGAGTGCAAGACTACTTTCTTCAGCTTTCGCAAATACAGGACAATTGTGTCTGTCTGCGAAAGGAGCGCATGGGGGTATTCAGCTGAGAGCTGACATTCCAAATTCTCAAGAGCCAATGAAACTACTCATATTTTAAATTAATCAACCAATGGCTTACCATGTTCTTAATGGTTATCCCAAGTGTTTCATGACACCATTAGGATGATTCTTTTCTTATAAAAAAATAGGCAACAAACTAACAGAAATATGAATGCTACTATAAAACAGAACAGATGAACATCAAGCCATATGAAAGCGGTTGGAAACACGAATATCGAGTGGTCCCCAGAATGTTTAAAGACCAGTTAATCCATCTTGGAGAGATTACCCCAACGAGCTACATTTAAATCAAAAACTCTCCGCAGCTTCACTAGAACTAATGCTGCATAACATCAGGTCAGTGTTTAGTTCCCTTCACCTTGTATCTGGGTGGTCTCCGAGGAATCAACAACAAAAATGGTTTCACTAGACAGCCAATATGGCAAAAATGTCGACAACTCTTTCTTCAATTCTTCTGAATAATTCTCCCACATAGCAACTGCTAACACAAAATCATCCCATTCAAGAGCAAACTCCGGTTCCGCGTTGCTATATGATCCAAATATGGTTTGCGCAAGGCCATGGTTGCACGGCAATGGAAGTTCCGTTCCACTTGATTGTTGTACTTTTATAGTAGGACAACAGACTGTTTCTGACCCAACAGTAGTCTGTTTTCTCCTTGATGCCAGCTCAGGTGCTTTCCAGTAGTAGAACTGCACCACCTAATTAAGAGACTTGTAATGAATACAACTCAATTGAAAGAAAGGACAAATGATGTAACTAAGTTGAAAGATGTAGGTAAAATTTGTGTTATGTATTCCCAAAAACTTGTTGAATGCTCACTGTTGTCGTGGCTTGTACCATAATCATGCAACTATGGTTGCCAAACAAACAAATCCAAGGACCGATAAATAACTGATGTTTTCAAATCAAGTTGTACAATTACTTTGAAGTAATGGCATGTTAACTTGCAGGAAATGAATAGACAGAAAAAAATCAAAAATCTTAAAAAGGAAAATAAAATGTGCTTGATAAACTATCTTCACAAATTCTTCAGTAATTCTGATATCGCTTGTGTTAAGTTTCTTTTGGATGGATACTATGCTAGCTCATCCCCACTGGAACTAGTTCAAAAGTGTATTTTGGCAGCATAAGTTCTTAAGCATTTGGGTCTTTTCAAGCTGTCAGGTCAGCTTCCTACATACATGAGATGGGAAAGCATTTATTATAGGAGTACATGGCTACACTTGGCTTTCGAACAAGATATTAGGGCATCAACTTTAGTCCTGAAACTTTTTAGAAGTAGAATATTTCTTGAAATTACTATCATAGACTTTGGCTTCGAAGCAGTTAGATGAACTGTGAAACATTCTTGACCAAGCTTATTACATGTGACCTCAGGGGGGGGGGGGGGGGGGGGGGGGGGGGGGGGAGAGAGTTGGGCATTCACTAATATGATCATGCTGCAGTCAATCTGACTGCAGAGTTAAGTCCACTAAAAAATTAAAGTACGTGGATACCTGAAGAGCATGCAAGCTATTGGCAAATATCTTCATAAAGACATCATCTCCCCTCCCAAGCCGCAGCGGCTTCCCAAGCAACTCTATGGGGTCTTCAGCTGGTGCAACAGATGTGTTGTTACTCTCTCCGTCACTGCTTGCACGGAAACTAAACCCAAGAATGTGAACTCTAGCACATCGTATGTCAAAACCAGACTGCTCATATGAAAACCAGTACATGTTATCCGAGGCTGGCAAAGGAATGTAAGAGTTCTGATCAGCTGGCTCATAGCTCCATGATGTCTGGGAGAGAAAATTAAGGAGCTTTGGGTCCTCATCATAAGCACTATCTCTGGTGAACCAAAGAGTAAGGGTGAGCCTTTCACCTTCAGTTACCTGTAAAGGACTTGCTATAGTTTGTTGATAAAGGATAATGCTTGTGGGAAGTGTCAAAAGACTGAAAATATCTTGAGAAAATGAAGAGACGGCTGTCAATTAATTCAGTTTGACAAAAGGCACATGCAAGGGAAAAGGATAATTTCTTTTATAACAAAACAACAGGTTCACAATTACCTCTTATTGCAACTTACAATTAACATATGTTACATCATAAATAGGAAGTATTAAATAATAGAGAATTCTTATTGTATCTAGTAATGGCAAAAAATATGGTAAGCAACACTAGCAAAGGAGAATATGCATGCACATAAGACAGACAGAATTCTGATTCACACAGAAAACAGACAAGTACCTCATCAACGCAATGGACATTACGATTATCAGCAGTGTAGATGACAACATCCTGAAAACCAATAACATTTCTCATAAATTTAAGAAATTATTCAATCGTTTTTAACTGGTAAGATCGTATGCACATCATCAATGATTATCTTGTAAATAAATGCATTACTGTGCAGGCTTACACCAGCAATTGGAACAACAGAGGAGGGTTTGCCGTCCTGAAACTGCAGAATTCCACCCTTGAAGTCCTTTCCATGACTGTTCAAGTAGCACACAGCCTTTTTATTGAAAGATGGTAATGGTCCGTTTCATGCAATATTTGAATAGAAGAGGGAAACAAAGTCAGAATGAGAAAGATCACATATAAAAGATGTCAAAATGCAAGTGATCACTGTAGGCAAAAATTTACAAGTGGAAATCATGTAGAATTAAAAAGAACTTCTCGATACTACAAACAGCTCTAGTCACAAGGGCAACACAGACAAAGATCGAACTTTCAGGCCATGTTGTTTCTTACACATGTGTGCTATGCAAGTATTTGCAAGCTTGCGACAGTCTGTTAATTTCAAGCAGCATACAAGATGACATGTTCCTTGTGTTTGTGTACGGTACTCCCAACGAGTAAGCAAACTCGGGAACTAAATCATCTAACCAAAGTAACAGCTAAACAGTTAAGCACTAAGCATTATGTGACATCGTTCTCAGAGAACAAAAAACTCAACATACAATGGGGAAGAGAAACCATGCCAACTGACTGAATTCCCGATAACGTGATGGTCCTCACCGTGAAGGCTCTTTGCCTAAGATAAGGTTTATTGTCATCACTGTGCCATCCAATAGAAGAACCCTTGCACCAACTGCAAAGCCAATAGGCAGGTTTCGAATGAGGAGAGCATTACAGAGTCAAGTTATGTCAGGCATCCCACAAAAATTATCTGAAAGATTTAGGAGTACTATTTATAAGATGACAGCATTTTTTAATAAGGTGAAAACATAACGTGCATCCATATGCAGTTGCTGGAGTCGTAAGGGCATATACATATATGCCGGTAGCCATATCACTAAGCATCTGCCTAAATTTGATCGATTCCAATGAAAGCTTTGCCTTGTTCGTGTTTAGGAAACTGAGCGGAAATTAAATTGGTACTAACAATTCACTGTTTGCCCAATCAAGGACCCATGCTAAATAAGAAAATGTGCGATCTTAAGTGGCAACTGGCAAGAAAGTTGTTCGTGTTCAAACTTTGCACATACCGACTTATTAGGAAATATAATTACAAACTGCTGAAATTCAGAGGGGGGGGGGGGGGGGGGGGGGGGGGAGGGATTTTAGTTCAATATTTCCGAGTAGAAAACAATTATTATTGTTGCTTGCCCCAGCTGTGATCTTGAAGTTGTATCGGTGGTTTGCTATATTAATATAGCCAGGCGAAAGCCTATTTCGAGAAAAAAAACAATTATTGCCGATGTAAATTTACTAGGATCAACCATACAGAATGGCGAAAAAGAGGTGATGCGATTGTTCAGCACCTGACGAGTCCAGTGAACTCGACGAAGAGTTCGAAGTGGCAGGAGAAGAAGGACTCGACGGCATCGCGGAGTCGCTCGCGGATGGGCACGAAGGGGAGCAGGAGGTGGCCGCAGCCCGTGGCGGCCAGGTGCGGCAGTGACGTCGACACCACCGATGGGCGGTACCCCTCCGTCCCGCAGCTCCGGTGCACGAACTCCAGCTCCTGGCCACGGCACCGTGTCAGACAATCGATTCGGGTCGCACCAAGCTAGAGTTAGGGTTTTGAGAAGGTTGGGAAAGTTTAGGGCCAGTGTATGATGTACCTTGCAGGTCTCTGGGGAGAGGAATCCAGGGATGAGCAGGCGGACGGGGTCCTCGGTGGCGGTCGTCGGCGGCGAAGTTGCGGTGGCGGCCATGGTTAGGAAAAGAGACTTCAGACTTGAGCCGTGGAGAGGGCCCTGCGGAAGAGGGTCTTTCAATTCGCTTTGACTTTTGACTATGCTGACGACTCTACGCTGTAGAGGAAATGCCACCCGCTGCCAGCCTGCCACTACAGGTTGAGACTATGGTACTACTCTCTCTGTTTCAAAATATAACCTTTTTATAAAACTAAACATTTTTTCTATTTTACAAGGCAAACGCTACGCGTCCCCCGGTGCTGCCACGTGTCCCTAAAAACTGCTCCAATCCCGGTTTTGCTGCAAAAGTACCCATTTTTGCTATAAATGTTCCCGCTTTTGCTTCCGAAGCAAAAAAAAGGTTTGTTTCAAAAATAGAAGGTCTCGCCGGAGTGCCGGAGACCTCGCCGGAGACCATGCAGCAAAAAAATTGTACTAATGTAGCAAAACCGACTTCGCCAGAAACATCGTCGAAAAAAACTCGTCGGTGACTCTCGCTGGAGACCTTGTAGCAAAAAGTTGACACTGTTGTAGCAAAATGAAAAGACGGTTATAGCAACAAAGTTCTTCTAATGTAGCAAAAACTGACTTCGCCGGATACATGGCTGGAGACTTTAGCCGGAAGGCCTCGCTGGAGAACTTGTAGCAAAAGCTTTACGGTATTGTAGCAAAATAAATAAACTGAGATAGCAAAAAGAACATATCAATGTAGCAAAATCGGAGGCCAGCCTTTGTAGCATGTCCGCCTTAGTTTGCAGCTCCGATGAGCACCACTATCCTTAGTCTGTAGCTCCGGCACCACCCATTGTAGCAAGGTAGCCGTGTCGTTGTAGCAGGGTCGCCCACCGCTTGTAGCAGGGTCGCCGTGCCTATGTAGCATGGTCGGCCACCGCATAAGCAGGGTCGCCATGGCTCTGTAGCAGAGTCGCGTGGTGAGGGCTCGCAGCAACGGGGCGGGCCTGCGCCGGTACAAACTGAGGAAGGAAACCACCATGCGAGTGCGGCAGGATGAGCGCGCTGGAGAAGGGCGTCGCGGAGAAGGTGTGGCATCAAGAGAGGTGCGAGGCGGCGCCGACGCAGGACCTCCTTCCCGCCCGAGGACACGCGATGAAGAAGAACGCCGACGTAGGATCTGCTTCCCGCTCGAGGACACGCGAGAGAGAAGCACGTCGGTGCAGGACCTCCTTCCCGCCCCGAGTGCTTCCCACCAGAGCAGCACCTCCTTCCCTTCTGAACGCAACATCTCCTGCCAAGGCGGAGCTCCAGGAGAGGTAGGGCGGCGACGGTCCAATACGCGAGCGCGAGGAGAAGAACTGGGGGAATTTTTGCGTGGGAGGATAAGGCAAGGGAAGAGTCGTGGGCCAAGGAACGATAACGGAAAAAAAACATGCGGTAGCGACCCGGACGATTCATCATTTTCCATTTTACAATTGGAAAACATACACTTTCTGGACCGTCCGATTTTGTTTCCGAATCTTTGTGCAGCTCTCTCTCAATCCCTACCGGCACCTTTTTGAGTTTTTTTTTGCTCGAGACAAGAAGCAGAAGCCATGGCGGAGATTGGCTGCGGTGACGCCGCAGCTAGCTAAGGCGGTGTCGAAGGGGGCCGTGCTGCAGGAGACGGGGACCTTCGAGGGAGTGAGCCGCGACCCTGCAGCCTGCGCTAGGGGAGATGAAGAGAGTCGCGGCTCACGTCCTTCCTTGTCTGACACGCGAGGAAATCGGCGATTGACGAGCGTGGAAGGCATGTTCGCCGCTGACGACATGGGTATTCCTCCGACCTTCTTCCTCTGTCAGCTCTATTCTCTGATTTTGATCTATTTTTGGCATTGGGGAATTTGTCCTCAATCAAAGGACTCTCCCTGATGCTTTTCTTTGTACTGCCCTTAGTTTGGTTCAGTTTTGAGGTGCTAGCTTGTTTATTATATTAGGATTTAGTTGATTCAGATTAGGCTGATGGTGTGCCTAGATTTGGGTTTAGAAAGAAGGCCCCGTATGTAAATTGTTTTCGGATTTTGCTCAAAGTAGGCCAATCCCTTCACACTCCAAGCCACATGTCGATTTTGTATGAATAACGCTCATGATAGATGGGTTTATAGTTCTCTTAGTGTTTACTGTGGTTTCTAGTTTCTTATGACCATCGAGGTCTCGCTATTAAGGTTGTTGTGTGTTGGGGGGATACACCCGGGTAGGGTAACACCGGGGTATAAGGGCCGAGTTAGCCGGGGTACGACACGGTCAAAGCAAGTGTTGACCGGGTCACCTCAAGGCAGGCTAAACCACGAAGTGACCCGGCCCGTGGAGCGTCTCCTTAACTATGGTCCGGCCGGCATAAAATATATGCCGGCCATGTTTATCTAACTGTTTTGCAGGCAGCTTGATAAGACGGATTAGCTATATGCTAGCCGGACTATCTTGTGGCTTCCAAGAGAAGGAATCCCCCGTTGGTCAAAAGGTGGTTTTATTAGCTGTAGCATGAGCGAAGTAAAGTAAAGAAGAGGACTGATACATTGCAAATGTATCAATAATTTTTGATGTTCCATGCTTGGTTTTATCCACTTTCTTGTGTTTTGCCCACACTTTGGAGTACTTTTCATATGATTTCTTGGACTAACCTATTAACAAGAGCCACCGTGTCAGCTGCCTGTTTTCTGCTGTTTTTGGTTCCAGAAAAGTCAGAAAATGAATATTCTCGAATTGGACGGGACAAAAGCTAAAGTGCCTATTTTTCCGGAAGTCATCAGATGCCAGAATACGAGACGGAGAAGGGCTGGGGGCCGGCCACACCACCTGGCCGCGTGGCCAGGCCTGGCCCGCGCCAGGGGATGGTCTGGCCGACCCCAGCACCCCCTCGGCCTCTCCTTCCGCCTATAAGATGCCCTCGGGACGAAAACCCTAAGTACCCAATCAAAAATCCACGAAAGAGTCTGTAGCCGCCGTCATCTCCATCCCTAGATTGGGAGGGATCTAAAGCTCTTCCCGGCACCCTGCCGGAGAGGGGAATTCACCCTGTAGGCCTTCTTCATCACCATGCAAGCCTCCGGTGTTATGCGTGAGTAGTTCATCCTTGGACTACGGATCCATGTAGTAGCTAGATGGCTGGTTCTCCTCCTTTGTGCCTTCATGTTTAGATCTTGTGAGCTCCGTTCATGATCAAGATCATCTTTTTGTAATTCTGCATGTTGTGTTTGCGGGGATCCGATGGATATTGAGATGCTATTTCAGATTGATTAATTCTATCATGTCTTTGTTATTTGTGATCTTGCATGCTTTCCGTTGTTAGTAGCTATCTTGGCCAAGTAGATGCTAGCAACTCCAAGAGTTAGTATTTATGCTCGATAGTGGGTTCATGCCTCTGGTAATCTGGGGAAGTGACAGAAATCTCTAAGGTACTAGATGTGCTGTTGCTACTAGGGAGAAAACAGCAATCTTTTGTTCATAGAACAATCGTATTGTTTACATTACACGCAATTCCTAAAGCAATAATCTGTTGCTTGCAACTTAATACTGGAGGGGGTTCAAATGATAACCTGAAGGTGGATTATTAGTCATAGATGCAGTTGGATGGCGGTTTATGTATAATGTTGTAATGCCTAATCAAGTCTCAAAGGAGTCAAGATGATTAGTATATGCATGTATTGCTTTCTCGATGTTTGTCAATTGCCCCGCTGTAATTTGTTCACTCGGCATGTTATCTATCTAAGGAGAGCCACCTCTAGTGAACTATGGATCCCGGTCCTTTACTTTTACATACAATCTATAAACTGTTTACTGCTTTGTGTTTACTTTCTACAAACTATTTCTTCCTTCCATTCGATACGTTTAATCCTTTGTTTTCAGCAAAACACGGTGAGATTGACAACCTCATTGCAAGTTGGGGACAGAGTTATGTGGTTGTGTTGTGCAGGTCTCCACGTTGCTACTAGCACCGGTAGTGCGCCCTGCCAAGGCTCAGCTAGCAACACCTTTGGGGTGTTTCCTTGCTCCTACTGGTTCGATTAAACCTTGGTTTCATAACTGAGGGAAACTTGCTGTTGTGCTCATCATACCTTCCTCTTGGGGTTCCCCAACGAGCTTGTTAATACACGAGCCATCAAGCACTTTTCTGGCGCCGTTGCCGGGGAGTCAAGGACATCTTCACAAGGGGAGTCCCTCATAACCAATCTCTTTACTTTGTTGTTTTTGTTTTGCTTTGTTTATTTTTGCTTTGTTTGCTTGTTTGTTTGTGAAAAACACACAAAAAAATAGTTTTACTAGTTGGCTTTCTTATTTCAAAAACACAAAAAAATTAGTTCCCTTCTTAAGTTGCCACTATGTCTAGCCTTGCTCCAATCACTATGTTACCTGAGGGAATGATTTTCACTTTTAAACAAGGAATTGAGGAGAGCTTCAAGGAATCTTGGTCTAGAATCTCTGATCTACATAAAAAAAACTGAGCCTAAAATGACTCAAAGCTTGTTCCTTAGCAGTTTGTACCTTAGCATTGCTCTTTGCTATAGATATGCTTTAGATGTTGTTGTGGGAGGAGATTTCCTCCAATGTAATGAGGATGATGCTATTAATGCTATAAAGAAATTAATCCTTACTTACAACTTGCCTAGCCAAACTGATATTTCTTTCGCAAAAATATTTGCTAGATTGAACACTCTTGAGACTGGCACTGCTAGCTTAAAAGATTGCTATAATACGCTTAGGGAGCATCACAATTATGTTCCAATAAATTATGAATCATCAAAGTGGCTCCCTACAGTAAAGATTGAGATAAACACTGAAACTTTTCAAGCCCGATGTGATATCATGTCTGAATTTTGTCTTATGCCCAAAGATATTTATGAATCTTTGAATGTTTGGGGTCTTACTGAAGGAGGAAAAGAAATATCTCTTGATAATAATGCTACCATATTACCTATTGGAATAGCTGAAGGAGTGTTTATAAAGATCCTTGGAAAAATGATTTCTACTGATTATCTTGTTATTGGATGTGCAGGAAAAGGACAAATTACACTTGGAAGGTCCCTATTGGAACTCCTTGGAGCAATAATAGATGTGGGAAAGGGGACCATGCACCTTTCTTCTCCACCAAACAATCATATTTTCCCCAAGGTTAAGAATAAAAGTAAGAGAGGTAAGGGCAAGAAATTTGGTCTTAATGCTTCTTCATTTGAGAACACTTGATTCTTTTTCTTGCTTCATATGCCTAACTTAAAGGCGTTAAAGAAAAGTACTTATTGGGAGATAACCCAAAGGTTTTAGATGAGTCTTGGAAGTTATTACCTCTGTAATAACCGCTCCTTATCTTTTTTATTTGCTTTTTGTGGCAAGAGTAACCTCTACTGAGAGAGAAGTAATGATTGGGAAAGTTGCTGTCCCGAAACAGATTTTTGTGCTTCACCGTAAACATTTGTGTAAAATCTCTGAACGGCTTTTTGAGGCGTGAGTTTTTGTGCTTCTGCCCCAGGTTGTTATCTAACTTTCATTAGTTCAACACCTTTCGATTTGAGCAACAGAAGGTCTTCGAAAAAATTCGTCTTTACCTGCTGGTCTGTTTTGGCAGATTTCTGCCATTTTCTGCATTTGCTTCTTGTTGGTTCCTTTTTGAGTTCTTTTGGGGAATTGAGCTTTTTGAGGGAAGTGCTACAATAGCTAGTGTTCTAATGGAAGTTTATTTGGTGTTAGAACTGAACCTTAAGACTTATTTATCTTATGTGCACTAATGTTGCTAATAAAGATTGTGTGAAGTTTTGTATGAAGGAAAATTTCCAGGTGTATGGAAGGAATGAGTAATGAGATGAATGATGGAATAAAGCTCAAGTTTGGGGATGCCACGCGTGTCACCCCAAGAAATATCCAAGAAGTACAAGCGTCAAAGCTTGGGGAAAACCAAGGCATCCCCCTCTTCATCAATAAAAATCTCAGGTTTCTTCCAAACGCTTCAATTTTATTGTTTCATGCACAATTGTGTTGTTCTTGGAGTGTCTTCTTTTTCGTTTTCGTTTTGGTTTTTTGTTTGCTTGGTTTGCTTAGTTTTCTGAATAAATTGGTTGGACCCCCTCTTTCATACATTGGTTTGCAAGTAGTTTGGTTTGGTTTCGAAAAGAGTAGGAAATTCATGCTTATGTGGTAAAAAGAGCTCGTTTTTTACTGTGGCCTATGCTTTGTCATGCCATGATTGTTATTTTGGCTCTATGCTTAGCATTCTTTGCTGTAGCATGACTTGTTATAAACAATTGAGATTGCTTAATGTGCCTTGGATGAATCATGTGTTGTTTTAGCATATTAAAGCATAGTATACTGCTATTCTCCTTTGATGCTTTATTTGGGTTCACTTGGCGCATGCTCACACCATGTTATTGAAGGGTTCCGTAACAGAAAACAAAAAATTTCTATCTACTCGAACACTAATACCAGGATCTATACTATGTAGACATAAGTAACGGAGAAGGAATACAGTATTCATACCTTTGCAGAGAGAGGCACGCCTTACGCAGGAAGGTGTATATTGATGAAGACGAGCAGCACCCCAAGAAGTTTGTGACACGTCCGGTGTAGTGGATGTCAACCGGGCTCCGATCCAGCCGAGCAGCGGCAGAAGTAGATGCTGGATCGCCGATCACACGACGGTAGTGTGAAGGTGGAGAACTCAACCACGAGGTCCTCCCCAATATTACGAGGAAGCCCTCAGTAGAAGAGATAGAGAGAATGAGAGGAATGGGTGTGTTCCAAGAGGAGGGGGACCCCTTTATATAGTAGGAGGGGGTGCACCACCCAGGGGCCAGGCGGTGTGGGACTAATGCCCACACCCGCCGGCCACCTTGGGGCAGCCGCCGACCCTAGGTGGGCCCCACTGGGGTGGCCCACCAGCCCTAGGCCGGCTGGCCCCCTCTCCCTAGGCGCCTTGCCCACTTGGGCCTCCCCTCGGGTTAGGCCCATTAGCAATATAGTGCCTTTTAAAATAAAATAAAATATATATTTAATACTAATTCTCCAATTAACATTCAAATACACATATTATATTACTTCTTCACTCCGGAACATCTTCCGGACCCCTTCCTGATCTCCATCGGATGTTACCGAAACTATTCCGGTTTCTCTCTCTCTCTATTTCTCATACGATACCTCATCTACCCTAAGCATCCCCACCCTTAAGCGTGACATCCTTCGATTCGGAAACACTTCGGACATGATAGAGACCACTCTCATATCAATGATCAACAGAAGGACCTGGATAGCCATGTGACCCCCGTGTGTTTCACGAATTCAATCGCTCGAACCGTGAGATAGTCGTTCCCCGTTCCCTTTGTCATACGATACCTAATTCATCCGAGACTTGATCTTCGGTATCCCTATACCTTAGTTCGATCTCGTTACTGATGAACTTGTTTTCTCGTTCTCATGTCGTTGCATTCCGTGACCTAGTCACATGCTTGCAAGCTTCATTAATGCAACGTCACCGATATGGCCACATGTATCTGTCCATTACATGGACTAGACAAATCCTGGTCTTGATATGTACTCCTCTACACATTTCTTCGGAAAACCTGAGTGGCACCTTTTTGATCACCCTGTTACGAGATGATTCTTGATAACCATCTAAGCTTCTTCTAGAATGGTGATTTGCATTACCTCACAGTCAAAGGATCAGGTTGTGAGGTTCTATGTGTTTTATCATCAATGGTGAACTTTGTAACTAGATCTCATTACAATATAACGGTCGGATGTTTGTCTATCATGTTATTCAACTAATAACATGACCTCATTGTCAGTTGGCATAAATGCCCATGGTCTTGAAACATAGACCATCCTCATGACCAATGAACTAGTTCACTAGAGGTAACTAGAGACACAGTTTGTTTACATACCACACGTGTATTAACATTTCGTATTAACAAAGTTATAGCACAGTATGAAACGTATTATGAACATATAGGAGGTATATCAAATAATACACTTTATTATTTGCCTCTAGGGCATAACTCCTTCAGTCTTCCACTTGCACTAGAGTATACAAAACTAGTTTACAATAGGCAGGAACCTAACACCAATGGAATCTCGGTGTTGTTCGTGCTTGTCATGTTGGAGGGCTTTAGTCAAAGGATCTGCTACATTCAGCTCCGTATCTACTTTGCAAATCTTGACTTCACCTTCGTCAACAATCTGCCGGATGACATGAAATCTAAGTTTGATGTGTTTGGCTGTGGAATGAGTTCTTGGTTCCCTTGCATTTGCAATAGCTCCCGTGTTGTCACAATAGATTGTCACGGGGTCTTGTGCATTGGGAAAAACTCCTAGTTCGATGACGAAATTCCTTAGCCAAACAACTTCATTTGCTGCATCAGCTGCAAAAATGTATTCAGACTCCATTGAATATTGTGCCACCACCAGCTGCTTCTTGCTCTTGCAGCTTACCGCCCCACCATTCACCAAGAAAACAAATCCTGTTTGAGACTTCGAGTCATCATGATCTGAATTCTAGCTCGCATCTACTAACCTGTTACGTTTAGAGCTTCATCATTTCCTCCATAGATTAGGAACATATCCCTTGTTCTTCTCAGATACTTTAGGATATTTTTCACAACTGTCCAGTGATCCGGTCCTAGATTACTCTGATATCGGCTCGTCAAACTAAGAGCCAATGCCAGATCAGGTCGGGTACTAAGCATTGCATACATGATAGATCCTATTGCAGAAGCATAGGGGATGTCATACATCTTCTCTCTATCATTGTCCATTACAGGACATTGAGTCACACTCAAGTTGTAGTTCTTCATCATAGGTGTAAAACCCCTCTTGGTGTTTTCCATTTTGAACCTCTTCAAAATCCTATCTATGTAAGTACTCTGACTTAATGCTATTAGGTGCCTTGATCTATCTCTATAGATCTTGATTCCTAATATGTATGCAGCTTCACCTAGATCCTTCATGGAAAATTGGTTGCTCAAATACGCTTTCACGCTATTCATAAGATCCACATCGTTTCCCATGAGTAATATGTCATCCACATATACTACTAAGAAAACTACCGAGCTCCCACTCGCTTTCTTGTAAACACAGAACTCTTGTTGATTTTGGAAAAATCCAAAACTCTTGATCACTTGATCAAAACGTTGGTTCCAGCTTCGAGATGCCTGCTTCAACCCATAAATGGACCGTTGGAGCTTGCATACCTTTCCAGCATCCTTAGGATCAACAAAACCTTCCGGTTGCATCATATACAACTCTTCATCAATGTGACCATTGAGTAATGCGGTCTTGACATCCATCTGCCAAATTTCATAGTCGAAATGTGTAGCAATTGCTATTAAAATCCTGACAGCCTTAAGCATCACTACGGGAGAGTAAGTCTCGTCGTAGTCAACTCCTTGGATTTGTCGAAAACCCTTTGCGACAAGTCGAGCTTTGTGAATGGTTACATTACCATTCGCATCTGTCTTTTTCTTAAAGATCCATTTATTTTCCACGACATTGCGACCTTCTGGAAGATCCACCAAGGTCCAAACTTGGTTTTCATGCATGGATCCTATTTCGGATTTCATGGCTTCTAGCCATTTCTCGGAGTCAGCACTACCCATAGCTTCTTTGTAGTTTGCAGGTTCATCCTGATCATCTAATATGACAGACATTACAAAGCTACTGTACCAATCTGGAGTGGCACGAACCCTTGTAGACCTGCGAACCTTAGGAGTCTCGACGTCATTGTTTTGATCAGCATCAATAGACTCTTCCTCCATGTTGGAGAGCGGTTTCGAAACAGCTTCTGTTGCGCTACTCGGAATACGGAGAGAAGGATCAACAATTTCATCTAACTCAATTTTCCTTCCACTCACCCCTTTTGCAAGAAACTCTTTCTCGAGAAAGGTGTCGGTTTTTGCGACAAGTGTTTTGCCTTCGGCTTGATTGTAGAAGGTATATCCAATAGTTTCCCTTGGATATCCTACAAAGATACATTTTTCCGATTTGGGTTCGAGTTTGTCAGGTTGTAGTTTCTTAACATACGCCTCACATCCCCAAACTTTCAGAAAGGACAACTTTGGCTTCTTCCCATACCATATCTCATATGGTGTTGTCTCCACGGACTTGGATGGTGCTCGGTTCAAAATAAAAGCGGCGGTTTCTAACGCGTATCCCCAAAAAGACACAGACAAATCAGTTAAAGACATGATGGACCGTACGCTATCCAATAGGGTTCGGTTACGTCGTTCCGATACACCATTACGCTGTGGTGTTCCGGCTGGCGTAAGCTGTGGGATAATCCCACAGTCCTTCAAGTGCATGTTAAACTCATAACTCAAATACTCGCCTCCCCGATCTGATCGAAGGTGCTTGATTTTCTTATTAAGTTGATTCTCTACCTCTTTCTGAAATTCCTTGAACTTTTCAAAGGTTTCATACTTGTGCTTCATTAAGTAGATATATCCATATCTGCTCAAGTCGTCAGTAAAGGTAACAAAGTAACAATAACCATTGCGTGTTGAGACACTCATTGGTCCACATACATCTGTATGTATGATCCCAAGTAGGTCTACAACTCTCTCCACTATGCCGGAGAATGGTGTCCTGGTCATCTTGCCCATGAGGCATGGCTCACATGTATCAAGGGATTCGAAATCCAATGATCCAAGAATCCCTTCTGAATGAAGCTTCTTCATGCGCTTTATGCCAATGTGACCAAGACGGCAATGCCATATGTACATGGAATTATTGTCACTGTGCTTACAACGTTTAGCATCGACACTGTGGATGTGTGTATTACAATCAAGATCAAGTAGGAATAAACCATCACATACAAGAGCATGAACATAGAAAATATCATTCATATAAATTGAACAACCATTTGTTCCTGATTTAAACGAATAATGGTCTTGCAACAAGAAAGACCCACTCACAATATTCATACTCAGTGCGGGTACATAATAGCATTTATTCAAAACCAACAATAATCATGACGGTAGACAGAGATGCAGGGTGCCGACGGCCATCACTTCGACTCTCGAACCATTGCCGACGCGCATCGTCACCTCGTCCTTCCTCAGGCGCCTCCTACTCTGCAGACCCTGCTGAGAGTTACAATGTGAGCAACAGATCCGGTATCAAATACCCAGGTGTTACTCCTGGCGCTTGTAAGGAATACATCAATAACATGTATATCGTATATACCTTTGTCCGGGATGGCTATCTTGCCAGCTCGCTTGTCTTCAAGGTACTTAGGGCAGTTGCGTTTCCAGTGCCCATCCCCTTTGCAGTAGTAGCACGAAGTGCCGGGCTTAGGGCCAGGCTTTGCAGTCTTTGGGGTGCTAGGAACCAACCTTCCATCCCTCTTAGACTTCTTTCCCTTGCCTTTTCCCTTTTGCCCCAGTTTCTTAAAGTTGGCAGTCTTGTTGACCATCAACACCGTGTGCTCCTTCTTGATTTCAACCTCAGCAGTTTTGAGCATGGCGAACACTTCAGCAAGGGTCTTGGTCATCCCTTGCATGTTGTAGTTCATCACAAAACTCTTATAGCTAGGGGCAGCGAGTGCAGCACCCTATCTATTGCGAGCTCCTCCAGGATTTTGCAAACCAGGGCGTTTAGGCGCTTAATGTAGCCAGACATTTTGACCACGTGCTCACTAATACTGTTGTGCTCTTCCATTTTAGCAGAGAAGAACAGCTCGGAAGCATCATACCTCTCTACACGAGCCTGCAAAGCAAAGACGGCTTTGAGATCCTCAATGATCTCAAAAGCATTCATCTTCTCAAAACGCTTTTGAAGCTCCGGCTCCATGGCATAGAGCATTCCACTCTGGATGAGGGAGAAATCATCCGCCTTGGACTGCCAGACATTCTTTTCGTCCTGAGAGGCGGAATCTGCAGGCTTAGCCGGAAGCTTAGCCTCGATGACATAAGTCAACTTGTAGGGGACTAGGAGGATCCTATGATTGCAGAACCATGCGGTGAAGTTGGTTCCATCAGTTTTCAGCTTGTCCTTCTCGAGGAAAGTGGTAAGGTTGAAGGTGGGTGGGCGAGACATCTACAAAGGATTTACAAAGTGTTTAGACTATGTTCATAATAATGAGTTCAAATTTTAATAAAGGAACTCCCACTTAAACGAACATCCCTCTACTCGTTTAGTGATCACATGATCCCTATCCCTTGCATCTCCCCGGATCATCACGGCCATTAGTGCAGCATCAAAGGTGGACATTCCCTAATGTCGATCACATCAACTATGTGATTCATGCTCGACTTTTCAGTCTCTTGTATTCCGAGGCCATGTCTGTACATGCTAGGCTTGCTAGTTCTAACTCGTGTGTATTCGCAGTGCAACATGGCTTGCACCCACTGTATGCGAACGTAGATATGTCTGACCCCCGATCATCACGGCCGGCCTCATACCGAAGAACTTTCTTGGTGGTGCACACACAAGGGGAATACGATAACTGGAATACTGTGAGGGATTATCTTATTATGCTACCGTCTAGTAAGTATACTAGCACAATAAGTAATACTTCTGAAGTGAAGTGTTATGACATGGTTATAGCTTTATGATCATCATCAATAGCTTCAATGAGAGTTTCAGAAACTTGTCATTACCATGTTATAATACTTTCCCCTATGCAATAACGAAGATAGACGCTTCTATATAGACTATTGCATGTTTTACACGGCTTTAGGGGTTTCGCAGTAGAAACCCTTCCCACCTACGAACGTCGAGCCACAACATGGATTCAATGATTGCCGTTCTTCTTCCCTTTTCAGGGCCCTCTAGTGTCAATGCCATATCAACTACAGTAGAGAGACAGACACCCCCCTAAGCCACTTTAATATGTGGACCAGTCTCGTGAATCACCACGTGAGATTGGTTGGGGGCCGCTTCATCAAACTGTGTCATGATATGAGCAATAACACTAAAGAGGGTAGCAACTAGAGAATCAATGCCCACATATTGCTATGTGTTCTATCCGTATGACATGTCTACCCATAGACCCGCTCTGATACCACTGAAGGGTTCCGTAGCAGAAAACAAAAAAATTCTATCTACTCGAACACTAATACCAGGATCTATACTATGTAGACATAAGTAACGGAGAAGGAATACAGTATTCATACCTTGGCAAAGAGAGGCATGCCTTACGTAGAAAGGCGTATATTGATGAAGACGATCAGCACCCCAAGTGTGGTGCCTCCGAAGTTTGTCACACGTCCGGTGTAGTGGATGTCAACTGGGCTCCGATCCAGCCGAGCAGCGGAAGAAGTAGATGCCGGATCACCGATCACACGAAGGTAGTGTGAAGGTGGAGAACTCAACCACGAGGTCCTCCCCAATATTACGGGGAAGTCCTCAGTAGAAGAGAGAGAGAATGAGAGGAATGGGTGTGTTCCAAGGGGAGGGGGGACCCCTTTATATAGTAGGAGGGGGGGCGCACCACCCAGGGTCTTGGCGGTGTGGGACTAATGCCCACACCCGCCGGCCACCTTGGGGCAGCCGCCGACCCTAGGTGGGCCCCACTGGGGCGGCCCACCATCCCTAGGCCGGCTGGCCCCATCGCCCTAGGCGCCTTGCCCACTTGGGCCTCCCCTCGGGTGAGGCCCATTAGCAATATAATGCCTTTTAAAATAAAAATAAAAAATATTTAATATTAATTCTCCAATTAACATTCAAATACACATATTATATTACTTCTTCACTCTAGAACATCTTCCGGACCCCTTCCCGATCTCCACCAGATGTTACCGAAACTATTCCGGTTTCTCTCTCTCTCTATTTCTCATACGATACCTCATCTACCCTAAGCGTCCCCACCCTTAAGCGTGACATCCTTCGGTTCGGAAACACTCCAGACATGATAGAGACCACTCTCATATCAATGATCAACAGAGGGACATGGATGGCCATGTGACCCCCGTGTGTTTCACGAATTCAATCGCTCAAACCGTGAGATAGTCGTTCCCCGTTCCCTTTGTCATACGATACCTAATTCATCCGAGACTTGATCTTCGGTATCCCTATACCTTAGTTCGATCTCGTTACTGATGAACTTGTTTTCTCGTTCTCATGTCGTTGCATTCCGTGACCTAGTCACATGCTTGCAAGCTTCATTAATGCAACGTCACCGATATGGCCACATGTATCTGTCCGTTACATGGACTAGACAAATCCTGGTCTTGATATGTACTCCTCTACACATTCCTTCGGAAAACCTGAGTGGCACCTTTTTGATCACCCTGTTACGAGATGATTCTTGATAACCATCTAAGCTTCTTTTAGAATGGTGATTTGCATTGCCTCATAGTCAAAGGATCAGGTTGCGAGGTTCTCTGTGTTTTATCATCAATGGTGAACTTTGTAACTAGATCTCATTATGATATAACGGTCGGATGTTTGTCTATCATGTTATTCAACTAATAACATTGTCAGTTGCTCATGAGGATGGTCTATGTTTCAAGACCATGGGCATTTATGCCAACTGACAATGATAGAGGTTTGTTTACATACCACACGTGTATTAACATTTCGTATTAACACAGTTATATCACAGTATGAAACGTATTATGAACATATAGGAGGTATATCAAATAATACACTTTATTATTTGCCTCTAGGGCACAACTCCTTAAGTTATGACTATCTCAAGTCACCATAGCCTTTATGATCCTTTAGTTTTCAACTTGTAGTATCACTTTATGCTTTGATCAATGATGTTTTGTCGCTCTGCATGATTATGGCCATTATTACTCTATTAGTTTGTCGCTCCCAGTCTTTTGCTAGCCTCCACAACCAAGTATGAGTTCCACTCATGCATCCAACTCCTTAAACCAAGTTATTCCAAAGAGTCCACCATACCTACCTACTATCTTATGCTATTCCAAGGATATTCATGCTTTTGTTTATCTTCCAAATTAAACTTGTTATGAGAAAACTAGTGATTAAAGCTCTCACGAACTTGATGGCACACTTTACTTTTTTGCATCTAATAAACTTGAACCATTGGGTCCTTCTTTGTTGCGTATATGCTTGCGCTTTATAAGTTGAAATTAGCAGAACCATGTATCATGGGGAACGCTTTCAACATTGCACTTGTACTTTGTACCCCGTTGATATCATGTTCTTTTGCTTATGGATCCCGGCGGTGTGAAATAAAAGTGGAACTTGTAAGATCATGGAGTTTGTATGTGTGTTAGAAAAACGCCTAGGTCACTAGCCTAAGCCATGCCTAATCATGGTGGAAACTTGCAGCATAACCATAATGAGCACTCTATGAAGCATCCTCAATAAAAACCTATGCAAATAGCAAATAAAAAGATCGCTGAGATGCTCATTGTCTGCTTGCCTTGTCATTTTTATTATGGGATAACTCATGTATCATGTGTAAGGGGGACCCCGTTGGCAGTTCTTTATGATACACATGTACTTATAATGACAAGAGCTTACTCATGACTAAAGTTGAGTAGCATGAGATTCGGTCTTCGTAAGTAAGGGGCATGAGATTTTGGTTTATAACTTGTCAAGCATATCCTCTTAGTTGTGTCACTTTAACCTTAATCACCTTCAAGATGCTTATGATAGGGGCAATGAGAGCTGAAAGCTATAAGTACCATAATTTTTGGAAGCTCTTTATGAGACTTGAATCCCTACTTCCTTTTATGAAGGCCTTTCTTCCACCATTATATTGAGTCTCCACCTTCTACCTTTATGCACCTACTTTGAGAGCATAGTGGCCATTCTTAGTTCTATGTGCATTGTCCCAAGACTAGTTGATTGATGCATAACTTGATATTGCTTGTTTTAAACTATTTGTATCTAGTCACTCTTATGAACTTTGAAGGTGTCCTATGCATTTATATTTGCTACTCTATGAGGGACAAGCTGAATACTATTATGCTATGTTTTCTTTATGTGAAACAAACAAACGTCTTGCAAAGCATTGTTATTCATGAATCTTTTGTTTGTGCCTTTTCATGTTGCAACATAGTTTCTTTGTCTTATTGCTAGAACTTTGTCTTTCATGTTATGATTGAAGTACTATGGTCCCAGCTTTGAATGTTTTACAAATACTTTGATCAAGTCTTTGATGGTGCATGTCACCTCAAAAATTATTCTTTCTTTTTATCACTTACCTACTCGAGGACGAGCAGGAGTTAAGCTTGGGGATGTTGATACATTGCAAATGTATCTATAATTTTTGATGTTCCATGCTTGGTTTTATCCACTTTCTTGTGTTTTGCCCACACTTTGGAGTACTTTTCATATGATTTCTTGGACTAACCTATTAACAAGAGCCACAGTGTCAGCTGCCTGTTTTCTGCTATTTTTGGTTCCAGGAAATTCAGAAAATGAATATTCTCGGAATTGGATGGGACAAAAGCCAAAGTGCCTATTTTTCGGAAGTCATCAGATGCCAGAATACGAGACGGAGAAGGGCTGGGGGCTGGCCACACCACCTGGCCACGCAGCCAGGCCTGGCCCGTGCCAGGGGGTGGTCTGGCCGACCCTAGCACCCCCTCGGCCTCTCCTTCCACCTATAAGATGCCCTCAGGACGAAAACCCTAAGTACCCGATCAAAAATCCATGAAAGAGTCTGTAGCCACCGTCATCTCCATCCCTAGATCGGGGGAGATCTGAAGCTCTTCCCGGCACCCTGCCGGAGAGGGGAATTCACCCTGGAGGCCTTCTTCATCACCATGCAAGCCTCCGGTGTGATGCGTGAGTAGTTCATCCTTGGACTACGGATCCATGTAGTAGCTAGATGGCTGGTTCTCCTCCTTTGTGCTTTCATGTTTAGATCTTGTGAGCTCCGTTCATGATCAAGATCATCTATTTGTAATTCTGCATGTTGTGTTTGCGGGGATCCGATGGATATTGGATGCTATTTTAGATTGATTAATTCTATCATGTCTTTGTTATTTGTGATCTTGCATGCTTTCTGTTGTTAGTAGCTATCTTGGCCAAGTAGATGCTAGCAACTCCAAGAGTTAGTATTTATGCTCGATAGTGGGTTCATGCCTCTGGTAATCTGGGGAAGTGACAGAAATCTCTAAGGTACTAGATGTGTTGTTGCTACTAGGGAGAAAACAACAATCCTTTGTTCATAGAACAATCGTATTGTTTACATTACACGCAATTCGTAAAGCAATAATCTGTTGCTTGCAACTTAATACTGGAGGGGGTTCGGATGATAACCTGAGGGTGGATTATTAGTCATAGATGAAGTTGGATGGTGGTCTATGTATAATGTTGTAATGCCCAATCAAGTCTCAAAGGAGTCAAGATGATTAGTATATGCATGTATTGCTTTCTCGATGTTTGTCAATTGCCCCGCTGTAATTTGTTCACCCAGCATGTTATCTATCTAAGGAAAGCCATCTCTAGTGAACTATGGATCCCGGTCCTTTACTTTTACATACAATCTATAAACTGTTTACTGCTTTGTTTTTACTTTCTACAAACTGTTTCTTCCTTCCATTTGATACGTTTAATCCTTTGTTTTCAGCAAAACACGGTGAGATTGACAACCTCATCGCAAGTTGGGGACGGAGTTATGTGGTTGTGTTGTGCAGGTCTCCACGTTGCTACTAGCACCGGTAGTGCGCCCTGCCAAGGCTTAGCTAGCAACACCTTTGGGGTGTTTCCTTGCTCCTACCGGTTCGATTAAACCTTGGTTTCATAACTGAGGGAAACTTGCTGCTGTGCTCATCATACCTTCCTCTTGGGGTTCCCCAACGAGCTTGTTAATACACGAGCCATCAAGCACTTTTCTGGCACCCTTGCCGGGGACTGAAGAACAAGAAGAAGCTCCCACGTCAACCACGCGCCAGCAAGGAACAGTGGGTCAGGGGTGACCAAGATGACGCGAGCAATGTCGGATGACGTAGCCCGTGTCTGGTGACGCCAATAGACAAAGATTACGCAGTGAGTTACATCCAAAGCCCGGACGAGCCATTAAAGAAAATAAAGAAGCATCTTGCTTTAGGCGAGGAGCATATTCTCCGAATATGCTACCACGTGTGCCCTTATATTGTAACCCGGGCTCCCCTATATAAGGAGCACCGGGGCCTCCATAGAAGGGGATCGATCATTTTCTCTGTCTAAGGTAGAACTCTAGAGCTAGTTAGTAGGGGGTAAGATACGTTGTCTCCTTCTTGTTGAGAGCTTGTAGAGCGTTTGTAAACACCATTGATAGAGAGAATACAAGAACATCTGTGCGTGGAATCACCACGTTTTCCCTTCCTGGATTCCCCTAGCACTCATTGGCCCCATCTTTAGCCTATCCATGGCATCTGCCGTGCCACCACCACGACAGTTGGCACCCACCATGGGGCTAGCGATGCTAGCAGGGGTGAAAATCCAGACCGGAAGCTTCTCCAGCACCGGCGAGCTCGTTGTCTCCGGCTTGGTTCAACGCTTTAGAGCGCTAGACTACGTAAGCGACAATGCAGGAAGCTTCGGCAGGCACCCTCCTCCGCGCAACGGCGTCTTCATCAAGCTTGGCGCGCACAAGATCTACGTCGGTGTGGACGAGTCCTGCGTTCATCCGCGGCACATCGTCGAGGGAGGCGAACCACCTCTCAGCGCAGCTCGTGGAGTGCGTATCACTCGCCCCACCAGCAGCGTTGAGGTCCTGATGACCGCACCTGACGCAGAACCAAGCAAGGGCTTGGCGCCAGAGCTGGAGGTAACGCCAAAGCATACCCGATCTAGGTTTCCTCCACTAGAAAGGCTAGAGAATGTGCTCCAACAAGCAATAGGTAGCCTAGCAACACCAATAGCACATGTGGTAGATCTGGCTCAGGCACAAGCTGAGTTAGAGGAAATTAGGCAAAAGATGTTAGCTGGGGCAAAGAAGGTAGCAGAGCTGCATCAGTCTTTGAATATCACCTTGAGAGAATATGATAAGGCAAACCGCATAGATGGAGTGAAAATCCAGGGTAGGAACCTGATTACTGAGATTGACAAGGAATACGAGCCTAGGCCAGGTCAGACGGCCACGATAGTAACAGGAGGGCTGGATCGGTACAGTACCCCGGCAAAGAACCTCAGGGCAGCAAACGCGGCCGGATCCGAGTTAGAAGGTTTAACTGGAGAGGCCTGACAAAGGCAACAAGAGAGAGTGAATCACTTGCTAGCAAAATGAAGAAATGAACAAGGCAAACTCGGCGCCACCAGGAGTGTCACAGGTGGTACATTCTGCCATGAATAATCCGGCAAGGTCCGAAGGAGCCGTGTTGTCTCTGGGTCATAATCCTAGGAGAGAAGAAGTAGTGAATTCCGGGAGAAGAGACAAATAGATGGTTCCCTACGATCCGGTAAGGGCCAGAAAAGGCAAAGCAGTG
Source organism: Avena eriantha (assembly GCA_910589775.1). Classification (NCBI taxonomy): domain Eukaryota; kingdom Viridiplantae; phylum Streptophyta; class Magnoliopsida; order Poales; family Poaceae; genus Avena; species Avena eriantha. Next base: position 80,043,408 of record OU342742.1, read on the forward strand.
CAAGTTGATGAAGATCGGCACAGTACCAGCCGAGGTGTCCCCGTCCGAGGTAACCGTGACCAAGGCAATGCCGGTCAGAGAAATGCTGCCAACGGCAATGGCGGACAGCGTGATCCTGTGGGAACTGGGCAGAATATACCTCGCCAAGAGGGCAGTGCAGGACAAGCAACACAACAAAATGCTTGCCTGGCATCGTTAAGTTGGTTCGTATGTCGGTTGGGAGAGAAGGCCTTGCCCCTCTACCAATTAATGAAAAAGGCAGACAAATTCACATGGACGCCACATGCGGACCTTGCGTTTCGAAAGTTTAAAAAGATGTTGTCTACTGTGCCGATCCTGGCAGCACCACTACCCAAGGAGCCAATGTTGCTCTACGTAGCCGCGACCAACCGAGTCGTAAGCGCAGTAATCATAGTGTAGCACGAGGAAGAAGGAAAATTAGTGCAAAGGCCGGTGTATTATCTGAGCGAGGTATTGTCGGTTTCAAAACAGAACTACCCTCACTATCAAAAGATGGCGTACGACGTATATATGTCGGCCAAGAAACTCGAACACTATTTTGAGGAACACCCCATCAAGGTGATATGTGAGGCACCCATTTCGGAGATTATGAGTAACAAATATGCAAGTGGCCGGATAGCAAAATGGGCAATCGAGTTAGCTCCATATGCGCCACAATTTGACAGAAGAGATGCTATCAAGTTGCAAGCCATGGCGGATTTATTTGTGGACTGGGCTGAAATGCAATATGAGCCACCCCTGCCGGACTGCAATTATTGGCGAATGCACTTCAATGGATCGAAACTGAAAGATGGGTTGGGCGCCGGAGTAGTGCTTACACCGCCCAAGAAGGATCAACTAAAATATGTCCTTCAAATCCACTTCAGTGCCTCGAATAATGTGGCAGAGTATGAAGCATTGGTACATGGTCTTAAAGTAGCGAAAGAAGTAGGGATACGTCGGATACAATGCTTTGGAGATTCCGATTTGGTGGTGTAGCAAGTGTCTAGAAATTGGGATGCCTTGGATGCTAACATGGCCCTATACATTTTCCATGTTCAAAAGATAAGTGGGTTTTTCAAGGGGTGTGAGTTCCATCACATACCCCGGATTGAACGAGGCAGCAGATACGCTGTCCAAGTTAGGATCATCCTGGCAGCCAATCCCGCCAAATGTTGCTTTGGAGCACCTAATAAAACCGTCTATCACACCATCACCCGAATCAGATTCAATTTATATCTCACTCTCCGGATCAGGAGCTGCACCAATGGAGATAGAGTGGGGAAGCACCTCAGCAAACCCGGGGACCGCTTCAGCAAACCCGGGGACTGATCAGCCTGATCCGTCAGGAGTTATGTCGGTGGATGCAATGGAAATTGACGAGGAACCATTTCCCGTCCGGACCGTACCAACTTGGGCCAAGCTGATTTTTGATTTCCTGAAAGAGGGAATCTTGCCGGATGACGAAATAGTCTCAAGGCAAATCCAAAGAAGGGCAAAGGCCTATACAATTATCAATGCCGAACTATACAAAAGAAGTGTGATTATAGTACTGCAGTGTTGTGTTGATCCGGGGGAAGGACTTGACATACTCCGGGATATTCACCAAGGGGAATGTGGCCACCATGCCTCCTCAAGGGCATTAGTGGCAAAAGCTTTCCAACATGGATTTTATTGGCCCAGTGATTTAGAGCAAGCAAAGGACTTGGTGAGAAAATGCAATGGCTATCAAAGGTACGCCACGAAAACTCATCTACCAATGTCGGAGTTGAAAACTATCCCCATTACCTGGCCATTTGCTGTATGGTGCCTGGATATGGTAGGGCCATTTAAGCCGGCTAAGGGAGGGATGACCCATATCCTAGTCATGGTTGACAAGTTCACCAAATGGATTGAAGTGAAACCAATTCGGAAATGTGATGGGAAAACAACAGTAAGATTCCTCAAGGATATAATCCTAAGATATGGCTATCCCTATAGCATCATAACTGATAATGGAACAAATTTCGCTCAAGGAGCATATGCGAGGTTCTGCCGAGAAAAGAAGATCCGGCTAGATGTCGCCTCAGTAGCCCACCCCACATCAAACGGGCAAGTGGAAAGATCCAACGGGCTAGTATTGTCCGGGATAAAACCCCGGCTCATGGAGCCGCTGCAAAGATCAGCGGGGTGCTGGATAGAAGAACTACCAGCGGTACTATTGTAGCATCCCAATTGTCTAGCAATTGTAATGCTACTTGTTCTAGTAAGATATTGGCTACTTCCTATATACAATTGTTGCATCATAATGATATCATGCTCATGTCATCATGCCACCTTGCATTTGAGCATCATATAAAACCCTTTTCTTTTGGTTCTTCTCTCATATGCATTATAAATTGTATTTGCCTCTTGATATTGTATTTGGTTATTGATACATTGATTAAATGCCCAAGTTGAGTTGGGGGCATATCTTTTATTTCAACTCCCCCACCTTTCTTTTCACCACTTTATAATTCCACCATCCTACTAGTCCATGAGCTTGTTTGTCTTTCTTTTGATTTTATCTAGCTCATGGGAAATAGGGTGGATCAAAGCTTTTAAATTCTTTTGCTTGGCTTTTAATCCACTTCTTGGAAATGCATAAGAATAATGCCATAATTTTATTATTGTTTTCACAAAATAAATCATGGCATTATTATTTTGCATGGGCCATGCAAACTTCTTCACCACCTTTTACTCCATTGTTTTTTCTTTGATTTAATGGATCCTACCTTTGTGGACCATCTCCTACCACTCCACCATCCCCATATTCTCATCCATATCTTTTTCTTTTCTTTATTTTTCTCCATACATGAATCAAATGGGGGCTTCTTCCCATACTTCCTTTCTTTCTCTTTCTTGGATTTTCTTTGCCACCTCATCTCATGTTGATTCAAAGCACTCATCTTTTTCTCTTGGGTGATCTTTTAAACAAGTTTTCAAGGCTAAAAATTAATCAAATCTCTAACCCTAGTTCTTCTTCTTTTCTCTCTAAACCTAGTCTAACTTAAACCCTAACTCTAATCTCCCTTCTCTCTCTCCCTCTCTCTCCACCATGATGAACACCTGACCCCTCTCTCTCCCTGGCCCACACCTCAGCTAACCCTACCCCTCTCTCTAACCTAGACAAACCCTAACCCGAGGCCACCATCTACCTAGCCCGAGCTACCCCCTCTCCTTTCTCTCTTCGCCCTACCGCGTGCTAGCCCCACCCTGCAGCTACTCTACACCGTCCCCACCTACAGCCTCCTCTCTGCCGCTGCCTAGCCCCAGGACAAGCCCCAACTTTCCCACGTGAGGAGGAAGAAAAGGTGGCACCCGAGGCCACTTTATCTACCCCCTGCCACGGCTGCCCCTCCTCTCTCCCTCTCGATTTCCCTCGCCCACACGACTCCCCTGGCTCGCCCAGATCTGCCCCGAGCCTGCCCTCCTCTCCTCCTTCTTCCTCTCTGCCACCAGCACCTGCTGCCGGTCGCCGCCAGCACCACATCGCCCCCGTCGTTCCAGCTGATCGGTGCGATGTGGAGGTGGCCTGGGCGACCGAGAAGACCCCACTGCATTGCCCTGCACGCGCCGACGAGGACGAGAAGCCCCCAGTACCGCCAGAACCTCGCCGCTTCCCGAAACCCTAGATCACCGGAGCGCCTGCATCCCCGACGATCCGCCACGTCCCCCCTCGATCTGACCCCTTCGGCCAACCCGCGGTAAGCCTCTCTCCCTCCCTGACATGCTCCGCCTCGCCGTCGCCGCCCAGCTTCGCCGTTCCTTTTGCCGAACGCTCTCAGTGTGTCGCCGCTCGCCGTCGTCTGCAACCTCCCCGCGCCGCACAAAGCCTTAGCTAGGCCCCAAGCCCCCTCCTAACAGCTCCCCTAGCCTACCACACTGGCTAGCCCCCTCAGCGCGGCCGCCCGCGACCCGGGTTCGATCCCCCGCCCCGCGCCGCGCGCCGTTTTCCCGTCAGACCGAGGAGAAGAAGAACAGTACCAGGGCCTGTGGTAGTTTTACGAAAGCCCCCTCTTTTTAATTTCGCTCTCAACCCACGGTACCTCGTGGCCCACTAGTCAGCCGCTCTGGCAATCTTGCCGAAAACCCCCCATATTTCTCCGGCCGTAACCCGCGCTCCAGCTCTAGCCCCACCTGTCAGTCACTGTAGTCCCCCACCCCTGGCATGTGGGCCGTAGCCGCTGGGCCCGCTTGTCAACCGCGTGGACTAGCCAGAGCCGCGGTAGAAAAAGGTTTTCTGCGTGCGTGGCCCCAGTCTGCTTGGTCCCACCCGTCAGTGACTATGGCTGGGACGGGTTGAGTAAGAAAAGTATTTCCTGTGCCTGTTTTAATTAAACCTTTTTAAATTTTGTTTTTAAATTCAAATTCAATTTAGATTCAAATATAAATCCAAATAATACAAGTAATATATGTTTTGGAATCAAAAAATATGAGGAATTCAAATATGCCATTCAAAATATCATTTGAACACTTTAAATTTCGAGATGATTAAAATTACAATAAAATGCTCTTTTCCTTAATTAATTAATAACTTTAATTCTATAACTCCAAATTGGGCAAATAATATGTCTAAATCGATCATCGCGACGAGCCCGTTATATCTATGCAGTCCTTGTTCTGAATTGAAGCATGCATCATGTTGTTATTTAAAATCTGAACTGTTTATGACAATAAAACTTGGTTAAATAAATAATAAAATGCTTTACTTCTTGTACCCACACCTCACCTTTGCCATGCTACTTTAATGCCATGCAAACTGTGCATCATTCATCATGGCATGCTTGTTTGCTTGTCGCATTTTAATTCATATGCTTGTGGACTTATTTATGTTGGCCCTTGTTTGTTTGGTTCTTCTTCGAATAGACGACCAGCAGGAGAATTACCAGGAATCACAAGAGTACTACCCAGATCCATCTCTCGCTTCAACTGAGCTGCCAGGCAAGCACTACCACATGCTTGCATACATACAGTACCTATTGCCTCTATCTTATTCTTGCATCATTGAGTCGTGATTGCATTAAATTGAATCCCAAGTACTGCATAGCCTCTACTTTCAAACCCCACCGAAGCTTGTTCCTCCATCCCATGAGCCATTACTACAGGAGTTGTTGGAGCCATGCGAGTCGTAGAAAAGCATGAGTAGGGTATGTGAGTGTCTGAAGAATAACGAGGTACCTAAACAAATTAACCTGAGTAGTAATGGGATAACTAATGAAAGAGGCACCGGTGAGCAGTATCTGCTATTTGGTTTTTCATGCTCACTTGTGTCCCGTAGGACCCCGAGTACTTGATTCCTGTTCCTTGTTTATTCGCACTATCCACATCCGGGAGGCCTTATGGACCCCCCTGAGCCAGAGCTTGATTCATTCTTATTTCTTGGGGCCACAAAGTAGTTTGGGGCTTTATTACTATCCTGTACTTATGCCATGTTACTGTTTTTATTAAGATTGTGCGAGGAGCACCTGTACTATTTAAGAATTGCGGAGTGTTTTCGCGGTATCGACAAGCCCAGTCACATTTTCGGGTTCTCAGTCGTTTATAGCCATTGGCGCAAACCTTGGGTCCGTCTCGGAGCCGGCCAACTTCGTTGCGGGTAGCTTAATGGGGTGGCCCCCTGAAATATTTCTAAATCCTGTGATTGCTTTGTCGTGAATGCCTCGTCGGGTTTTGATTTGGTTTTTCTGAGGTTGATCGAGTGTGTGTTGCTATTCGTGCACCCCTGCAGGGTAAATCTTTCTGAAAGCCGTGTCCACGATTATGGACGACTTGGAGCACAGTTTCTCGATCATAGACAAGTATAACTAAAGTACCGCTTTTAATTTGACTAAGTACTTGACTAGTAAACAGTGCAATACTCATGGAATGGTTAATAAAACTGCCAACGGATGATGGGGGTTGTTCGTCCGCTTCCTCGTTGGTAAGCGAGGAGGAGGATGGATCTGTTAATTATACTGTTATAACTGTCGTTCTTAATCCACGGACATCCGTCTATCATTGGTTACACGGATGGTTAGCGAGTATCTGTAGAATTGTTAGGTATTATCTTTTGCTGCAATTGCGTCACCCCAGGTTGTGTCCCCTTTAGCGGCATAAAGACTTGCTGAGTACCCCTAGGGTCTCACACGATAAATTGTTTGATTCAGATGAACAGGTGTACCCGCAAGATGGATATTGGGTGGAAGAGACAGATGATGTTGGCAACGATCATTCGGTGTAGAGATTCCTGGAACGGGGATCCGTGAGATCTGTGGGCGGGATGTGTTTATTTATGGGGCATCTTATGCCGATTTGCTTCTTATCCGTACTCGGATCTTGATTTCCGCTTCCGCCTGATACTCTGATGTGTGATGTATGAGGAGCTATCCTAAATTATTATATCTATCTAGGACATTTGAATCTTGCCGTATGGCGTTGCAATATTTCTATTTCTTTTAGATGGAATGGCTCTGAGGACTGTTGTATGTGGCTTGCATACATACTCATTTGTGTATGTAGTTGATCCCTTCGCCTGCCGATTACGCCGCTCGTTCTTGTCCCGTTGTCTGAAAGTGGTTAGGACGGCCGAAAGGTCTACCGTGAGTGGCCCTGGGCCCCACCGTACTATTTTAACCACTTTCGTTCATCTAGGCATTAACTAAGAGCGTAATTCACCGAGGTAGTTACAACTGTGGAGTTTAAGAACAACTCTGAATCGATCAACAGGCTATACGCCATTCTTTCTGGTATATGGGGCAGAAGCTATATTACCAGCCGACATAGAGCATGGTTTGCCAAGGGTCACCCAATACTCAAAAGCCGAAGTGCGCGAACCTGGCAAAATGATGTTGATCTGCTGGAAGAAGCGAGAGAACTGGCATTGTCTAGATCCGCCATATATCAGCAAAACCTCCGATGCTATCATAGCCGGAATGTAAATCCCTGAGTCTTCCGGGAAGGTGATCTGGTACTCCGGCTAATACATCGCACAACTGGCATGCACAAGCTATCCCCTCCATGGGAAGGATCTTTCATTGTAAGCAAAGCCTTGCACAATGATTCCTACTATCTTATCGATGCACAACCCCAGGAGAAGAACAAGGTGGACAAGTTCGGAGAGGAATCCAAGCGGCCGTGGAATGTAGCACTACTTCATCCTTTCTACACCTAAGAGGTGAATGTGTCCGAGCTACTCATATGTCGGTATGTATGTCGACAATGAGCTTATTAATAGAAACTTTGCCACCCCAAGCAGAGACTCGGGGACTACCATAATAATTGTCTCTCATTTTCATATTTGTAGGTCGGCTGGGTTAAGTCGCTTATATCTTAGTCAGATTAGTAATATGTGAGCACCAAAAACCAAACTCTTCGACTTTGCTGTTGTCCAACAAGAATTGGCTTCATGTCAAGCAAGAGAACAAGTTTGGAATGGCAAAGCACATGAAAAACGACTAAGGAAAAGAACGTATACTAGCCGACATTGGTTATTTTGACTAACCCCTAGTTTATTATGTTCATTAAAATGCCAGATCATTTTGAGCTAATCTCAAAGTTTCAAGTATTTTTAAATCATTTTTTTGAACCTCGGACTCGTAAGTCGAAAAACCGAATCAAGGTAGATGCGAGCCAAGTCAAAAGTTGGGGGAACAAGAAAACGAAACTCGGGAACTTCGCCCACGATAATCCAGCATTAAAAACGTAGTTCAACACAATAAATTGTAGCACGACCAAACTAAGGTACTTAGATACATTTCCGCCCGACATTCCAGGGATTTGATAAATATGATGAGTGTTTTTTAAGGAGCAAGGGCAGCAGACGAATCATCTGTCGACGAAGGAGGTACTTCGGAGTATGGGGGAGGGGCGCTAGCCTCGGTTTCAATCTTAGGGTTAACCGCGCCATCCTCCGGGTCTTCGACCTCGTCGCCAAGCTCGGAGGCCTCACCTTCACTCCCTTCTTCTTCATCTCTAGAAACAGCTTCTTCATCAACGACATCGAGATAACTCAGCCCTTCATTCCAAGCGTGGCAGAAGGAGTACTGGATGAGCTTGTTGGCACAGGCTTTGTGGCGCGCGATCCAATCTGGATCTTCGCACCACTTAGACCGGGTGCGCATGCGAGTGAGCAACCCTAGATCAATTCCTTCATACCACGAAAGAACAAATTGCAGGGCAATGTTGGCCCCGGCCCGTGCGACAGATTCGCGCCACAGATGCAACTGCATATCGCACTCCATTAATTTGGCTCTGAAAGCCGAGCCTCGTTTTGGAATGGTTTCACCGGGCTAGAGGGAGCCTAACATTTGTGTTGCCACCGGTATAATATCCGCGCCATGGTTCTTCACTACCTCAAGACGAGCGGTGAGGCTCACCAGTAGATCCTCCATATTATACGGGATTGGCTCGGCACCAGGGGCAGCAAGAATACCACGCTGTTCGCGGGACCGTGTTACGGCAACGACACCGAGCGTATCGCTTTCTGGAAATTTGCCTGACAACAGAGTAGAAGAAGCAGTAACTAAGAGTACCAGATCCGGAGGAATGAAAGTTAAGCAAGGGTAGAAAACTCACGGGCAATCTGGAAGAGAAGTCGGTGAAGCTCGGAATCGACGCTGGCATTGTGGGCTTGGAGTTTCTTGTATTCAGAGGTCACCGATGTAAGTTTAACTTCGGCTTCCTGCAGTAAGCTCTTGCCCTTGGAGATTTGCATGGTTAAACGCTCTTTCTCCTCGGCAAACTCCTGGTCAGCCTTCTCCAACTCGGACTGGTGGAGGCCCTTGAGCCTCTGAATTTTGGCGTTCGGCCAAGTGATCTCCGAGTCTTGGAGCTGGAGCCGAGCTATCTCTTCATCTTTCTTCCTTAGCTCAGCTTCATGCTTCCCTGCTTGTTCGAGGAAATGGGTCATCATTTCAGGCATAGTAACGCTATCCTCGAGAGCAACTACAACAGTATAATGATCCGGAGGACCCAAAAGTATAAGTGTCCACCGGATAAACGAAGGAAAGCACAGTGGTTGTGTGAAGGGGATAAACTTACCTTTGATCTTAGCAAGATTTTTTCGCATGATGATATTCTCAGCCTCAACCTCGGCTGCATGGTTCGGGTAACAAATTAGTACAGATCACAGACAACTCCAAAGAATGAAAATGAAAGAGGAAAAAGTCTAAATAAGGAACATTACATTTCTTCTGGTGATCTTCCAGGAGTTTACCATAACACGCTCGAATGTCTTTATAGGAGTCCAGCAAGCGCTGGAACTCAACGGTTCGGTGGTTAGTGGTAATCTAAAATAAGCAAGGAAATGTCAAGTTCAAAGGTAAAGTAAAAATATTCGAAGTCTACAAGATCCAGGCCAAGTGGAACTTAACCCGGCTCTAGGTGTGTGGATATTCGAAGTGTCCAAAATCCGGGCCAAGTGGAACTTAACCTGGCTCTGGGTGTGTGGATATTCGAAGTCTACAAGATCCGGGCCAAGTGGAACTTAACCCGGCTCTAGGTGTGTGGATATTCGAAGTCTACAAGATTCGGGCCAAGTGGAACTTAACCCGGCTCTAGATGTGTGGATATTCGAAGTCTACAAGATCCGGGCCAAGTGGAACTTAACACGACTCTAGGTGTGTGGATATTCGAAGTCTACAAGATCCGGGCCAAGTGGAACTTAACCCGGCTCTAGGTGTGTGGATATTCGAAGTCTACAAGATCCGAGCCAAGTGGAACTTAACCTGACTCTAGGTGTGTGGATATTCGAACTGTACAAGATCCGGGCCAAGTGGAACTTAACCCGGCTCTAGGTGTGTGGATATTTGAACTGTACAAGATTCGGGCCAAGGGAACTTAACCCAACTCTAACTATGCTAAAATTTGACATTGCTACGGACAAAAACTAAATTCTATAAGGAGCATCCGACCGAATAACAAGTTATTCCCTCGGAGGCTCGGGGACTAGGGGCTATATCTACAAGTGCTCGGTTATACAAGGTACCAACAACAGAGGAAAAGAGTTGCCTCCATCATCCGGCCAACCAAAGAGATAGCCTTGGTAGCGGAGTTCATCTATGCACTGAACTCGGCTAGGCCAAACTTCTCCGGCAGATCGTCTTGTGGGTCGACGAATTCTGTATTGTTCCAGTTCTTCACGTACTCAAGGAGCACTGGACTGTAACTTTCACCACTAGGAGAGTAGTTCGCCACAAGACCTTTAGGCCTCTCGCCTGGCGGATTGAGCTGTAGTGGGGCTGGTATGCAGGACCAGCTGCCGGCTACCCTCTAACCCGGAGGCGGTAGACCCAAACATGATCCCCCTAGCTGACCCGGTAGCCTTCTTGAGCTTGCCGGATGAAGCCTGAGGAGCTGGCTGGAAGATGTCTGCAACTGAGGGAGTTGACCCGGAGGGAGCTGACGGGGCTTTCCTCTTAGGAGGCTTGGTGGAGGCTTTAGCCGCTGCTGGTACTGGTGTTGGTGCTGGTGCTGCTGGTGAGGATGTTGCTGGTGCTGGTGCTGGTGCTAGTGCTGCTGGTGACGCTGTTCCTGCTGTTGTTGGTGCTGATGCTAGAAACACTGGGACAGAAGAACTTGTTGGGGGCGGTGCCGATGAAACTAGCACCTCATAACTTGGTGCTGAGGCCAAAGAACCGGGGAGATCCGGCGTCACCGTATCCAGAGCCGCCCCGCTACCCCCCTGCGCCGACATTGCCCTCCTCATGACGAGGTGGGCTCTGGTCAGGCGCAGCCGCGAAGCCCTCTAGAATAGGGCTGAGCGGGCGAATATCGTCATTGCGGGGGGGGGGGGGGTGGGGGGACAAGGGCTGCTCGGGATTGGGGAGGCTATGCCGGAGCTGCTCTGAGGGATGACCCTAGGAGCTCTAAAACGAAGACAAGCACCAAGTCAAAAAGAGAGAGAACCAATAAGACACAAAGGCAAGCAAAGGAAAAATCCCCAACTACAAGTGCAAAAGGACTTACTCATCCGCGGTTGGAGGAGCCCGAGGTTTGGGCGCCCTCCGGACCGTGCTCTTGGCGGCCGGCTTAGACGAGGCTTTCACCCCGGACTTCTTCTGCCTCTTCTTGGGCGGCAGCGCTTCCGAAGCTGCGGCCGAGGTAGCTGCGCGCTTTTGGGAAGAAGCAGGGGCCAGACCACCAGTGGCGAGGAGAGGAACCTTGTGGACCTGACCGTCCGGGTTAGCTGAAGATTCAGACATAACTAGATACACATAAGATATGGGAACCGGATCAAGTACCTCCAGGACCTCAACGTCCGAGTCATCGTGATCTGGCCAATCCCTTAGAGAAGAGGCCTTACCAGCGCTGCGTTTGACGACGTCCGGGGTAGGCAGGAAGGTCTCCGGATCAGGCTCCTCCTCATCCTCCTCGGTGTGGTCCGGCAACCACTTGCTCGCCAGCACCTCGCCATCCTCCAGTGGCTGCTGGAGGAATCGCTGAGAACAAAACAACAATTGACAAGTTACAAAAGTGAACCGACATACAACGAAGATCCAGAGAATAGGAAAAAGTAAGTTTACCTTTGGAGGAGGGTTGACCCGGGTGAAGGGCTCAAGTCCCCACTCCCAATCCTCGGTGAACTCCTTCTCCACATTGAAAATGGATTTAACATGGCGGTAAACCGCCGAGTTATCCATCTCGATGGATGAAGTCTGGTAGGGGTCGAGAGGGCCGCTCAAGTAGAAGATCTTGTGGGCTCGATTCGGAAGGGGGGGAGACCCGGCTACAGACAAAAGTAATCATGATGTCCTCCCCCGGAGCTTCTCCTTGAGCAGCTCCTTGATCCGGTGCTCCACTTGATTCGCCAGGGCCGTGGGTCGCTTGGGAATGCTCTTTCAAAGCAAGGTATCAGGAGGGCCAAACTTGAAGGGGAGGATCCGGATCAAGTCCTCGTTGGTGGTATTCCGGACATAGAAGAAAGTCCGGGCCCAGCCCTTGTAGGACTCAAGTCCGGTGACCCGGGGGAATGCGGAGGTCTTGCGAGGAGATATGGAGGCAGCGCCACGCTGGGTCAAGTGCTTCTCCTCCGGAGTAAGCTCCTTATCCGGAACCACGTTCCTCCGGAAACCAAAGAACTTGATCCAAAGTTCCTTGGTTCGCCAGAGGCCAATGTACCCCTCAATGCCAGAAGCGAAGGAAGACAAAGAAGTGATAGCATTGGCGGGGAGATGATGTGGTTGCAGTTTGTAGGTGGAAATGAAATCAAAAAAGAAATCGGAGGTAGGGAGGCCAAAGCCGCGCTGAAAATGCGAAAGGAAAACAACATATTCCCCAGGATTGGGGGAAGGAGAGATTTCACCGGAGGCGAGGCAGCAGGCGACGCCGGCAGGGATGCGGCGCGTGGCACGGAGCCAGTCCATGTCCTCCTCGCAGAAGAACGCGCCACCCCAGCAGCCGCGCTCGTGGCCCTCTGCTTCCCCCTCCTGCTGCGCCACCACGACTGCTTCCTCCTCTATCATGGTGGATTCGCGATTCTCGAGAGAGAAATCAGAGTAGAGGTAACCGGAGGAGGGGAAACGGGAAGCGCAAGGCCCCGTCAAGGAGATCTTGAGTAGGAACCGTGGCGCAGGCGCAAGATGCTGCCTGCGCGCGGTCGCGACGGCGCCGGAGCAGTAAGAAACTAGCGGCGGCGGCAAGGCTACGTCGAGAGAAAAAGGAGGCTGGGAAGTATAGAGAAAATGGGGAACTTCCCCTGAAATCGCCCCAGGCCCTCTACTTAACCGCGCAACGGGCGCGTAATGGGATCCTTTGCGGTTGCCACATAGCGCACAACAGGCGTGTATGCGGCCGAATCAACCAATTAGAGCGTGGCCATAGCAAGGGCCACAGGGGCAAATGATCCCATGACGTGATGTAATGTTACAATTAACGAGACACCACAGTGAAGAGACGTGCACAACAGTTATTCCTGACATTGCGACAGTAACCGACGCATTAAATGTGCGTGACCCTTAAAATAAGGCAAAATGATGATTACCCTCCATGTAGGATGTGGGGAAGCGTACAAGGAAAGGAAAGGTAACCCGGATAAGCGAGCAAAAGACCCGGCCAGCGAGGAATAACTCGGAATGAGCCAAGGGATCACAAGAGGAAAAACTCTGGGTTACGGGGTAACTCGGCCAAAGAGGCAAAGATTTGGATATGAGAACCTGTTGTGGCCTTAACAACCAAAAGTTGCTAAGACCGCACCAACTTCGGGGACAAATTTTGGGGGGATACCCCCGGGTAGGGTAACGCCGGGGTATAAGGGCCGAGTTAGCCGAGGTACAACATGGTCAAAGCAAGTGCTGAACGGGTCACCTCAAGGCATGCCGAACCACGAAGTGACCTGGCTCGTGGAGCGTCTCCTTAACTATGGTCCGACCGGCATAAAATATATGCCGACCATGTTTATCTAACTGTTTTGCAGGTAGCTTGATAAGCCGGATTAGCTATATGCTAGCCAGACTATCTTGTGGCTTCCAAGAGAAGGAATCCCCCGCTGGTCAAATTGTGGCTTTATTAGCTATAGCATGAGCGAAGTAAAGTAAAGAAGAGGACCAGCGGGTTAGGGGCGACCAAGGTGACGCGGGCAATGTCGGATGACGTAGTCCGTGTCTGGTGACGCCAAACGACAAATATTATGCAGTGGGTTACCTCCAAAGCCCGGACGAGCCGTTAAAGAAAATAAAGAAGTATCTAGCTTTAGGCGAGGAGCATATTTTCCGAATATGTTGCCACGTGTGCCCTAATATTGTAACCCGGGCTCCCCTATATAAGGAGCACCGGGGCTTCCATAGAAGGGGATCGATCATTTTCTCTGTCTAAGGTAGAACTCTAGAACTAGTTAGTAGGGGGTAAGAGACGCTGTCTCCTTACTGAGAGCTTATAGAGCGTTTTTAAACACCATTGATAGAGAGAATACAAGAACATCTGTGCGTGGAATCACCACGTTTTCCTTCCCTGGATTCCCCTAGCACTCATTGGCCCCATCTTTAGCCTATCCATGGCATCTGCCGTGCCACCATCACGACATTGTGTTTGAACGGCTGGAACATTACGCCTTATGTGAATTAGGTTCTGCTTGTTGTGTCATCCTATTTTCTTCTTACTCTTTGGTATTCGATCACAAAAGCATGGTTCTGTTGGTACTCATTTGGATGCATCAATTATGGTACCCGGTCGATGATGATAGCTTTGTTATTCTTGTCAGGTCTATGCTTTGTATTGCCTGTAGACCACTAATTTTGTTCTCTCCGCATATCTGGTTTCATGTGTCCAGGTTCTAGCACTACTATACTTTGGTTTTGTTATGAGTTCTGAGAAGATATTGCTTTGGAATTTTTATAGTAATTCTGAATGTTAGGGGCAGTGCCTATGTTTGGGTTTTTTCTTTTAAAGTTGTACGTACAATTATTCTCATATACTTTCTGAACAAAGCATATAGATGAAGTAATGGTCAGCTCAGGATTTGACTGTCTCACCTACTTTTATTTTCTCCAACGCGGTTTTCTTGCTGTAGTATCTTTCTGAATGCTGCATGTTCCTACCATTTATATTTTCTTTTTTTCCTCCTGAATGTGTGCATCGATGCAGTTGTAGTGTTTTACCTTGCCTTTTTCTTAAACTACACTATTTAGCTTTTCTCTAAATATAAAGTAGCAGTCTTACTGCAAGTCTACACTTCTTTGTTTAGTAGTTTGGATCAACTCACCTTTTATCGATCGCATCAGAGGACTAACCAAAATTTGGTACCTCCTCCGGAATATAGTTCACTATGTGACATTGGTTTAGTCTAGTTAGTTTTTCCCGGTCGGTCTTTAATGTATTCTAGTTCTAATAAATCATGTTAGTTTTAGTTTATTTTGCTGAGTTTATCGTCTTCTCATTTACTTAGTATCTCAGTTTTCCAATGTAGAAAAAGATGTTTCAGTTCGAGTCTTAGTTTTAGTATGAAGTATTCATCTTTGTCTCTTCTTTCCTCTTTTTCTTAAGTCTCTTGTTAATTTTTGTCACTATTTTTTCAGCATTTCACTCAGTAGCTTAGTTATTTAGTCTTTTAGTTTATAGTTGTGCCTCAGTTTATTTCAGTTATTTGTCTGCTCTTTATTCTTGTTATTTTTCAGTCTTTCAATCTTCATTTTTCCATGCTTATTATTATTTCGGTCATTGGTTTCTATTTTTTAGAGTCCAATTTCTTCAGTTTGTCGACCCATCCTTTTGTTATGATTTTTTCAGTCCTAAGTATTGATTTTCAGAGATAAGTTTCCTTCGATCATCAGATAGTTAGTTACTTATTTCTTCAGTCTCTATTTTCTCTTTCTTTTTACTAAATCTTTTTCTCAGTCTCTCAGTTTTCCTCTTTAGTTGGTCTCTCTCTCTCTCTCTCACTGTCGGATCGGGTTCTTTTGTTCTTTAGTGGGTCATTTAATATGTCTATTTTGTTATTTTTAAATCTCCCATTAATTTAGTCTTCCATTTAACGGCATTTCACTTAGTATCTAAGTTAATCACTTTTTATTGATATTTATGTCTCGGTTTGTTTCTTAAGTCTCTCAATTATTTGTTACTCATTTCTCGGCATTTAAATTTCTGTTTAGTCTTTAATTTTTTCAGTCCTTCATTTCTCAGCATTTCAAAATCCAGACTTTGTTCCTTTGTTTTAAAATCTTGAGTTGACCAGTTCATCATTTACCTATTTTTTTATTAGTCATCAGTTTGTCTTGGTATTTTAAATTTGAGTTGATCAGTCTCTGTTTTCATTTTCTCAAGCCTCTCATTAATTAGTCTTTCATTTATCGGCATTTCACTTAGTATCTTAGTGAATCAGTTTTTTGTTGATAATTATGTCTCAGTTTGTTTCTTAAGTCTCTCAATTATTTGTCACTCATTTCTCATTATTTATAATTATGTTTAATCTTTAACTTTTTTCAGTTCCTCATTTCTCGGCATTTCAAAATTCAGATCTTGTTCCTTTGCTTTAAAATCTTGCGTTGATCAGTTCATCATTTACCTACTTTCTTGGTCATCAATTTGCCTTGGTATTTTAAATTTCATCCTTCATATGTTCTCTTTGTCCATAGCATGGCTCCTCACGGTCTTTTTGTTGGTGTTCTTTGTCTTGTTAATCTATTTCTAGTATATGCAACCAGTTTTCGTCTTTAGAGGGTCTCATTGTTGGATTGGGTTCTTTTGTTCTTTTCTTCCACCAACAAGCATCGGCTACTTTTTACCTGAGTCACATAACTGACTTGGGTATCATATGTCTGTTCTGAAGAAGATGAGATGATAATTACCCTAGAAAATTCTTCCATCACTCGTGCATTATTATTCCTAGTCATATTTTATCTTTCTTCATATTGTAACTCTTTAGTCATTTTGCTTAGCATTCATTGCAAGGCTGTTACACTATATTCGTTCATTTTGCGATTTTTGTCATTTGCTAGTTTGTGTAGCCTTTGCATAGCCCGCATGTATTTTCCACGTCTTCTCAGTTTCTATATAGTATCCATGTCTCGTTTTCTGCATTTTTTCATTGTGATTTTTGTTCGTGTGTCATTCTCGAGTTTTTATTTATTTTAGACGTAAGTCATGCTCATAACAACATAGATAGTTTTTCACACACCCAAAAATGGCATAGGTAGTTTGTTGCAAACACTCTGCCACGGGATCATGGTGCTACCGGCATCATTTATTTCAGGCTTGTTATTTTTTAAGTCTTCCTACGCATGGCGGTGCGGGTCTTCCAGGTCAGTTACTACCGGCAGCGAGCGGTCCCTGGGAGCGGCGATGCTGCAGCTTGCCCGGTGTGGTGGTGTATGGTCCTGTTGGGCCTTGGATGCAGTTCAGTGGTGGGCACGGTGTTGTGCTCTCGGCTGATAGTAGGTGCACGTGGGGTCTGTGGAGCTGCTGGACACAGTGAATTGGGAGAGGTCGGCGTGTTGGCTCTCAATCTAGCGATGTAAAAGGTCTGCCTTACTCCCACCTCATGTCTTGTGGTCGTCCGCTGCTGGTTATGGGGTGCGTGCTCCACAGCAAGGGCGATGCTGCAGGCGGTGTAGGTGTTCCTTGGTCCACTACCAGTTGGAGGCTAACTGGTCGTGATGGTGATAAGAGGATGCCGGTGCGGCGGCCTTGGGTTGTTGCCTACAATGATGGTCATTGTTGTGGCGAGGAGTGCAGATCTAGCAACATATGCTTGGATAGAAATACCAAGAGGTCGTGATGCAGTCTGCCGTGGCTTGAGGTGCTGCGGTGGCCATGTCATGAGGTGGTGCTGGTGGACTACGACTTGGAGAATTTTGTGCAATGTGGGGTGTTCCGGCGAGATCCAGCGTTAGTGTCCCCCTTGCTTGCTTGGAGGACTTCCGAGGCATGGCGTCTGGGTGGTTTTCTTGTTAGAGAAGATGATCTGGTTGTTTGCCTTTTTTTTGTCACTTGCATGTCTGCGGGGTGTTGATGCTCAAGCATGGACTCAAAACTGAATTGTTGGGACTCAATGTTGGGATGCCAAAAGGGAGGCCTAAAATGTGTCCGTTATGTGTAAATGAAAACAGATAGTTTTCTTGTTTCTTTTGAATTTTGAGTCATACAGCTGCCAACTTTTTATTAGTTTAAAAATGTGTCTGTTTCAGCTAGCTGTCCAATAGTTAGTCCCAAACTAAAACAACTTGCTAAAAACGCTCACATTGTGGAACGAAAGTAGTACCCCCTCGGATCCATATTAGTTGACTCGAATTTAGAAATATCCAAGTCAACTAATATGGGTCAGAGGGAGTACTATATTAGAGTATATGATTCCATCTTCACAATTTATAATATTATGTAGTAGTATCAAAATCTTAGTTTATTTATTGTTTTGTAGAATCTTAATGTAAAATTATGTATAAGATTTATTTAGGATTAATTTTCCTAATTTCACGTAATATGATACCGTAACTACCTATGATACTAACACAATCTTTTATGATTAATTGTAGTGACACATAAACATTTTGCATGCATAATACCACATATGAAACCCATTGGGGCCAGTCTTAGGTGGTTCATGTTTCACATCTCTGTCACCATATCAGAAAGCCGAGGTGGACAATTTTACTAGAGAGCTGATTGCAAATGCTTCCTCTAAGAATAAAGGCCATTTTGGACAAAAGAGTAATAAACTAAAACATCATGTAAGAATTTGGAGGATATAACTGCAATATGAAAAGTTCTACGGTAACGACTGGAAAAAAGAATAGAAATCTTAAAATCCTTTGAGATTTCTATGTGACAAGTTTATTGTATAGGAAATTTGGAGGAAAGCAAACTAAAACCTCGTGTGCTTCATCTATTTGTGCGTCGTCTATTTTTAAGGACATCCAAATGGCAATTTCGGTGATATCTGCTAGGTGTTTAAAGTTTATGCATTTTTGATAGGTCCTAACCTTTCAACGAATTTATTCTTTCCCTATAATTTTTGTGGGGACTGGGGCGAAAGAAACTCCCACATATTGATCAAATTTATCTCACGCTTGGCGACGAAACAAACGAGACAACTTGCGAGCTGCCAATATCAGTAGTTCATTCGTCTGAAAAGTGTGGTGGTAGGACTTGTGGTTGTTCATTTCAAAACAAAAATGTGGGGCATAGACGAGCAGGGACAAAGGGTGTACGCAATGGTGGACTAAAAATATTTGGAAGTCTGGACGAACAATATTAAGATGTGATTTTTTCAGACAAATTTCTATAAAAATCTAAAAAAACGCAAGTTCCACGCTTTCAGCAAGCCTGGGCGGCTGCCCGAGCTGGAGGAACACCGGGTCCGCCGCATGGACATAAATAATCAAGGAAAAAGATATAAGCCAAGACAAATTCGAACTGATTTCTGTTTCTACCCCGAAAATGGAGCTAGTCGGTGGAGGTGGTTAAGTTAAAATTGTTCATATCTTCTGATCGAGGTGGTGCTCTTGCTTATCGATCACAGAACTCTCCCATCACATGACTATTTAATCATGCCATCAGCTTGATCATGTGACAAGGCTAGCTAGCTCATTCCCATGTGCTCGAAGACAGCACAATGGAGCTTGTCAATACTTGATCCATCTTATTATGTCTAAGTAAATCGTACTACAAAACTACCAGTTTTGGGGTTTTGACCGTAAGAAACTAGTAGTACCACTTACGAGATCTTTTGCACAAAAGCATCACTTCCGGGGCCAAAGTTGCAGGAAACTTTTTCAGCAAGTGGAAATCACTATTCAAGCATTTTTGTGATGGTCCATGTAATAGCTAAGTAGGAGACCATGGTGCTCCTCTGGAGGATTTGGCACTGTCACAATGAGCTGACGCATGAGAAGCCATACCCACCTATAGAAGGATCTCGACGTTTCCTGGTAAGCTACCTGAATTCCCTTACACTGATAAAACAGTTTCCCCATGTGGATATAATGAAAGGGAAGATGGGTCATTGATCACGATGAAGGTCTCTGCACGAAGAGAAATTGTGCTACTGTAGAGAAGAAGCATTGGGGATGGCCAGAGCGCGGTTGGTCAAAGCTAAATGTGGATGGCAGCCTTCACAAGCAATGGTGAGGCGGGAACAAGGATGGCGCTGAGGGATCACAACGGTGAGGTTGTCTTTGTCGCATGTCGTGATCTGCAGCAATGTCGTGATGCCACCGAAGCGGAGCTAATGGCCATTGAAGAAGGGGTGCAATTATCCCTGAGATCAGCTGTGATGTTAACACTGTCAGTCATGATCTGGCAAGGCTTGGTACCTGCAATTTAATCAAATCCTTTTTCTCCGCAAAAAAGAAGTAGGAGACCATAACTACTCGCAAAAACAAAAAAAGTAGGAGACCATAGCGTGATGGCTTAAACTTGAGTGCTGGCTGATGCTATCGAAGTTGAGTACTAACTTATTATCATTGTGTACTAGGCTAGTTTTTTTTTTTTTGAAACACGGCAAAAGATTTTCATTAATTAAGGAGAAGTTCTTAGAGTGTTACGGAAACAAAGCCTTGGCAAAACACCAAGGCAGCCACAATGGCCTTGACGCGGGCAAGGCACCACATAGAAGCCTCCTCCTTAATTTTGTTGACTACCATTTCCACGAATACGGCGTGGTTTTGGAAAACCCTAGCGTTTCGCTCCTTCCAAATTTCCCAAGAGACCAACATTGTCATTAAGGATATAGCCTTCCTTTGCGCTCCCCTTTTGTGTATCACTTCTTTCCACCGTTCTTTCACGGATCTATAGTTGTGCCAATTTGCGGTGTCGATGTCTTGTAGGCCAATCTTTTATCTTGTTCCAAACTCTCATTGAGTAGCGACATTTGAAAAGTAGGTGCGAGGCTGATTCTTGTGTTTGATTACAAAGTTTGCAACGGTCACAATTGGGCCAACCTCGTCGAGCGAGTCTATCAG
Source organism: Avena eriantha (assembly GCA_910589775.1). Classification (NCBI taxonomy): domain Eukaryota; kingdom Viridiplantae; phylum Streptophyta; class Magnoliopsida; order Poales; family Poaceae; genus Avena; species Avena eriantha. Next base: position 80,063,795 of record OU342742.1, read on the forward strand.
CCGTCCAAACCCGGTTTTGTAGAACCAACCATGCGAATATTTTGCACTTGGGAGTCGCCCAAGGTTTCCAAACCATGTTCGGCATCAAGGAATTGACTTATCCCAAGTATTGCATGTTGTATGCCGATTTAGCCGAATAACACCCATCTCTTGTTAGTTTCCAAGTGATATCCTCCGGGGTGTGTTGGTCCAAATTGATGTTGGCTAGCCTCTCCCAGAGCTTGTAAAATTGGTCAATATGTTGGACGGTGAGGCCATCTTGTGTGTTGATTTGTGAGACCCAAAAGTCATTCAAAAGGGCTTGTTGCACCGCGCATTGTTTCTTCTTTGAGATATCAAAAATAAGGGGGGCCACATCTTTAGGTCTCTCTCCGTCTAGCCAACTTGCCTCCCAAAAAAGTGCCTCCTTACCGTTCCCAATGGTTACTTTGGTCGCTGCCGCGAAGAGATTATGGTCACTGGGGTTGCAAGGGTTACCAAACCCCACCCACGGTTTGTCCTCGTTTTTTCATTCTTGCCAAAGCCATCTTAGCCTAAGAGCACCGGCAAATTTTCTAAGATTCAAGATTCCTAGCCCCCCTTTTTCTTTTGGCTTGCATACAAGATCCCAATTGACTTTGCACTTTCCACCGGTAACTTTATCACTAGCCGCCCATAAGTAGGCTCTTCTCAAACTATCAATCTTCGTTAGGACCTCAATAGGGACCTCAAGAGCGGTGATGAAATATATGACAATGCTTGTAAGGACCGCTTTCACTGGTGTTGTCCGACCCGCCATAGTGACATGCTTTCCAATCCACGGAACGAGTTTAGCCGCCAACCTATCTATAGCTCATAACACGATGACTTTTGTGGATTGAGGGCTGTTGATGCTATAGGTGTATGATGTGGTTGAACTAGAGCATTAGTATTCTATTTAACTCAACAAAGTTAGGCTGAATTTGCAAAAAATCTAATGGTTCTTGCAACGTAATTCTACGGTTCATGTTAGGTTGATTTCATCTGTGTGAGAGAGATTGAGAAAGGTGCATACGACTAGGAAATTGACCTTGCTCATGAATGTAGATGTGCCATTGTCTACAAGGAAATGTAAAAAATGAATAAAAAAACATCGTGTGTCCATCTAGATTTTATGTTCACACAGACAATTTTGGGAAAAAAATAATCTAGTTTGGCCTGTATAAAAGAAAATAATATATTTTGGGAATGATTATGTTTATATATTCACCACTACAAAGAAAATGACAAAAAATGGAGTTTATGAGTCATTATAGTGTAAAAACATCAAAAAATACATATTTTATGTCGTATTTTTATACGCATGTAAACAAAAAATATGTTATTTCTAAATTTTCTTTTGTTCTTCTTGACTTACGAAGTAAGACAAAATTTACGTGACGCAAAAATAATATATGATTCTAAAGATAGAGGTGATTCTACAACCTGGGTATCAACTAGTGCCACCCTGCTCCAATATGACTATTTACGAGATATTTTGTTTTTTACGCATGATACAAAAATATATTTTTCTTCAAAAAAAACTTTATGCGCGAACATGAACATCTAGATGTACACGTGAATTTTATTTTGTTTTATTTTTTAGATTTTTATGCATTTTTTATAATACTACATTTTTTTACATTTTCAAAATGTGAATCATACACACGGGAACAAACCTTTCAAGGAGAGCGCACCAAGAGAAAGAATCAAACATTTCCAGGAGGACCTCACAAACTTAACATCGTCGCTTTCACACGCAATTGCATCGGCTTTTGGACTAGCAACCTAGCTAGTCATTTTTTCGCAAAAATACTAAAACCGTGTGTTTCGATTCATTGTTAGCAATGTGAGTTTTTTACAAGTATATACATGCTCAGAAGAGCAAATACCTCCAAAAAACTCAACCCAGTAGACCATGGATCTGCGGGGACCAAGACCCTTAGGCTAATCGTACGAGCAGCAGCCCAAGATCGAGATTTGGATCGAATCAAGACGAGAAGACTACTTATGCTTGGTGACATATTGTCGAAGATGACCATGTTACGCTGCTTGCAGCTCCATCACGCCGTAAGCATGATGAGGGAGGACGTCCCCTTGCGTAAAGCTTGAGGTAGACTCACTCCACGAAGTCATCCGAATGTGAGATCGTATATCGAATTCAAGCACCTCGTACCATATCGCCTGGCAAAATGAGCACCGTCACGGACTGGATTGTGAGATGGGCCATGGTGGACTTTAGGCCCAAGGTGACGACGTGCAACTATAAATTTCGAGTTAGTGCTCTTGCTTATCGATCACAGAACTCCCCTCCTTCACACCACTATTTATCCCTAATAGCGCCATCGGTTCGATCATGTGATAAAGCTAGCTAGCTCACTCTCTAAGTACTCAAAGACTGCACGATGGAGCTTGTCAACCTCCGATCCATCTAAACTCAAAAAAAAAAAACTTCGATCCACCTTAGCGTTCTCTCTTGTCCCGTGCATCCGCACCATTCCCCGGGCAGAAGGCCGCGACCTGAACCTGCTTCCTCGACACAAGAGTAAAATGCATCGGAAGCTATGGAGCTTGTTCGTATAATTTACATTCATCCTTGTATTCATTTTGTATTTAGGAAAGTGCAATTTACGGTCACGGAAGACGTGTTGCTGGGTCACTATACGGTCAGCACAGACGCTGGAGATACGTATTCAATGACATGGCTGGGTTTGACTAGCCACACCGATGACTTAAATGATGACCACAAACATGGGGTGATTTTGCAGAAATGCCAACAACATTGACGACCAGAGACTAG